>CM076723.1:10505356-11162023 GCA_038501795.1 Pseudopleuronectes americanus
ATTTGCCAGGACAATGGTTTACGGCCTCTCTGTTCCCTGGATGTTTTCCACACTGCTTGTTTCTGGGTTTCATGTGATGCTGCCACCTCTGAGAGCACAACCTCTGCCAGCCTCGATAAACAGTCACCACCCATATCAGAAACTCGAAGCCAGACCAACAGCATGATCAAGAGGCACACCTGAGGTGAACCCAGAGGTAATCTACCTTTCAGCCCATCTCTCCGCGCTGCTCTCTTTGTTTATTTATCTCTCTGTCGTTTATGTTTTACTGGCTTATATTTTCTCCTGATTTTAAAAAGGGAGGTATATTTTTGCAGTGTCACCCTCACTGAATACTCCAACCACATCATGTCATGATAATCTAGCACTCGGAAATGCCAGGGTTTTCCATTTCCTACCCTGTGACCTGAGTCCATTTCATAAACTGCCAACAGTGCACTTTGTCACCCATCCTTTTTTTCACTTCTGTCTCCCTCAATCTTACTCTTATTCTCAACTTGGATCCCAGCACAGTCATTGCTGGGAAGAAAAATATCCGTTTGCTCGGGTCAGTGTTCATAAATTTTCTTTCCTCACGGGGTGAGTTCACCTGTACTCTACAAGATGAATGACTCGAGAGCTTTCACTGGGAAATTGCTGTAGTTAAACAATACAATCCTCCCCCTTCCACCAAACAGCTGAATGGGCAGGCTCAAAAAATGTGAATGGGGGGTGTGAAAAGGCCAAGTACCGAAAGTAATTGCTGTTGTGTTCACCAGAGAGAAAGAAAACAACTTTCAAAGAAGTTGCTTGCAGCACATCATGAGGGCAACATATCAAATTGCCCTGGCAGAAGCTGCACGGGTTGAATCATCGAATGAACTGATTCATATTCTCGCAACACAAAGAGCAGCATCGATGTTCCTTCACACTCCGTTGACTCTCAAACGCAGCAAGAGACAACAAATGTTAATCATTTAATCATCATCATTTAATGTGGTGTCAGTAAACCACATTCAGACACACACAAACCCCACTCCCATGTTCAGCTATGAAGGTTTATAAATAGACTGTTTTAAAGAGAATTGACCTGACATGCTTTCCAAAAGTGAAGCCAAGGTGTCTTGATCACCACCTGGTGCCTGGCTGTAGTATGGGTAATAAAGCTCTTCTCCATCTAAGCAAATACGCCAAATACTTTTTTCTCAATTATGGTTTCTTCTCGATTTTATTTTAAGTAGTTATTTGATGGTATGCCAATGAAATATCATGACTGACAGCTGATTCTGACTCCTGATAGGTCAACCGCGTGTATAGGCAGAACGTGCTGCTGTGGCTCCACACTGTGATCTTTATTGAGGACACTGTGATTGCAAATGCTCTAAATGAGTCCATTTAGAGCATTTGCAATCTGTCGTCGCATCTGAGATATTTTAGCTTCATTTCTGGATAGTGGGACGAAGTGGAGACATGTCGTCCATCTTTAAAGTCAATGGTTTATACCGAAGGAAGAATAGTTTCACCTCGAAATGTTTTTATTTTTTTGTTGTGTGAAAAATACCCAGTAAGAATCGATACCCTCATAATTAATTTGCTGGATCTCAGTAAGTGATAATGTGATGTTTTCTATGCAGGAATCCCAGTGAGTTGGGATCATATATGTTGATATCTAGCTGTCTTTTCAAATCAGGTCTTATATGTATAGTTTTAAACACAGTTTCTATCAGTTATGATAACAGCCTAATCCAGAAGGGATGACTTTCAAACAATGAGTCTATGGTAACAAATTTGTTAAAGGTCCACACCCATCCTACAGAAGTGGAACATCCATACTGAAGTCAACTTATCAGTTTGGTATTTCTTTTTGTAGTCATTTGGAGTTTGACTTTTCAGGCCTCCCTTACCTCCCAGGTCCCATGACCTGTGCCTGGTCAGGCTGCTCAGCAATCCACCCATCAGGTTATATTTCAAAAACATTGGCCTCACAACCTGTTCCAACAACTGGATCCTAAGTCTCCCACGGTTTGTAGGTGTGTGGTTGAAGAAAAAATACATTATAGTTGTGTCTGGGAAAAAAAGTAGCGTCCAAGAAAAAGTTGTGGGGTCCGACAACTTGGCATGAACCGATGATTTATAGTCAGTGCTGTGAAGAAGTATAGTGTATGAAATCAGCATGACTGCATGGATTTTGTAGCATCATATAAAGTTAAAGGTCGAGAAATAAAATTAACAAGGAAAAATGAGCAGTTTTCCGAGGCTGTAATTAAAATATAATTCTGGCAAATATTTCCTCCAAAGCTGCTTTAAAATGTGAAATAAACATTAGACTATTTTCTAGAAGACCTGTATTTGAGAATGTAAACGTTCGAATGAGCTAATTCCGACATTTTCCAGACATTTTATGTCTGAAAATTGAGTTTGAGATTACAGCTGGTAGATTAATGCCTTCTTCATATATGAAAGGATAAGTATGGAAAATATCCACACCCAGTTTTCCAGACATTTTCTGGGGTTCATGTCTGAAAATGGCTCACGACATGAACATCTCTAGCACAGACACAAATTGTTTGCCTGGATATACATTGGGCTACATGTATATCGAGGCCTCCAGGCTACGACTCATGTTGTTATGAAAATGTGCAAAGTTTCTTGAGTAGCTTTTCTCTCCTGTATTCAGCACACGCGATTCCTAATTTGAATGTAATTTAAACACCTACCCCGCAAGCTGCAGCTTCTATATCCCTGACAGTGGTTAGCACATGTGAGCTTGCAGACGCTGCGGTTATTTATAGATGACGGTTGGCTTCACAGGATGTATTACCAGCTAAATTAACAATCCAATAAGCAAACCTTTTTGTTTCAGATTTATTGCAGGTGTCATTATACATGGAGCCTGAGGCTCTCAATGATTTACTTGTTTCAAACTATTGAGATTTAATGCTGCCAAGTCCTGAAAGCCTGTTAGTGAACTACAATGACCTGGATTCATTGCACCTATATGAAACAGTGCATCTGTGTGTCAGAGCATCAGTGCAGCACTGATTTGTAGATGTTTGTGGGCTGAATTGGAAAGGAGTGTACGTTTGAAATGTAGCCCACATGTTGTCACTCAGACGACATTAGCTCACACGGCTGGGATTTGACTGGACTGCACATTTGTCCAAAATGATCTATTTAGTTGTTGCAAACCCTAAATATATTCAAATGAAATGGAAAAGTTAAATTCATTAATAAATCATAAGCGGCAAATGTGTGAGAGAAGTATTTTCACCTAAAAATAAATCTGAGTGAGTATATTTTTTCATTCAAATTTATGAAAGGAGTTTAAAGGAGCTCAACATTTTGGCTGTGAATATCCCAGTCTGACCTTGAAAAGGGCCTCAAAGCTCCAGCTGTCACTTTGTGTTAAGACTTTTCTGCTGATGATCTCAGCTCCTTCACGCCCTCCATCTCCTTCCCTCCATCTCATTATCTCTCCAAATATCATAACTTATTCAGAAGCCCTTAAAAGGCAGACTATACCCTGACACAGCAAAATCCAACAGGAGTCCGCCAGTTCATTAAAAAACCTCATCAAACATGCACAACACAAACACGCGGATAGACACACGCACGCGCACGCGCACTCTCAAGCTAATTCAGCTTTCTGGGGAGCGTTGCCCCGTGGAGCTAACAAGTTTCCCTCAGCTCTCATATAAAGAGCTGGATGATGTCTCCTCTGGAAGAGCTGTCATCAGAGCACACTGCATGATATGTAGCTTGGCCTCAGCTGGGCTGTGGCATTTGAAAAAAATAAAAGAGGTCTGCTGTCCACAACCTGTGAGCAGCCTGTGCAGCTTTGGTGTGTCACAGGCAGAGCTGCCGACATGAAAACCTTCGTATTATGTCGTCAACTGTCACACACCCTGATAATTTCGCCTGCTGGCATCCAGCGTCTAAATTACCCGCACCTGGTTGCCATGTTGGTTTCATGTTTTTGATGAAAATCACTTGCCAAGAAAGAATGCTTTTCAATAGTCTCTCAGTAGAGTAGCTCGGGGCTTTATTAGGGACCATACGCCTGTCTGACAGCACACTCCTGATGTTGTGTTAAATCCCATATGCAACTGTGTGTTGCTCAGAGCGACTTAAGGTATGTGTGTGCGCGCATGCTGTTGGGTAAACGTCCCTCTTCAGCTTTATTACCTGGCCATGAATCATGAGCCTTCATTACAGCCTGCTCATTGTGCTCTGAAGGTTAAGCAAACCAATTAGAGTTCCCCACACGCCGTTGGGGTTCTCAGCAACAACTGCATCCCCACGTCTTGCATTTTAAATAGGCAAAGGAGGACCGGGATTTAACATGAAAAAAAAGGGAGTGAGAGGTACGCATGAGGATGTTTTGAGAACTGGAAAGGGTTCACTGGTGGAGGTATGAGAGAGAAGAAAGAAACTATGGCAGAGGAAGAAGAGGAGGAGGGGGGCCGGAGAAGGAAAGAGACTATCAGAGAAAGAAAAGAGAGAAAGAGAAAGAAAGAAGCCCTATTAAAAGAAATGACACCGTCATGGTTCACTGAGCGCCTGCACTGGACGGCAGTACCCTTGTGCTTAATGCTTTCTGGCTGTCAGCGCCACAGTCAGCTGCACTGCCTGGCTGCTCCCAGGGGGAAACTGTGTTGGTCTATGCTCTCGATTAACTCTGCCGCTTATTAGAATAGATACTGGGAAAGGACTCAGCGAACCAAAGAGCAGATCCAATAGAGTGCGGGCGCGGCACACTGTAATCATAATGTGAAGTGTAATTTAGAGAGTTCCTCAACATGTCAGATCGGAGGTGTTGATACAGCAGCAGATTTGAACTCCTTATGCACTGGTTTTCACTGATACACAAAGTCCTTTTCTAGATATGATATGGAACAATACAATGTTTAATAGAGAGGTATATATTTTGCTGACATGAGTTTTTACATTATCCATAATAACAATGTTCAAACCCAGATACATTTCTAACTTTATACACGGTAACGGGACGTTTAATTTTGTTTGCCATTAATTATCTGATACCCGTCACTTGAAAACATACAGCTTACCAGTGAGCAAAGGTGGTGAAGACGACTATTCCCGTGATCCCTCAATGCTTCACAACGTCATCATAGGTCTTTTTAAATCGTTTTGATTTAGAGACCAATAGCAAAGTCACATATTGTATGTTTAAATTACCATCACATTATTCTGTAATAGCCTGCGAGCATCTGCATAGAAAGAATTCAACACCAGGTGTTCTTGCAATAGCCCGGCTCATATACTGAAACTACCGAAATTATAGCTTTCATCCGTATGCAAAGTGGTTAAAGATGCTTGGAATAGGTTCTTTTCAGAACAGTACAAAGAAAGGTCATTGTGTTGGCGAGTTGTGACGAGGAGTAGTGTTTAATAGTTTGGGTCTGATGTTTTTTTTTCTTCTTGTTTCAGAAAATGCAGCATTTATATGACTGCTGACCTTCTCATAAGTTTGCAGATATTTTAAATAAGCGGGAACACTCTGCTTTAGGGAAGGAGACAGAGAGAGAGAGACCGAGCGAGAGAGAGAGAGAGAGAGTGATCTCATCCAGGAGATATAAAGATGTGAGACTGGGAAATAAGGCTGACGCTGCCGCACTAAGTTGCCATATTAGCATTTCAGAGGGAATAGTAGAGGGATCCGCTTGGGAACAAAAAGGCTGGATCAGCACTGACTGACAGAAGCAAGGACTAATGTTCAATGGAAAAAAAACACCCTCCTCCTACTCGTCTTCCTCGTTCTGCTTTTTCCTTCCAGATCCACTCAGCCAGAACACCAGCTGAAGATGAATGACTGCAGGCTTTCATCGGGTCCTTTCACATTTCCAAACAATAAAAAAGGGGAAAAAATCTCCAATTTCTACTCTT
The DNA here is from genome assembly GCA_038501795.1 of Pseudopleuronectes americanus. Classification (NCBI taxonomy): domain Eukaryota; kingdom Metazoa; phylum Chordata; class Actinopteri; order Pleuronectiformes; family Pleuronectidae; genus Pseudopleuronectes; species Pseudopleuronectes americanus. The sequence goes on from CM076723.1 coordinate 10,511,243, forward strand.
CTGTTGTAGTTGTGAAAGGTCAGGACCAATTAAGAAGCGTATTTACCTCAGTAAATGGTAAATGCTCTGATCGCAGCACTTTCTCTATCATACACCAGTCGTACAGTTCCCCCAGGGGCAGTTTGGGGTTCAGTATCTTGCCCAAGGACACTTCGGCATGTGGAATGAGGGAGACGGGAATCGAACTGCAGACCCTCTGGTTGAACTTGAGTAGAACTCAGTATTTTACTATACTACATTTCATTAGTTACCTTGCTGATGGATATTTCACAGACGAAATATGATTATTGTAAATAAAATAAAAAATGAACCTTATCAACAGCATTACATATTTTTAACCTATCAGCTTCACCTTAACTAGCCACAACATCAAACTGCTTTTTTCGTGTTAATGATAATAATGTGTTAATAATTAATAAACCAGATAAATTAACTACATTAATAATTTAACACTGTATAATCGCCATGAGCACTCCTGCAATTCTTTCTCATGACTTCTTCTAACTATCTGTAATTTGTATGCAGTGGCTTTAATACTTACACTAGTGCAGTGCCTGTTCTAAACATGCCTGTTTGGAATGGGCTGTTTGCTTGTCTTGTGGTGATGCTGGTTGCAAAGTGATAACAGCTGCTGAACTCAGTTCACAGAACCCTGAAGCTGCGCCCCCGCTGCTGCACAAAGAGCTGTTCACCTGTTTACTCAAAGTTCAGTGAAGCTTGACTCTGTACTCAGAACCCTGAACAGTAGAGTCAGTTGTCGTTGTCGAGAGCGTGCTGTAGTGGTGACCAACGACAACGAGTCACAGCCACATCTGCTACCGAGCACTGGTAGCGACTCGCCAGTTCATTCAACTTTATATTCAAATTGCACCAAATTCTACCCTTCACTTCCTTGGGCCCTTAACAATACACACACCAAATGGGAAGCCGATAAGATTAACGGTTCTCGAGATATGAGAGCCACAAACAGAAGCGGGAGATCTCTGGAATTATTAGAAAGATTAAAAAATGTAAATACTGCCAATTAGAAAATCTAAAACTAGTTTTTACGAGTCTCTGAAAAGTTTGTAGTTTGTTTGATAATGTCATTTTAATTCCAGTTATAACGATATGTTTGCTATATGAACTGTTCCTACGTTCTTTTTCTCTATAGCAACCAAACTAAAGTAAATATTTTTGACCTGATGTGCATGTTTGCAGATGGATCGCAGGCTGAACCTTGTGAACTTGTTCTTTGTCTAACGTTGCGGCAGGAGCTGCTCTAACAGCCGGACCGTCCTGTTGTCCCTTCCTCACGATTTCCTCCAAGGGTAGCAGGACACAGAGGTCCCGGCTGCCGCAGCCCAGTCAGCTTGAGCTGCTTAAAAGCGCCACCATCATCAGAAGAAAAGAGCCTTGAAATGCCTGTTAGTGCTGAGCCCCGGCTTCCCATTCACAACCCTCTAAAAGCCCCACTCAATGCAACCTGATAACAGCTCCAGGTGTCCTGGTTGGTGTCCAAATAGCTGCCCATAGTCTTCACTCAGTTAGTGCTGCCGGTGTCTCCCTCCTTCGCTTTCCCTCCCCCTGTCCTCTTTCATTCCCCCTCCTTTTTACACATCCACTTGTTTTCCCTTCGCCTATCCGCCTACCTCGGATATCTTTGTAAGAGCCTCCTCTAAAGGATGATTCTGCATTGATAAACACGATTACCGAGTTCTTTGACAAAGTCACTTCAGCCTGTATAGTCTTCAGTTCACTGCCTTTCAGCACCAGTTAAGCTGCATGCTGAGATGGGAGTCATGTTTACTGTAGTCAGCAAGTTTATTATGCCTTATATTGCCTTGGTTGCTGCTGTTTCCATATGATTTTTCTGTAATGTCACATCTCTTGGGATAGTTTGTATAAGGCGAGGTAAAACCATTAAAGTTCTTTCTTCGCTATTTTACAGGCCTTTGTATATTATTCATGCGCTAGGTCATTCTAGGTAAATTACTTTGGGGCATCCCCGTTCTCATATTGAACCCTGAGGATGTGTATTTCTCTCATTTTTGTTCTTTGTTGAGCGCAGCACAACGTTCCGTAGCAGCTGTAAGATTTTGGATTTAATAACCTGCCTCGGAGACAATGGGTCTTGGGGCAGAAGTAATTCTGACAACCATCTTTCACTTCGTCCATTCCTCTTCTGTAGCTGTGTAAGTGGTCAGCCACTAACTCCTTCCATATCCCACTGGAAAACAGCAGTCACCAAAGTTCACTCGGTGAATTAAAACTTGCTCTCTTCTCTGTAGCACCCCAGAGTACAATGCAAATGCTCAGAAGTTCTCCCTCCATTGAAATTATGCGACTGGAATGTGAGAGTGCTAGTTTGACCCAGTTTCTCTATTATCATAAAATGTTGAACATGCAAAAAAAGGGAAGATGAGCCTTAAAATGAGAAGTACCAGTATATCCTTGAGGCATAGGGCTGAAATGAAATCTACCCAACCCAGGGAATTTGTTTGCCAGGGAAGGAGACATTCAAGCCTTTTTGATATATTCATGTCCACCGAGCACCTGCCTTCATCTTGTCCCTGCCTTCACATGCTTCTTGGCTTCCTGTGTGCATGTCTCCCGTCCCTCGGGCCTTCTGGCACTTGAGGGTAATGGAATCATGAGGCAGGTATCAGGTAGACATAGAGGATGTGAGCGTCTCTTCTCCATGTGACAAAAGAGAGTGCTGAGATGTGTCCTCGGCTTCCTGTCAAATCATAACCCCCACAGTGCCGTCCTTCTCGGTCAGGGCTTCGTCTGGTGAATAAGCTGATAAGGTAATGTCATTACTTATCTGCTAATGTTCGCAAAAAAAAGATTAAAAAAAATAAAATATTTTATAAATTTTAAGCAGCTGCCAGCTTTTTAATTTTGGACTGTCAGTTCTCACTGCCTGCAGTACAACGAGGGAATGATTTAATAGTGCAATTAAAATGCTGTCAAGGGTTTCAGTTGTGTTTGCATTTGAATTATATTATTGGCAGCCTTAAAGGCAGTCAGTGTTGTTTGGAATGACATTCTGCTGTCACAGAGCATGTCATCAAGTCAAAATGCTGGCAAACCGATCATTTGCTTAAACCCTCCCCTGATCACTGTTTGTCCAGTCATAGCTTTCCAGTCATGGCAGAGCCGTTTGGGATTTCTGTACATTGAAGCAGTCTGTTATAAGAGCAATAGTCCCCATATTGAGTCTGTAGGGAATCAAACAGTGTTTTTAGAGTCTGGAAAGCCTTGTCTTTCCACAGGGACATTGTGCCTGTTAAAGTGTCTGTAGAAGTTCGTAGCTCTAAATGAACGCACATGTTCCTTTATGTGTTGGGAAGGAGGGAAACTTCTAGGAATGCATTCAACACCAGAAAGGAAGGCTGTAAAGTGAAAAAGGAAGATAGATAAACAAAGACAATTTGGGTAAATACAGATTTTCAGTATAAGGTGAACTAACATCAAATCCACCGGCGCATGTGTAATTGTAAACAGGTGAGGTTGATGAGAGTGAGCTGGAGGCACACAGGGGTAGGAGCTTAATTGGTAGTGTGTATTTCAAAATAAAACAGGAAACACCAAACCACAGGCAATGATTTACAGGATGTTAACAAGTGATCAAATCAAAAACCTTGAACGAAAATGCTGGATATGAAAAAACAGCTCACCACTGTTATCATCAGCTATAACGTGTGAGAATGGAAGGCATGCAACAGGAAACAGTTACTATGGGCGCAGTCCATTCAAAAATTATCCGAATGCAGAACAAATATTCAAAGTGACAGACGTAAACAGAAGTTCTAACCTGAGATGTCAGATGTACTTCGGTGGAATTTCTAGTTATTTCCTGAAAATCCATAATTTCTGCTGCAGTAATGAATGGAGCTTTAAGTTGTCAGAAGGAGATGGAAAGTCAATGCTCGCTAGAAAAAATAAATAAATACAACGAATCTCTGCCTTTGCACTTTTCACAGATTTTTGCATCCTGCTATGCCAGCTGCTGGTTTCACTATGTATTTCTCCTGATGTTTATTTCCTTCATCCCTCTCACTTATCTAACACCTTTCACTGCAGATGGTGCAGCAAACAAACAGCAAGCTTTTAACTCATGTTTCGTGAAAGGAAAGCCAATTATTGCAAACATATCCTTTCTACCATTTCCTATGAATGACTAAAATTAAAGGGTTCTGGAGCCCAATTCACTCTGCATCTTGGAAATGTTCGGTCTCAGAGTCCAATTTGCGACTGGGAGTGCCGATGGAATGCTCCAGGCTGCCTCGCCGCAGTAGGGGGGTGGTATCATGATTAATTTGGGCTTGTTTTGTCAGCGCAGGAAGCCACAAAAAAAAGCTCATTACAATCAGCTGGGTTTTGTCACAGTCCGGGCTCCCTCTAATCTCCCATAGAGAAGAGGAGCGCTATAGCCTCTCTGAATATGCATTGATGATGATTGCATGATTTATGCATGAGTGTCATGGCACCTTAAGACTATCCCCGCGCTGAATTAGAGCTTTCACTGTTTTCTAAACGTTTGTTTTAGGCACTCGACTGCTTCACTCACAGGGCCGTTCACGAATGTGTCGGAACACATCTGAATATGTGTTGAACATTGACGTGTGAGATGACAGTGGCTTGTTTGTTTGACTGTTTACCAAATGACTGTGCAAAGACACAAGGAAACTGTGTGGTAAGCTGTCATGTTTCCTTTCAGACTACACCGCAGTTTTTGGTTAGCATGTCTCTGTTTGACTTTTGGGCTTTCACTGACATTACCTGCAATTAGGCTGTCATAATTACCTGACTCGTCAACAATAGACTTGAAATAAAGACGGTGATTGATGGCTACATGAGAGTCGCAGCAGGGATGTGGGCATTAACCTTCCAGTGAGCTCCACCTCGTGGGGGGTTGAGTTGACCCCTTCGATAAACACAGGCAAGGCCTCTCAGCGTTTCCTTTTAGCTCTGATAGATGATGCACTGGTCTGTGTGTTTGTTCACATTTTCTACCTTTTACCAACAACCACCTGATGTTTGTGTCATGGTGGAATAGGATTTCACAGTTGTTCATGTAGTGATACCGCTTTCTGCTTATTTAGTGCCTATTACAAATCAGAAAAGTCTTATATTTAAAATTCTACAAAAATAAAAGCAATTACAACACAGCTAAATCCAGAGCAAGGTTAATTCTTTTTATTCAACAAATTATTATGCGCTGTGAGTGAGGCTATAGTCACAACAGCACTGGTCATTGTACAGAACTCTAGAAATGAGGAGCAACTGGGAGGCCCCAACTGGAAACAACATCATGGAGAGGGCCATGTAAACAAACCACATGAAAAAAGTGACTTCTATAGACAGAGGGGGATTTAGGCAGGGGAACACAATACACTATTTTAAAGAAATTGTCAAAGATGATCAGAGTCATCTTTGGAAGGGAGCTGGTGTCAGAGACAAGGGCGACGTGGAATAACCGCCATTGTGGCACGGGAAGAGGATGAAGCAAACTGGAACTAATAGTAATACTGCAGTTAACAAGAGTCCTATAAATATAATTTAACCAAAATAAATACCATTTTATAAAGGCAAAATAAAAGCCAAAGCAACACAGTATTAAGCAGTGAGCAATGCAGGTATTATATTATATAACAACTTATTACTGGTATCTTCAGTCTTGTTGATTTGCGGAGTTTAGTTTCATTCTGTAATTCCAGCTCCACAGCTCCTACTCCAGGCACGCAGGGGTGAAATAAAAATACCTGTGTGAACGTACAGGGTCTGTAAGTACACTAGTAAAGTTATACTATGTACTGAGTTAGTTCTTGTCACTGGCTATGAGAGCCAGAGCTCTAAGTCATGGGTGTAGATTGAAATAAAAATGTCAGTGCATCATCGGGTCAGACCTTTAATTTGTCGTTTGGTGTATCATAACGTGCAGCAAAATTATAACATTCCACTTCAGGATGAAAGCTATAAATGGAGGCTCTCCTAACTACTTTCAGAAACTTCTGACTTGGGTAGCGCTCCCACCATCTGAGGACCGGGCGGGCTCTCTCCGTCAGCCGACGAGCGGCAGCACCAATCGTAAAAGATCGAACCAATCTCAAGGCCTTTGAAGTCCGTCTGCATAGCAACTCTCTCTCACCTCTCGCTGCAGATGTGTATTTTCCCTCTTGCCCATTTATCCCCCTCCCATGCCTCCTGTGCTCCCCAACTTTCTCCGCTATACTCACTCTCTCATCTGCCTCTGTCGAGCCACATCTCTTCCATATTCCATTTGCTTAGGTCTGCAAACTTATTTAACAAGAGGCTGGCAGGCCGGGCTGTGTATGTGGCAGCTGTGGAAAAGAGGTTGATGTGGCCCTCTCTACCACAGGAGAGTGAATCCCAGGCAGGGAGTCTCCAGATGGGCTCGGTTTGAAGCGGTTCACTCCTGGTTCCCCTAGATGAGCCCCATAAGGGATAAAACTGCATATGTGAATACTAAATACAGATTGAGTGTAATTAATTACCTGACTGCTTTTTGGGCTTTATTTACATATCTGCACCTGTTACCTTTTTCCTCCTCAGAAAGTTCAGAATTTAAAAAAAGTGGTGATTGCAGAGCATACATTCTGAGTTTCTTTTTATATTAATTATATTAATGCATACAATAGAATGACCTTTGTCACCATGCATTCACAATGTGTGACAGATGCTTTGATCTAGTCCTGCTTCATCGCTCCTCTCTCCTCAGACTTGTTCTGGCTGCTGGTATTCTCCCTGCGTGCCTCTGTGCTGACACTGCTTTCCTTTGCATCCCATTGATTCAGGAGCACTGAGTGATAGATGGGTTTAATAAAGCAAGGTGCAGTCCCCTCAAATAAATGAGCAAATGCAGGATTTATTACCAGCATCTGCATTTTAAAGGAGGTAAACAGAGCCTAAGCTGGGAAACACAGTTTCATGTTACCCACAACCCAAAGTCTGTGCCAAAAACTTTCATGCACGCGCAAGAGCTCGGCACATTGACAAAGACGCACACATGCACACACACACCCTGATGCACACATGTCCAATCACGGCCTTTTCACGTCCCGTCTTTCATTCCCTCTGTCACTTAATTCTCACATCTTTTGCCATTCATCTTTCTCCTTCGATAAAAGGAGACCTTGGTTTGCCGAACCTCTTTCTGGCATCTCTCTTCTCCTCAGTTACTCATGTTCCTCAGTCTTTTTTTTATTCTCCTGTCTTTTCACTCTTATCCTGACAGACCTTCCCTCCTTTTGAAGCAGCCGACCGGGATCTCTTTGACCCAGAGTGCTCATCACCAGTTTTTCATCATATACAGTATGATAGTCTTTTAGTCATAAACATTGGCCCTTCTTCTCTTATTTTTGTGCGATGGCAGAGCCACAGGCTGTTAGTAGTGGTGATTTATCCATGCGCTGTGCCAGTGCAGCTAAATCTCCTCTCCCCTTGGCACTGAAACAGTAGTATATGCATGGTTTAATTTCAGCTCTGAAAGAATGTTGTGCTGCACTGATAATGCAGGCCTGTTTGCCAGTGATTGGACTAATTAATAGACTCACAGATGATACACGGCTGTCTCGTACAGTCACAGTGGGCAATAAGGGAAAGGGGAAAAAAGAGAGAGGAGGAAAATATAAAGTAGCTTGATCTGTGACCTTTGGAGCCCCTTTAGTAATGGTAGGTTTTACATTAACTCTCATTTGCATGAAAAGGAGACATAGGCTTTAAAATGCCGGAAAATTGGGCTCGCAGAAGACTGCAATTTTTCCGAGCATGATGGTTCATTAATGACAGCATTTTGACAACATGGCCGGTAATTATAAAAATAAACATTCAGCATCTCTTTCAGAGGCTTCACGCACATTGTCATTTTCACAGTATGCTCCCTGCAGCTGTAAATCGGTTTCCTAGAAAGGTTTTTGCAAGACATTTACCCCCCTCCGTAGTTAGTCAACTATATGTTTATGAGGGAGGAGTGCTAATTATGCACTGATTTGTGCACTGGTTGAGTTTGTCCCTGATCCCTTAAATGAAAGTGTTTTTATACCCACTTTGTTACCAAACTATAGACTTCACACACACACACACATGCTCCCTGTCTGTGTTCACATGTGAAGCTTTGTGCATCAAGTGCACAATAAAGAAGAAATGTATTTACTTCAAAGAATAGCTATTTAAACAAAACCAGCAGTGGAGCGGGGTGACACTGTTTTAACAGAGGGCGCCATACTGCAGCGACTGATTCCTCAAACGTGTGCTGCAAAGTGCTTCACATTCATTTGATTAACCCCCGTTCAGTCAGTGTAAAGGCTCGGCGTGGGGGCAATGTGCAACAATGCAAGTACAGATGTATTCAATTTGAGCTCGCTTGTGATACACATGTACGCCAAATGTATTCCTGCGCTGCCTGGTGACAGTGGAAGGTCCATGCGGACAGATTTTTTTTTAGCAGGGAATCGATAGACTGCTACACTGCACAAAATGACCCCAGCATACCTCCATGCAGAGCCACTGGACTATTAATGAAGCGGTTTGCATTAATAATTTCTGACCCTGCTGCTTCTGACTCATATTTTACGACTATCTGTATTACAGAGATCAATTGGTGTTTAAAATGCAATCCTCTTCATCCTGTTAGTTCCAAAAAATGTCAGTCTAAAATTTAAACATCCCTTTTTTATGGGGTTGGTCGTTACATTTTTATGCATATTAGTAATTTGGCATGTCTGTCCCATGCCTGAATAATCCCTGTCACCTTAAGGTTATCTTACCAAGTCGTACTAGGTTATATTTCCCTTACAATTCCAACACAACATAAACCTGAACTGAGTCAGGTCCCCTTAACATCATTAAAGTCTTTGATCACAGTCCAAATTTTGTTTAAGTTGTAACATAGCATTGATATTGCCAGTGCACAGTGACATTACATTCTTCTCTGGTTCTCTGCCTGTCATCCAGTCATTTATTAATGTCTTTTGTAAATCTTAGGAAGTAGTTTAACTCAATAAAAAACTGTAAATTTGAAACATGTCCTGAACAGCAATAAAATGTAGAGAAAAGTCCTCAGAGAGAACGCTCCATCAACTGCAGCTCTTTACAAAACAGTCCTGTTGAGTCTGAATACAGCCACATAAGGAACATTTACGAGTCACTTGTGAGTAAATTACATATGATTTAACGGAACAAATTTGGAAATACAGCTAAAATAATTTACTATACATATATCAGACCTAATATCTCTGCAGGCGTAACAGACATAAAAAAAACTAAGTCCTTATGCTCAAAGTGCAGCTACAAGGTTATATATGTGTCTGATGATAGATTTTTTTTACATGTGTCGTTGAATGAAATACTAATATCAAATTGAATTACGCTCCTACCCACAGCACACAATATCTCCATCTATCCAGCAGGTGTACTGCTCATCGTCTGAGGGTCGCGGTCTCAACAACTAATCTGTCCAGACATGTTGTGGAAGAAGCTTGAAGGTGACCTCAAGGTGGAGAAAAACAAGTCTTAAGCCCATCTCATTAAGTTGATAGTAAAAAATTTTTTTGAATCAATAAACACACCTATTTCAAGTTTAAATCACAGACAATATTAAGTTGATAAAATTACCAATATCATTATAAGCGTTTCTCTACTCAGAACAATCATTCTAACTGAAAAGATTTATCTCGATAAAGATATTGTAATTTTTGTCTTGCAAAATTGCATTTAATTAAGTGGTGATAATTGGTCACCAGAGTTATTTAATGTAAGATAAATGCAGTGTCATGCAAGGGCACATGGGAAATTTTAAGGTAACTTAAGCTAACGTAAATAAAAACAGAGAGAGAAGAGAAATGAAAGGGAAGGATCATTGTGAAAGTAGCCTCCAGCTTTTCCAGCCATGATGCATGGATCATTCTACTGTAATTTTTTAGTTTTTACATTTCTCAAAAGATCTCAGTCCATTGTGAGACCACAAAACACATCTGTAACAAGACTACTGAGGAACCGAGCCAGGACCACTGCAGGAGAGGACTGCAGTCAGCCCCCACCCAGCCCTAAGCCTTCCCTTAAGGGTGAACAGGTGCAATGCCGCCTTAACTACATAACATTGCTTCACTGCATGGACCTTGGGGGTCAAAATCATTGTGTATTCCCGGGCTGTTGGTTCTGTGTTGCTTGAGGGGGAGTTCGAAAGCACATCAGCATGTTAGCAAGCTGTTGGAGCCAGGCTGTAAATGATTCATATTTTGCAGGCAGGCACGTTCGTTGCTCTGATTTTAAAGCAGCAGCTGAATGATGTCCTCTAACTCAAGGTCTGGTGTCCCTGAGTGGATATTATGCCTCAGGTTAGTCCTATTAATGAGGAAGAAGTGATTTCTCATCTCTCTGTAATGTTGTTCACATATGTTTCAGGAGACTTTTGATGAAATGTGGCAATGGAGGGTCATTAGTCCAAGCATACCCAAGTCCCTGCAAAGCTGATGGTAATCTGCTCGGGGACAGCTCTGCTGGCACCATTCCCCCAATGGAAATGTGTCTACTTGCAGTGACATGAACACCTCTCATACCCAACCCTCCTCTCTGTCCGTCTTCTCTGGGGTCTCATTCTCTCTCCCACTAATCTCAATCTCCCTATCTCTCTCTTTCCTCCACCTCCTTTCCCTCCACAAGCTCGTATTGCACCTCATTCAATCCCCAAGAAGATGAAGAGGCAGGATAAGGTCGCAGCATCAGTAAGGGCTCTCATTGGGGCTTAATGAATACCATTAATTCAATCAGGGGACTTGTTGGGATGGCCATGGCATTTGTCCAGTCATGATTAAGCGATGATATCCGTTATCAATCGTAATGAGCTTTTGTGGCAGTGGGAGACAGGCGCCGGCTGGTGGAATAATAACATCTTGGTCCGATGAAAGCAGGTATGAGGCCAGCTACCCATCTCATTCAGGCCTAATGCTATCAAAGCATTTGTGTGGATGGCAGAGTGCATATGTACCTCATTGCTTGGTACCAGTCCAGAGGAAACATCAGATGGCTTTTATATTAAGTTAGTGAATATTTACTCAGTTGAAATCATAAAAAAGTTCCTTTCTTTAAAGTGGCCAGTATTTTCATATGAACAATGGCTCAAATAACTATGAGTGGCTAATTCAACCAATCAAGCTTAACTGCTCTTGCTAAGAGCTAGAAGCAAAGTTAGATACCGGCTAATCAGCTGCAGCTAGCTGGCTTAGCATAAAGACTGGAAACAACTGCTCTGTTCAAATTCAGCAAATTTCTGTTGCATTAGTAGTATCTGTGTCATGCAAATCCACATGGGAAATTCAATAACATGATTGTAAGGTTATTAAAACTATCTAAAATATGACGTTATCGTGATATAAGCCCTCCCTCTCTACTTGCTTGTTGTCTGGGAAGTCCTCTCATACGTGTCCATCTGGGCAGTGATCTAAAAGGGGCATACTATACCCTCCTCCACTTTCTCCTTTAATAAGAGGTTGTGTCGCTCTAAATGTTGCTGCCGTAATGAATTGTGTGGCATTTCTTCCTTTCCCTTCATAAAGGATGGTCTGATGTTTCCTATGCTAAAGAAGATGAGTTAGAAAGCATTGAAGCTCTTTTCCTTATCCTTTCAGAGAACTTGAACAGATCTTATTATGGCGGCTGCTGAAAAACCTCCAGTTAATTCCAATCAATCAGGAAGGTTCCTAAGCAAAATTGACTATTCGAACGCACCCAATAACTCTGAATTAACAGTTTGAAGAATGCCTCTTCATCCAGGTGAGGGATGGCGTCTGGATGGAGCACACAGGAGGGGAGAACTTAATGAATAAAATCATCCTCATTTAATCAATGAAATTACTAAACCATAAAAGTTAAGGACAAGTGTCTTCATAGCACCTCCTCCATATCATTGGTTGGGACATGGACAAAACTAAAACACCAAACATGGTTTCTGAGATTGACTTCACAAGACTGCTGTGATCGTAGCTGTGATATTTTGGTTTCAGATCCGTGTCGGGGGAGAAGGTAGAGACACATTTCCATACAGTTTATTGTTTAAACATAGTGTAAGTTATTTCAATGCTGCTTTAACCCTCACCCCACTTATACGAGACGAATTTTGACCACTTTTAACACGGATGTCCTAAATCCTAAATGATCGGGTTTCTGCTCATCATTTCTGTAATTGCTGTTCCTTGCCATGTCAACGGTGATGTTTACGGCCATACACGCTCATTGAGAATGCAGCAACTGTATGGTCTTTGCCCTCCATGCAGATTTCAATAATTCAGCAGAAAGCACAGTTTTCATTCCATTTTTATGGGCCCCCAGTGGCAGTTCAAGGCAGTTTCAGCTTGTTTATATCACTGTCTCCCTTATGTGCCCTCAAAGCAGCCTTTCCTAATTTTTGCGTTTGGTTGCAGCCTCTGAAGCCTACAACTTTTATGTCCTCCTCTGGTTTTGAATGGCATGCCCTAGAAACTATTAAAGGATTCTGTAGCCTTTACAAAGAATTACTGTCTTTCTAAACACTACCACTACAATACCACAATGATTCAAAGCCGGGGGTATTTAAGTGCACATGATACTTTTAAGATAAACCTAAGGGCAAATTCCTGGATAGCATATAGAGGCCTACCATCAGACATATACAAACAACTCATCATGTGGAGCTACAGGAAGAGCCCGTTGTACAGCACTGCTGAGCAGAGCCGCGCCAGGCCTGGAGTGATGCACTGCTCTCATCTCTCTCATAACGTTATTAAAAGTTTGAGCCTGCAGGCCATGAAGGTTTAGCAGAGGATTATTATTTCAAGCTCCCTGCAAAATAAATCAATCCTTTATCAAAGTCCGCAGTCCCCATGAACTGCGTAATCAAATTGAACAGTGTTCTAGGCTAGTATCCCGTTACTGTTCTATTAAATTGAGCTATTGCTGAGGGAGATGGCTCAAATAGAGCCTTGCACAAAAGACATGGGTGTTATGTGCAGACAATTGAAAAAATCCCATAAATTCATCCCTGTAAAACAGTTTTTCCTCAAGGATTCTTACTTTGAAGTGCTTTCTCTTCTTTCCATTACAGTACAGAAAATGTTTTGTGTTCTGGAAAAAAAATCTCTGGTGTATAAGGTTAGCTTTAGTGGTTGTATGTATTTTCAATATGGGGCATTTCACTCTATCTACCAGCCAAGTCCTCATCTCTTCAAAAAAAATAACACACTCTTAACTTTGTATGCTGTGACCAAGAATACCTCTCTGACATTTAGAGGGAATTTACCACCCAGACCTATTCCTATTGTTGTATCCCATATTCCTGTAATGCAATTTCAGAACAACCATCTCTCGCTCACGCGTTCAGAGGAAACCTGTACGCTTCCTGTGATTGGACGAGGCCGTTGCAGGCTCGGCGCTTCTATTCAGCTGCTCCCCCTTGAATAGCAGCCATCGAGTGGTAGAGCAGATGAAGTGTTTTTGCTGTTATGGTCAATGAAGGAAATGACAGTGAATGTGAAAATATGCTGATGACTCCACTTGAAAGAGCAATTTCCGTGAATAAGCAGGAGCAGTGTTTTCCATCAGGGCCCCCACTGTTTCCTTCACAGGGTTTCCAATGATCTTGGCAGGGATTTCACCTTAGGAATGATGCGAAATTATATTGTCTAGGGCAATGGATACAGTGTGCGTGTGAGAGACCACACTACAGCAGTGATTTTCGAGCAAGACTGAATTTCAGTTTTTCCTGGCTTGTTCCAGTCGCTCTCAAAACAGCATGTGAATACATCAACATTCAGATATAAGCATTTTATAGAACAACAACATAATGTTCTGGTTTCAGCAGCATGAACTGTAAGGATTGAAACAAGTCGGAGGCTGAGAGAAAACCTAGTTATGCATATTTCTTGACAACCTGCTAACCCTGACCATGTGTTTGTTTCAGATATGAGGCTGTGAAGCTTAATTTTTGAGTGAAGAGCAATATAAAACAATTTGCTTATAATACATTTTAAATAAAATAGCACCTCATTAATTTCCCATTGAAATCAAAGCTGTTTAGCATTAAGCATCATCAAAATTCAAGCAGAGGCTAAAACATCTCATTAAAAGACATTGCCTCACAGCGGCAAAATATTTGTATAACAATGGATTCTTGAAAAATATGTTGGAATTCTGTTCATGCGTGTGCTTGCAATGAGCCTCATTAGTGACTCCTTCGAATGCAGAAACACGCAGCACAAGTGGCGTTTGCACCGTACATCTTATCCACTCTCAACCCAGTGTTTAAAGGGAGAGTTGAGAAGCAATTTAAAGTGACGCTGTGATTGAACTTTCGATGGTTGCTCAAAGGTGTTTTTAGGTACGTTCCCACTACATACCTGGACGACAAGAAAGAGGTGCTCTGCCTTTGGTGCTCTAATTAGGTTCCAGAGGAGCGACTGTGACAGGGACATCACTTCCTGTTCAAAGAGCTGGACGATGTTGCTCATCTACTTCACACAAATGCTTTCTATCCAGCAATAATGAGCCGGGCACATCCTCTCCTTTTGTCTCACGCAGGTTTTTCTGTTACATTTTCACACTCAGAGAGTGTAGTTCATCTATTTACCGAAGGGCTTGTCACATTTAAAAAGCACTAGTATACCCAAGTCTTACACCTCCGACTCTGACACACAAACTCACTCTGTTTTTGTCTTCTGGTGCTCCAGAGAATGAATAAAATTGCTTCTCTGACTCCGCTCATCCTTGTTATTCGCGAAATGTCTCAGCCTATATCCTCGAGTTGTGTTAGTCTGAGAGTGGTGTTTTGAAACAATGATGGGACTTCATGCACTGTCAGCAACTGGCAGAACATTTTGCTTTTGATACACTGAGCTTCTAATGGTCTGGTGCAACTCTAATATTGGGGAGAAGAGTCAATATTAACTAGAGTGTGAACATGTACTTTAATCTCCTGTTATGATACTGTGGATAGAGTACATACTAACTAATTATAATTCTGTATCAATATGATCTCCTGCAGCAAGTATAACAACATTCTTTGACGTTTTTGCAAATGCTGCATTTCCGCCAGAAGAATACTGTAAATCATGCTAGCTAAAACAATTTATGGAATCTCATTTCAAGATTAAACAAAGCAACAGAAAGCCGGTTGTTCCTGTTGGTCAGTCAGAAACAGATATGTCATCAGGATGTGAAACAGCATTTCAGAGTTGGATATGCAAACGTTTGTTGTATCATTCAGTGAACTAACTAAATTCCAAATCTTGCAGGGGGAAAGAATAAACATTTTTCTGGAGATTGATATCTTGAACAAACTCTCTTTACATCTCTGTCTGTGTCTTCTGCATGTGGGTCACTGATTTTTCAACCGGAAATATTTTTTTTTGTGTGTGTCTGTCACGTGTTAGAAGCATAATCAACACACAAGAAAAAAGCAGTTTTGAAAATATTCTTGTTTTGTTTGCTGCAGAGACTTAAATGAGAACGGTTGAAACCATTGCAGACTAAATATGATGCTTGCTTGGCTTAATTAAGAAATCAAAGCAACCTGCTTTGTCTGAAGTTTAAAAGCAGCCCCTAGCAGCTCCCCTAACAAACCCCCAGGCTACTGAAAAACAATGTAAAAATCCCTGAGCCTCAGAGATGTGTTGTTGGTTTTGGACTTTGGAGGGAGCCAAACCAGCTGTTTTCAGTCTTTCAGGCTTTAGGTAAGGCGAACCACCTCTTAGCTCCTGGACTTAACCCACTAATGGTGGCATTAAACTTCTCAAGACAAAACTGCAGAAATTGCTAAAGTGATACTTACTACCAAAAATGCTAATTGGACACAGGTCTGTTTGTTATGTCAAAAAGATTTTGGAAGCTGAAGTGAAACCTGATGTCTTAAACAATTCAGAAAAGACAAAGTTGCATGAGCGGGGCCTTTAGTGGTGAGAAGATGAGCCACTTGATAAAGAGGCGGGGGGGGGGCTGTCTAGTCTAATCATCTACAGGGTCGGATAGTTTAGGGATAGAGTGGGATAAAGTATAGGCTACGTATGTGCTAGGTCCAACACTTTTGGGAAATCTAAGCAGACATATTTGTACCGCTAGCTAAGTGTAAAGTGTTAATATGGACTCTATCACAAGCTGCTGCCAGATGTCAACAGCAATGTTATGTTGCCATGTGTAACATCAGTAAGTACAATTGGCTGAACCTGTCGTTTCAAAGGGAAATACAGGAAGACAAATGACGTTTTATGTAATGTGAATTATTCATCTGAAAATTTGTTTAAAAGGACTGTCGGCATGAAAACATTTAAGTGTATCATCCAAAATGTCTAAATATTCCTTCAAGGCCGAGGTAATCTCCCTGTGATTACAACTCTATGTGCAACAATCATCGAAGTTTCAATATGCTTTGGGAAACATGTCCTAGATCAGGCTCAGACGTTATTCTGTATGACTCATGGATGAGTCAACAAATTATGAAGTGACCTTTCTTTTGGGCTCATCTGCTTATTTATGAAATGGTGAGAATGTTATCATTCCCCACAGTTTAGTAAAACCCATTACATAGTGCCCCCTCAGGACAAACAGTGGGACTCTGAAAAAGCTGCAGTTGAGCAACAACAAGCAGTTGAACTTTCATCAAAAGCCAATCAGTGGTTTCTGGAGGGATCAACCGCAGCTGACTCATATTCCCTTTTGTTATTGTGGGGAGCAATTATAACATCATATAAAAACTGTTGTGATGTTTGGATAACGCATTGGACTGTAAAATGCATCACTGAAGACCAGCGAGTAGCACAACCTTAACACCTACCAAAGCAATTTCCTTTTGTGAGGAATAAAACAACTTGACTGCATGTGGCAGCTGATGACTGATGAGCGCTTCACTTCATAAATGCAGACTGAACTGTGCAATATATGTGGGTCAACATGAATTCAGGGGGGTGATTTCTGCAGTCAGCTGCACGCTGTATCTATTACTGTATAAAAGCCCACATATAGTGAAGTGCAGGGTCCAGATGTGAAATCACACTGAGATACTTGTCACTTCAAATGGATCCTTTAATGAAGCCCTGCAGGACATCGGCCCTTGCTACTTATTGTTCATTCCAGAGAACTGTCCTCTGTTCTACACATATGTATAGAATATAGAACAACACTACATACACAAACAACCCAATCTGGTGCAAATCAGTGCAAAACACTGGATAGCTCCTAGTGGTACATGGTCCCTTTTACGAGTTTACCATTATAACGGCCGGATTCCCCTGCATGGATTCAGCAAATTTTGGTTGTGTTCAGGGAACCTCTGAAGAGGATTTAAAGAATAATCCGTGAAATTTTTTAACATCATGGCTGATCAGAGTGTTGTTTTATAACTAAAAGGAATCCTGCAGCATTTTGTGATTACATTTTATGCTACCACCAGCAGCTGATTAGTTTAGCTGAGTTTACAGACTGGAAACAGGGGGAACTGTTAGGCCAGTTCTATCCAGTGGTTATCAATTTCCCTACAAGCATTTTTAAAGCTCCCTAATTAACCTTCACTGTATCCAATTTATTTAATCCACAGTTATTATAATTAGCTAGCTGGCAGATTTTGTTACCTTCGGACAAAAAGAGGCTGCCTCTGTTGTGTTTCCAGTTGAGTTGAGAGCTGCTTCCAGACCTGCACTGATCTCCGGACACATTTTCTGGACATTTTCTGTAGTTTCAAAGAAACCTCATCTTGATGGTGTTAAGATCAGGGTCAAAGCCTCAGATGTTCTGTTGGGGTTTTCCTTATAAGGTAGAAGGCGTGGTTTAATTTAAACTGGGTTGGATTCATGATGGATGCAGACAAACATGCTTGCTGTTTCTACTTCTTTCCAGTTTTTGTGCTAAGCTTACAAACTGCTGACCGTAGCTTTATATTTATTGGAATATGAGTGGCTTCAGTCTCCTTTGAGATCATCAAACTCTCTGCCAAAGAACCAGTAAGACTTCATAGGTATCACTCTAACTCCTCTTTGTCAGAACACAAATCTTTTATTGACAAATCCATTAGTATTCTCACGTTTGCATCTATTTGCATTACGTTGACGTATAAACAATACAGTATGGTTGCTGTATATACAATTTAAATGATGAATAGGAAGTGATTAAATGTGATAAAAGTAGGCAGTGATTTTTCTGTGTTTAAGCATAACACATTAACACATACATGTAGGGGATATGATCTCTCAGTGCAGAAACAGCTACAACAATGTATATTGTGGTAAACAGGCAGTTTAAGCTTTAAGCATCAGGTCCTATTGTCCGTCCCACAGAGCCAGTCTTTTGATCAGCATTTTTCACTTGCACTGAGAAATATCATCATTTTAGAGAGATACCAATTTCTCCACAGAGTCTCAGCGATCAATAATGCAATGCAGCCGCAAGATATTTTGTGGGCTCTACATCTTCTATAAAACCTCCCTGAGCATGAGATGCACTTTTTTTTAGATGAAAATAGGAGAAGTAGGAAATCATGACCCGAGGTATCACTGAGGCAGGTTAAAGGAAAGTGACAAAAGTCTGGCAGGCTTTGTGACTTGGCTTTTTATTTTGTCACATAGGCAGAGGTCATGCAGAAGCTCATCTGGTATACTTCAGTTTTAGGGCGTTTTCAGAAAGTCAGATTCAAGGTTCCCTTCTTTGTTATATGGGATACATTTAATCCAATTAGTTTTGCTGTCCTATTGTAATTCCGAGAGTGGACTAAAGACTTTTGCATGACAAAATATTTTCTGTTATCATCACCTGTGTGAGCTGCATCTGCAGGCATGTGTCTGTAAATATGGCATGTTGTAGTCTCTCCATTTGAATGGAGAAAATGAAAGAACCAGTTCATTTCATCAATTTTGTTGCCACTGTAACTATCTACCTGCATGACCAACATCAGCCACAGTACTCGACATGCACCGAATCAAACGTAACCGATATAACAAAGACATGAACCTTGGTTCGGACTTTCAGATGTGAGAAGGCCCTCAACTGAAAAGCACCAAAGAGACAGGTGTGAAAAAGCTCTTGGTTGGAGCTAACACATAAAGTACAAAGGTGTTTACTATCTTAATGTTTGATCCAGCCTTGAGCATGTTGCAGCAGAGGGCAGGATTTGTTGAACGTCCTGAGTTGTTATTTGCTCGGCCTGCCTGCTCACCTGACCCCTCTCTCTTTGAGGTTGGCTCGCTGTTGGAACTGCCTTTGACTGTGTGTTTTGTATATCACAGCATTCATTCCCTATTAGCTCTGGGAGAGCACACAGCTCCCACGAGGGCAGCTGTCTCTGCAGATGCTGGAGCTGGCACATCTATCGCCAGTGACTGCTCAAAGTCGTGAGTCGTGCCCGTTCACGTTTAGTCAAAGCGTAACAGGATCTCCGCTCGCCATCTGCGTGGTTTCTGTGAGTCACACACCTGCATAACTCGCCATCTGCAGGAGCGAGGATTAGCATACATGGAAGACGAAACATGGCACACATAAATCTCATATTTAACTGTTATTATGATGAACCTTGTAAATCATGACCTCTTATTCAGTGGAGTCTGCAAATGATGTGTCTGTCTGTTTAGTTTTGTTACCAGATGACTGCTGACTGCTTCACATATGAAGTCCATGTGTAATTTATCTACGTCTTCACAGTCATTAAAATGTGCTTCAAAGAACCCAATCAACGGCTAAACAAACTTGGACTCGTTCTAAAAGAAAGACGATGGAAGAAAGACAAACAGAAATATTGACAACTGCTCATGTCAAACGTCTTGTCTATAAAAATGATTTATTCATAATAAAGCCTTTGAACACTCTTCTTTTAAATAATATGGCATATTTTATAACATTTGGAAGGCTGATCGATGTCAGCTGAATGTGAAAGTCAAGTGCAGGTGCACTTAAGATAGCTGAAGAGCTTAAGTGGAGAAAAGAGGGAAATGGAACAACTGAGTTAGAATGTGATTTATTCATCGTGTCCTCAGAGAGAGACACAGGGTGAAAGACTGCAGTAAAGTGAGGGAGCTAGTGAACCAGAGAGTTCTTCTTCCCTTTCTTTTCTGTGGCGGTAATCAAAGTACCCTCCCCACAACTTGTCCTCTTCAGCCTTTCTCGTCTTCTGTCTCTCCCACACGCTGACACACATATAACCTCGTTCGCCCTTAGTGACAGAGCTCATGTTAGATCTGATTGACTTTCACAGCCACGGGCCCAAAGAGGCAGCCAGCACCAGCAGCCTGTGGTTCGCACAATTCAACATGCAAGAAGTGTGCGAGGACAAAGTGGGGATGATTAGTCCTCCTCTGTTGGAAGGAAATGTGCTCTCCTGCTCCTGTGATTAGACAGATCCTTTCCCCGTGTGGCTCTCTGAATGAAATGGCCTCATCCCAATTGGTTGTTGCCTCTCGTTCTTGTTTTTCTACTCTTGCAGGACAAACACTGCTACCATGTCGCCCTGTTTAATAGGTGAGTAAACTAATTCCAGACTATTGTCTCATGTGCTGCAGTGCTTCCCTGCGAGCAAACTCCCCCACCATGTCTTGTTCCTGTTTGAAAGCAGTCCAGGCGTAACAAAGAAAAAAAAAGCACCAAAGGAGAGGCAGCGAAGCAAAGGAAGAACAAAAAAAAGCAATATCCTTTCATGCTTTGTCAGAAATGGGTTGTTTGGAACGTACAGTAGCATTTCATACAGACAGTCGGTTCCACAGGACTGGTGCAGTAAATAAATCCTGAATCAAAGTGTCTGCATCCAAAAATGAAAGACAAAAAAACAACACACAAACACACACTGGTCCTTTGCCATGTTAGTCGGATTCGTTATTTGAGCTGCGGCAGGCTGGATATCTGGGGGGAGGAATTCATTTGACCACACAATGCAGACCCCGACACCAGTTAAATGATATATTGTCTGGGCAATCTATTGAGCATTGTGCTGATTTACTGTGTATCTGAGAATTTACACTGAGCAGGGGTTTTACATGATTCACTGCCCGTGCGCTGTATTTACTTATGATACATGAAAAACAATTTTCCGCTATATTTATACAATATAAAAAAAGATGTGCCTAGCTACACAGTACAAGCAAGTGCAGCATCCGTGTTGCAGTTTGCTTTGTAAGCGGTTGGGTGGGTATAATAATATATTATTGATTATGTCACAAAGCATCTTATAAAGAGAGAGCGGGAGAAAGATCACATGCCAGATGAAGCTGTCAATGAAGCCTTCAATCAGTGGCTGCACAGCAGGCGCGCCAGAGTGCAGCAGATGGTGCTTCATATTGATCCAAACATGCACATGTGCATCCAATGACAAACGGTTCGATATCACACCATTACAGGGACTTCTCCTCCGCTCGTGTGTTGGTCTGCAGGGGGCTGCTCCGGCTGCTCATACTCCATCAGCACCATGCCGGGGTTAAAAAGTAAAAAGTGTGTTTAACCTGACGTGCTCCTGTAATCCCTGCAGGCCGTAGCAAAAACACACACATAGGCTAAAGAGTGACATGACAAAAACACAGACACACTGACCCTTTCTGTACATTTTATTTACAAAATGTATTAAAATTGTCTGTACAGCGCCTCACTAATGAGGTTCAGCAAATTATGCATGCATCTCTTACTCTTTGTACCCACTACTATGCCTGGCGTCTTTTATTTTTGCAGAAGGTGAGGTGTACGAAAAAGAAAGAAATGAAATAAAGAAGAGGGTGAAACTCATTTACAAGAGAAAAAACCAGGACTGGATTTCCCAACTTCAACCTAAGGTCAGTTGGTGAGTAGCAGAGCTCGTCAAGCATCACTGATTTCACATGCAATTCCTTAGAAAACAAAAAACAAAAAACAAAAAACAAAACAAAAAACAATCTTTCATCATGTAATATAAATAATTTTCATTTATCTAAATGTACACATTTTTAAACCTATTTTAATTTTTTTCTTCACATGTCTTTTTCTTCTTTTTGTATAAAACTATCTGCCCATAGTTTCAGGTTGATTACATAAGTAACTTCCTAAACCTCATGGAATCACAGTCTTTTTGAGAGAGATGAAATTATTACAGCAATAGGGAAATGTGCTAAGCGTCAGGACTTTCCCTGGTACAACCTTGTATAAATCTATTTTCCCTTGGATTCATATATTTTTCATTTTACTAAGTGAAGTCACCAAACACTTGTAATGCTCATGAAAGGAAATCAAATTTAAAAGCAAAAACCACAGCTTATTGTGAAAATGTGCGATTGTAAAAGAAAAGACGGTAAGGTAATCCAAAAATACTACAGTTTAAAAGCCATTACTGTTATCCTTTCATTGGATTGCAGTTGAATCTACAGTTGAATTACCCTTTTTGTTTGGTTTTACTTTCATATACAGAAGACTTTGAATGACTTCAGGGAAACCCTAGGTGAGTCAGTGCTCCGCAGATATTTCACAAACAGTGGATTAAACTAATTAGTAATAAGTATTTTTTTTCTCTATAACCAAGCATGAATACTTTTCTTTGTACACTTTTTCTTGTCATACAAAACACACTCTTGGCAGTATTGGAAGTGTGAATCATGACCTGGTTCTGTAGTGCGTCAGAACCGAACCAGATCATCTTCTCATCTTCCTGAGTCCCGTCAAAACGTTCAGAAGACAGTGGCAGCAGCACCAGAGTTTAGAGTACAAACACACACACACTCATCGTTGTTTTGGGCTGGATGGCATTTTCACTCCAATAAGGATCAATCTGTCATTTTAAACACAGGTACGATGTCGTCGTCAGTGACTAATACAGCAGTATAAAAGCTATTGTCTGGTAACCAGTGGCTTACAGTGCACTGAGGAGATCTCAGAAACCTATCGGAACACAAATGACCAGTGAAAATCTGGCGGCAGAACAATGAGGAGTAATCTGATCATATTGACTACAGGAAACCAATTAGACACTTGTCGTATAAGATTTGTCGTCTGTCTGGCACTTCGAAATGTGCTTAGGGTTGCAAATGATGGCTTTAGTTCTCTCATTCACTTTAAAATGTCAAATGTATTGTGAATATATATATATACATATATAGATACAACTATATATCTATATATAGTCTTTATTTTTTCATCACCATTCTTCTTGTTTTTTATGTGTTTCAAGCAAAAAAGCAATATCATCGTGAATGAGTTGCATTGATTGGACTCAGAGTTCCATAAGGCACAGAGAGGAGGGGAACCGCATCGGCTCTTCACGTGACCAGTCCAGTCGTGTCGTCATTGCAGATTATCGTGCCGTTGTACGCGCAGGAGGATTTGGTTTGGAGCTCAAAACCCCTCCGCGATCCAGTTCTTAGTTACTGTAGGTGTTCAGTCACAGTTGTGTGGGGTAATGCAGATGATTCCTAAACCTGTTGTCGACAAATAGAGCAGAAGCAAACATGGGGAGAGATGAGGTTTGTGGGATTGTCAGGGAAAAACACACATCTTCACACTTTGGTACTATGAAAATATGTGGTTGTTGAGCTGCATGTTTTTTTTTCCAATTTTTTTTTAATGCCCCTGAAAACATGGTTTCAAATCTTGACTTCCTCTGATTAACATTACATATTGTTGATTAAATCAATAACAATCAAACATCCTTAGTTATAATTTATTAAGAACTTAACAATCAAATACCTGAGCTAATCTACCTCATTAGGGCTCTGACTACAGTTTTGACGAGCTTCTTTATTGCTGCACTAGTGGTTCTTTGTTATTGTTATAATTTAGAAAGATAACCCATAAACATTTGGTGCATATCAAGTGCTGGATGCAGGATTCTTTTTCCACTTTCTTTGACATTTTTGGTAATATTTCAGATGCAAATTTGATGCAGATCCAAATTAAAATGGAGATCTAGTGAGTTTAAATGTATTTAATCGAAGGACTGTTGGACCTTGGTAGAGGTGTCTACTTATTTATTACAATTTTCACTTGAACCATTTGGTTATGTGTAAATGATAAATCTACTTAATTCAAGCACCAAAGCTAACAACTTGCTAAGGTTACTGTCAGTGGAAACAGAAGTTTGGAACAACCGTGTGTACAACGAATCACGATGTTATCTTTTGCACGCTCTCGGCATGAAACTCAGCCGCCGTCACAAGTTTTTCCAACTGAGCGTAGGCAAGAGCGTAGGCAAAAACAATAATACAATAGTCACTCTTGTACAGTAAATAATACAAACTTCATCAGTGTGTTAGACGTTGATGCAGAAAATATGTTTTCAGGGCCTTTAATCTCTGCTGCTCTGTTGTACAACTGCACTTTCTCTAAACAGACGTCACACTTAGTGTTTAACAAGAGGAAACAGCACACAAACACACACACATACACACACAATCAATCCAATCAAACACAAGACTACCAGTTTATTTAATGATGCTCTTGTCAGGGTATATACTTGATTTAAAATTGCAGTTTGCTGCTATGTTGTGAATTTTCCCCTGAGCTGAAGTAGTTTTGAAGTGGTAAATATGTTTCAGTGGAACTACTTTAAACTTTCTGTATCGTTTGTCTTGTTACGCTGTCCCCAAGTGGCCCAAGCTAAAGGAAGTGAAGCCTTAAAAGTAAAAAATGTTAACGCTGTGTGTGTGTTACTGCATTCTGTTTCACTGACTCTAATTCCCACTCCTCGTCCTGAACGTCTGTTCTTGCTCTGTGTAGCTTTGGTGATTGGGTATAAACTCCTGTGAGAAATCTGTAACTGACTGATAGTTGCAGCTTCAATTGTCAGAATCAGGCCCAGCTAGTTCAAGAGTAACGCTGAACTATAGATCAGTTGAAAGACTTAGTCATTCAAAAACAGCGTTTATCTGTGATGTTCAGCGAGGAGACTTTTAAAATATCAAGAATTGTAAACAGAGTCTGGTGTATTTGATACAGCAGCAGCTCCTGGGGTTATGGAAGCCAAGGATCGTGGGTAATATCCACCGTTCGGTTGTGTTACAGTTCAGAGAATGGGACTACGCAGTGAGAGCTCCAGTAAGCAGATTGATAGTCTTTGTTTTTTCTCGATTTGAAAACCACTTTATCACTCGTACATGGAGTCCACAAATGGCTGCAGAGGGCGCTGTTGCTCAGTAAAAGTTGCATAGTGTGGCTTTAATACAAGGTCATAATTTCATATCTCCTAAATGTTGAATATTGAACTAAATAATTGTGTACTGCAGTTTGATGACACTGCAAAAAAGCAAGAGGTGCAGGATGATGTGCTCTCGCCCTCATATACTGTACATAGCCTGAGGCTCTCTCCATATATGTTACCAGGCAAGAGCATGTCTTGTGTTTGAGAAGACACGTGTGTTCTCTTGAGTTCAACATGAAAACCATAAACAATCTCACAAGCAGCAGCAACACATACAAATGAATAATTCAGCCCAACTGATATGACCGTGGAGCTAAATGATTCATCTCACACAGATGTGCTGTGCGGAGTCAGAGGACGGTGAGGAGCGGCGGCGTACCTCTAGATCTTAACGCTCTCGGTTCCGTACACGTTGTAGCCTTCTCTGTATGTGGCAAAGTTCTGGGTGTTGGTCGGGGGAGCCGGCTTAAAATTCTGGGCATTCTTGGCCAATTTCAGCCGTTTGGTTTCTTGCCGTGATTTATAACAGAACTCTATCAGAGCCACCATCATGGCCAGCCCCAGCCCTCCGACCAGAATATAGAAGACACCAGCCACATTGCTTAGACTGAGAGCACTTGTCTTGTCCTGGGGGAAAGGGAATGACATAGTTAAGAGTTTTGCAGTGGAGCGAGGGCAGCAGAACAAAGATGCAGCCTGTATCCTTCACACTGAGCCTGACATACACTTGCCTTTCAACAGTAAAATTGCCTTGCTGAATCATGACACCCTATCTCACTGACGCTAGATTATGAAAAGGCTACTAACAGCTACAAGCAACATAACAATTTAAGATGCAATCAGGTGCTAAGGCTATAATTTAGAGTGAACTGATTTTCCTATGGTTGTCACAAAGTTACGAGGAACTTCCGACTGCCATAGTCAAACCATTCTCCACTAGGGAGAAAGAAGCCAACTCTTAATGCTCTGCCTATCTGCTGGTGAATGTAGAGCTCAATCTTCCCTGCTCTAGTCCTTTGTCAAATGGCTTCTGCTCTTGACCATGTTAGGAAGCTGGTCAGTATCGCACAGGTCGACAGCTCTGAAAATCCCTATCTTAGAGACATGTACGTATAACTCTCATGGCAACATTGTCATACAGTACAGTCAAATTCTAAATAGATGAATGATAGCTCCATTGAAGTTAAAAAAAAAGACTAAAGATCAAACCATTTTGCTGCTGCTTACCTACCAAACATATTCATTAAAAATTTGTTCATTAGAGTTTTACTATTTGCAGTTTAACCCTATGAGCGTGGAGGTGTCATAAAGCTATCTGGCGAGGCTGCCCTGGGATCTGAGGCTTCGACTGTATCTCAGAGGGTTAAATAGTGGGTTTATTACATTCCTCCACTTCCTGTGATGTGCAAACTGAGCCTCTTACTGCAACTCCCAGCAGCCACAAGATTCGGAGGACACCCTATGGAGCTCCCGCCGCTTTAAAGAAGTTTAATCGGGTAACTCATCACAATGAGAGGCTTCGCTTTCCCGTCGCACCACAGGAGGCCAAAGAATCTAATAGACACATCTCAATGCAAACTAGTAACAACACATATAAATCAAATTTTCATTAACAGTTTGGTAAATAGGAACAGCAGCATAATGGTCAGAGTATCATGAATGTCAAGAGTGAAAATGAGCAAAAAATAGCATTTATCAACAACTATTAACTGCTGTGATTTCAGTTGAAATAGTGTATCTGCCAGGCACTAGAAAATTCCCCCTGAGCGTTATCATTACAGTTTTAACAAAAAAAGAGCTTCTACTTTTTTTATATTGCATTAAAAAGAAGAAAAAAAAATTGGGGAAGTAGTGCCGAGTGTCAACGCCACGCATAGACCGAGTTACAGTTGGTGGCAGAAAATCTGAGTAAAAAAAGAAAAGTAAAAATATGTGTAGCAAATTAAAATGTATTCTATAGATGTTATAGAAGTTTTTGTCTTGCATATGAACAGTACGTCAAAATGCAATTTGGAATCAGTACAAAAGACCTGCAGCGACTGACCTTACTTCCAGAGTCCTTGGTTCCACATTCACCCTTATCGTACCACCATTTGTTTTTCAGCTTGTCTAAGATGCCTTGTTCACTGAGTTTCAATACTGCAAGGTTTACAGGAGTTCTTCACGTGGGAAATAACATAAATAACATTATATTATGTTATTTTATGTTATTCAACTTTAAACTACTACATTCTTAACAAAGCGATAAAGCAGGATCCCTGGCTGTGGCAACATCACAGAGAGCAGGCATTCTACCTATTACCTCTATAACCCCTAGTCTAAAGCCAGGGCCTGCTCGTATCGCTTTGAGTAATCGGCAGACGCTGTTAGCGGGGCGACGAGCAAGTACTGTAAAGTACAATCTGCAGGTCTGTGAATATCCAAAAGCATAAGGTGACACTGGTTTGGGGACAGGTTCCTGATCACAGGGGCCTTCTGAGCAGCATTTAACAGATTCAGTCCAACAGGAGCTTTGACTTAATAAACAGAAAAAAGATCTGACTTTCTATCTACATTAAATCAGCATAATGCTGCGCTAGTTTATACTTTTGTTGCTTCAAAGACTACAATACATTTTTGGGGGACATAACAACCATAGATGCCTAAAAGTGAAAGACTACTCAATTCTTATGTGTCCTATTCCAACAAATCTCTAAGAAAGTTGTATCTCCAAATTACACCAGATTAGTGTCAGATGAGTGTTTCTCTAGCAAACTGCACAGAGCTGCAGGACTAAGCTCAGAAGTATTTGTGGAATAATTCCTCTCATATTTGCCTGTAGCAGCATAAGCTAACATCCGACACAGCTGTTTCTTGCCGTTTGATTTCTTAAAAAGCAACATCATGACCTCCGTACACAGCAAGTCATCATAAATGATCATAATATTCTACAGAATGAGAGTTACTTCAGGACAAAAAAAAACAATTGTAAAGCTAGATAAAGATCACACTTTGTAGTCATAATAAATCATCTTTTGTTGTGCAGGGTCAATCTCAGTAAGAGTGGAAAGGAAAATTGAATGCAAAGAAAAATTGTGCATCGATAAGTGAGTGACCTGACTCCTCCCTGGAAACAATGCCCCCCAAGGGGATCCATGCAATGCATAATGCACTGAGAGAAGATTACACCACTGTATATCCCTCAAAGCCAATCTGGAGAAACGGACTGTGAAGACCAGACCATTGTCTTGGCTCAGAGAGACATTGATTAACAATGCAATTACCCTGTAACATGCTCTGTGTCTGAAACTCAATCTAGGCTACACTCTGTTGTGCCTGGGGGCATGAGAGAGCTGTGTGTGAGTCTGTCTGTGTGAGTGTGTGTGTGTTGCCGTGTGCTCGTCTATGTTCATCCCCTGTTGTCTGTTGGAACACGGAGCTGTGAGCGGGACGGGGCCAAGCAATGCACTGTTTGGAACAAAAGCGCTCCAGGCCTCTTTATTCCACCTAATCAGGCCTTTCCACTGAGTCCTGGAGAGCTACGACAAGCCAGGAAACAGAGACAGGACGGTACGTACCTGTGCACGACAAAGATCGATGACAGCACAAGAGACAGACACTTTCACAGGGCTCCTGAGCTTGCTCTCAGTAGCACAGGGAGGCCTCCTGAGCGCTACAGAACATAGCAATGTTAGCAATGAGAACATTGAAAAAGATGACATTAAAGAGTCCTTTTAAAATAGGATCCACTGGCATTGGTTTGACATTATTTGATCCGTGTCTCATGCAGTTTCCTGTGGTGACGCTATCTTTACAGTCACTGCAGCTTAACAGTTCACTGTGGCCCTGCCATAGCCATGACAAATGACACTGAGGGTGTAATTATACAACGTTAGGTCTAAGGGATCTTGAGGCTTGTGTGTAATTTAGCCAATTATTTGACCTATATCTTGACATGTGGGCTGACTGCGTCATTTGTCAATTGACCTGAATTGTAAAGAACATAATGTCACAGTCTTGTATGTAATTTAGCGAAAATAGTCCAGTGCTAAATGGCACATAACCTACGTATTGTTACACTAACTTGTCAGGGGTAAGTGTGGGTTTCACACTAAGCTACATTAAGTGCCCTTAATGGAGAAATCATTAACAATCTAACCACAGAAGAAGAGGGAGAGATCTGATGGTTGGAAGGGTCACAGCGAGGTTATTAATGGGTTGGGGTAGGAGCAGCATGGAGCGGAGTCAAACCACAGGTGGTGTATCAGATAAACCAATAAAATTGAATTATAAGTCTTTTGTTTAATTAGACTTCTCACGTTTGCCTGAAATGCTTATTCCCCTCAAGACGCCGCTGTTCCCCTTGCTTCCCTGTCGGCATCGGTGGAGCAGCCATTTGGAGTTTTTTTTGCAGTCGAGGAGAATCTGTCGTGTTGGCTTTAGCGCTCATGGGCTCTGGGTCAGTGTCACAGATGTGAAGCGGCTGAAGTACCATCTCTTACACGATTAGCAAACGTTCACCTTCGTGACAGAATGCTGGAGGTTACGGCCTTCTCAATACATTGCTTGGCCAACTATCTTGCGTTACTTGTGTGTGTGACTTTACGAATGAATATCTCAAAGTAACTAAGCTACCTTGACAATGTCTTAACAGCTGAGACGAGGTGATCTGCCCTACAGCTATGGAAGGATGGATGAACAAGGCTCAACCTTTCCAAACTGTAGGGCAGCCATGTTCCCTTTACGATAGTCAAACGGTAAGAAAGCTCCTATATTCGGCCTTATTGGCGATTCAGTTGTCTATGAACATCGTATTCTAAATAACCACAAATATAATTTTTTCTGTTTGCTAAGCAAGAGCTCCTTAGTTCGATATGAGCTGTTAAACCATCTGGTCAGACGATCAGTTAATTTGGTAATCTGCCTTTGGGCAGCAGCAGGTCGGTTGGGATGGACAGTTGGCTCGGTTATGGTTGGGTTGTCGTAACAGCCTTGCCGATTACTCTGCACTATGGTACCCGATTGTGGTGACATCGAGGCTGACCTTGGAGTCACCTCCCCCGCTGCCGCACTCTCCCTTGTCGTACCACCATTTGTTTTTCAATTTGTCCAAGAGGCCTTGCTCATTCAGTTTTAAAACTGCCAGGTTAACAGCATTTCTTGAAACGATAAAACATAACTTGTAAGAAAATGCACAGGTCCGTGAGAAATCTAATGCAGAGTATTAATTGTACGAAGCAGAATAATCATAGGTAATGGTAGAGAGACTACCAGGATCAAAGCAGGGACTTAATGCACAGAGTACTGTTAATCAGAATGGTCTGGGAAAGGACAAATTGTTTAAGAATTTCAGGAAAATGGAGAGATAAGAGAGGCTCATATAAGGTTAAGACAGTGTTAAATCTTGGAAAAGGTGGCATGAAGGGTTACGTAGTTTAGAACTGTGCGGGATGGGGACACTTGTCATTGAGAAGAAAGTAACAACAACAAACATCATGCAATTAACATTCGTCACAAGTGACAGCGTAGCTTTTAAAAGCTAAATTGAAAAACCATTGAACTGTTAAATTAAAAGTGACAACACAACAGTCAGGTAGGACAGCACACAGGACAGAAGGAGAGATCGAAGGAGAGAGAAAAGCAACAGTGAGAGAGACATAAATATGAGGTGACTGTTAACTTTAGCCTTAAAGTCTGGATTGGATTTCTCTAAAAAATTTAAAATCTTAATCACATGTATAAAAACATTGGAAAAAAGTTAATCATCATTATATAACCTCTGTATCCAAATGCATTTTAAAGGCATTCTACTGTTACCTCTGTGTCCACAAAAAAAAGAAGAGGAAGAGAAGAGAATGACAACAGGGGGACATCAGGGTAGGTGGAATACTATAACAACATTGATGATATTGTTATATTATCCCACCCACCTTAATGCTGAGCCTTTGGGGGTCGCCACACCGTAGCCTTTCGAGTCGAGGTTCCCGCCCACTTTCATGGTGTCACATGGCTTCCGCTGCTCGATGTACTCGTTCATGGTGGACTCGAGGAGAAAGGCGAACTTGCCTTTTGACTTTCGTACCCGGGCTACGCCATCGGGCGTGGTCTTAACAAACACTGAGGGCTCAGCGGATTTCATGTATGACCACATCTTCTCATACACTGCTATTTTGGATCGCTGTGCGGAGAAGAACAGGAGAAGAGAAGTAGTTTAGAGACATAAGCATTATATTTGTCATAATGGACTTTGCAGGATTTTTGTGCTTAATGATCACATCTTTAAAAATGGCATCAAAAAGTATTTATAGACATCACGGAAATCCTCGGTGTGATATCTTTAAATACTCCCACAAAATACAGAAGGTGAACTTTTTCACAAGATCATGAAGTACAAGAATTTACAAAATCCATTTTTCTTCATCAGCATAAATGTACTGTTTGAATATTAGGTCCCTGTGTTGCAGCTTGCAGCTCAAATCCACTGAGTGTGAATGAGGATCACACATCACCGCTACTGCAAGTAATGTGATGCAAATTGGGTTTTAGTAGAAATACTGACATTTGTGGGCTTGATTATGCAGAAAAATTCCAATAATTAAGATTGTGTGACTGTGAACTGCAGGTAATGATCATTTACATGGAGACTTGCAGAACTTTGGATCAGTTTGATGAAATGTCAGTCCCAGTGAATTACAGCCTTGGTTTATAGTCCTAATTTAGCTTTAGAAGCTATAACAGTCATTCAGCAATGCAGCGATTAATGTACAATCTCATCTGTGACTCAGAGGCGATGTGCAGAAGAAGCAATAGAAGTGTACAAGACAGCGGGTTTCACAGACAGGCAACCCATCACAAAGTGACACAGATGAGCGTTTCCCCAGTGCCTGGGGTCAGGTTTAGCGAGCCTGTAACTTCTGGAGGACTCGAGCCCTATCTATAATAAGCATCAATTAAATTATTCAATGCCGCTGGACTTATTTTGGCATAGGCATTTCATACTTTGAACAGATCCTGGTCCAAATAGCAATGAGCCAGTTCCTGAGTGGCACTGTGGCTACTCAGAACTGGATCCTAAATAAAAGAAGGACACTTTCTTTTAATAAAGGCCAGCGGAAGACGAAGCGGTTGGATGGGTTTTAAGAACTGGCTGAATCAAAAGATCGACTGCAGCCAAAGGGTTTGGAAATGGAATATGGACGGGCTGTTGATAGACCAACATCTGTCCAGGATGCTTCCCTGTAGTTTGATTTAAATCTCATATGTAGCACATGTCATGTAGTACAGAAACTATTGTTTGATTCAGCTTTGATGTTCAAATCATTGTTTGAGCCATTTATCAAGCAACAGGACTGGCTAAGAGCCTACTTTTGTCGTGCTAGCAGCTCTGCACAGCAATGATTTGAGCTGTTTGCATGCTAAAATGCTCACAATGACAATGCTTACATTTTCTTAAGTAGTTCTAATGTGCCACTATTCATCATCATCATATAATACCATTAGCTTGGTAATTATTTGTGCATAAAAAAAATTGTTTATTGGAAATCAAAATAAAAAAGCAAAAAAATTATAATTTGACCTGCTTTTTATTCAGGCTGGTATTTTAGGCTTAAAGTAGCTGCTTTCAGCAACTTAGATGTTTTAAGATGCTTAGTTCTATCATTTCAGAATCACATCTAGTTTTATGTCTTGGGTCTGGGATAAAAACTTCCAATGATTTATCAGTTTATAAGCTAAACACGGCAAAAATATTAATCAGAATGAAAAATTATAAAAAACTGTGATTTGTTGTGCTTGTTAATAGGTCATAGAGTCAATTAGGAAGTCTGGAAAAGAGTATCTGTATTAAAGCTTTACTTAAATGTGAAGATAAAGGATATTTGAACACACACTGAACTCTGGTTATGCGAAAATCCAAACCCACTTATCAGTAAATTGACTCATCACAGTCCTGAATTGGTAAAAGCCTCCTTAATGAGAGCAGGCAAAAGCATATCTATCCTCTTATGCGTTTCTATTAATAAACAAAAGCATTAACCTTGACCCGACGAAAGTGCCTCACCGGCATGTAATCATATACAATTTGTTTGTAGGCATCTGTCATAGAGCATCAGGCCAAGGGTGAGGATGAGAAGTGACAGCAACATAACACAAATTAAAAAGTCTGCATGATGAATGTTCCACGCTCAGATGAAAAAGCCTTGAATCCGGAGCGATGGCCGTTCTATTGTAATGCAAATACAGCAGACTGGGAGTGTGTGTATGTGTGGGGGGGGGGCACAGTTAGAGATAGATGTGATGTTTTTGTTTACAATCTTGCTCAATGTGTTCATTGTGGGAAAGGACATTTGTTTTGGAGGACGATTCCCCCAAAGGCCTGAAGCAGGAACGCTGCAGACGCCTCCTCAAATGAAGAGAAAAGAATGGATCTGGGCATTGATTACTGATGACAGAGTGTGCTGCCTCAGTGCTCTATGAAGTCAATTGATCAATATCAGAGCTGGGACAAAGTGCAACCAAAACCTAAATAGGCCCGAATCCGCCCCAGCTAAAGTCACCAGCAAGAGGCTTGAAGCAGATTCATACGGAGAGAGGAAGAAATATTTGATTATCGACTGATGGCCCATAAGTGTGCATATATACAAACACACACACACACACACACACACACACACACACACACACACACACACACACACACACACAAACACTTTGTGCAGGTAGGACTTTGCATTGACTTCCATTCATTGTAACCAAAACCTTATCCCTTAATTTGATCAATAACCAATTATTATAGCCTTAACCTGAACACAATTCAAATCTTACCTCTCACCTTAACCAGAAGCTCAATAAAGAAGCTCAAAAGAATTGCCTCATTAGGACTGAGCTTTGGTCCCCATGAGGACAGCTGGTCCTGACATGGTCAGTGTTTATGATGGAAAAGGTCCCAAGGAGGTACAAAAACGAATACACACACACACAGGAACTTGCCATGATGTATTGAAAGTCGACTCTCATCTCCTTTAAAATCGAATCATTCACGTTCCGGTGTACGGTGGTCATTTAAAATTCAATTTTGGAAATAATGACTGTAGAAAGTCCATCATCAATGAAAAGACAACTTGCTGGGCAATTATATACTGCCCCTAAATACAGCTTCATACATGTGTCTCTCCCTCACACAATATAATGGCCCTGTGAGGACGTACCGCTGTGGTCTAAATGACCTTCCAGACGATTAACAGGGATTTGATGGCTGCTGTATAATGTGAAAAGAAACACCAGTCCATGTTGCAAACTGCATAACTCTCGTCCTCTAAGTGTCTCCACATTATACGAAAGCAATCATGATGTTGCTGTTTTCATAACAAAGTACCCACATAGGTGATCTCAGCCAGCCCTCCCACTAAAGTGACACAGTTACATCATCTGTGTAGGTGTTCCTCCTACAAATCTGTCTGAAGCAGTTCCCTGCTGTCTTCTAACAGCCACACAAACAAACCCAGGTCTCTTGTTCCAGCCTGGTGACCTAAGGTGAGGTATAAAGAGAACAGGACTTGCCTTCAGCAAGACAAGGTTAGGGGAAATCTCAGAGGGAAAGTGGTGGGTGCTCATTATTCTCGTAGGGAGAATGCTGAAAGTCGAATCAGGACAGCACCACATAGAGAATAGACAAGCACTCCATACAGACAGATACAGAAGATGGTTTACTTACAGCGAGGGTCAGAAGTTCATGTTTTTAATTCTTAAACCTGTGACAGCTAATTTTCTTGGTGCAGCTAAAAGTAGCTGCAAACATAAAATTGAAATATTATCAAGCACACATGCAGCAGAGAGGACACAGCCATAGGTTCAAAAGTCTGATGATTATAAGTCTAATAGTCACTTCCCTTTAGCTCTGTTTTAGACTCCACCTACCGCCTGCTCTTATCTATGAAAATGTACTTTTAGAATAATATACCAGCAAGCAGCTATTTATCTTCTGGCTACAGCAAATGGATATGATACAATGCTCCTATCCATGATTGATTTAGAGCTTTGGGATACATGCATCATGAGAGGGATACTATTATTATTATTATTGTTATTTATTTGTTAAGATTGTTTTGTTTTCATATATTTTAGCTACCTACACTTAAATAAATTAAAACTATATATCAGGTTTAAAGGAAACATTTAGCTGTTGTCAGGGGGGCTAAGTATTTTGTTGGATGGCTGAATTTGTTCCACAGTCCACTGTTAACTCTTTTTTCAGACAAGCTTTGGGATTGTTGCAATCGCTAAGCAATCTAAAGACGAAATGCGTATATTAAAAATTTGTGGTGGACATTGGAGATGGACAAAACGGATTTGGTCTGTTTTTAAGTAAATCTCTCGTTTGGGGATTTTGTTGTTCCAGAAATAAACAGTGTCATTAAAATGTCTGAGAAGGGACAAGTGATTAAAGTCCAAAGTCAAAGAAATTGCCCTCTCCATTCTAAATAACCACTTAATCTGTATTGATTCCGAGTTACGCAGCGTTTCCAGACCTCTGCCCGCTGCCCTTCGAACCGCAGCCTGTTGTTTATTCTGGCTGCGGCGTCTCGGGCTGCTTTCATTATGGCCTCTCGCACACACACGCTCCACTGCTTGTATATCTAAATGCCATTTCCAAACACCCACTGCTACATTTCCTTCAACTTTGCTTCCCTTCCATTTGGTTCGCGGACATCACCACTTTCCCCCAATATCCTGTTTGCCAGGACTACCTGTATCTCAAGTATGCAGAAATGAAAGTTGAAGCTCCGTGGGTGTACTTTGTCATTGAAGTGCCACGCGCCATGCCCTGAATACCAATTGCTCATCTTTGATGCTTGTTGCTGGACTCCAATAGCTGCTGTTGCTGCTCATCTGAAGTTCGCGAGGCCCACGGAGGACGGCACTTTCCCCTCAGAGGTTACGCGTATCTCACACAAGTCTGTCATCACTTTTGTCAGCTTTCTCTTTTATGCAAACAGGCTCTAATCTTTATAGGAGCCTCCCCTTCACTCAGCACTGTACTGAAACATAAAATGACAAGGGCTCGGGGAGCTGTGCTACACTGTGCTGTATATGATTGCAGGCCGACCTACAAGGATTTCTTGAATAAATATCCTCGCTGGCTCCTCATCATGCAGCCCCCGCTGAACGCAGGTCTGCTCTGCATAAAAAAAGCTACTTATTAAACATTGTGTTGGACCGTGCAGGAGCTATAGTGTCGGTGCCGCGATAGCTGAGACGTGAAATTGATTTTCACGCGTAGTAAAATGCATTGGTGACCGCAACCAAGCTGTTGTTCCCGTCTCCACCACACCTGCAGTTCAGTAAGATGCACGATGTTTGCTGCTCGGCCCTGGAGTAATGTAGACTCTCTTTTGAAGGGAACAGAAAACAATGCTGCCGTCTCATTTCTCTGTGCAATTATCGTTCTTTCATTGTTACGCTGTTAAATGAGGTGCATAAAGGGACAGCAGTGTGGTTGTCTTTGATGGTCTCACCCCAGTCTTTACACGTAATTAAACAGCGCCATCAGCCCATTTTATCATCTCAGCCATTATTACCATCCGGCTTCTCCTTCAATGTTCATTTCCAAACGCAACCGTGCCAAGCCTTTTGATGGAATAAAACCTCATCAAGAGGATAAACACGGCCCTGCTGGTAAAACTCATCATTTTCTAATCATCCAAAACACAAATATTCAAGTGACGGCATAAAAAGCTCCGTGACAGGTATTAAAGCCATGAAACAAATCGCAGTGGCGCGTGGCAGCTGCTCCGTCAGGGGAAGAGCAGCACAAAGCTTGAAGCTATCTCGCATTGTGTCAAGGTAAAGCAACAGACAGGCTGGGGACAGAGGAGGAGAGGGTGCCCAAAACAAGCAGGGTAGTCTGGAGAAGAGGAGCCAAGAGCAGGTAGAGCTACAGTGCCAAGCGCCTACAGCCATTCAGGCTGCTGCTGGGCTTGTCGACAGGCTCCCAGGCCAGCTGTCCTAGTTGGTTGCGAGCAGCAGAATTCTGGGATTTCTGGGCAATCAACACCACTCTCTTTGAAAATTCCTCTACAGCTTCCCCTCATTCCCTTTCCCGAAATTTAGACACACTGTGATGTGAAAACAGTCCCTGTCAGGTAATAAGCCATATGTCCAAACTGTCAGTGTTTTAAGGACCAATGAAAAACAGCCTCTGAGGGATAACGTCAAACACAGAGGACAATGAGACAATGAATCTGATTTGAAAACGGAAAAAACTTGAGTTGATGGTTTTGTAGCTCATTATAGTCCTTGTTTTATATTCACATCACAGTATCTTCATGTTATTGCACATTTTTAAACATGCAACATATTTCTGAGCCTGTTGCTCTCGTCAGGTCGTTCTGCAGATCAACCAGGTGAGATCATCAAAAATTGAACACCAGCGGTGTCAGAGATGATGACATATGTCTTGTTTGAAACGTTGGACTTGATTTAAAATTTCCAGCTGGCTGATGCCGTATGTGTCTAATTAAGCCTGAATGTATTTCCTCAAAAACAGATCTGCGATAGAACTTGAACCCTTATTAATCAGTGTTTTTTTTTCCTTGTCAGCCCTCTCCAGCTTTAATTAAAAGTCCCTTAGAAAAGCGGTTCACGCATGACATTTCCTATTTGAAGACTTGTAAAAGGGATGTAAGTAGGACACTCATTATAAAAAATACAGGGAAACTGCGACTCCCTGACCAACACCTCTCAGATTGTTTGACCAGCAAACCCTTGCGTAGCTCCATTGTCCGGCTGAAAGCCTAATCTGTAATTGTCGTCCATCATGTCTGCGACACAAAGACATATGGCGCAGCCCCTCTGATGAAAGGGAAAGTAATGACAGGGGTTTCTATGGAGAATCAAGTGTTGCTGTCACACATGTCAAATGCCATGTTTCATTAGATACATGATCCTGTCAGAGAACCTTTCACAATCAAATCCTAGGAGACTACAGTCTTTAAATTAACACTCATTTTTAATATAACACTTTGAACACGCTATCTAATTCTTCTTTGTATGAAAAAACGTGGATTTGATTTTTGCATTTTGTTGTGCTGAGCGATTCAAGCCAGGGGTAATCCAAATGAATTGCTCTTTCTGCCAACAGGCTGCAGCTGTGAAACATATGAATTGTTTCTCTCCTGCTGATGAGTAATGAGGGAGTGTAAGATAAAAGACTGTCATATTGCCTTCTCTCATCACAGGCAGAGAGCTGTTTCTATTAATTATTATTCAACTTACTGTTCTGCAAATGAAAAAGGACTGGACTGATGGAGGAGCAGCGCCACAAGCTATGACATCTATGGATTTCACAGCAGAAGGTTGATCAGCCTTCAAGATATGCAGCTGCTGAACTCCTGCATGTGGTTGCTTTTCAGAGACTAATGCACCTTCTCTTCAGATTTGACTTAATTTATGACAGGACTCGTCTTCATCAGGTCCAATTTGCCAGCTCTGGCTGGCTAACTAATTATATTTCATGAGCTGACCCTTCTGAGTTTGAGTGCTTTGATTAGCCTCCTGTTTTTATCACCTCGGAGTCTTCTACGTTGTTATCACACTTTCTGCTGACAGCCCCATTGCCTCAAGGTTGCACACTGCAGCACTGCTGCATCAATTTCATATTCATGTCGTAAGAGTTCAAGATCTGCTTCTCTGTCAACATGCCTCATTTGGAGCAATCTTGTGCAGGTCAGGAGTGCTTCACTGAAGGTACAAAATGGAAAAGCTGCAAGGAGGAGTTTATTGAGTGTGTTACACAAAAGTAGTTCTTCTGACTGAGTGCAAAATGTTAAGGCCTCTGCATGATTTGGCATTTGAGCTGAAAGCATTTGATTAGTCAGCTGCTGTGTGTGTGCGAAACACTATGTTTATGCACTACTTACCCTAAAAAACTCTTTTGTGGAGCCTGAGTCTAGAGTGCCATATGCTATCTCTGTCTGCTTGGCCAGATCCTCTGCACTTTCTATGGGAGAGACCATCCTCTCCACTGTCAAGAAAGCAGCCAGGTTGGCTGTGTAAGAGGAGATGATGATGAGGGTGAAGAACCACCACACACCACCAACAATACGGCCCGACAGAGACCTGCAAGAGAAAGGTTGATGACAGGGAAACACAGATTGTAATTACACAGTGACATGTGGTGCCTATAACACCACTAAGATCTACCAGTTGTGTTTAATGTACATAGTTGCAACGGTCATCAGAATTTCCTGGTAAATCGTTAAAATAACCCTGTGTCAGCTTTTAAAAACAGTGCACTTTCAAAGAAATTAGCGGCAGTTGTTTAAATGTACTCTAATCCAAGTGGCTGTGAAACAATCCGGGTCAAAGATCACCTAATAGCCTGAAGAGAGTATTGATGAAACCATTTTGTTGACGACAATTTCAGCATTCAAAGGGCCAAACTCAATTACACTTACAGTATAATAGCTGCAATAAAACTGAAATAAGTCTAATTTCAAGTAATGAACACCTGGAGGAAGCAGGCAGTAAAATGAATATGCTCGACTATTTCATTCCATGTACTTATTAACAGCTCATCTCATCACTTGCAGGTGCAATTTGTTGTTACCTCAGCCAAGGAGGAATTGTTTTCACTTTATTAGTTTCTCTGTTAGTTTATCAGGGTCACGCTAAAAAATTACTGGATGGTTGACCAAGAAAAACTTAGTGAAGCGATGGGTCAGGAAAGAATCTGTTGCAATTTTGGTGCAGATTTTACAAAAATGGGCGAATCCAGAGATTTAGTTTCCCTTTCTCTGCTGTGTCTGCATCAGAATTGATTCAGTCTGTGGTGGGAGCGGGGGTGCATGTGCAAGGGCAAGGACGTGGCTCTCACACACAGCAGATTCAGAGTGACGAGCCCATAGACTAAAGAGTGAAAGTCACATTTTTGTGTGAGAGAGAGAATTACATTACATGCCGCGTGCAGCTGAGACTACTGTCTGCGTGGACGGTAAAAACTTTATGGACGAATGTGGGAGCTCACAATGGCACCCACAAGCATGTGGTATATAGTGCTTTGAATACTGCTTCATGCAGCAATAGTTATACAATGTGGCAAAGGAGCAACAAACCACATCAGAGATCTCTTATGTCATTATGAGAACGGTAAAACAAGTTCACTAGGGATCACTACAAAACTCTGGATGGGTAAATTAGAATAAGGTCAACCTCCACAGTCTGGATAACTAATGGAAAACACTGTTTTGGGGAGATAGAGCATTAACCTTGGTTAAGAAATGCCCTGTCAGAGCGTCCCATTCCCTTTGCTTTTATTTGTTTGTTTGTTAATAGGATAATACTAAAACTGCTCGACTGATTTCCATGAAATTTATTGGGGACTGTTGTGTCTCTGAGGAGGTTTGTGATCTCTGAATGTCAAAATGATGCAGTAACATTATTTCTTTTTCTATTCTGCTCTGCTGTCCACTGCTGGTGTCTATTGCAAGCGACCTACCTGGGTGAGATGTCACAGCCCTGCTGCATGAAGGCGCCCAGTGAGAACCAGAGGGAATTGAAGATGCCAAAGTCATTGGGTGGATCAGGGGGAGTCTGAGGGTCTTTGGTCTCGTCCTGTTCCTCCAGGTTCCACTCATAAGGACTGAACCGACTGACCAGGAACAGGACCACGCTCACCCCAATATAGGCAAACACTATACACATCCAGATCTCATAGGCCAGCGGGTCCAGGAAGGAGAAAACACCAGGCTTGGACTTTTGGGGCTTCTTTATCATAATGGAGATGCCCAAGCTCATAAATGGCTTGGAAAAGTCTATCATCTCCTCTCGAACCAGAGTAATGGTGAGAGGTGCAACAGCTATATCTGCTCTCTGGAAACAGGGACATGCACAGTGAGCATTAGTTATGACCTGCATGAAGAAACAGGTCATTTTACATGTGTGTGTGTGTGTGTGTGTGTGTGAATGACTGGAGCTGGAGAGGGAAGTTAAAACAATGTTATATCACACATATTTTACACTGTGACGACTGAAGGCCAGCTGAAAGGAAAACACACACGCAGGAGGAGAAGAGTGGCATTTGCACAGTGTTAGGACTTAGAATGGTTATTACATTTCAGATCCAGACTGTAAAATTAATTATTTTCACTGAAATGTGTCCACATTGGGAGGTAAGACGGAAGAAAAGCTCCCAAGGCCCCTGCGAGACTTTGAGAGAGACAGCTTGGAAAAAATCCACAGAGGCAGATGGGAGTTTGAGTCATATTTGACCAACTGCTTCCTTAATGAGAACCCGAGGTAAAACAGTGGGGAGAAACTTTTCAGTGGTGCGGATCTTAAAAACTCAATTTCACACCACATCTTGTCACGAAACTCTGTGTTATAGCCGTATCAATACTCGCGTTGATTACAGTAAAACTGCAAAGAAATGCAAATCTGTCTCAGCGATTCAATAAACGGCTGTCATTTAAGAAATAACAGAAGAAACGGCAGGCCCCCGGCCATGTGAACTCCATCACATGTCGTTCAGCTCCAGATTTCGCTCACACAGCTTATTCTGGCGTTTGCTTTATTTGTTTTATTTTTTCAAGCTGTTTCTCTTGATCTGCCTCCTCTGCTCTGCTGCTTCAGTCGCGTTACGCTATCGAAACACATGGACAGAGGTGCCGCTGCCTTTTTTAGGACTCACAATGGGTTTCTTTGTAAAAGCGAAAAGAAAATAATTAATCACATAAGACAGTGTTACTGCAGCTAGTGTGTGTGTTTGTGTGTGTGATTAATTAGATAAGTGCTGCTCTTCAAAAGGAGCCGTTCTGTGAAGGGCAGTTCTTTGTATTGCGCAGTATTGTCTTTTTTTTTATATCGAAATTGAGAAAACATTGGGCTGTGGCAGAAAACGTTTCTTACAAGGTCAAACTAGGAGCAACACAAATAGACCCAATAAACACGACTGTTTTCTTTGTGCTGTCAACACAACACTGCGCAGGGCTATAACCGTTTAATCCTTGTGCAGGCGTAAGCAGCCTTCAATCAATGGTGAGGGAAACAAAGCAATAAAGAGCAGCCCTGGGCCTAACCTTTAGAAAGACAACTAAAATCAAATTAATTTACCGGTCAAAAGGTCAAAATGTACAAAACTATTAGTCTCGGCCCACCTGCTGTAAAAATTACAGGCCCGGGAAAGACTTGACAGTGACATGATTGGGAT
Organism: Pseudopleuronectes americanus; assembly: GCA_038501795.1. Taxonomy (NCBI): domain Eukaryota; kingdom Metazoa; phylum Chordata; class Actinopteri; order Pleuronectiformes; family Pleuronectidae; genus Pseudopleuronectes; species Pseudopleuronectes americanus. Next base: position 10,553,521 of record CM076723.1, read on the forward strand.
ATTTTTTTCCACCTTCCATCAGCGGGGAGTGGACTTTTCTCATTTGAGAGATAATTTGGTGGCGATAGCACATCAAACCATCCAATCTCTCGGGCTGATAGTGGGAAAATTGAGCAGATGAGGGAACCTCACCCTCATGCATTTTGCATTTGGCCCCTGTTCAACTATTGTGGCCTCGGAGAAAGGCAAGATAAACGGGGGGCGGGGTATAATCTTTGGAGTGCTCGAGGTGTTGCGAGAGCCCGAGAGCTCTGTCAGATGTAAAACACGGCATGACCCTTCGCTAATGTGCGAGGTTCGACCTTTATGGAGCGCAACACATATGGATTTTGTTGTTTCCAACCGCAAGCCACCATTTAGCTGTTGATTCTGAAGCAGATTTTCTCAGCTGTGAATTTACAATGTGGCATATTCATCATACACATCAAACATTTGGACATAATTACACATACACTTCAAAGGCATACAATCTTTCATTCATCAAAGTGGTTTCAGTGTGTTTGCCACATGGACTCATTGTTTTCATGTACCTACCTCTGTTTCGACTGTGCCAGAGAGAGAGAGAGAGAGAGAGAGAGAGAGAAAGAGCAAGAGAGAGGAGAGGGGGAGGGATAGAGAGAGAGAGAGGGAGAGAGAGAGAGAGAGCTTTCTAGGCTAAGCAAGGAGGATTAATTGCAATGAACAGCCCTGAGAAATGATTTCATTTTCTCCGTCTCAAGATGATCACCAACACCCCCCCAATGCTTGAGGCTGCATTCAACAAATTCACTCACAGCTGAGCTTCCTGAGACAGCATCAGACTTTGAACTGGGCAAGAGCTGATGAGTTCGGCTTGGTGATAACCTTAAGACAGAAAAATGAGATCTCCTCTCATGTTGAAGTTCCTTGCAAACTGCCATGTAATCAGTGAAATCGAGGCTCCCAGTACTCACCCCATAGACCAGTTCGCCCACCATCCCGTTCCACGTCTTGGTCTCGGGGTCTCGGGCTCCGTACTTCCCATCCATTACTATAGACAGTTTGTACTTAATTCCAACATGTTTGGCAATCTCAGATGCTAAATCGACGCAGTAGCCTTCATATCTGTCATTCCCTTCCAGGTGATTATAATTTTTCTTGTACATCACATAAGGAGCTTCCTGTTGATTCAAACACACGCTGGTTTATTCACTCCCATGCCATGGCACACATTCAGTTATACAGAAATATGCATACATGCACCCATATGTGCCCATGCGCACACACACACACACACACGTTTCCAACATTATAAGCTGCTATGAACACATCCATGCAGGCATGCATACGAAGATGATGCCCTGCGAATGCACAAATATGCACTTATAACAGCAGCGTGAGCGCATTGTCACCCTGCGGTCTATAAGCCGTGGCAGCCAGCAGACACCAAGCCCAATGCACCCAACCCGTTTTGAGCCCGAGGGCGCAACTCGGTGGCACAATGAAGGTTAGAGGAAGGGAGAGAGAGAGAAAAAAGTTGTTTTTCATCTAATGTGGGAGAAAACAGGAGGCCAGAATGAGATTTAGCAGGGCTGGGACGCATTGGTAGGCAAGGTGTGGGTCAGCTCAGGGATGGGTGGGGATGGGAATGGGGATGGGTTTCATAAGTAAATGCCAGTGACAGGAGCGGGATCAGAAAGTGCCCATAGTATCTCAACATAGTCAAGCACATTTGCACCAGTGCGAAGTTAAAGGCTGTTTCATTCCAGAAAGAAAAGTAAATTAAAAACAGAATGAGCCACTATTTGCTATCCAGAAAAAGTGCAAACAAAAGGAAAAATTTAAATAAAAAACTTTCATAAATAAAATAATTATGTCAGGAGTGCGGGAGCGTGCTAGCTTTCCTCTCCTTGTCAAAAAACGCTGGTGCAGCTCGTCTTTTCTCTTTACCGAGCACATCATCATTATCAAACAATAGGACCGCTCAGGAGAGCAGGCATTGTCATTACAGCCACACAAAATTAGAGTGCAAGTAGGAGCGCAATGGTTTGTTTGTTCTGTGCTGAACGTATCCCCTCACATTGGATCTGCTGAGCGTTTCCCTCGAGTTAACACGTCTTTACCTCCCGGCTGTATTCCTCATCTAGAGATGTTAAACGCTTCCTCTCTGGCGATTGAGTGACACCCTCCTGTGCCTTGGAATACAAATGGAATCTAAGTGTGGACAAACGCCAGAGATCCTTATTATTTCCCAGACATTTGTCTTTATCATCCACTTGCAGAGAGTGAGGTATTGCATCAGGTAATTATAACGCCATTATACAGTCAGTAAATACACTCGCAGTGGAAGCTATCCAATAAGCTTGAAACGTTTAGCTAAGTGCAGACAGTTAAAAGCAAATAAATGTAAAATATTTCTCTCTTTATTGTATTTTGGTCTGGGGAAAATGCCCAGAAAATGATTCTCTCCTGAAGCGCTGACTGGAAGTTATACTTCAACACAGAACACATGGAGGAGCAATACAAAATAGATTGGAGAGGCGATAACAAGGGCAGAAACACTACCCCCTCTTATCCCTGCCCCAATACTGTTTATTTTGCTTTGCCCGGCTTGAGAAACCATTGCAGTATCGTCCTCTAGTCATTCTTCGGCCAGTCTATCCCAAGTGTCATTGAACATTTACTTGATGAGGACAGACAGGTCTACTTACGTATGCGTTTGTATGCGTGTAATTGATGGAGTCAACCACTATCATATACAGTATACCATTATTGTGATGTCACTGCTACGACAGGCCACTGAAGTATGGGAAATCAAAATGCTTTGACACCCACACTGATACAGTTGAAACACTCCCCCCGGCTTCGGATCGACTGTTTCAACGTGTAGTGAGTGGATGGAAAGCAACACAAAAAAGATGTGGTTCTACCCGCCCAGGACAGAATGTATCACTCGTTGGAATCAACACCATGACCTTGAGTGGCAGAATATGTGAAACATTTAAAACTGCGTGGAAAGTGTACCATAATAGTAGTGACCACAATGGTTCGGTTTTCCACTGAGGAGTCGTTGGAGACCTGCGGGTCCATAATATTTACAAATCGCGTGAACTCGTTCCAGTACCCGATCTGCAAAGAGAAAGCGGTGGTTAGTGGTGCATTCCCAACCACTGACGTCGCTGATGTAAAAGCACATATATCAGGGACATATTAAAATATTACTGGGACCTGGTATCATGCAGGTTTTATTAAGACAACACTTTTTCCAGAGGTCGAACATCAGCAAATGAGCAGAATACTAAAAACTACAGACGAGGCCCAGTAATCTAAGCACAAAATAAATAGAGTTGATTCTATATTACGACATTTATCATGTTATTAGTGCCACAATCAAAGATATTATCAAAATACACTGTTTTTTATTATCTGCACCGGCTCAAATAGCCAAATATGCTGCAATTGCACTGCAGGAGCATACGCCAGGCGACTTCAATCCCTCCCACCTCCAGCTTCCCAGGTTTTATGGTAAATAATTAATATTCAGGCCTATGTACTGCATACATGTTAAATAATTTAGTATAATATCCCAGTGGCTCCACGGTTTCTCCTGCACAGTCCTGCCATTGCAGTTACTCTGTTCTCTGCTATGCAGATGCTTGAGTCAAACCAATGTCAAGTGTTTGTTTGCCCGTCTGAAATAATGGCTGTTCTGGCTCTCGATGAAACATGTTGCATCTGCGGCTGCCAATAGTTTAACTGTTGCTGGCTACGATTTCCCCCTTCACATCTGGTTCGCATTTTGATTTCTTTTGCCTCAGATCTTTAAATGTTTGGGGCCAGACAGGTGTACAACAGGAACACCGAGTGGAGGCGCTAGAAAGCAGCGAACTTCTCAAACTGGAGCTCCACACTGGGGTTACAGTTGTGGATGTTGATCGGAGCCCTTTCTCTACAGACCCAGAGACAGATGTTTATTCCTGCCTCTTGACCGACAGTGATATTTGAGGAGCGCTGCTCGTGGGAGCAACACTGTGGGAATCCATGTCATGGGGCGCTGCTCCAGAGGCAGAGTCCTGATCTCACTCTGAGCAGCTGGGACAGAGATCAGCCCATACATCACTGGTGACAGCCACAGCTAAGATCCCTCATCCTCTAACTGTCACTGAGGTGACTGGGGGCTCCAGGTCCTGACAAACTGCTGCCTGGCTTGTCTCATGTTCCATCCCTTCCTCACTCTCTCCCCCCTGACCTCCTTTCTCCCACTTGCTCCATGCCTCTCCCTGCTCCCCGCTTTTTAGTGCGGGGACGCCTGTAAAGGCTGCGTGATGCTAATTGAAGTGTAGGCTTTAGAGGCCTGGGAGGCAGGCGGCATAATCACATGTCATATCAGGCTGAGCCCACACTTACCCAGCTAACGAGAAATTCACAGCTGTCTCTTCGAACCCGGTGAGGTTATGGAATAAAACCAGTGATCCTCATTTGGTACTGGTTAAAACGTGAATGTACCGCTGGGAATTACCGTTTTGAAGCGGAGCCAGAGGAATTCTTGGATCCCCTTTGCAGTAATTGGTTATTTGAATGGTAATTACTGTCAGGAGAGGACCAAATATCATATCTGCACTGTCCCACAGCATGGAAAAAGCCTTATATCATTCTTTTGATACGACAGTTTTACAGATCAGATCGCAGGCTGTGTGTGATTTGTGGGGCTTTTAATTCTTGGCATGGCTCGTCTACCGAACAGAGGTGGAGAGAGACAGTTGGCATTATTCTGCCGTGTCCCCTCAGCCCTGCAGGTCCACGTGACTGAAGAAGCCCTTTGATAAACGGAGGTAGAGTCTTTTCGGGAAAGGAATTCTACTGGAACGCAATCGCTGAGCTCATACCATGGGTTTGTCATACCTAAACATGTGGCCACCATCCCTTAGAGTTTTATTTTCAAGTACAGATGATCAATCAATCATTTGAAATTACAACTTGGCCAGAATCCATCTGACAAGTCGAGAACCCGAAACCTTGAGGTGTGCCAGGTGTTAGCCGTGCTCTGACAAAGACCAGGGTTTTTCAGATCAGGTCTTATTTGACACTTGATAAATGGAACCCGACAGGGGTCACCGCTCTGTCTTACCTTCTTCGGCCCGCCAGTTTTCATCTCATAAACATCTATGGTGTAGTTGGTCCTGCGGCCATAGTTGTCGAACTGGATGTTCCCGGTCATACCGTGCACTTGGACCTGGCATGAGGGGCAGGGGGACACAGGGAGATGTGTAGCAGTCATCACATTGCACATATTGCTGCTTATTAAGGTGCTTGTGTCCATGCAGCTACTGGAGTGGTGCACAGAGTCTGTTAATCAAATGATGAACTGGATACGCTTTAATAAAAGATGTAGTTTTATGGTAATGAGGGCCCGGATTTGAGTGAGCTCCGTGCAGAGATATCTGGAGGCAGAGGGAGGAGAACAGCGCCGCGCTCTCTTCCCTTCTCTCTGTCAATTTCCATCTTTATCACACTCTAACTCGCTATCTCTGCTTCACTTCTTCTGGCCTTTTCTTTGGTTATCAGCTTCCCCCTCTCTCTCTTTCCCCCTCCTTTCTCCCCCCCCCCTACCGTTTTGAGAGCTCTCTCGATGTCGATGCCTTGGCTCCAAGGTACAGCGGGATTGGCAAGACAGTCTCCAGCGCTGCCCCGGCGAGAGACATCCACACGTTGGCGCCGCAGGTACCTGAATGCCTCAGCTATCACCAGGATGGCATCATGGGTCAGTGCTGAAGTGTACTGTACAAAAAAAAACAGTAAGACAAGATCCCATGGCAGAAGAGAAGATGAAGACTAAACAGGTTTGCACAAAACTCTTTGTAATGACTATTAGAGATTTTGTAAGACTAAAAATAAATAGTTTACAGAACAGGGATTATTTTGTTTCAATTGGTAATAACATATATGAACAGACACAAATAGAAGGTGAAGTTCCTCAGGGCTCCATTTATGGGCCTCTTCTGTTCAACATCTACATGCTCCCACTCACTCAGATAATGGTAAAACAACAACAAATCTTAGAACAGTTATGCAAATGACTCAACATTTAATAACACCAGAGGACTATATTCTCCCATTGAATAAAATAAGGGTGGGGTGTGTCAAAATTGTATTCAGTTCAACAAAGATAAAAACTGAACTGTTTTTTGAGATCTGGAACAACCAATAAAAGTCAGTGCTGACCTTGAATCTATAAAGTTAAAACCCAATCCACTCTTTGCAGTAAAAGTGTCTGTGTTGCTTCTTGCGGATGCACGTCGCTGACACCAGGTCAGATCAGCGTGGGCGGATTGATAATTGGGTTCCTCGGACTCTGCCCGTATGATGAAAGTAGATTGATTGGACAGATCTGATTTGAGAAGCCGGGGTCAGGACCTCTTCCAAAACTTTTAGCGCAGAGTTTTGAGAGAGACTTGAGCATTAATGTGTGATTTTATCTCCCACGCACTTCTCCTCCAACTTGGTTTGACCCTTTCACCAGCGAGGGCTGAGCCACTAGTTTGTCGACCACCGCACCATGACAGAATCTAATTAAATGCCATTCAAAATCCATTTCTTTCTCGATCATTGTTTAATTAGATGTAAATTGAAGCTGCGATATAACCTTGCCTCGCACCGCCCATCGATATATCGATCGCCGGGAAAGATGCAAAGCAAAGAGGAGGAAGCAAGGGGTGGGAGGAATGACAGGATGACAAAGGCAAACGGAGGAGGAGAGGAGCCTTTAGAGAGCACTTCAGAGAGGGAGGATCGTTGTATTCTGCATGTGTAATGAAAGGACCTCGCGAGCACAGTACCTTCAGAGGAGTGTTTCTGGCTTCTGGGAATTCTCTTTCATCCAGCCGCTCCCAGCGCTGCATGAACTGCTGCACGATCGGGTTCTCAGGGTTGACAATCTGAAACCCTGAAATGTTGGCTCCACCAGCAAAGACTTTGTCCAAGCTCACATTAGTAAAGCCCTGAGATGAGACAGAAGGAAAAGGAGAAGAGAAAACTCATAGTTTCCAGTTTTTCTTTGAGGTTTTTCTTTCTTTAAATGTAACTTGGGGTTGAGCACCACAAAATATTAAAAGCTTTTTCTGGCAGGGTGCATTTTATTATGAACTCCATTGTATGAGAAAGAAACATGTGTTTGTCATTACTTTTCATTTCCTCTCTACATTTTGTGGTACAACCTGAATTAATTTGCAGATAAACAACCTGAAGTTAGATAGACAGAGTTTGTTTCAGATCAAGTCGAGGCCAAACTATTTTACTTGAACCAGAGAAAGCTTCAGAAAGCTTTGACATAGAAAAAAGAAATCCTAATGCATTTCCCTAACCTTTGCTACTTGGCCTGCCTTTAAATTTTCCTTCTTCACCCTGCGGCCATGACACAGACTTATGTATTTTTTATGGTCAAATTGCAGTTTTTAACAAATGCAGGACTGTGTCACAGTGTGCAAGGACGTGTGTTTGACTGACGCATTAAAATGTCTTGTGACATTGCGCTAAAAAGCAGCAGGGGATCAGCCAGTGAGAGCGAGGCACTACTCCACTCTCAAACTTTCATGTTAATATCAAATGAACGGTTCCTGTCCCCAGTGTGTGTCTGTGTGTGTGTGTGTGTGTGTGTGGAGCATAATTATAATTTTTACTTTCATATTAATTTACACAAAAATACAATGTAAGCAATAAAAATGATATGTGCAAAAAAGATACAGGCATTTTTGATTAATACAAATTCCAATAAACCTTATATATATATACACGTGCATGCACATTTGTGACCATGGCCGAGACTAAGGCACATCAAATGCAGGAAAAAGTGGATTCCGCTCGCTCCCAGGAGAGCGGCCGGGTTATTACTCACAAGATTGGCCAGAATGTAGTGGTAACCACGGCTGTTCTTCCCCAGGGCCACAACCTGCGGGAGAAAAACATCGATACAGTAAACCACCCATGAGATGAGAGCTAGGAGCCGCGGCTCGTATAAGCAGGCCTCAACAATCTCTGTGAACATGGGGACGTCCGGTAGTCTGGCCCGAAAACAAAGGAAGAGTGGCCTGGAGAACAACAAGAGAGAGGGAGAGGTTTGAGGACGTGTTCGTTAAGGAGAAACAGAGAAACAGGAACGAGGAACTTCCTTGAATATTCTTCAGGCTTTGAAGTCATGGTCATGGTGCCGAGGATGTGAGTCCTCAACAAGTGCTGGACAGAAGGTAGAGATACGGGGAAAATATGTTTCAAGGGAGATTACAGCGAGACAGTAAGATGTAGATCTCGCTCTGCTTTGAAAATATCACACCTTTGGAGCACAACAACATGTTCCAACCCACGCAGCCTGAAAATAGTAACTGTGGTATGAACCATATGTTGCCTTTTATTCTACATTTACTTCCTTTTGTTCTGTGCCTGCAGATAAACCCAATTGTTAAACTCGAAGTTGTTTTTCTCATTCTTCTTTTGTTGTGCTTCCCTCCTGCTGGACGTGGATTCTCGATCGGGCCTCGTGACGTTTGTTATGGTTATTTTTTGGACTTCTGAGCTGCTGCCATGGGGACACTCGTCAACCGTGTTTCGGTTTTCATCTGCGGTCTAACAAACACAGCCACACACGAGTTTACAGCAAAATCAACATGTTTGCACATGTCCTGGCTCTGGCTCTGTCTCAAAAACAAACTGTCAGTTTATCATCTGTTTGTGTGTGCGTGTTAGTGCCGGGGACGTGAGATATTTGTTACCGCGGATCGTTTACGACATTCCCGCTGAGCAGGAGAGAGTGATGAAAAACAAACTTTTATCTTCACATCTCCGGCTGCAAAAAGAAATAGAAAAATCTGGGAAGCACGTTTTCGGTTTTCACCCGTTTAGACTTCAATGACAGTATTTCATTTAGCGGGGCTGAACTTTAACTGACCTGGCAACACAGTAGCACACAGCAATAAAACTATCCCCCTTGCTTGGACTGCATACAAATTAAATAAACCACTCATCTACACCTCCCATCCCCAGCTTCTCTCCCCTTCGTGGACATCTGAAGGTTGTGTACGGACGCTGGTGCTGCTTTTCAAAAAGAGCACTCTGGGGAGCACAAACACACAAAGCCTTCCCGCTCACGCTATCAAGCTGCTTGGGTGGGTCAGCGTTCTCTGACAGCTTCCCCATCATTAAGGCTTTAAACTCCCAACACCGCAGGGCGTCAGGCGGAGAGAACAAACCACGAAAGTGAAATAAAAAACAACAGAGGGGGAAATGAGCTGATTAGGATGCAGGAATAGCAGGAGCTGGCTTTTAGAATCCATCAATCAGCGTCTAATGAGCAAGTGACAGAAAGTTCCAGGAAAAGAAAAATCTGCAGCATTTCTAATTCTAACAATAAATTCGCCTTATTTATACTGCACTTATCAAAACCAGGGATTGCAAAATGCTTCACGACAAAACAACACAACAAACACAAGCCGACGAATTCTACCGTGGTGATATCAGAGCCAAATCGCGGCTACTTCCTCTGTAGGACTTCAGACTTTCCAGCCCTGCTGCGTTTCCCTGGGCACCCCGGCCCCTGTAGCTCACAGCCAGCCTGGCACTGGCTGCAAGCTGCAACCTTGGGATGCGGCGCAGCGAGGCGGTGATGACACGGACATGAACCTCCGGCCAGAACACAACAACCTCTCCCCTCAACCTCTTTAATTAGGCAGACGGCAAGACCTGACTCCAGCTGAGATGGACAGATTTCATTGTGGCGAGCTGTGATGCACCGCTGACCGCCCTGCCGGTGAAATCCTCAGATCCTGCAGACACTGATAACTATCTTTTAATGGTGTTAATGAGATTTGATTCTCTTGTATTTCATTCCAAATCCAATATTATTTGAGAAATGACACACTAATATCAGAGGCATTAATACCCTGATTAGATTATGCAGCAGTTAAAAGTCTGCTCACTTACAGAAATACACTCATTTGCTGTTCTCATGATTAAACGGAAAATCACTTGGTTCTCTCCATAGTCCAAATTGAATTGACTGGAATTACAACTGTCTATATTAGGTACCAAAGTTCTCACTGCATGTCACCGCAAAAAGCCATAAGTCATGAAACGCAGCTCTCTGTGGACGTCCATGACAGAATTGTTCTGAAGCACAGAGGACAAAAGTAAAAACTGTGCACTTGGAAGTTGGAATAAATGAAAGAAAGTTGTCCGTCACCAGGACTCCTCCTAGATTTGGCTCTGAGGCTAAACTTACCAACAACCCAGTGGTCATCAAATCAGACCCATATTTCAATCAGGCCTTGATCAAGAAGAGTGGTTTGACTCTTTGATTTGATGACACAAAAATATACTATCATGATCATGTGTTTTAATCACCACAAACTCTCTTTTTTTTCCGATTTCTCTGCCAAATCGATATTTTTTAAATTTTGTTAACCCAAAAACAAGGGATTAATAAACGCTACCAAGGGGTCAATTAAAGATCTGAATAATTTTGCAAATATGAGATTTAAGATGTTTCACTTTTTAATAAATGTATACAATTTCTTGAAAATATAATGGGGGGAATGCTGAGACCGTAATCAAATCTGCAACAAAGTGTTCAAGTGACTGTAAATAAAAGCAAGTGTTCTTTTTCCCTGTGTCGAAAAGGGTGTAGAGCATGTTTACCGCTTCAATAATGTGATTCCTCTTTATAGCCAACAGTTTCCCCCTTTGCTCATCGATCCCCTCGCCGGCTCCACCACCTTTTGTTCTGCTGCTACAGGAGAGCGTGTGTGTTTCTTTTAAACAAACCGATGGGAACCGACAACCAGGATGACCTTGACTTCCTCCTCATCCTGCCACCGCCGGCCTCGCCAGTCAGAGAGCCTTAAATGTAAAACTGCAGCTACACATATTCAATAAATGCCAGACTGTTTTCCTCCGAGTTTGACCTTTCCACTGTGGAGTTTGCCACAGCACAGGAAGAGGCAGCCTTAAAATGACAGGTTCCCCAGAGTTTGTAAATATCATACCATTTAAGAGGCATATAAAAGAGCAAATGATGCAATTATTTTTATCATCCTCCTGAACCATGGAAACCCTGTCTACAGCCCAGAGACCACAAACTGAACTGGTGAGGTGTAGTGCTGGCATCAGGGCTGCATGGAAGAAATCATTTTGTGTACTATTAAAGCTTTTAATTTATTAACTTTTAGGTTTATAAAATATAACAAATCTACTTCAAAAGTTAGGTTTAAATGACTATTTTGTCAGGTTTATAATCCATTATCCATATAAATTCAGTTTAGTTGAGTGGTGAACGACAGTATTCCTCAGTCAATTAAGTATTTAAGTATATATATATATGTAAAAACAATTACATACTGTTAAATTGATATGAGGTTATGAGAATGAAACTAGTTAAATTCCCAATACATTAATCAGAAAGGTATTTAAGTACATTTATGTATGATTGTAAAATTGATTGTAAATCAATAATCACCAGGCAAACCTATCTATCATTATTAAAAGTAAGATAATTATGGATTAATACAAATCAATCTGTTATTAGAAAAGTTACTAACATATAGGGTTACTTCAGAAAATGACAGAAACATGGTTTTACTCTCCATGTCGAGAAGCATCCTCAGTTTTGGTGACAGTTGTAGTAAATAAATCAGGTTAGAACTGGGCAGTGGTGAATCATGATAAGAACTTAAATCTGTCCATATCGATAATTATCATGATAAATGTCACATTATTAGTTCTGTTAAATTTAAAGCAAGATTTTAGCTCCTGAGTAAAGGTTGTGATTTTAAACTCTTTATAATGAGCAGAGACTGAAACATGATAAACACCAGAAAAATATGTTTAGCAATATATACATATATTGCCTAAGGTATATATATTTATTTATTGGACTTCTAGTGTGTTCCTATTGATGAAAATCATATTGCAATGATTATTATTGATTTATTGCCACATACGGTTAAAGCTGCAAATCTCAGTTCTCAGATTCTCTATCAGCTGCTGAACTAACATCAGCTCACATCATAAATTCAAAGACTGGGAAGCTGCTGCTGATTTGGTTTAAAATAGAGACTTTGACTGAGGGAGTCTGTGTGTTATTCATCAATCATCAGTTTATTTTTGCTGTAACTCCACTGCCAAAACAAGACAGTCAGTACAACACATCTCTCTCTGTTTATCTCATCGTACAGAAACAATAAGACACATTAACTAGGTGACAGATAATCTTTCATTTTATAGTTTATGTTGGGGGGGGGGTGTCATTGTCATAATGGGGCTCAAAGCCTTTGAGCCAAACATATAAATCATCTTTTCATTATTAACCAGCATGTTAATAACAATCTACATTAACAGCCACGTGTAATTTAATGATGAGAAGGGTTATCATGACTCGATCGGTCGTAGTGAAGAGCTCCACTTCTCTCAGGAGGGGACATAAGGGTGAATTTGACCTCTACCTGCTTTGATACAGAAGGACTTTCCCCAGTCTTCCATCTCCAGCTCTGCTCTTGGTAGAAGTGCTCTCCCTCTAGCACTCTCTAATTAACAGCCAGTGGAGGCTGTGGCTGCGATGATTTTCTTGGCAGCGGCCATATCTGAACCCTGAAGAGAGCGCTGGCCTCCCCCCAAAACGCAGAAACCTCTCAGAAACACCTGACTCACATTCAGGCGATTATGATATTGCTCTGAGATAGCAGAGCAGCTATGAGACTGGAGACCTCGGGAGGAAGGGATGGCTGTCACCGCGGCGGAGACGTCCTCCTGCTGGTGCCAACACTTTGAAACGCTTCGATGTCTTCACTTTGTTTTCACCGAAGACGATCGGGGTCATTTCACTTGATTTGAATTTCACCGGATTTGCAGTCTATTCTTGATACGTGCGTCTCAGCCTCTCTTTCAGTCACTGAGTCCACAGGTCACACTCTCGTCGATGATAACACTTTAATCCCATTTAATTCTATAATCACAGTTAAAAAAAAAGGCCTTAAACAGTCCAGGTTGGATCCAGGGCTTTGAACATCTTAACATCGAGCCGGAACCGGTCCTCTCCACAGCCTTAGATCAACATCACCTTTCATATCAGTAAACTGTTAGAACAGCCTGTCCGGACTTTCCTCTTCTCCCTTTTCTGAGGCAAGTTTCTCCAAGAAGCTTTAAACGACTGGGAGGACTTAATGTGAGAAACGAAATCCGCTTTTTAACTGGTTACAAAACCCACTAACCCCCGCTGACATCTGGCTTTTGTGCTGAATGGGAATGAAAACAATCGTCAGTCACTAGCGGGTGAAATTACCCTGCAGCAGACACAGGTTTTTAATTGGCTCTGGCTCCGATCATTAGTGATGGAAACGATATGAATGTGCTCATTTGGTAAGCCAGTGCATGAGGTGAGAGAGGGCCTCGGTTTTTAGTGCTTTCGTGAAGTCGGACTCGATGAACGTCGATGGCCTATTTTAGCCAGTTTACCCACTATAAAAACCAACAATATGTAGTCCTGCTAATTTTGGATCTGTAAGATGCATTTATGCCATCACGGTTGGAGAGAGATTCATCCAGATGTTATGTTAATAACATCTGCGTATGCCAATATGTTCTCAATGTGCCCCCTGCTCTTCAGAGCTACGACACTCGCTGCCTTTTTTTCATTGTGTCATCCACATCACTGACTGAGGACCTTCATTTCATTGCTCACATTTTTCCAACAGCTGCTAGAAATCTGTTGACCGCTCCCACGACCTCTCGTCTCCGATGATCATCTTTCTTCCCCTTTCATGAAATGGATACAACACAAATATCTCATTCAATACAACACCGACTATGGATTTTCACCATTCACAATCAGAAAGAGGGAACATGGAGGATCTCTGGTTCTCCGTGGTGAAGCGGTACGGCCACCCTTCACGCCTCTACAGGAGGCAGAATGTTGTCCTCACAAATCCCCAGATGCATCTCTCTTTTTCTCCCTCTTTCTGTGAATCTGTTTTCACTTTTTATTGTATTTTTTCCTTCTCCAGTGTTGCGCCTGGCGGAGTGCTCATTGCCTGCCTGTCTTTGAACAGCTTGCGTGCCCTGGGCCTGTCTCAGACGTTCTTCTTTTCCTGCCTGCACTCTCTTTACACTAGTTATGAGCAGGTTGTTGCCTCTGAGCAGACTCCAGCACTGGGATCCCAGGAGGGAAGAGGCCAGGAAGAAGCACAGAGGCACATATAGAGGGATCAGATTAGACATGGGTATATATATATATATATCAGTAAATATATTTCGGTATATATAACTCATGCATTTATGCTCTGAAAATAGCATCATTGTGACATATGGTCCAATGCAAACACGATTAACTCATATTCAATCATAGTTTTAGTTTAAAGTGTCTTTTCTTTAATGTTGCACACACCTCTCCCAGCACATCTCATCATAAACCTGGATGGTCCAGTGAAACTCATTTGTTGGATATGATTCAGAGAGCAGAGCTGGCAGAGGCTCTCCCATTTTTTGTCATAAGGGAAGGGTTGCCATTGGTTTAATTTATCTGCAGTGCAGTGTATTGATGGAAAAGTCCTATGGGTGATAAATCCTGAGTGGTTGTTACAGCATAAAATGATAATGGCCCGGGTGTAGTATTCTCCTCAGCATCCCGAAACAAATTTGTTGGGAGAGTCACTCTGCTCTTAGGAGCAAACAAGCCGCGCCTGATGCAGCAGTATGCAAATACTTGTCTTATGGTTCCTCTTCATCATACAAGTGATGAATGAAGCCAATAAAAGTGACGTTCAGCTGAGTGGGTGTCTGTGACTGAAGAAGAAGCACATTCAGTGCCTCGTGGCATGTGTGAGGAAACTTTGATCCACTGTTAGGACGAGGATTAATAAGGATAGAACAATGTATTAGTGGATCAGCTGAAAATGTATCAGCAGCTACCGTAGCAATCATTTAAACTTCCATATTATTTAAAAAATTAAAACAAAAACAAATATATTTGCTGCTTTTATCTTGCATTCCTCTCCTTGAGTTCCTATTTCTTTTTTTACATTGTCTGCTCTGCACGGTGATGATGAGGCATCTGAAAATAAGACTCAGAACACATTATGGATTTTGAATTTTCACAAGTGACTTATCGAGTTATTGAATATATGATCAATATATTAATCAATCTCCAGTGCTGTCAGAGGCTCTCAGATCCATAATACTGCTCTACATACTGTATAATATAATGTGTTATTGTTGTTTTTGTTATTATTATTGATTCATTAACATGGACGTGTTGTCACTGGGCAAAGTGGAGCCAAATTGACCTCGTTTCATATATCAAGTTTCATAAAAATGTTATTTGTTAGAAAGAAGAAATAACAAATTATTTCTGTAAATGTTGGTGATTGAAAAAAAAACTTCCCTCTGAAATCCAGCGATATGAAATTTAAAGTAACGCACTGAGGAACAACTTGTAAATTATACATAAATACAGTACTTGGGTAAATACATTACCGCTGGATATACTTTTCCAATTTAGGAAGATTAATGAGCGACTAAGAAATGATCAGTTCAGTGAACAAGTAAAGGCCCAAAGAAAAGCAGCATCAACAGGGACCGGATCAGAAGAGCAGCACAGAGCCGTTTCTCTTTTTTTTTCCTGCAACAAATTGATGAAGCTCGACTGTTTCGTTTTGGAGATAACTCCACTTCACCGCCTGGTACACAGACGTTCATTCTGTGGCGGGATTACCTCGATTGGAATCACAAAAGTAAACCACTGAGCTGATTCCCATTTCCCCCCCACCCATCAGCGATCAGCTACCTGGATCTGTCCCGCCTCACGACTCCTCTCTCTCGACGGGCAGTGACCTTGACGGATTTAAGCGACACGTCGACATGGCAACAAGCCGACGGCGGCCTCGGCACACACAGCGTCTTTTCAGAGTCTCCCTCCTGTCCTCCAGAGATGACACCCCACATGTATCTGTGTACAATCACTGGTTATTAGAACAACAGCAGCAGGTAGAAGCAGCGGGTTTCCATACAGCTGCCACTAGGCGCTGTGTTTGGTGTGATAGCCCTTATGGGGGACAGTCCATCCCCGTGTCAGTGGATAATGGTACGGCCTGGTAGGGGGCGGCTGCGGAGTGACATCCAGCAGCTTCCCTGAACGCCTGTGACTCATATTTATTGGCAGGGCCGGCCAGATTATTTCAATTTACTCCGACAACAAAATACTCCCAGACCGGGGTTGTCATTAAAACAAGGGGCTGAACTGAGCACGCTGCTGCTTTGAAGGTTAGCTATTATGAAGGCTTTATTCCCCTTCTGCACTAAAACAAAGTTTAAACAGAAGAATATATGACAGGGATATATGGAGGTTGAGAAGGGGACAGAGCTCCCTCCAGAAGATGAGTCACTGAAGGGGACAGAGACGTAAAGAGGGGAACATCACATAGATTACCACCCTGCATCCTGGTTGTTTTTTACGAGGGGGGAAACACACACTTAAATGCACAACCATGAATATGCCACTCATGTGACTTCTAATAAGTATTCAAACTTTCTCTTTTCAAATCTGATGCATCTCCTTAACACGAGGAATACGTGTCCCTGAATTGTAAAGGGAGCACATTTTCAGAACAAGAATTAAATTAGACACAGCAAATTAATCCTAAAAGCAATTGTGCTTTAAACTAGGACTCTGGGATCAAATTAGATTCATAAAAAAAACACCAAAAAAAACAAGTGAAACTAACAATCGTTGAGGGGATAGCGTGAGGCAGAGAGGAGCCAATACCTAAATGAATGTTAACGAGCAGAATCCAATTCGGGAGCTGATTGCCTTCTAAGCAGGCGGCGGCGGGCGCAGAGGTGCAGGGCGGTGCGGGGCAAGCCAACGCAGGAGATGCACGGCATAATAGCCACTCATCTATTCATGGTAATTGTGTTTCCCACAACTACAAGGACTGGTGGACCTTTCATTTCCTCTTCAGGCTGTGGACGTGATTGAGGAACGGAGGGGGGGGGTTGGAGGGGTTGTTGGAGGAGGATTAGAAAGGATGCTGCGTCACTGGCTTCTCCAAGTGGCTGCATGCGCTCACACCCTTCAACCACAGGCTCTCGGGGCAGTGCTGGTTTCCAAACAAGACGGCCTTAGCAACCAGATGACGCCCCAGTAAGCCCCCCCGACATGACGGAATACTGATACGCCTCTTGTTAAGCTTCCCACATTGGAATCTCCAAACTTGTGTCAAACATGTATAATTTAACTCCGGGAGTAGATATTACCTTCCTGTAAATCATGAGAAGTAACACAAGCAGTACAAAGGATACTGACATTTTCATTGACATCATCCTGTCTAATATATGATAGGCTGCTCAATCATGATCAGGATGATACACAGCAATGACACCATAAATTCAGTATGGCACTTCGATACGTGAGGCAAATGTTACATTTGGTCCTTTTGGGCATTTGGGGGAAAATGCTGATATATTTGCTCTGTTCAGACCTGGTATTATAAATAAATGTAGTGAGTCTTACGATCACAGATGGACAGATCTAAGTTTAGATGTAAATTGGGTTCAATGTGTCGCCCTAGGACCCTTGTGATGTGGCCAGTAGGTGACGTTTGGGGCGTGAAATCAAACCAGAGGAGGTCACATTCTCTAAATGTGCCTGGTCCACATATGAAGGGCCACCTAATCAACTGTCCTCCCACCTGCTACAGTTTTACAATGATCCCAAAGAACACATTATTTTAATATCAACACTGACCACTACATAACAACCTTTTTTTTTAATGGGTAAAATCTTATTTCACAGTGGAGCTGCACACCACCCACTGATTCACTCAGAAATTTGTCTCTTTTGATGCGATTCACTAGCATATTTTTAATAGACCTGGAAATAACTGAAGTGATGTGATTGCTGTAACTTTCATGAACTTGACAAAAGCTCCTCTAGAGCCACAGCCGATTAAATGCACTCACAGTCTGACTACTTTTCAAGGTGATGACCAAATTGACTCTGGCATGTGAAATTAGCTGGAGTGGCCCTTTATTTTGCTAATTGTCCTTAGCATTTATGTGACGAGAGCAGGAGGTGAAGGGAGCAGGTGTTTGGTTGCGTCCTCCTACAGGTGTTGCCACATGCACCGCGGGTCCGAGGCTCACCTGCTCTAAGATGGTGTTGATCCTGGACACCTCACAGTCGATCACAAAGCGCTTCTCCTGTCTCCTGTCCATCTCCTCGATGATGCGCTTGAACTCGGCCGCGTCCGTTGTGCTGCTGACCGAGCGAGCCGTCACCTGCCAGTTGTTGGCCACCGCTGCCTCCATGATGGCCTGCAGAATGGAGAAGCCTGAAGAGAGGGGGAGACGCAGAGAGGGGGGGCGAGAGGATTAGAAACCAAAGAGAGTGCCGCACGTTTTTGTACAATAACTGAGTGGCTGCAAATTTACATTATTCTGTGGAAATCTTTTTTTCTCGCATTCCAAAGGTCAAAGGGCATCTCATTACAATCTTAAATAAGAGTCCGAAGGCCGCAGGTCAACGAATATGTTGTCTAGAGTCTGCACTTAATGTGCCGGTGTTTGTGAAAATACATTTACATACTGAGCAGGTAAAATCTTAATGAAGTGAAAGGACATGGAATTGTATCTCCATCTTATTAAAAGATGAGTGGGTGATGTTATTGTGCCGGGTATCGATTAAGTCAGGACATTTAGCTGAGCCCCATGTTCACTTTGACGGGTCGGTGAGACTCACGGCGGCCCCGTGTCCCCTCTGAGGATTTAAAGATAAAGACAATGAAAGATTCATCCAGGCCAGCGGTGGGCAGAGATGATTATGCGACCAGAAGGATGGAGACAGAGCCCTTCTAATGATTAATTCACACGTGAAATATTTTCATTTAACAAAAGCGCTCAGAAACACATACGGTCAAATCACACGCCACAGGATGAATAATGTAGTCCTATATCTGGAGGGATAGATTGCATGTAGCGTACGCTGAAATAAAATTTGCTCAACTCTGCTCTAATTTACAGTGGGTGAAAGGAAACACGAAGGTTATTATTGAAAACCAAGCACATATAGTGGTATTTCATTAAGCCTCGCACAATGCAATTGCAAGCTGTATGTACAATAAGCTTCTTTTCAATATCTCCATTCATTTTTCACAGTCCGTGGTGTGTTTAACTGATACAGAGAGAAAAAAAGAAACGTCCAGCTACAGCAAATTCAGGCACACACACACAGATTTGATATGACGATTAAAATAGTTGCAAGTGATTGGGTATTATGTAAATTGTCTGACACAGCCTGAGCAGCAGCGGGCAAAATAAACATTTGTCATATATTTTTTTGAGCCATTTCCCTCTACAGCCTTATCTCCATAAACCGGCTGCAGACGACCAACAAAGCCGGCACAGAGAGCAAAGAAACAAGAACGGCTATAACAAGAAAACCACTTTCTGTTCATTTCTCTGGTTTTGCATTTTCCCTCTTTTCCATTCCCTCTGAATGGTCAAGCAGCCTTGTAGGTTTTTTTCTGTTTTGTTTTTTCCTTGACTTGTGAAAATGCTCTGAGACGGCAGCTCCGTGTGCGTCTGCCCTCCCGCTGTGACGCCACCACTGCAGCTCACAGCCGCATCTTGGACGGATGACCTTTTGGGCGAGCCACACAGCGAGCAGTGGAGGCTGACGCACGGTGTGTCATCTGTCCAGAGGAGCAATGGCGTACCGCCTGGAGACATCAACATGCCAGACCTCAAGGTTATCTGGCAACCCGCTTATCAGGTCACATCTCTGAGGAGCCGAGTCTGTAGTTTACTATAGTTTGTGAATGTAGCTCGTCGCATGAAGCAAGAGTTCACGAGATGTGTTGAGGGCATGTAGAGGCAAGCGTCCCTCTGTGGATTCTGGGTCACAGACCGAGTGAAACCATGTCAACACCTGCTGCATCTGCAGGGAAATAATTGGGGGCCATGAAGGGGCCGAATCCATTTTTAAAAAAGCTTAGAAAATATAAATTCTTAAAAAGGTGTCTTATTCATGGTGAGTATTCTTGCTAAGTGACTAGTTTATAAAAAAAAATAGACAGGGGCACTTCAGGAGCCAGACAGATTTCCTCTGGGGCCAGTGTCCTCCTGGTCTCGCCCCTGGATCTCCCCCTCGAAGGCAGCGAAGTCTGAAGGCACTACACTGTCAAATGGAGCTGAATATTTCACCTGGACAAAAGCCACAGTTTTACTCTGGAGAGAGAGAGGAAAAAAAAACCTGAGGTGGAAACATCAGCAGTATCATCATTTTTAAATGAGCCGCGTCTCTCGTGCACTTTATCTTCCCCTTTACCTAAAGGAAAAGTTATACAGAATGAAGGCTGGAATAACGCGGATGCATTATTCATTTTCCAGAAGCATATGCTCAGAACCTCGCCGACCACAAGCCACCTGGATAACATGGCAGTGTTCCCGGCAATAAAAGCTCCTCACTCTGAGAGATGTCATGTCGATTAACTGGGTCGAAACGCTCTCTGTTGGTTTTGCAGTGACACAGAAGGTAAAAATGCCAATGAGCCTTTTAACTGAACGTATTCACAGTGGGTGTGGGGACATGCCAGGCTTCTGGGTTAAAATGATGGGGTGGATATTTGGTTCAGGGCTGCAGCTATCTTGTTGTCAACCACTTCTTTTCCTGTGCTTCTTGAAACACACGCGTTAGATGATTTTTTAAATAGCAAAGGAAAATCGAAATGCTCACAGGGGAAAGCCCCAGGGAGTAGGGCCTCATATGTCAGTATCTACAGTGCTCTAAAAAAAAATATATATATATATATATATATATATATATATATATATATATATATATATCTGTGCATTCCATATTTCCATTTCTGAAGTGCAAAAGGAGAAAAAACCCATGAATAATGCCAACTCTTATGTGAAAGAAGGAAACAAAGTCCTGTCAATCCGATTGGAATCGCAGAGGGCTTTTATTTTGAAATTGCTGATTTGTGCAGTGTTCGTCTCCCTGTGCCTCGGGCGTCCCCTGAACTGTGTGGGAACAATTGGATTCATTTAAGATTCACACAAGATTCCGTGGCTGCCTAGTTTTACATTTGTATGGAAATTAAGAGATGGAATCGGGTGGTGGTAAATAGTCTGTCCAGAAATGGATTACTTCTGCTCCTGTTTTTTCTTCGCTCTTTTTTTTATAACGTCAGCAGAAAAGTTTGTGTTCCCTGATTTAGACTTCAAAATCAAAACGGAATAAATTCTTGGAACAGAATTTAATCTGACAGCAGCGGCAAAACTGATCGTTTGTTTTTCTTCTTCATCTCCTCCAGCAAATAAAAATAAAAATATCATTTTATTATTCGATGCTTCTCTGCATGCTTCTGGGTCTGCCAGTTCACTTCCTCGGACCGGACTCCACTCCGGCTTCAGCCAATCAATGGACTCTACCACCTCAACAGACCCTCATAAATGCTTTAGCAATTGATCTTTATTTCCAACACCGAAAGAAGCAATAAATCCTGTTCACCTCCTCGCCTCCATGAGCCCCACAGCTGCGTCGCATCTAAAGTTTTAATACCGTCAACTACATAAATTATGGAAGACAACAACACAATTTCCTTATCAGATCCTATAAATCCCTTTAGTATGAAGCAAGTAACGACGTGTTTCTGCTGATCATGCTCCTCAGTGCTCATCATGCCATCAACACAATGTAGAGCTGCGAGATGTTCTTATACTCTGGAGCCAGTCACATGTCATGAAGACATACATCCATATGTGTAGCAGGGTACAGTGTATATATTTGTAGACACATGGTATAGTGTCCATGGCATTAATGTGTTGATATATATCAATACATATATATATATATATTGATATATATTTCTATTTCATACTAAAGCCAAACTGTACCTGGTTTTTAGTATAGCATATTGATATATTGTTATATTGTCAATTTATTTTTATAAAATATATATCCTGGACATGATAGTTGTCATGTTGCACATTTGTAGCCAGAGTCTGCTCAGGAGCCATGGGATAAAACTCCGGTGATGTAGTATTACGGAAATACTTGTGAGTTAGTCCAGGCTCTCAATCCTGAAATTTCAAACCGTTTTCAGATCTAATGAAAATGTTCTATCTTATTTACCGGGAAAAAAAATTGCTCTGATATAGAAGATTTTTTACTCCCTAATATCAGTCATATAAATGGCTCCTAAAATCCATATCAGTCCACTTCTAGTTTTTCCGTCACCTGGTGTAATATTGTATATGAAAATAACATTTGCGGCAGTATAGTTTTATATGGCTGAGTTGCACATATAGACAATACAGATTGTTCAGAGAAGCCTGTGGTTGTTTGCTTTATACCTTTATGCATATAAATTGTAATAATTAGATTTATTGCTTTTTTCATCTGGAGCCTGTGTGACCTATGGTTACCCATAAATCCCTTCCCTGTGTTGAGCCCCAGGAGACGTGTTTGTCTATCTTCAGAGAAGCACACATCCAGCCTCGGTTTCACAGGCTTCATCTGAAGAGTTGGTATTCGCGGAACACAGAATACTCTGGACAAAGGGTGTGAGAGAGCTGAGGAGAGAGTGGGAGCACCAGAGGCAGAAGGATAACTGAGAGGAGGGCAGGTCTGAATCTAACATGGGGAAACTGTTCCAGCTAAAACGGGAAAATCCAGAACCCACACTTGAAACAACTGTGTGGCCTGTGAAGCGCTCTATAAACAGCTGAGATGGGTGAACACTCAATTATTTGAGTATTTTTCCTTTACATCTATATCATTAAATTGCAGAGTCTGCTACCAAATCCCAGCGGAGCCTTATGACATCCGCGTGCTTATAAATCATTTGCTTTTGCGAATAAGATGTTGTGGCAGCGTAGCGTACAGCGGCTCAGGGAGAGCTGCAGTCTTCCTCCTCGTCTGTGAACCGGATCTTAACAGGATGAGTTTTGAAGCGTCACCCGTGGCGGCTCAGCAGTAATTGAATTGAGTTGCATCTAATCTCATTGCCCGGCTCCTTTGGTTCCCTGCCTCTCATTAGGGTTCGGTGCAGAGTGTCACAGGGCTGCGTCTCTGCCTCTCACTCACAACCCCTCGCTCATATCTCACAACACATCCAGGCTAACCAGACCAATCACAGGAACCATATTTCTCCGGGAATACAACTCAGCGTTAGACTCAACTCACTGTCACTCTTAAGAGAACCAGTCATTACAGTGTGTCCTCACTGGCATTACACTAATCCACATCAATCCAAAATCGAATCTGGCAATCTGATCAAATAATGACACATTAGAAAATAAATCACCGTTACCCACACTGCAGTGCACGTTAAATAAAGGGGAACTGCACGAGAGGAATGACGGGCATACAACAATTCCATCTGAACTCATCAGTGAGGGATCAGAATCGAAGGCCCGCACACGAGGCAGCGCTTGTCAAGCCGACAGTAGATGTGGCCGCTCTCCTCCCTAACTCGCCAATCCTCTGGTAAATGAGGGTCTTTGGCAGACCTCCACGCCCCGCTGAGCGCTGCCCAGGGTCTCAGAGGGCATCAGAAACAACTGAGCTGAAACCACAAAGATAATGGCCTTCACTCATAATTGGGGGGCTGGCTTGATAAGAAGAGAAAGATGGAAAGTGAACTTTGCAGAGGCAACACTGACAATTTCTCCATGAAGAGTCAGTTCATTCAAATTACAGAAGAAAATACAATAAGCTGTACATTTACAAAATATTGTACTAAATACTGCATATCATTTACCTCTATTGGTATCAAGCAATGCAAATATATTTGTTTAGATGTTTGTCTGTAATGGAGGAAGAACTCGGGCAGGAGGACATCTCAAAACGAGGTCTAAAACTATTTGCATCAATGCGTCATAGACTGTATCTAAAGATGGAGAACGTAACAGCACCCTGAAAGTGGAGCCAAAGCATCTTGATCGCCCCCTGGTGGCTGGCTTAGGCTCCATGTTAGCAGATGGAACACGGACCAAAAAAAATCATCAAAGTACATGTCAAATACATTTTTCTCAAGAATAGTTACTGCCTTTTTATATAGTTCCCATCACAATGATCTGAGTTCAAATGTTTTTTTTCTGGTAAGCTTACGAAAAGCCATGTTTGACAGCTGAGACTGACTCCTGATTGGTCCAGAGCATGTAGCGTTGGGACCTTGATATCAAAGCTCCATCCCCTGATCGCTACTGCACGGACTCCAAATGTACAAAATGGAATGACATCTGTATATACGTGTATGGGCCACAAAGATACCACCAGCGGAAGGGGAAAAGTATTATAAATGTTTTTTGTAATGTGGGTACTTCAACTCTGCATCGTGACGCCACTTAATATATTAACTATAAACAACACTTCCTCTTCTGAGGTTTGTTTGCACTTTTATTACAGTTGGCCGGGCCATGGCAGCCTCACTGGCACTAAAGAGTTCAAAGTGGGGACATTGAGTTTGTTTATGGACTCAAGGATTCATCTTCCCTCTCTCCAACAATTAAACCATCACGCTGATATGGAACCGAAACGAAACCAGTCCACCCCCAGGAAAGACTGGATTTGGGCACGTAAGAGAGATTAACGACAGAAGCCTTGTGGATCAAAACAGGACCGATTGGACACAAGGCCAATGGGAACAAACAAACAAGATCACCACAGAATGAAAATGAGTTCAGTGAGACCTCATCTCTGATTAATATTGACTGTTTTGTTTCTCCAGGGAGGAAAACATCTAAAGAACTGTTCTCATCAGCAGAGAGACACACACACACGCACATGCACACACACACTCACACACACACACACACACGACAGACACACACAAACTCTCTCTTTCTCCTTTCCTCTTTAGATAACACTCATAAATCATGACTCACATTGCTAAAGCCGTGTAAGAGGAGACTTCTCCTTTTTAAACACTGAATTAAACTGAAATATCTGATCCACCAGGAATCACCTCAATACCACTCAGCAATTGTCTTACACTGTTTTAAAGAAACACCTACATTTACCCTTTAAATTGGAGAATCAATACAAATTAATGGGGTTTAACGCAAATTCTACCTTGTGATCACCTACTGCCACCATCCTCCAAAAATAGACAACTAAGTTTTAATTGTATTTTAATTTTAAGAACTGTTGAGTAATATTTGATTGTTCAAATGAATGGTTCGTATGATGTTGACAAATGACATCGATCAATCCACGCTATTTTCATTTCCCATCCTCATTAGGGCTGTTGCTTTTATAATTTGTGTTTATCTAATGTTAATGGGTCGTGGTTGGATGTGGGGCTTAAGCAAATAAACCGTATATAAAGTATAAAGAAGCTCTTCCAGTCTCTAGTGGAAACATAGAGAGAAGACTGGCAGCCTCCTCTGGGGAAACAAAACCACAGGGATCATTGGGTGCCTCTTTTATTTTTTTTTATTTATTAACATTGTGCATTTTCTTTTTATTTCTTCGCTGCTCTTCTGTCATTTTTGCCTATGGCTGTTTTGTTCTTTCCTTGCCATGTTTTCCAAATAATTTCCCCTATATGTGTAATCTATTCTACAAACCCAGTTAACAACAATTCAGTCAGAGGAGCCTTAGAATAATTATTTATTGCCACGGTGTAGCTTTGATGGTTTCTGAAGGTTTCTGTGTTTGTCCAACACCAATGCCTTCTAAGGTGATAAGTACAGTGATTAATCACCAACCCAGCAGCTATACACCGGCTGCACACCTACTCAGGACCAATGCATCAACTCAACAGTGCTGAAGGGGCTGCTGATTGGACTTCCAAAAGCTGAAACAGATGAGAGACTCTGGCTGAACCAGTTTCTTAAAGAATCCGCGACTGATCCTCCCAGAGTCCGCTGGGAGAGCCTGCTTTAGAGTTCTCCTAAATTCTGACAAACCAACGAAGTCAAATGTCTTTTGATTATGAGTGGGTTGATTGCTCATTAGTCAGAATATTTTAGTGTCAGTTAGTAGTATAGCCTTCCAAGATAAACATATCCTCACCCATCATTGTCGAATTTATCACATTGCTCGATTTTCCAGCCGCTGATTGTGACTTAACTTGATTATCAGCCATCGCATTTATCCTGTGTACGAGGATAAAACTCAATAAATTGTCCTTGATTAGGACCCAGTTGTTGCCCGCGGGGTTGATCCTGGACATCCATCGTATTGGGAAGTCACAGCATCTGGTTTGAGACTGATTGGACGCCTGGTACTACATAAATCTTTCCTTGAACATCAGGTTGCGCCA
This sequence comes from Pseudopleuronectes americanus, assembly GCA_038501795.1. Classification (NCBI taxonomy): domain Eukaryota; kingdom Metazoa; phylum Chordata; class Actinopteri; order Pleuronectiformes; family Pleuronectidae; genus Pseudopleuronectes; species Pseudopleuronectes americanus. Next base: position 10,579,791 of record CM076723.1, read on the forward strand.
CCTTAACAAGCGCTAATTGGAAAAGCATCACATTTACCACAGAGCAGAGCCGAGTTTAGATGAAGGTTGGAGCCAATTACACCTGTTTTTGTTTATCCAGTGTTGTGTGCTCTGATAGCACAGGAAGATAGAAAAGGACTTCTGAAGCAACAAAAGATTAAAGCTAAAGTTATGTTTAAATTGGTTATTATCCTGAAGCATGCTGGGCGTCTGGCCCCACGATAACATCACAGAAATGTTGACCCCTTAAGTGCCTGTTCGCAGCCTCAGCTTCTCAGGTGTTGCAAAGTCGAGGCTGAAAAGTAAAGGTGACCGTGCTTTTCTCATCAGGGCCCCTGAGCTCTGGAATGTCCTACAGCTGAGGAGATAAGGCTCGCAGAGTCAGTGACTTCTTTGAAATCACTTCTTAAACCCCATTTTTATAGACCTTCTTCGATTTGATGTCGTATTTTACCGTTTACTAATCACATTTTATTTCTTAAATGATTTTTATCCTCTTTTTACAGCTTTTATGTGATCACGTCTTCAAGTTACAGAGTCCTTCATTTATTTATAGATTTGAGCACTACTTTGTTTTCCACAACATCAATGTTGTTGCCAGATTTTGATGTCACATAGCATCCTGCAGATTGTTATTTCCCTTGTCTCTGCTTTTTTGTTTGTTTTTAAAGGTGCTATATAAATAAACATTTTTATTATTATTGTTATTATTATTTCTATAATAATACTAATAATAACGGCTGAGTGTAATGTATAACATCGGGATCAGATTCCCCTCTTCTGATGTCGTCACTTATAAGTACAATGTATCGATTCACAAGATACTGATACTTTTCCGTAAATCCTTGCAGACGTCGTGGCCTTGGAGACATCACGTAACAAGAGCTTCCTCCACCATGAGGATTCTGCAAATGCCTATTTATATTCCTCCAGCCGTCAAAGCCTCACTCTTCATTAACTACATCTCTATATGTGTAAAAATCCATAAATATCCTCAGAGATGCTTTGTATCAATGTTACAGTTGAGGAAGACAAACTAAGTACTCACAGTTAAGGCCTGGCGGGTGTTAGTATGCTCACTGGGATCTGAGGATCCCAACAGTGTTGGTGCAGTGAAGATCAAAATACAAAGCTTTATATTTCCATTCATTGATCGTCTGGCACAGGCTCACGACCAGTTTAAAATAAGCTGCGGTTTTTTGGACTTGTGTGACCGAAACTCTAGACTCCTCCTGCCAACGAGATGCAGTGTCAGCAAACAGGAGTCACATCAAGCAGCACTGAGGTGGACCAACCTGATGCTTCTGAATGTCCCGAGGTCTAGGATCAAATAAAGGTGACCAGGATTTTGCAGTGGCTGCACCTAATCTCCGGAACAGATTAACTTTTCACATCAGAATCGCTCAGACCCTAGAAACGCTTAGATAAAGACCCACTTCTTCTCACCGGCTTTAAATTCAATTGAGTTTTAAATCCAGAATTAAACCACCATTGAGCAATATTTCAAATAATTTACTATTTCAATATTTCAATTCTCAAATAATTAGGATGCTTAGTTAACGTTCAGTTACCTCTGCCAAGGAGGTTGTGTTTTCAGCCCTGTCTGTTTGTTGGTTGGTTTGCATGGTCGTACGTCAGCAAGATTACAATAAATATATTTGGACAGATTAGCGCAACAATTTGGTGGAAGAACAAAGATCAGATCCAAATAAACATTAAAGTTTGTATATTTGTCTGTTTGTTTGCAGGATTTCACAAAAACTACTGGATGGAATACCACAACACTTAGAGGAAGGGTGTGGTATAGGTCAGGGAATAAACCATTACTTGAATGAAATTGAAATTGAAATAGTGGACTATTTAGCCTCAGCAGAGATATGTGCTTGTATTTTCCATTTATTATTATAATTATTATTTAATATATATCTTTACACTATTTTATTTTCATATTGTAACACTGTTAAGCACTTAGCTCAACTGCGGTTGTTGCAAACATGCTATATAGATCAACTTTGACTTGAATTTAGACAAAAATATATAATTAGAAACCGGGGCATTCCCCATATGTGAGAGGAGATTAATGTTGTAGTCAATGTAAAACCAACGAGAGACACAGTGTGAGTTCACTCACTCCTCCAGGGTAGAACTGGAGCGTTCACCGTGAAGCGAATGCCAAAGTAGCCCGAAAAGTGTGTAGCCAAGACTTTGAAGTGAGGTTTACAGTAGGCCTATAACCGAAACAGTTTTGCTGCCAAGTGTTGTCCTAATCTAAAATATAGTGCATGACAAATCAAACAGAAGCAGCATGCTGTCTTTATATCTTCAAAAGTGCATACATGGAGGATGGAGGAGAGTGGCGCTATTTCCACTTTGAAAATCCACCCACAGACTTTTCAGAGCTGCTCCATCTCCCTCGGCCTGTCTTTGTTCTGTTGTCTCTCACTCCCATATATACTGTAACACACACTGATGAACATGTGTATGTGTGTGTGTGTGTGTGTGTGTGTGTGTGTGTGTGTGTGTGTGTGTGTGTGTGTGGTGTGTGTGTGGTGTGTGTGTGTGTGCGTGCATGTGTGTGTGTGCCAGAAGGGATTGATCAAGTGCTGCACAAATGTCACTGGGCAGCTTTGGCTAATGGGCTCAAACTGGGAAAGAGCGAGCGTTACCTCTCATGACAAAAGGACCAGATATATAATTCTGCTCATGTTGACTCTACAGGACGACATATAAGGTTTTTATTTGTTATTTCAAACCAACAAATTGGCCCTGAAAGATCAAAGCATCCAACCTCTACTCTCACTGCTCTAACCAAAGGACATTTGTGGTAATGAAAAAAAAAGGAAGAAGCTCCCAGCAGCAATTTCATGGCTGCTGAAGCTACCAGTGGGTAGGTGGTGAAATGGCTTTTTTCCAGGTTGAGTTAAAAGAGGACACTGAGAGAGCACAGAGGTTTATTGTGTGCTTATTGTGACAGACGATGGCTCTCATCACTGGTTCTTCTTTCTTTTCCTAAAGGCACAGGTGCTTGACTTGTAGTTTTTTAAGGGGTTTCTGAGTTACAGAGGTTGCCTCCGCAGGTTGGACTATCTGTATATCGGGATGTCACTTTGGCACTGATACCTGTTTATGTGTGCAAAATAAAAAAGGCAGAGAAAAAATGCCAGTGGTGCACGGCTCCAGCCACATTGCTTTAATATTATTTTACGGCTTTCTCTGATGTGCCCTTTCTTGTCAGCGTGTCCAAGCTGATTTACTCTCCTGATGCATGCATAATTTAGTCGCTATGAAGACGGTGTGAAGGAGAGGGCCCACTAAAGCACAAGAGGCATGTGTGTGTGTATAAAAGTCTCAGCTGGGTGCAGCTGATGTGCCATTATAGTTAGCGGCTGTGATGAGACCACAAAGCCAAGGAAACAAGCTGCGGTGTATGATATAGACATGGTTGCAGTCGGGAGATGGTTTTCACACTTATTATCTCACAAAGCGAGCAGAGCGGATAAATCAACAAATTATGGGCGACCATACTGCACTTGACTGGACACTTTTCGTGATGAATGTGTGGGAATGGCATGGATATGGCTCATATAACAAATTGAAAGGAGAACGGCAGCTGACGGTTTGTTGTAAATATATTTTTTGGTTGACCACGGGGATTAAAGGGCAAACCTCAGACCTGCTGCAAACCAAATTAGTGATGGTGGGTAATCATTCCACTTGAATTTTAGTTTTTTGGTCACATCTGTCAGGGAGGTTATGTGTTCGCCTGCGTTCGTAACTTGGTGGAAGGATGGGGAATCAAGAAAAGTCAGGAAAAGAACCAGTTTTGGTTTTGGCACATCATCGGGGTGGATTCAGGCATTTGGAACAGAGTGAAAGAAAATGGATGCAGCGTGAATTGAATTAAATAGTGAGGAATGTGATCCGCCATTTGAGTGTTTATGTGTATTAATGGCTTTATTGTTTCTTATTTAGTTGTTTTCTTTCTAGCGTTTTATTTGCTTGTTTTTAAATTGGGTTTTAATCAAGTTTGCTGTACAAATGGATAGTATGACCAAATATATTGTCCATACATATTCATAATAACATATGATAGGTCTTTTTATTTTCGGTAGCCATTCAAAAACTGGCTCGGGACAACAAATGAAAATTAGCCTTTACACATAATTCATTCACAGTGTTTTATTTGTTGATCAGTCAGCACTGTCCCCATCAAATACAAGTGCACATGAAAACATGTCACTATGCTTTGTTAACAGGTTATACTGAAGCAGAAAGAAACAGTCATTTCATGTCTGTCTCTGTGTGTAATTACTGGAGTTTGGACAAAAAGCAATGCGTCTGCTGCTGTATCACACGGCTTGATTTGTTTTGTTGTTGTCCAATGTGACGCCAAACCACTAACAATCAAATTAAAGGAGGGACTCGATTTGGTTTGCCATCAAAGACATCGAGTCGAGCAGCGGGAGGCATTTATTGTTTCACTCTTTTAGGGGGAACAAAGGCAACTGTCTCCCGGTGGCCAATTAGAGGGATTGCTGGAAGAACAGGGAGCAAGGTTCACTGTAGCTGTAGTGTATCTGACTCTGCCTGATTAGCCCCCCCACCCTTCATATCTGTCCTTCTATCTACAGTCACTTGGCAGGATTTAGAAGAGATGTGGCTACGTGGGGGTCATCAAATCCTCCCTTTCACGAGCCTGGTGGCCATGTTGGCACGTCGCGCTGCCAATAGTGCCAGGCTGCTGTTAGCGGCTGATCTAACAGTGTCTGCGCTGAGTTATGAGGGTTTAAAACAAAGCCAAGTAGGCTTTGATTGATGCAGCTATCAGTCTGATACCTTATTTTCTTTTGAATAGTTTGATGTGCTCGCAAATCGTACCCAACATTAGCAGCTGTAATCTAAGGCTGAGGATTCTCACCCACATCCTCATTCATATCAAGTGCATGTGGACAAACACAGGATATGTGTCCTTTATACATCTATATTTAATAGAGACTTTAATCTAGTCTGCATTGTTTATTAAGTAGAAGTGTTAGTGTAGAACAAGTCACAAGTTACAACTCTGCATGGGCACATACAAGCAGCTATAATGGCTGTGATATTATAGTTTAGCCATTAGATTTAAAATGAAAATTCAATCTCTGGAGGGCCCTTCAATCACTCATCCATCACTTATTAACTGAAAATGAAATACAACAAAAGCCTGAATATGAAGACGCTTTATTTCGAATGCGTAATGAATAAGAAGAAACTGTTGGGCGGGGATTCACTGTAGCTGCACATTAGCCTGTCAAAAATCATTATGGATTTCACTATCGCTGTCCTTTGTTTCAAATCTGCTGAAAGGCTCAAACCAATTGTGTTGTTTGAGACATTTGGTTACACTGATTATACACGTGCCTCAAGTTTTACACATCGCACAAACGGCACGTCAGCAAAGCGGGCATGTCCCCTGTCAGTGTCGCACTGGTCCCACTCAGTCATTTGTGCCACACACAGTTAGGATCTACTAAGCATAAAGCATCACCTGAATACACACAAAATAAATAAAAAGTGTTTACTTCTTTGAAGGTATTGTGGCTTTGTTGAAACTGCTTATTGTAGATTACAGCTAATACATGAAGTGAAATGGTGCAAAATCATTTGTGCCTAAAATGTTTTGTCTTTTATAAAATAAGTGTATTGAAATGGCTTAAATGTTCACTAAGTTACAAAGAAATAAATTAAAACGAACTTTATATTTGAATAGACTTGTGTGTTTTCTATGATGGACCTTTTTTTTTAATCTTTTTTGTGTGTTTGCCTTCTACAGAATAGCATCATGACTTTCATCATTGGAAACAACAATGTGTCTGTTTGTTTAGGTTCAGACCATCGTCTGGGCGACAGCTGCCGGCGCTAATGACAGTGCAGGAAACTGTTAATGGAAAATTTCAATATTACTCTTGGTCCCTGTTAACACAGCAGCACTATAAGGGGTTGTTTGTGCTATTTTATGCATTTTTTCGGTAGTTATGTACATCTGTATTAAATATTGACATTGTAAGACCTTTAACAATAAATGTGACAGACAGATAAACACTGTTTGAAAGGCAGCGAACACATCACAAGCCATAAAGTTTAATACATTCTAAAAGTGTGTTTAGCAAGAAGCTGTTCCCATCGTGGTCCGAAAAAAATCGTCCAGTGATCAATACTGAACATGGACCTTATTGCTTCAGAGATGTTTGCTGAATTGATTCAGCTGCACTCATTTACAGGCTGAATGAAAGAAGAGCCCCGGAGGTTCTGTTGGACTGACTGCCAGACTGCAACTGGCCCATTTCTGTTCAAAGTACATTTGACTCCCCGGTGCAATAATGACGGCTTTAATATCGAACACTATTTCAACTGTTCTTTCAACTGTCTGCAGCCGCGCCTCGGATCGTTTTCCACTTAACTGTATCACATTCAGAATATTGATCTGCAGAGGAGATGATGGAAGGAGACGACAGGAGGCCCAGCATTGTTCTTCATGTGTCATCAACGCCTCGGTGTGAGGATGGATACTTTGAGTCCGGGTGAAATCCTGTGTCTCACAACAACACTGCAGATTTACAGAGGAGGCAGCTCCAGGTCCTACAACAAGATAGCACTGATATTTGCTCTCAGCGGGCTGATGTTCACTAAATGTCAATGTGAAATGTAACACAGTTATACAGGAAATGACATTAACCCCAGTAACTGGATTGTATGTGACAGGTTTGTGTTTGTCTGTGTCCTATTTTGAAATAGCCCATTTGAAAGAAAATAAATTACTTTCCATGGTTTCATGGCTAAGTAAATACATATATAATTGTTAAAAACTGACAAAATCAGGATGATGCAGAGAGGTGGGTGGGAGACGTAAACACTGTTAGAGCAGTGTGAGAGCAGAGAAGGGAGAATACACACACAACTGACCCTTTGTCATCCCCCTCCCCCTGAACAGTGATTGTTCCAAGCTCTGACTTTAGGGCTACACTCTGCATTTCAAGTATTTGGATAGTGGAGTCATTTAATCCAGAACCAGAATCAAAAGCAAACCAGCAAATGGTAGAGTTGCTGTGTCATACAGGAAGCTCAGGGTGACCAAAGTCTATGTAACCTTATGACATCATGGATGACATACACTTAGCATTTTCTTTCTAGGCATTTTATGAAGGAATGAGCCTCCTGGAGCTGCTTCTGAAGATAATTTACGTGGGCATGACTGAAGCTGCTTTCAAGACATGCACTGAACTCACTGCACTGACATTTAACAGAACATTTCCAGAGGGGCTCTATGAGCGGACGGAGATGTCCGTCTCTGTTGCTCCAGACTTCTTCCAAAACTTTTCCTGCCAGCCACTGCCAGCTAGTAAAATGTCAGGAGAATGTCCGATTCATTTGACTTTATTTATTTATATTTACAGTGAGTGAGAGGGCGCCTTGACAACGTGTCTAGCATGGGACTGGCGCAAAACGGAAAGCACAAAGAATACAAATATCTCAGTTAGAAAAAGAGGTGCCAAACAGAAATGAGATGGTGACATAGATGTCTCCTTGGAAAGATAAGTACCGCCTCCTGCATGCTCCAGACAGGCGTCACCCGTCTAATGCATGCTCTGTATATATTCCTGTTTTTGTGAATGCGTCTGACCCACACCATCTCATGGAGTGTCCCATTTTCTGAACATTTACATTCCTGTATGAACACAGCACAGCTATATTGTCGCATATTACATCGTATCAAATTTTTAAATCCTTTCTGTATTTCTTGTTCCTCCTAATCCCAAATAAATGGATGTATATTTTTAATCAAATCCTAATTTATGCTGTAGGTTTGTTTTTCTAAAGTAAGTCAAACTAATACAATGTTTTTAGATTTAACCCTGCGCAACTGCAGAGGCTGCAGCTCGTTGGCTACAAGTAACTCAGCGATTTATTGAATTCTTTGTTTGCACTCTGTGATGCAGATTTGCTCTTACTGAGGATCAGTGAAACATAATTTTGTATAGATAAAAGAATAAAAAATACCATAAATAACATGTCGCAGATTTTAACACAATATATACTAATGAATATTGACCTCATGCTCATGCAACGCAAAGCACAACATTATACATCAACCCACTCTTTTCCTTAGTTCCTGTTTGCCTTTTTAATGCATGTTTGATAAAAGCATTGATCATCCGCAATACTGGAGGCAACTTCGCAATTATTCTCCAAACTCTCCTATTGGCGGTGGAAAACACAGCGCTACTAAAAAACAAGCATTCAGCTGAGCTCCACCATGAGGCTTTATTCAGTCAATTGAAAAGATTAATTGCAGCCTCACTGTTCATTTGGCTCGGTTATTGGGGCTGGCTCAAAAAGCTTTTAGGCCAGAGCGCAGTGCTTTCAGTCCATAGAGCGACGGTCCATATGCTTCAGGCTCCGATGTACTGGAGGGAAATGGAGGCAAATTTGTGCCCTAAATACCGATATCACACAGCTGTTTGAAAGCAGACGTTATGATGGAGGAGCTGCACTGGAAGCAAATGGAGCCTCGGCGCGCTCCGTGTTATCAGCATAATGAGTGGCCACTCTTCTTTTATCTCAGGTATTATATTGACGGGCTACTTCGCGCGTGGGTGCGTGAGTGCGAGTGTTAATACACGTGTGGGTTGAGAGAGAGATGAAAGATCCAAACAGATATTACTGCTCTTTCTTTTTGATTCATCCCGGAACATCAGAAAAACCAGAAGAAGAAAGAAAGCTGACAATCCCTACATCACTCCTTCCACCTTATACTCTGTTTCCCCAAAGTCTTACGTCTCCAATAGTGATTATTCTTATTTCTTTCCTTTCAGTTTACGTCAGCAGACAAATTTCCCCTTAAAAAATAGGGAGGGTGGGGGGGTGCAGGCGGGAGGTAGATGGATCTCGCCCTTTCTGTTCTGGCGTTCAGGTATGGGCAGATAATTGCCAGGCCTGTGCAGCAGAGACAGATGATTACAGGATTTATTGTCTCTCCCAGGCACAATCAACCCTGATTCAGCAATATCACCTCAACCTGATTTATGAGTTGTTCTCTTTCACTCTCTCTCTCCGTACCTTTTCCTTATATGCTTTTAGGTTTCGAGTATTCTTCTTCCCTGAGAGTCTGAGTTCAGGGTTATAGTACAGTCGTCACAACCAACTATTCTCTCCTTACATCGAGACAATCTTGGTCCCAAATTTGTCCCAAAAATGAAGTTGGGAAACAAATCTCAAAAAAAGCTTTGTTTTTTATTTTTAGAACTGAAAAATTATTTGGATATTCAGTCTGTATTCAAAGAGAATACCTGCAGCACTATACTCAATATCAAATGACTCCATCTGACAGACCTGCTAACGTTAAGCTAAACTCTTTAAGTTTCTAGTTCTCAAAGCTTTTTCAAATATGCTAAATATGCTTAACCCCATTACCCCAGAGACATAAACACTAAAATGTAAAGCACACCACAAATAAATGTTTTCTTAAAAATGTTTTTGGTCATTTTAGGTAGTTCTTACCACCCTGATGTTTTTTCAAGCATATCAGTCCGACGATCGCTACTGGCAGACTCCGGCTCCGAAATTATTATACAATCTTTGTTGTAGACCAACATACGTGCTAATGCTCAGTTAACCCTGTGGGTAGTAATCTGGTTAGCCAGATATGCTAATAAGAAAGTGCAAGGAACTTAGCACACAATCAATGAAGTATTATAGTTAGTCTGAAGTGACACATAGGCAGTTAAAATCATAATTAAGGTTTTTTAAATAGTAATGGTTAAAATGGTTAATTATGAGCAATTTGAAAACAGTTAAAGTAAATGGGTAAAATAGTCAGATAGTGGATTAAACAGTTAGATTGACGATTTAATTGTACATTTTGTAGATACAGTATTTGGCCCTGACGGGTGCTATCGGTGATGGGATTGTGGGGGAATGACAGACAAAAACAAAGCTCAACATAATACACACAAAAGCGAGTTGTCTTTCCTTTTGCTTCAGAGCCACAGGGTAAAAAACCTGCACCCTTGAAGAGCTATTTTCCCTTGTCACTCCTCCTGGTTTAGCCAGCAGTCAGTGTCCATATTGCCAGGGGAGCTGCACTACCTGATAAGCAGAGGTAGAGGCTCCCTGACACATCTGTCTGCTTGATGAGCCAAGTGTCAAAGCCCCCCAAAGTGCTGGATGGAGTGCATCAATAAACGACTTTAATCCCCTCCTGGGGCCAATGTCCTCCTACTAATAAGGGATCGTCTTACACCCCTGGCAGTGGGGAGGGAGGTAGAAGCGGCTTGGCACGGCCCTCGGCACGGGGATGTACAGCACACGGGGAATTGTCTGAACGCGGGTACCGGGCTGTAAATCACACACACACACCTGCCGTTGCTTTAATTGCTGGACTAAATTGGTTTTATTCCCTCCTCCTCCTTCTCCTTTGCCTTCTGTCCTTGTTTTTACTCTTTTAAAGTATACGTGTTCTGGTTGTCATCACTTTCGTTGTCGTCCCACCACACCCCCCCACTCCTCCCCAAACCGTCTCACTTTCCCGGACATGAGAGGAAAAGCAGAGAGATGGGTGGGTAGTCAGGCGGTGGTGGTTGTGCTGTGGGTTGTGAGCATCTGCAGGGAAGATCCAATGAGTGTTCGAGCCAGCGTGACCCTAATTAACCGCATATTATCTGTGGGCTGTGTGGAGGATTAAGGCCCTCAGCTCTGGACCCTACAGGCGCAGAGACCCGGAGAACGAGGACCGCGCTCTAAAACACACTTCACATTCTGCCTCCGAGTGAGACAGGGAGAGGGAGAGGCTGGACCATAAAAAGAACCAAACACGGAGCGGCGAGAGCAAACTGCAGAGAAGACAGGTTACTCCAAGACTATCTGCAGGTCAGGACCTCTCTATAATGAGCAGATAAACAAAGCGAATCGTAAACTTCTCTGTCCGTTGCGGTAGGAATATGTAACGACACGGTCTGGCACCTCAACAAAGAAGAAGAAGACATGTTGTTCTATTTGTCTGTAACATGTTGAACATATCTTTCCCTTCAGTCCAGGTGTTGTTTGAGCAAATTGGGATTTCTAAAGGAGGAGGGGATCATCATTCTTTTCAGAGATAATGAGCCCATTTTCTCATTTGACATTAGAAATTCCAGAAATGAGCAATTTGCCGCGTTTGACAGGTCGTCACGCACGCGGCGAACGGCTACATTAAACCAGTGTTTATTGTCAACTAGGCAATGCAATCTGAGAAACCCAACCAAAAAATAAACGAAATCCCACAATAATCAGCCCCCCCAAGGCAGAGAGAGAGAGAGACTGTGGGTTCTGTAGAAAGTGTTTCACCAGCAGCAGTGACATACCTCATTTCAGATGAAAGATGGGCCAATATCAACAACGTGATTTAACAGAAGATTAACTGACACCAAGCAGCCCACTGTAAGAATAAGATATTCTGTTTCTTAAAGTGTAATGTCTTATTACAAGTATTACGAGCTGCTCCAGAGTATATTTTACATTTACACCAAACTACTGTATTAAATAGTGCAGCGTTTACAGTTGGAGCATTTACAGGGCTTTCATCAAGCATTACAGACTAAATCTGTCCTTTGCTAACCCCGGTGTGCGGCTGCTATTTGGAGGTGCCGAGACATTTCCTGTGGTTGCATGCTGGAATCTAAGCGCTGACTCGAGGCCCACGCTGTCACCTACCTCGGTCAGTGTCGTAGAGGTAGACAAACTTCTGCCACTTGTAGTGAGAGAGCAGGCTGAGGACGGCCCCCCGGAGGGCAGGGGCGCATCTGGATGACAAACTGCACCTCATTATCGGTGGGGTAACTGGGTGTGACGAAGGAGGTGTGCAGGGCGCCGCAGAAGGAGGTCAAGGTGTTCATGGACTTCTTGTCGTAGAATCCGAAGATGGCGTAGACCCCGCGGGAGAACTGGGAGCAAACTGCAGGGACAGTAGAGGGCAAGAGGACAGTGTTAAGATTAGTCAGCAGATTATGTGTGTGCACATTCACAAATGTGTGCTTCATCACTTTGCCCAGCGATGGATCGATTGGCTCTTTTGACCCAACACTAACAAGCAATTAAGGGTTTATGTGACTCTAAGTATCCACAGTGCAGTTGATGAAGCACTGACAGCATCCTGCATATAAAACAATAAATATACATGATAACATAAAACTACTGATGTGAGCTGTAGAGACAGACTCATATGGATTTGTGGGGGGCCGATACCGATATAAGGTAGTGAAGAACTTCCGATATACATGTATACAAAATGTAATTGGCATTGACTCCTAAGATTTCCTTATGACTAATAAATGCTATAGATTTTTTACAGATTAACCATAACATTTATTAAAATAAATATAAATATAAAGAAAACACACAAAAAAAATATGTATATACTGGGAATATTGAATGAGGAAAATAAACAAATCTTGTAAAAAATATAACCATTTGACGAAATTGTTTATTCTGCAATATAAATGTTTTCATATCCAACATTGATTTTATCAGCCAGATCATAAATCAGTCGTGGTCTGGTGTTCTGTAAAATCAGATTGGTCGTTTTTGATCGATTAGTGTTGACAGAAAGTGTGATTCCTAATTTAAATGGAAAACAAAGACCTAAAACAAAAATTTTACATTTAGAATGTTTTTTTTTATGAATACATATTCATAGTCCAGAGTGTAAGGAGCAACAAAAAAAAGTTTTCATATCTGTACCAACATTTTAAACTTGCATTTCACAACATCCGACCATTTTCTGTGACACCAGATCTAAAATTGACATCATTTACATCACGTTAAAGCAAAAACAACTAAATGAGGAAGAAATGGCAAAACAAGCTTCTTTATTGAGTGAACTGCTGTGTTCCTTGTTTTCTTTGACAGAGAACTCTCAAGCTGTCCAGAGGCTGAGGGTAAAACAAGCCCACCTTGGACTTTTGAAAATTGTGATGGGCATTCTTCTTTTTTTAAACTTTTCTGACATTTTTAAGACTAAATGATTCGTTTGTTAAAGCGAAATTCCACATTTTAAACACTAACTTAAGTTGAATTGTATAAAAAGAGACTTCCAAACCAATAACCATGATGATGTCATCAGCATTGTTTCAGTTGTAACCCCCTTCAGTATGGCTTTGGATCGACTGATTAATTATGAAAATAAATGGTTGTTGCTCTCGAAACAGCCTGATCTCATCCGTGAAAGAAAATCTTCATGCACTGCGTCAGAAAGTCAAATAAATATGGTAATACTGCGACAAGATGTCAGGGAGAATCCTGCAGGTTTAAATACAAGTGGGTACAGTGTGTTTGCTTCAGTAGGGAAGTGGCAGCCGAAGCAGAGAACCGTCACGTTGTTCACTGAGAGTCTGCAGCTCACACCAGTTATTGCTCAGTTCCCTCATCCACGGCGAACGACTCACTGCGGCGTACACCGCAGCTGCTCCGGTTGCTTCCCATGAAAGAGCTGACAAAGACAAGTCATTCCGCCTTGAAGGAAACGTGAGCACAGACTCACTGTCAGTGACCTCATGCGTACAGTAGCCACAGTCTTTGTTGACGCCACAATGGCAGACAACTCGTGTGTTGTGTCTTTGGAGAAACAAAATTGTGCTAAGGTACGAAGACAGAGAAAGACACAGAATGTCAACCCCTTTCAAAAGTCGCACAAAAATGAGTCTGAATGAGTCTGAGCAAAGGTGACAGAGAATAAAGAGCTGCACAATCAATTGAATGTTTTTAACTGTAACAAATCAATAACAACAACTAAGGGGAATAAACAACTCAGTAATACAAATTGTTTATTTTTCTTATCCAGTCTTATTTAGTGTGCACTTTGACTTTTCTTTGTTTGTGTATTTACTGAACGCTCCGGTGCGACAGAGTCAATTGTCAGGTAGGAGCCACTTCCATTCAGTCCGAGGACATTAATGTGTAAACTGATCTTCACGACCACAGGTGTGTTTTGCTTTTATTACCCTATCACGAGTGGCTGTTCACTTATTCTGATTGACTCTCAAGTGTTCCCGCTGGGTAATCAAGCATCGCTAACTTCCCCCCCCCAACACTGAGAGCATTCCGGTACAATGGCTCGGCGGCTGACACGAGGGGGAAGGTGCGACCCAGTCTCATGCAAGAAATATTAGCTTCGGACTGGCTGACGGATACATATTCAAGTGTGTATGGTAGCATAAACCGGACATGCTGTAGATGGAGCACGCAGAATTCTTCAAAGCTGAAAAATAAAATTTTCATCCAAATCAAGTCAAGCATAAAATGAAATCACACACGCGTATGCACATGCAATAACCATGTTTCTTTTCTCTCTTTCTCCCTGTGTGAACGGTGTAACGGCACAAAGACCTCTCTGATACTCAAAGGACACGCACACAGCTTTTAAGCACAACTGCTGTGTGAATGAGAGATCTAGTGACTTCTGGGATTCACCTCCTCCTTTTTTTAATTCTCTCCCTACCCTATCTGTCCTGGCACAGACACCTCTCCAGTGCTCGGAAACACACACACACACACACACACATGCAGGAATAGACTCACACACACGCAGGTACACAGAGCGCTTTGAAAGGTGAATCAACAGCTGGACAGCGGCATTGTGGGTAAGCGCTGCAGGTTGAATGGTGCAATGTCCTCCTCTGAATGGGAGACAGCAGGAGTTCCAGACCTCGTCGAGGCCCAGTTTCCTCGGCGCTCCCTCTTAATTTGGACCAGTACTGACACAGAACCTCTCCTCGGGGACCAGACCTGGCAGCATGTTTCTCTCTGCTCAGCTGCCCTCTGCTTATTAGCTGGAGCCCATTCTACAATAACAGATATGTCCACTCTACCACCTCCTTCTTCCCCCTCCAAATATCCACTCTTGCCCCCATTAGTGATAACAGTGTCCGTGTGCTGCCACCTTATTGTACTGGGAAAGTTTCCATGTTGCATGGATCCCATGAGCGATGCCACCGAGAGCGATTCTAGGTGCAGGCATAGGGCTCTCCCTAGGTCTATAAGGATGTTCTAGACCAGGAGTGACCGGTTTGGTTTGGAGGGCACGCACCAGCCACTCGCACTGCACCAGATCTGCCAGCATCGCACAACCCTGCCCCCTCAGACACGACTCATCCTGAACTCATCCCGCCTCAAGAAGCGCACACTCCTTTCCCCCGCAACTCACCCCGCAGAGTCTGCCCCCATGAGCATCATTTGTGACAGGAGATATGTTTATACTTACAGTGTACCGCCAAATACATGCATGCAGTGCCATAAACAAGCACGAGTCGTCTCTATGCAGGCGGTTGTGGATGCCAGTATATAAAGTATAGGTAGAATAACACAACATACAATTAATGGAAGCAGTATTATTGATTTTTCAGGAGAGTGCCATGAGCTGTGCTGTGCATAAAGCTCAGGCTCATTTCCATGGTCAGGAGATAACAAGCCACACCACAGGTAGAGGCTTGTGGTTTTCAAGGTGTTTACATACTCCAGCCTGGAGTTGAGAGTAAATCTGAGCTACAGTAGCAGGCGGCTGCAATTACTGTTTATACAAACAGCAGAAAACCATTTGCTGTTTGACCCGGTGTACGCAGAGAAAAAACATAAACTGTGTGTTAAGATAGACGACGTAACAGCTCGGCAAAAGTGAAGCCAAATCAGCTAGATCGCCACCTGGTGACTGTCTGCAGTATTGTTAATAAACACCAGCTCCTCCCTGTTAGTGGGCGGGACATGGACAAGATAAAAATATTTACAAAACATTGAATTAATACATTTCTCAGAGTTGGTTTAAGGTAGAGGATTGAAGGTAGTTTTTCTTGCAACGATTTAAAAAAAAAGGTTTTAATTGGTTAATTGATGTTGAAAAACATGGTGAGACAGATATTGTGGCCTCATTTTTGGATGGAGGGAGGAGGTGGAGAGGCGTTGTCCTTCTTCAAACAAAGAACAAACAAGTGCTGTCCTTAAACCAACCAAAGGGACAAGCAGTGAGAAGTGAAAAAAGAAAAAAATGCTTTTTAAAAGTCGAACTCAGAGCCGACACTCATCTGAAAATTTCCCATATGGAAAGTTGTGGATTAAGAGTCCTGCTGTGTGTTTTTATGTATTCCCTCACTCACTCTCTGCCTCTCCATGCAGGACTGATCCCCTCCTCCTCTTCTTCCCCTGCTCCTATGTCCTCACCATTCTATTTGACCTCTCCTTTTGTTGCCTGTCTTTCGCCTCAGCCATCTGGTCAGCCCCCAAAGCATACATCCCTCTTCAAGCGTGGCAGTATCTCTCTCCACCTGAGTGCCCCTCACTCTTACTCTTTCTCCTCTCAGATTGTTTCCCCTGTAATATTGCCCTGCTCCATCAGTGGACCAGAGATTGGTGCTGGACTTGAGTAAAGGACAAACAAAGAGAAAGAGGTACTGTAGAGTCAGGGGAGCGGGAGCTGCTGTGAAGAAATAGCCCGAGCCTGACTTCATCCCTTTTGGTAATCAAATCAAAATGAAGTAAATCTGCTGTAGGTGGAAATGAGGTGGTCGAAGCTGCCTCTGAATCTTAAGAATTAACACGTTGTTTAATATAATTCAATGAGTCTGTGAGTGTCACCTTGAATTCCAGCAATGTTCATTTACTCACAAGTCTTCAAACAGCCACATGCACGTGCGCAGTCGTTTGAGGAGCTTGGATGAATGGTGGTTAACCACACAGAGATAATTCTCTTCCATCAGCTCTTTCTCTTTTTGATTCTTCTTTAATCTCATTTTCCTTTATCTTTCTTTCCTCCTCTGCAGCTAACCGTGCCTCCTCCTCCTCCTCCACCTCCTCCGCCTCCTCCTCCTCCTCCTCCTCCTCCTCCTCCTCCTCCTCCTCCTCCTCCTCCTCCCCCATCCTGCTGCAGGGAACCATGCATCCTATCTCCAGTTCACTGGTCAAACACACACAGTGTGCCGCCCTCATTCCCTTCTATAATCAGGACACTCTGCAGTGCTACGGGGATGTTACATTTCCGATGCATCACTTGAGATGGCTGGCCTGGAATGCTAGTTCAGAGGGATGTGTGGTATCCTGCAGACAAGCCGGGATAATTCCACAAAAAAAAATATCCTTTTACTCAAAGTATTTGGATTTCCATGCTCTTTTGCAGCCCATGAGCCAGAGCCTTGCACAGCCTTGGGTAGGGGGCCTTGAACAGTAAATGTCAACGATGATTGTATCTCTTTAGCTGCTTTCCTCATCTTTTTTTCACAAAACCCACATTCTCGTTTTCTCTCTTTGGCTCCGTTGTTTCTCGGTCACACGTCCTCCATTTCCTGCCTGTCTCGCGGACTCCTTCTCCCTCTGGTCTTCATAGATCCTCCTGCTGGTACCCACCTCCCTCCCTCACCCCCCTCAGTTTTCACCAGCCTTCATCAGGCCCGACCTGCTCTGAAGAAGGGATGCTGTCACGGGGAGATAGCTGGCTAGCGCCCCGGGGGGGGATTGCGTCAGCTCTTGTCATATAGAAATGTGAAGTGCTTCAAACTGCGATCTCAAATGGCAGAACCAGATTCAAGATCACCTCAATGGCAACGGTGCCATGGCTGAACCTTAGTAAAGGAGGCTGTTAGTCGTCCTCATGCATCAACATTTAGCGTCTGTTTGAGTTTCATTTTATCTGCTTGGTTAAACAGCACCAGTGACTACACATGAAGAAAAACACACAATTACTGCATACAATAAATTTGAAGCAGAACTATAAATCAATATGAGCGTGTTCTCGTTTTTAGTGGAATCTGGCCTGAAATCACATCATGACATAATGGTCATGTTATCATTTTATGAAACGTTGTTTAATTTAATGAAAACTGTCATTAAAAGACTAACAAAATTATATATTCAATACGTAGGCTTATTTCTGATGATATATGTGACAGTGGACATCAGTTCGCCATGCAATATGTTTTTAATTAGGTTTTGCCTGCATCTGTTATTCAATTATACATTATAGTTATTATTAATAATGGAAAAAATAATTGTCATAACGTTAACATAATAATGATAATAATAATGTTTGTGTATACAGCCGTTTCCAAGATTAAGCACCACCAGCTTTCCAAGTAAAGACAGAAAACATTTAAATCAGGAACACATGCAAACCCCTTAATGTCAGCTGTCCCTATGCTGTCACAATCTATAACACAAAACATTATTTAGAATTGAATACAAATAATTGAATGATAAGCAGAGCAGCTATTTTAAAAGATGATAAAACATATGTTTTTCACAGAGCAGCTCTTTGTGAGAGACCTGTGAGTTTCTCTCCTGCCTTGTGCTCCCCCTGCCGGGTTGGAAATCCCCAGCGAGTTGTCCCTTATCTGCTGTTTGGGTTTGAACAAAAAATACCAAACAAAGTACAGGCAATCCACTGGTGAGGTCAGGGGTGTATCTGCCTGTGTGTCCTTATGAATTGTACATGTGTGTTTGACTGCTGCAGTGCATGATGGATGATAGTGGGTCTGGGGACGCTCTGTCACTTAGGCCTGTTTGCCTGCTGCTCAACCAGCAGCACATCAGCAGCCCAACATGACAGCGTCAGGTTTCTAACTTCCTCCTGAGGTTGTTGACTGGATAAACTCTCACCTCAATATAAAATTATGACTTGTGCATGTACTCCTCTTTAGCCATCATGTTTTCAAATGTATGTGACCATTGATTTATTAACAGAAAATCAATATGTAAGTTATTTTGAATATACGTTTTTTAACTGTGGACACACAGTAGATTCCCTTATCTGCTTGACAGTTTGGTAAACGTCACTTTTAAAAAGGGTCCAGTAACTATAATAGCTTGATTGACACCTCTTATACACCGAAGTTAACGGGTATATGACAATTTTTTTAAACATGAGTAAACCTGCATAGAGAGATGATTGACTCCTTTCCCATTACAAGGCGAGGAAATGATTGTCTGCTCTTTTTTTACCCCAGTGAGTCATCTCCAACGTCACCAATGTGCTGGAAACCACCATGTCAGAAAAAATCAATGTCTTTCTAGTGTTGCATCTTGCACGATACGAAGAAAAAAGAAATCGCTGTTGTATTTTGCTCCCGAGACATAAAAATGTTCATATCTATTTACGTGCCAACGCCAAGGTGCAGCGTCAGTGTCTAGACTGCCAAAATTAAGAAGATGAAGAAGAAATAAGCTACCCGGGTGTTATGTTTCCATCATTGGTGATCCGAGCCCATGGAGCCACATGTCAGAGTCATTTGACCCCATAGTGAAGGCCGACTCTCTCCATTCACATCACAGACAAAAGTCAAATATTAGTGGGTTTTTTTTACCAGTGGAATAGGTGCATTAGTGTCTCTATCAAAGACGACCCTGGAATTGTTGCCTGTAATGCTACTGGTCCTAGACAAAGAAAATCATATAATACAGCCAACATGTCAAATATAAGTAGTCCAACATGGCAATCTCATGTGTGTGATTTTGTCAAGTTTCTTATTCACATGTACTTTTGATCCAAATCTAAAGTGAGAAATAACAGGAGGCTTATTTCTGTAAAATGATATGGACATGTTATGTTAAATTGACGAGTGTAAAGTGCATTTTTGACACCCCTGCTGCTCACATTTTGAGTGTAGCAGATGAAGCCCACCACATGGCACAGCACTTTAGAACATGACAGGAGTCATTTGTGAGAGGGAGCAAACTAAAACATTAAGTTGAATATAGACTGTACAGCATTTATACACTTACTGTATGGCCCGGGCATTAGGTTTGAATTAAAACCAAGTAAGACAATTTACTTGGCTCTGTGTTGAATTTATGTCTCTCAGTGTTTTACTTAAAAATTCTAATAAATTCAAAGGTCTCCCATTGCACTGATCAGATTGATTAAAATAATAGAATGATATTATATGTATGGAATATGTGTGGAGGTATGGTGCTATTCAAGAATTAGACCTAGACCAGACTGCACCTGTGCATTCAGGTGGAAGGCTCATGCTAATCTTTAGTCTTGTTAAAATATAACTGGACTTTTGCTGATTTATGTGATATGAATCCATTCGTCAAATCAGTTCTAAATTGAGCAGAGGGAGGATTCCTTAGGCAAAGTTGTCTGCTTATAACTAATAGTTCATATGTAAAAGTATAATTGAAAACAATATTGAGATGTGAGTAAAATTTTATTATTTGCAAGAAATTATATAATTTCCTGTATTTTAAATATAATGAATAAACCTAGGACTCTCTAGAACTGTAGCACAATTACTAAATGTTCGAAGAAGATATACTATGTAGTGTCTAAAAAAGGGTTTTTAACAGTAGATAAAATGTTATCATACCATACAGATTTAATCGGGGGTCATTTTTGGGAGGGATGCAACTAAAACATGAGAATTCAAAGGATTCAAATTCTCTTAATAAGTAGGTTTGACTGTTGACATGTATATGGTGCAGTGAAGATGTAAAGAAAAGACCAAAGGACCACAGCTGCTGAGGTCAGAAGAGACCCGCATGCACATGCTTCCCCATCACTGGGCTTCATTAGCTATTCTCTCTCCTCTCTAGTTTCCTCTGCAGCGTTTCAACCACAGCTTCCTTCTCCTCTTCACCTGCCATCTTGATGATATAGTCCTGTGCTCGTGAGAGTGGCTGGTAAACAATCCTCAAGGGAGTCGATGACTCTCAGCTCCATCTCCCTGTGACCGATAGTTTCACCTTCAGGGTTCAACTCTCCTGCTTTTCGTTTGACCACAGTGCAGCAGATGTGGCTGAAAGCTCTCCAGGGGTCACGCAGACCCCTGTGTCGCAGAGAGCTCCTACATGCCGCGGTGTCTTCATCATCGTGGTGTTGCCCTCTGTTTGACAAACACAAATCATAATGCGGAGCAAAAGAGCAGGGGGTTTGAACAAGAATGCTGTTCAAATCTTCAACACGCCGGCCATTTCAGAAGTTCAGATAACAGTGTTGTGATGGCAGCTGTGAGAGCAGACCGTCGGCTGAATAATTCAGGGACAATCGGTTTGACAGGACTCAACCGATACATTCAGAAATCTTGCTTTGCATGCCCCCCGTCTGCTGAATACCCTTTCCCTTGACATCGGCAATTAAGGACTATCTATGCAAGCAGATAACCGACCTAAACCCTTGGCCCCTTGCTTCAGTTCGAGAGCCGTGCTCCGAGATCCCAGCCCATCACGTTGAACAAATAACAACTCCTTCTTCGGCAGACTCATGCAGTCCACCATTTGCTGCAATGCAGAGGTGAGAGGAGTGCTACAGGACCTGACTTATCCTCTCTAACATCCCCTACCTCCGGGAATATGTCAAGACAGTACAAAGCAAGGACAGCAGCTAAACACTGACCCTTTGAGTATGGCTGTGTGCATTTTAAGGAGGATTCAGTGGAGTATGAAACATGTAAGGCTTATGATATTCTGTAATTGGATTTCCCAGAAAGCTGGTGACAAAGTCCCTCACACACCACTAATCCTCCCAATCAGCACTGCAGGGCCTAAAGCGTGCTCTCCCCTCTGCAGATGAATAAGGAGGAAGGGAGGAGAACGAGGCAGGAAGGAGAACGCGGGGATCGTGAGGTGGGTGTGGATCGGAATGAGCGGCTGCATCGGAATGAGCGGCCGCAGAGGGCGGTGCCGCATGTCCCGACGCACACAGCCCAATCAACATCTCCGGGCTGGGAGCGAGACGAGGTCGGGGGAGGCAGGGCAGCAGTACATGTGGGAGTTCAACGTGTCCGACCACATCGGCAAACATTCGTACTGTTGCTGTCAGAAGCGGACATGGGCCTCGGCTTCACAACAAACTAAACGGATTAGCTTCGCTGAATCACGAGAAAACAGTTCACTTTCGACTCCATGACAGATCTGTGAGGAGAAGAGCAGAGGAGAAAACTCAGCTCCATCACGGAGATTACACTTGGTTTGAGACAATGCCTTTAAATTATTCGACTTGACTTCAGGAGAGCTGGGTGGAAGATTGGTGCTGATATTTCTGGTATACTGTGCGGCACCTGACTGACTAGTTTTGAATCCAATTCTACACAGAAGGGGGAATAACCTGGCAGCTGCAAACTTCCCCCTGTTCCCGTTCGTATTTGGATGATTGAAAAGAAAAAAGGAAACAGAATCAACTTTTTGCGGATGTCTGGCAGGCGCATATATTTTTCCATCAATGTCAAAAAACACCGGATTATTTTGCCTGCCCTCCTCGATTCTGTGCGTCAGTTCTCTCCGTTCCTGTGCGTTGCTTTCTAAAGCAGTTTGTGTTTGTCGTTTTCTCTTCCTCTCATCTGCATGACAGGACAGCAAGAAGTCTTGAAATTTCCATATTCCAGTTAGAGTGCAAACCATCTGAGTTTAATGCTTCCTGACTGGTCGTTTCTGTCCTTCAGGGGGATTTTCAGAACTCTGAGTCTTGTGTGTGGCTTATACACACATGCAAAGCCATGAGTGTTCCACACAGGGGCCACCGAGAGGAGATGACTATCAGTTAGTCTCACGAGGTCCACTTCCTGCACGTGTAAACTAAGCCTTTGCCCCCGGTGTCGCTAATCAAATTACACGTCACAACTCATATCCTATGGCGATGAAACATACCGAGTCGAGCTAGTGGGGGATTTGCACTGTGAAGCCTGATTACTGAGCTGAATTCTAAAACAGCGCTTCTCCAGGAGCAGCTCCTCGCTCTCTCTGTGAAGAATAATGGAATAAGTCAATGAGGACGGGAGATGGGACTAGTTGTTTAACCTTGAAGAGATCACTTAAATAATTCCCCCTCCTTCTCCGCCTGAGTCCAGGCCTGGTTAAGTATGTACAGTCCAGCACCAGTTTTCATCTTATTAGTGCCCTTGCTGAGACGGTGCTCTGTCCCTGAATGATAATGCTCGAGGTAGCAGGAGACAGAGAGAGATGGAAAACACAGGGCCATGACAGTAAGTCAGCTGTAATCCTATATATTCCAGAGCCTGTGATGCGGCCACTTAAAATGTGCCATACAAACCCCTATATTTCTTAAGCAAATTTCCGCACATAAAACAGTAAAGATGACTTCACACAACTCCATCTCGTCACTTCGAGAAAAGAGAGAAAAGAGAGAAAAGAGAGAACAAAGTTTGCTGCATTAGATGAAAGATGTGTTCCATTTTATTCTCAGTCTACCTTTTTATTGACTGGACATATGCGGGTAAAGCCAACGAGAAACATTGTGTGTGAAGTGGCGGCAGTGTGATACACTGTCTGCACCAGAGGTTTTAAAATACAAGGATAACCTGACAAAGAGAGTTTATGGTGTCACTGTCAGTTCATCGAAATTCTAAAAATAGCTTTTTTCACTTCCCCCAGTTGGACTCTCGGCCCTGAAGATGTTTTTTTTTAATTTACCAATGTTTTCCAAATGTTGCCCCCTTATATCCTAAATCATAAAATAGATGAATTTGCATATGTGGTCTTCACCGTATTCAAACATTGATTAAACACTGTAATTTGTTACCGTTGGAAATTCGCTCCACCAAAGAAATAGCCCCTGTAAACATGGCTGAAGGTAAATAAGATTTATTAAATCACGTTGGCTGTTGGTCAAATGTCACTACTGACACCCAGAACACACCATTATACACCATCTATAAAAGTTACACACTTGTACATCGAGTAAATAGCTATACGTTTAAATACAATTTAAATTGAGAACCCTAGTAATGCTACAAAATATGTCTGTTCTCTGATTCAGTTGTATTTCTAAACCTCTCTAGTTGACCGACCACTTGTGCTTTTTATTTCTCGATTAAATAGGAGAGCTCAGTACTCAGTTTCACGAGTACAATGCTATTACAACTAAATGTTCCAACTGATAATGTAATAAAACAAGTTTTTCCTCTAATGACATTCATTCTGCGACGTTCCATTAATCTCCATTAAACTGGCGTGGAGGCAGAAATTACAAAGGACACTTCAATATCTGGGTAAATTAAATCCAGCTGCATTGCTACATCAGACCCCACGAGTGGTTAGCGATGGGGCAAGTTGACGATACAAGCTCTGGTTTGTCTAACATTTTGATCCAATCACAGACTTTGATGGATTGTGAAGAAAAAACATGGCTGCTACATAACGGCAACAGGAAAGTGGTCATGGAACAAAGGTCTTGATTAGTCCCTAATATTTCTTTCAGCCTCAGGGTGTCCAAGGACTAAAAAGCTTTACTCTGAGACGAAACCCCTGAAATTGGGAGTGAAATGTTCACTGACTTTTCACAAACTTCGGCCACTTGAGAGCAATTCCCCAAACTTAAGCTTCTTTATGCGTAGAATACCCAAAGTCTATCCCTTGACGGCTTAGGGAGAAGACTTGTACAGGGGTAGCGGTAGCATTGGCGGCGGTGGCGGAACTACAATTGGCAGGAGGAAAATACAGAGCACAAAGTCTCAGGGAAGAAAGCAAGAGAACATAAAACATCTCCTGTGACTTCTCTGTGCCCTTGACATATTAAACAAAGACATATTATTCAGGCTAAGTGTCCAGATACACCAGAATGATTAAGGTGCCATTTCACCTCATCCACACATATTGTAAGTTTCTTTTTTTTAAGTGTGGTCAGTTAATAATGTCAAAGTGGACATTATGCTGCTTTTGGCTACTTTACGTTTCACAGCCGTTTGTCGGCTATTGAATGAGTCCAGCTCATCACCCGAAGTGAATCAATCCTGACACATCGACCGACAGCGTTTAGCTGGCTTCAGGTCAGTGTAGCGAACAGGAGAGTTGACCGTAAAGCAACTTTACAATCAAGCTCACACAGTCGGGCGTACGAAACCACAGTGGTTGGTCACTTCATCTCTCTGTCCTCATACTGTGCCTCCCTCCTCCACCAGTCCCTCCTATCGTAAACATAGCTAAGCCACTGAACTCTTCCAAGTCCTTTTTCATCATATTCTAGCAGTTCCAGGGCTGCAAAGGGCACCAGCATCTGAGAGGAGCTTTCTACTGAGGCCTTTGGAATGGAATCACTCCAAACGGCCTTTTCATTCCGCAGCTGCGATGGATTAGCTCTGTCATGGGTCCAGATGAGGTTTGCCTTCCTGATCTGCGCGCCACGCTGCGGAAAAAATAAAGCCACACTGCCACTGAGATAAAGAAGGCAGGAAAAATTAAATTAAAGGACAGCTATCGCGCCGGCGGCTACCCAATGGTCGATGATAGAACACTTCAATATTTCATCACACGGTCATGCATGGACACACAAACATTAACAGCGGCATGGAAGCAACCGCCCACAGGTTTTACGTAGCCATGTGTGAAATGGCAAGAGCCACACAACAGCACTCTTCCGAATTAACCATTGGAGGGAGAAACAGAGGAGGGTCATGGTCGAGTGAGCACATCGTGTTCACTTAATTCTCACTCATGGGGATAGTGAGCACTAAGGACAGGAGAACAGCAGCAAGAAGCATGTAAACTAAGGCCACACCGCTGTGTCACATGTAAATGTTTTTCTCTTTAACGGCCATAAATGCATCTCAATCTACAGACGTATGGACAGCAGTGGCCCCTACCTCCTAAATGGCGAAGGAGCAGATGAGTCACAGCCTGTTGGAGGTTTAATGTCACCTATCACCCTCGTCCTCATAGGGAGGTGTGTGTCACTGCAGTGCCCCCAGGCAGTTATTTAAAGTTGACAAAACCGGGCGCCTATCTAAATGAATGGAAAGAGAGCTACATTGTGGGAACAGCCAAGACAGTGAACCAGGAGTAGCCCCTGGAAATCACGGATTCAAGTCATCAGTCAGACCCCCTCACTCTCCTGAGATTCTTCAGGTCAAGAAGACTTTTTTTTTACCGTGAGTGTACGGAGTATTTTTGTTCAAGTCCTCTCGAAGGACTCGCTGTGGTCAAATCATTCCACTACCTGAAGTCATCATGTCCACTTTTTGAAGTTGTCTGCGACAGGTACAGGCACAGACCTGGACATTGGGTTAATCTGAGTCAGTCAGGGTCAAGAAGAACTTTACTTTCTGCCTTTAGCAGAACTTTATGCTTAATACTATTTAATATATTGTTAGTGTAGCTAACATGCATTAGCTCAGAGCACTCACTTGGCTTTTTTATATTATCACATGAATGTCCTGTTACCTTGAGCATTCTACTAACTGTCTTTAAAAAAAAATTCAGCTCAATACAATTTTGTAAAACATGAAAAAAGAGAGAAATCTTTGAATATTGGTGTTTAACCATCAAATCAGATTCTATTGACAAAATGAGTAGTTGTACACATGGACTTACGACTGAAGGTGACACCTGAACCTCAACTGTGCACTTGCATCAGTGCAGCAATATGATTGGCTGGCTATGTTTCCCAGTTCAGCCGTTATAAAACAGACGATCGGCCTATTGGGGACAGGGGGTGGAATGTGTGTCATACATCTGCCACCTCCGGTGCTACAGACTGTTCTGTTCAGCCTTCTCTGGGATCTGTCTCCTATCTCGTAAAGTCTCCGCTACAACCGACCAAATCACCACCAGCATGTTATTTATCATTTTAATCGGCACAGGTTTGATTAAACTTGTGCATTCAATGTGAATAAGTGAGTCCTCAGAAATACATTGGCGCACATTATGATGACAACACAACTAAAGTGATTTGAGAGGCTCGGGTTCTGTTCCTCGGGCGCGCCAGCAGATACTGCGTTCCTGTGTCAGTGTCATCAGCAGTTCAACAGTTCAAGCGCATCAACAGACCCTGCTCTGACATCGCTGGGCTCTTCAATCTTCCCACTGCAATCACAGTTGTAGTAATTGTCTATAAATTCACCCCCCGTCCCCAGAGGTGTTGGTCTGCATTATGTCTTTCATTAGATAAGATGTGTTTAATATTAACCACAGAGGCTATTCATGGCCCGACATGTCTTATTTGCATCTCCGTATCACTGCAAGGAATATGCTAATACCTTTTCTCCTCCCCTCCTCTCCTTCAGCCTGCATGCTAGACTGCCCATACACTAGTTTCACAAGGTTATGATGCTTCAGTGGCCCGGCGACTGTGAACTGTCACAAGCAATCAGTTATGATGGAGCCCTTGTTTCTGCACAGAGATGCAGCGTTGGCAGGGCCCTGCTAGCGACTGTCTCCTCTGAAACGGGCCAGAAACGTGCGGATCAATCTGCTCAGACGGCAGACGGAGCGATGGAAGCTGGAAGCCCCTTTGCACTGTGATCCAATATTTACTAGTTTGGGAGAGTACATTGTGACACTGCCTGTTGGTGTTTTGTATTCACAACAACACCGCCCTGATGTCCTCTTCAGTTCTGACTGTCTTTAGAGCAACAGCTACACAACACCGCGCACACACACACACACACGCGCGCGCGCACACACACACACACACACGCAAACACACACTTCACTCATGCACAGAGGAACCAAAACAACAGCAGCTGATCGTGCAGCCCAAGCGGACGGCCAAGATTAGACAGCATGTAGGTGCCAATTAAGGCTCTTCTCTGGGTTCCTGAAGAATAATAAAAAGGCTCAGAAGTGTATTCTTTCCTAAGCCGAGTGACCTTGGTTAGGACAATGCAGTCGGAAGCTCCTTTTGAGCTGCCGGAGTTTCTCTTTCTCCTGAGCCCGATGCAGCAACTTCGATGAGGCACGATGTGCTATTCCAGCTCAAGAAGAGGATTACTGATTCGGTGATTGTGGGTATTGTAGGGGAGCATAGTGAATGGCCAACAGCCAGCTGAGTGTGACTGCGATGGCCGCGGGGACAAAGCTGTAATGGGCTTTATGGGAGAGATTAAATATATATAAAGAGAGAGAAAGAGAAACGTGAAAGACAGAAAGGGGGGTGGAAGTAAAGAAATAAAAATACTGTCTGCAATGTCAGAGATCTTTAATCGTGACAAGTTTTGAGTTGTCAAATGCTCTTCCTCTCCTCTTCTTCTTTACCTACTCCATCCCTGCCTTCTCACCACTTGTGCATGAGGATAACTGACATTTTGAAATGAAAAATAATCCCTGACACAAACGACATAGCCCACTCTCCTTGAGAGATTTCGCTCACTGACAAAAGTAAATGGAAAGCAGCCATTACATGAAGCTGGGCTGCTGGCAGACATATCCCTGATGCACCTGAGATGAATAGTTCACAACATAGCAGCCGTTCCCTTTTTACTTTACATGCTCCATTTGTATCGGGGTTTTCTTATCATAAACAGTTTTCCTTGCATGCAGCACAACGGCAAATATGTTTAGTGCACCAGTAAGATCCTGATCCCTCACAGTGTTTACCACTGCTTTATATACGGTCAGCCTCCTCTTGCTCATCACGGCACAGCACTGATATCATCTTCAATAAGGGAACACAGACCCAGCCTGTCATTGTTGACTTATAGTTCAGAGACCACCCTATTATTCGAACAGTGCTGAACAGATGTGCGGAGCATAGATGGGCTGTCATATTGCATCATGTCTGCTATTGGGGATAAAACAGGGGCTTGATCTACTCCTCGCATTCATGGCTTTGCTATAAAGCTCAGATATGGGTCAGTGTCCCACAAATTATTCATACATTTATTCTAGTTAATGGTTACTGGAAACATCGGGGTTTTTACTGCTCAGCTGTGTTTTTACAGATGTGGACATTTCACTGTCAACAAAATCCATCAAATTGTTAAAGCTTTATGAGCAACTCCATATGTCCAAGGATACGTTCAAAGCACTTCTCACAGTCCAGAATCACTGTGGTATGAATTATATTAACAGCATCAGTTGTCATGTTATCACTTGTAACTGTGGGTTGTGGGGTGATGATATTCTCAGGTTGCCATGACAGTCCACCCGTACTCATTTCACCATAATCCCCGCTCGCTTATGATTTATCACATTTGCCACCGAATATTGAGCTGATAGCTAAATGAAATCAATAGGAAATCCAAAGATCTCAACATGCCCCCACAGAACACACCACAACAGACTGTCAGGGCTGAGGAGCTCTTTAAAAGTAGCCTGTAAATCCACTGTGTGATTTACTGGTCTTCCGAATGAAAAATCTGTCCCTGCACTTTGTGCTTCTTTATATTCCATCGCGGTGGAAATGGCCAAACGCCCGGTGTTTGTGAGAGATATATGGAGATTTCAAGGAACCACGGTGGCGAGGGAGGAAAGCTGTTGTTTTATCAAACAACATCTGCCAGCATCATTGATTCCAAGACAAATAGCACTCCGACAGCAACACTTCTCCTCAGGTTGGGTTTAAGAGGATCTTTTGAAATTCTGATTAAAAATTCATTGTGTTGAATCTGCCTCGGAGTGTGTTCTGTGTTTTCTATTTTGAATCTCATTACGGCTTCAGCCAAATGCCTGGCTTAATAAAAAATAAAATAAAATATATAAAAATACAGCGAAGGGCATCTCATGGCCGGAAAATTAGGTCAAAACAACATTCCCTTTGGAGGTTTGGCCTTTGGGATCTCGCCAGCTCTTCTGTATTTGCTGTATGAGAAAGCTTTAACCTCATTCGACCACAGCAAACACGACCAGTCATCGTATTCATGCCAGTAAGACTTCAAGAAAATTGTATTAAAGGAAACTATTTCATCAGACTCAGCATGTTTTGTGTTGCCATAAGAACTCTGTCCATTGACGCTGGGTCAGATTGCTGTTTTAAACTTCTGACAATTATCATAGGTGTATTTTTTTCATTTATTTTGTTTGTTTGTTTGGTTTCTGTGTTAGCAGGATTACACAAACCCTGCTTGACGGATTACCATGAAACTTGGTGAGAGGATGTGGAATTGGTCAAGGAAGAACCAATTCCCTTTTGGTGCAGATCTGAACAAATGGGCGGATCCAGGAATTTGGTTTCAATTTCTCTGCAGCATTTCTCCCACAAGTCATCCAATCTGCGGTGGCAGCTTGGAAGCACATACTCGCTCACAAATTCCGCTCTCACGTGCAACAGAAAGAATTCATGGATGATAGCACGAGCTCACAAGAAAGCGTACAGCGAAACGGGAAAGAAATAATGCTGCACATAGATTTACAATGCAGCTACAGCGCAAACCACCAAGTTAAGGATCTTATGTTATTATGAGAAGGGAAAACACATTATTTATGGGTTCACAAAACTGTGGCGGGACAAATTAGAATATGACGGGCCGGCACAGCTGGATGGTTTTCATGTGGGGAAGAACATGTCAGGAACCCGGGGCGCCAAGCAATTCCCTCATGCAAATCTGTGGTCAGCTCGGGAACTGCAGCGAGCCGTAATACAAAGTCCTTGCAGTTGCAAAACTGTAAATCTGCCCTCATGCAGTAACATCACATTATTCTTTATTCAGCATTTTATTTTGGCTTGCATGAATCCTTTTAAAGCACTTATGGTAATAATTTATATTTAGTCTTGGGGTTGCTAAGATTATAATGCCAAAAAGTGTCAGTCAGATCATAAAATGTTAGAATAGCTGCACCCATCCTCCGCCCCATCCCCTGCTATCTGAGCCGTGCTGTCACTCAGCCCCCCCCTCCCCTCTCTCTGCTGTTGGCCCCGCTCCACTCTCAGGGACCCGCAGTTCCCACAGCATGTAACCTCATCCCAACGTTACTGTACCACTCATCGGCCTGGGACCCACATGCAGCCACCTCAGCAGGCCTCTGAGACCGCCTGGCCTGCTGGCCTCAAAAACACACTGTTATGTCACCATACATGTTTCTCTCAGAGACCTCTGCACCATCATGGTTCATAATAAAAAGTCCATACACTTTTTTTTCTTAATTTGCATATCTTTACGGACAGGAATTATTTTTTTTAAGTGTGTTGGCTTTTTTCCACACACGGATGGTCAAGGAATATTCTAAACATAAACTTTACTCTGGGAACGATGAAGCGTGTCACGGGAGCTTCAGTACATAGCAGTGAGATTTGCTCAGTAACAAATGTGAAGAGGGAGACAGGATGTGCCTGTCTGTGCATATGTGACTACACATGCCTACTGTCTGTGACTGTGTGTGCACGCTCCGTGCATATGTGCACACACATGCGTACATATGAGCATGTGCATCCATACAAAAACCTCCATCTGTGCCTCCAACACAGCTGGAATGTGTTGGCATGTCCCAGTACAACCCCCATAGCCCGAAGAAGTCGCTCACTCTCTTCCCCTCCCTCTCTCCTTCTCTCTCTCTCTCTAACACACACACACACACTCATACATTCACACATCCTCTTTGAGATAAGCAACCTCTAAAACATTTTCCCATCAAATCCTTTCTCCTCTTGCTTTCTCTTACTGCAGTCTCTATCTCTATCCTCCCACCACTCAGTCGTCAGCCCCTTCTCTCTTTCCCAGCTTCCCCAGCTTCCCCTGCCATGTTTGCCTGGTCACACCCTTCAAGTTGAGTTACAGGCTGCAAGGACAAGAAGTGTGGCGCTTACTACAATCACCTGAGGAGCTTCTCTGGACCATAGCCTGTCTCTGTCAGGCCATGAGTTTCGGCAACACGTCTCCCGTGTCGCTCTGTCCATTCACACACCAACCACAGCCCCTAAAGCTACATGCAACAATACATTCAAAGATTGGTTAAGGTCTGTTTTTTCACAACATATGCCATTTGCCACAAGTGTTCAGTCAAAGTGGAGGCTGCCAGTGGAAAGAGACTGCTGGGGTTTTTTGGCATTATGTGCAGAGCTAGCTCTGGGTGGGCGTAAAGGTTGGTGAAGAAAAGGCTTCGAAGAATGTGTTGTGTCTAGACAAATATTTGACTTGAGTGCAGCGCCGGTGAGTGTTTATGATGATCCCCATCATTATGTGCAATGCAACATTCAGTGCTTGAGTGCGGCACATAAATACCGTGTGATCATTCATTTCTCTGCACATCTCCTCACACTGACAATATTGCACCAGTGACCAGTGGAAAAAACTGGTTTAGGCTCAATAAATAACACATTCTACCACTGTTTGTTTCATCTGTGGAAAATCCTTAATCACAAAACCAAGAATTTGCTCATGTCCAACTTTTTATTTTAGAGACAGGAGAGTGGCAGCCGATCAATCTTCTGATCCGAGCCTTGGCACGAAAGCAAGAAAGCACATTTCTGCAAAATGACAGACTATTCCTTCAGTATCCCTCCTTTTACAATAAGTCATATTGCATCTCACATGCCCTCTGTTTTTCTCTCCTGTCCCTCTCCCGTCTTTTCTTTTGCCTTCTGGAGAGACAAATGTAATTCCATCCTCTTGGTAGCGAGGCGGTTCTGACGACAGCAGCTATAGGCGGTCGGAGAAGGTGCCTGGACGTTTCAGCCAAAGAAGCAGCTGCTTGCCAGGGTTTAAGAACCCGTAGGATTTAATAAAACAGGGGTAGGCACATGTAAAAAGGCTGGCAGAGAGGACACAGACCATTAGCTTAATGACAGAATGAGGAATGAGGAACAGAGAGATGAAATTCAAAAGCCAAGCATTGCAAAATTTCCCTTTAACAGGAATCAAGGCCAGTAATCTAATAAATAGCGCAGCACAGAGAGACGGAGGGGCGCTCGGTGCCTTTCTTTTCCCCTGCCTCAGGTAAAGAAGGAAGAAGATGAAGGGTAAACAGGAGAAAAAGGGATGGCAGCGTCATTAAGTTGGCTGGCCGTGACCATCAGGAACATTAATGCTGCCCGCTCTGCTTTCTTCAGTCCGCTACCCTTTGCTTTGAACTACGCCTCTGTGAGCATACCTGACTCCAAGCTTCCACTGCTATTATGGACCCGGCACTGGTAATTACACATTTCACTATTTCTGATGTCACTTCAAAGCAACAACAGTCTTGCAACCAAAGCACATACCACCCCTCTGCAGTACAAAGCCGAGCCTTAAGGATTACTGAAGCCACACATTGTTTTGCTGCCGGTCACTAATTCAATTAATAGCATAAGGCTTAAAACTGACTTGAAAGAAACGGTTCTGACACAAGGACTCGACTTAATTATACCTAAGGATTTCCATATTTTGTTTCTGGAAAGCAAAATAAACTCCGGCAAGTTTAATTTGGATTTCCTGTGCTCGCATCCTCTTGCTCCTCTCCCTCTATTATGTGACTTTAAAAGGATGTAGAGCAAATGAGGGGGAGTCATCTACATGATGAGTCAGAGAACAGGGCTTTGGCACTCTCTGTCCCAGGGTAAAGACAGAATACACACTAAAGCACAACCACATCAGCTGCGAAATAAAAAGGTCCGGACAAAAACAAAATAAAATAAAGGCTGTCATCTCAACGACCCTTCAAGGCCTAAGGCAGCCACATCTCATCTTGATCAAAGCAATGAAGCTAGCCTCGAAATAGATTTACTCCCCAAACCCGCATAAATGCCACTACTGTAAAACCTTGTTTCACATTGTCCCAATCATAAAGTAGATGTGTGCTATCGCTCACAAAAGGTCTGAGTCATCCGCGCGAGGCTATTGATGACAAAGGGAATTCGAAGCGTCCACTAAATAATTGTGACAGCTTGCAGAACAAACAACAGCGCTGACAAATGTAAAACACAGAACACGGGAGGTCCTCGCTCGCTCGGGGCGAAGCCTCAAAGGCCTGGAAGTCAGCAGATAAGTGATATTTAATAACCGTCATCTCTATTTTTTTGCAATGACATCGGTCCAGACAATCTGAGGATGCTTGTGCACTGTTGTGAGCTCAGCATGAGCTGTCTGTCGTTTGAGAGCCGAGCTTGACAAGACTCTGAGGGCACTACCTGGAAAAAACTCTGATATTAAAAGAATGCTACATCTCAGACTGCTTTTAAAACAGTCTTTGCTCAAAGATTTTTTTATTATTTACCTGAATATTTTATAATCAAGCAGATGACCTTTAATGTGTTAAGTATAAAACTTCTTTATGGTATAATATAGCAGGCTAAACACACGGGCAGATTTTTAATAAGCAAATCAAAGCTCTCTGCTCGCAGCAAACACTATAATGACATTTGACAGTCACCTTCTTATTTTTGCATCATTAAATGATGCATTTCTTCCATGCATTAATTTGTTTACGTCATTAAAGGTTCATCGTTTTCTTGTATGTGAAGTTCAAGGCAGTCCTGAGACAGTGCTCTTGATGGAAAGAGATGCTGAGACGTGGCAGCAAGAAACAAGAAACGGGGCCACGGCTCCCACAGGAGCCCCTTCCTCTGACTAAAGCTCTGTCTGCCCCTGAATTTAATTAGATTCTGATATCAAGCCTTTTTCCTCCTATGCTTCCCTTCCTCTTCAACATGCGTGAAATTGCAAAGGACTATCTATTATTTATTCCCTCTCATTTGCTTATTGTTTCTTATGGATGCATTCGTTAGGGCACCGGCAGCTCTGCTTCTTGTGATACAACGCTCTGCTTCATCTCCCTCACTGCTCAGACCCACCTCCTCTGCAGGTCTGAGCCTAACTCATTTGCTGGCGTTGGTTAGGGAGCTATGGATTTTTTTTTCTTCTTCCTTTCACCCAATGACAGCACGGTGAGGTGCTATGAGGGCTGGGTGCTAATGAGCTGACTCTGCAATGCTGGGGGAGATGCTCTGTAACACAGGGGGTGGGGGGGAGTCAGAGGATGGAGCAGGCAGAGATGCTCTGGCACGTAGCAAGTCAGAGGGGCCATTATGACCGTGCCACACAGGGGTTAGACAGACTGGACAGCTCACACCGAGCTGTGTGTCTCTCCGGAGTCGGCCATTCAGCCAAACTGAACCCATCATTTAAAATGACATCACAAAATGGCAATCTCGGCTCTATCTCTTCCCCCTTTTCATCCACTCTGTTTCTGCTGATTTCGAGAAACGGCTGCCAAGGGGGTGTAGAGAAATGATGTGAGATCAGCTACAAATCAAAAAGGGCTATGTGCACCAGTTGCACCATGAGGTGTCCACATAAAAGCGCCCATAAAAAAGCACGGACAAATCAAGATAGTGCACCGTATTCCTTTATGTCCTTTCTTCTTGAGGAGTGAATTGTGTGTGTGTGAAGAAAGTTAAAGATATTTGCAGCACATGCACTAACATCCAATTGTGTTCCATATAAACTCTCCCAGCAGTGTGAGTCCTTGACAGAGGGTTTTGTGTAATTGGCTGCATTCTCTCCTCAAGGCTGGTGATGTAAACAGCAACTTATTTTTTCCTAGTGGGATGTGAGGGTTGGTGAAATGTCACCTCTGCACAACTCCAGAGGGACAAAATACTAGATATTTTGTGGTAAACCCAAAGAAATGCAGCAGGAACAGTGTGTACGCTATAACAATTCTGTTTGTGGATGTGTGTGTTATTCCCACTGAGACTCCAGGAGCCAGAGCGGAGTGGGGTGAACTTGACTTGGCTTCCCCCCTATGAGCTCCATATGAGTGTAGACATAAATAATTCTGCTCGGGACAGCGGTGGATGAGGATTCTGGACAGGAGCCGAATAAAAGCAGACTTACACGCGTGGGTGACCGAGAAGCTGTTGGAGGACTCGAGGTTGTCCACGTTGTAGTTGAGGTGGAAAGGCTTCTCAGTGGTGTTTTGGTTGGTGTTGTAGAGTTGGACAGCGAACCTGAACGCGCTGTGCTCCTGCACCGTGGAGCGCATGAACAGTCCCCCTTGAAGAGATGGGAAAAAACATGAAGATGAGACAAAGCGTCCACATCACACCCGTGCATTTTAGTGTGGAGGCAGCGGAGACTAGATTTTATTCAGTGAGGGGGGACTCTATACGTCCCATGGTGATTTAAAGCAGGGAGCATGTTACTATCCTGCGTTTTTGGCCATTGCGCACGTCACTAACTCTTCAGGTCGAAATGACCGTCTCCCTCCTTCCTCATTTATACTCTTCACTTCTCTCCACACAACACAGACATCGCTTTAATCTAGTTTTCAACAATCACTGCGCACAGCTCCGCGCTCCGTACGGCACAAAACATTCAAAGCATGCACCCGCGGCTCCTTATCAATTAAACAGCACTTACCGATATTAATCTGATTGGGGAACCCTGCGAGCGATCTGTCACAGAGCCACAGCAGAAACAAAACCACGCGCTGTGCCATTTTCCTTTCCTCCGACCTATGATCTGTTCAACTCCTTAAAAAGCGTCTGTCTGGGCACATTCATAGGAGGCTGTGTTCTGGATGAGGCGCCAGGCGCGATGAGGAAAATCCAGTGGATGTGGTGATGATGGTCGCTCACAGCGCACCAATTAGGTTCATTGAGGTGCAGCCCGAGCAGCTGCAGAGCATTGCTTTCACCCCCCCTTGCAACTAAGAGATAGAGAGAGAGAGAGAGAGAGAGAGAGAGAGAGAGAGAGAGAGAGAGAGAGAGAGAGAGAGAGAGAGAGAGAGAGAGAGAGAGAGAGAGAGAGGGAGAGAGAGAGATGGAGATGCGGGGAGGGGAGGGGAGGGAGGAAGGAGCTGATCTGAACTCCGATTGGACCACTGGCGGTGCTGGCCGGTGTTGGTCAAACTTGATCTGACGCTAGAATTAATTTATATAAAAAATCCCGATTACGACTGTTTGACATAAGTGCGGCACTTGTCAATATTAGCTGCTGGAATCCATATAAAACACCGCAGTCTCATGTGGCCAGCGATGGTGAGCGAGCCCGGACACGTCCAGCTGCCGCAGCTGCTGCAAGAGCTCAACGCGTCGAGGTGCGCAGACGATGCGTTTGCCCAATTGAAGCCGAGAGCTGCAGTTATTTCCCCCAAAGTTTGTGTCCACTGTGCATCAGTCTCTCTCTCTCTCTCTCCCCCACTCCACTCTCTCTACAGTCGAGTACACTGCCCGTGTTTCTCAGCTCGGCTCAAGAAACAGTGACATTTTTTCTTAAGGTTGGAGAGAGGCTCAACAACAGCAGCAACTGAAGTGATGGAAAGTTGAAAACACGTCATGCCTGGACACACACACACACGCACACACCTTCACACACACACACACACACACACACACACACACACACACACACAGCACACACACACACACACACACACACACACAGACACACACAGGGAGAGTGGCCTACACATGTTGTACTGTGGCAGAGGGAAACACAGGCAGCAGAGCTGTCTATGGTCCTGAAACTGATCAGGAAAAGAAGCGAACGGCAGTGGAGCACTGGTTTCTCATCCTCTCTGCAACAATTATGATGCACATGCACTTTAACACA
Source organism: Pseudopleuronectes americanus (assembly GCA_038501795.1). Classification (NCBI taxonomy): domain Eukaryota; kingdom Metazoa; phylum Chordata; class Actinopteri; order Pleuronectiformes; family Pleuronectidae; genus Pseudopleuronectes; species Pseudopleuronectes americanus. The sequence goes on from CM076723.1 coordinate 10,616,978, forward strand.
CTGTTATGTTACTCACGTGTCACATCTGTCTACTTCAATTTCTTTTTGCTCCATGCTGTGATGAAAAGGAATTTCAACAACTCGGTTGTGTGGTCATTAATAAACGACTTGGATTCTCGGATTTTGCAACCATGAACATATGCAAAAAAACATTTAACCTTATTTGAATGTGTAACAATAATAATAATAATAATAATATAATACAAATAATAACAACAACAATACTTCTTGTATTTATAATAGTAGTAGTCAGAATTAGGGTGTTAAATCTACCTCTTTTTATTTACTTTAAGTTTGACGCTGTCTCTAATGAAACATCCATCATTCATATGATTCTGCCTAAGAGAGAACAATTAGGGGATTACTGGCCCATTTATCACCCTCAGCAAAGCCTTTGTAAATTGAGTTTTTAATTGCACTGCAAATGGCTGATGCTCCGGCTATTGATACTGCAATGCACTGGGTTGCTTTTAAACACAGGGAAATGCTGTGTGTCCTGTTTACCATTAGAAGTGCAGTGCAGTGACGCTTTGGAAGCTGATTTCAGAGAAATATGAATGAATAGCATCTAATGAGGCTTTGCTACAATGCAGCTGATGAAGCATCACTAAAAACCATGTAGATACATGAATGCAGAGCTGCATCATTAAGAGTTTATACTAAGTGAACAGAAAGATAAGGACTTGTCACTCAACATCATCCTGCTGCGTTCATGTTTATGATGACGACATGGCTCATTTTTCACATTTATATTCAGTGTAACTGGGATCCGGTGTTTGAAGGTGTGCTGTGAATCAATCGTGTCAATAAAGTAATGACGTGGCTCGACCTTGTCTTCAGAGGGAGAGATTTCCTTTCAAAACAGGGTCAAAGTTGATCTCTGTTCCCACAACTCATCAGCGCCTGCTGGGATGAGTCCGCGATGACATCACATTGATTCTCCAGACTCCGAAGCGTCTGTGTCAAAGTCACAGGACGTCAGTTGCGTGACCTCAATGGCTAAAGTCATAATGAACGGTGTCAAGCTGCTGACCCGCTGACTCCTCTGGTCCTTCGTCGCCACAGACTCTGCATCACATGGCAACTGACTATGAGATGTTGCTGCTTGTTTCGGTGGAAGAGAGAGGCCACCTGTGATGCTGCGTTGCTAAGAAGCTGTACAAAATAATTAACTGAAGAATACCAAAGGAGCCATTTAATTGGTCATTTACAGTGCATGCTGGTTCTCAGTGTGAACTGAGCTAATCACGCATCATTTCAAATAATCCCCATAAAGAATAAAATATTATTCGCTACAAGGAGAGCCAAATATTTGAGATAAGGCCTTGATATAATTGATATTAAATGATGATGATTGTGCTGCATTATTTGCAATTAAGACAGATCGGCCATGCCGCATTATCCCCTGGGCGCAGTCTCTGCTGGAATTCAATTTTTGTCACCAGTGTAGAAATTCACAGATACCATCGGAATGAAAACAAATAATTATCCGATACGCCTTTTTGGATTTGAAAACACTCACAGGAGTGTTACTGGAGCCGGCGAAATGAAAGGACTGAAAAATAGATGAAAAGATGTTCTCTTTTATCTTGTGATGATGATGATGATTCACAGGCTATAGCTCAGAGCAGTGTGCGCCTCACCAGCAAGAATTATTCATTTGCTCTCTGTGTTCTCCTGCAAACACAACAGAATAAGATCGTCATCTCTGCCTCTTTGAGGATACGTGAGCGTATAAGTTTGAGACGACAACGTTTATTTAATAAAACAACCTTTTCTGTCTCTCTCTGTATTTCTAGCTCTGTCCCTATCTCGGGACCATGAATTTAGTTTTTACATTTGATTTGCTCGTGATGACTGGATTCTGTTCTCCAGACTTTTCAAGGAACTTTCTCACGATCAAACTCAACAACAAAGTGCCTTGTTACAATCATAAGATAAAAACCTGTAATGTGTAAAATGATCTATTTTCAGCTGTTGTAATCCATTTGTTTCAGTCAGTGCCTGTTTTTGTTTTGTGACTTTAGTGACTGAGTAGTGAGACTGACTGAGGATTTCTGAGGCCGAAACTGATTCCGATACAGTTTCACTCATTCTATGAAATAATTACCACCATGTGTTGGACATGTACCTCTTCATCTTGTTGGTGCAAAAGGGCCACATTATACCTATGTACCTAAATAATTAACTTGAATCATTTCGTATTCATTAGCTCTAATTGTGATCGTATGAAGGGAATAATATCAAATTGCTTCCTAAAAACAAATATGGGTGTTGAACAATTTTGTTTGCACAATAACAATTAGACTGGAGCCGAGTGTTTACTAAAGGCTGACAAACAACTCAGAACGTGACGAAGAGAAAATTTGGGCACAAAGAATTCTAAAATTCTAAAAACAATATTAAAATGTTCGTTGAGTGATGCGAGTCCTTAGGAAGCAAAAAGCCCTCGTTATCAGGAAGGTTAAAATAGACGTCCAAACACAGCTGTGTTTTGGTTTATTTCATCAATATCTTAACCTCTATAAAATTCATCAGGCTGTGTCGCTTGTAGCTGCTTTAGTGACTCTGACTCGCTGGTCAGGGAACACTGTCTAATAAGGAAACATGCTTAATTATACTGAATAACTAGAATAACTGCAGTGTGTCTCTGTTCCTCCGCCAACCAGTGCAGTTTCTGTGTATGTATTTCTACATACTTTTGTTCCAAATTCATATAAAGGTCAACGTAACCTTTAACTTTGACAACTGAAACGTAATCACTTTATCTGTGAGCGCAACTCACAACTCATCAAAAGTTGAAGAAGTTCCCTCAAGCACTTTTAGGATTTCACATTCAAGAGGCCAAAAACACCTTTTTGAGCCAATCAGTGAGTCCAAGTTAAGTTTGGATAATGTAATGAAATTCCCTATGGGCAGTCCTAGTATGTCACATTCATAGTAACTTTAGGTGAGTGTGACCTTGACCTCGACCCTCCAGGCACCAAATCTGATCAGTCCCATTAAAAGTTTGTAGCAAATTTGAAGACACTGCTTCAAGCTGGGCTCAAGAAATCACATTCAAGAGGAACATAAACATACTTGGTGAGGCCACCGTGACCTTGACTTTTGACCTTAGAACACAAAAATCGAGTCGCTCCATCCTTGAGTCAGAGTGAATATTCGTACCAAATTTGAGAAAAATTCCCTCAAGGGAGAGACCGACCATCCCAAAACCATAATGACTCTGGCCATTGGATATCGTCAGTGTGGAGGCATAAAATAAATACCTCATAGGAAACATATTCACTGGTGACTTTATGTCCAGAGGTAACTTGTTTTAACTGAATTAAGCAAATATTGTATTAAAGGGATAGTTCACCAAGAAGATATATTCCACAGGGTCTTATGTGTGGTTGGGTTTAGGCAACAACAACACTCTGATTAGAGAGAGATTGCCGGGGTTAACATACATAAATCATCAACCTATCCTGAATATGCTTGTTTAAATTGCCAGTTTCCTGTAAAGGGAAGACTAAGTCATTTTTAATAGACAGGGTTAGGTCAGGGCGTTGGGTTGAGATCTGCAGGAGCTTCTTTGAACAACTGCATACGCGACACCCTCCTGGTGGAGCTCCTCGCTGTCAGGTGAGAAGAAGCAGCTGGTGACTCTGTGTGCATTGGAGGAAGCACATGGCTGTCTGCACCCTCCCCAGGTGATCAGTGGGGGTTAGCTCGGTGGCTTCGGTGGTACATGTGGTTTTGGCCTTTATGAATGGGAGTAGAAAGAGCAAATGCCAAAACGATAGCATGTTTACATGGACACCGATATTCTGATATTAACATGATTAGGTCAACAGTCTGAATAACACACTGTCATGAAAACAGCATTGTCTCATTACCTTAACCTGAATAAGGTCATACGCAAAAGAAGAAGTAATTGGAGTATTTTGACCTTAGTCGCATCATGTAGACAAGTTTTCGTCTCAATAACATTATAAAGTCCAGGAGTTAACAAAACATTCAGCAACATACGACAGTATTTTGTTCTACTAAATTAAACCGGGCTGTTGAATTAACATATTTCAGATTAATTACACCTGTACCATTCAAAAATAATCTTCATTGTTGTGTTTAATTGCAGCGTCATCCCTCACAGCTTCCTCTCCGGAACTCATCAACTCTATTTGTGCTGCTGCACAGGGATAAAAAGTTTTGGTGGTACTAGTCTGTGTGTGGCATGAGTAAAAATAATAATTAAATAATAATACTTAGTATTGCTATTGTTATTTTATTATACCACAGCTAGGTTGAATTACTTATTGTGACGCAATCTTAAAAACTTGGAAAAACACTCAACACTAAGGCCATTGTGTGAAAAGGTGCCCACACATCCAGGCCTGGCTACAGCTGACCAAAATATTAATTATAATTCTTGAAAACCTGTTCCTGTCTGTGTCGCACTGTGACCACACATCTGGTAAAACCTGGCATCCTGTGACTTCATACAGAACCAGGTGCTTGGATAAATCCTTAAATCTGGTGCAGATTACCTCAGAGCTTTCATTTAATGAGTTGCAATGCATCAAGGCCATACGTTTGGCATCATTGATAATTACTCTAATTAAGAAAGATTCATTCTCTGCATAAAGTTTGTGCATTTCAAGAAAAAAGCAGCTTTTCCAGCCAAAATATTTGAACACTTAACAGCTTGAAAATTCAATATTTCCCTTCTATGTAATGTGTGAACGGGACGGTCACATTGTATTTTATTTCCTTTGCTCGCAAATGACTTGACTCACCTTTCAATCTCTCTTTTTCCGCCGATTTAATGCGGTGCCACACATCAATCCTACCCTGCTGAGGAACTAAAATGACTAATCATAGAAATGGCTTCCTCTGGTGAAAGATACATAATGAGAGGGGGTGAATTAGTATTGTAGGAAGGATGCAGTTAAACAAGCATTATGCAACTCAAACTCAATGATATTTGAAGAGCTATTCCGAGGAGCTATCAGTCTTGGCCAGATGTTGGAGGCTGATAAGAGACTCTGCTCTCAAGGAGCTCTTCATTATTCCGTCAGGGCCTCTCACCATGAAAGAGACTGTGGGAAGCAATGGCCTAAGGAGATAGAGAAGCACTTGCCATTGTGGTAGGGCGTCACACAGATGTAAGGAAACAACAACTCTACTGGAATAAAACATTTTGTACAAACCCCGTACAACTCGAAAAATCACATTTGGTTAACAAAGTGAAAATAAAATCTCCAGTGGGATAAAACTCGCCATATGTCAAGCGGCAGAACACTGTAATAGAAAAGATGTTCGGGAGGAATCGTCATGAAGGCTCCATGAGGAAAATGAAAACGCATCATGAGGCATAAGACCTGACACAGTTCAAGGGATGAGGGAAAAAGGGCCTACCCCACTCTCACTATTCGAATGGCACTGCGTGCTGTGTCACAAGCCCATCATGCGCTTTGGCTCCCCCAGAAAACACTCTTTGGCCCGAGTGTGACAGAGGCGGCATTATCAGCTGCACAGGCTGACACATTTCACTCTCTCGCCCCGGGCTTCGCACAGTCACAGCCGTGCGACCGCAGCAGTCAGCCCAGCGTGGCGGAGAGACGTCTTCACTGTGCAACGTTAGAGCTCCATGGTAGAGGCCGTCTGCGTGCGGGAGTGAGCCCCTTCCCCGCTTACACACAAACATGTGGTGGACAAACACATGTATGCATGTCTACATGTGGCAACAAGGTAAATCATACAGCCGTGCATACACGTGGTCTGGGGTTGAAATGACTGAAATACACAGTTTGAGGATCAACAGAAAAAGTACTGACGCTAATCGGTAAACCCTGAAGAACAAACACCAAAAAATGCGATCAATCCCAATTTTAGATTCTGGAAATAACCTCTTTATTATATATTAAAAGCCTTTAGGGTTTGGATTATTTGCTGGGTGAAAAGTCAATGTTTGTATTGTTGGATTATTGATTAAGTGGCTAATTAAAGAAATGATCAGCTGATTACGAATATAACAAATACATTTGTACATATATAACAGATATGCATGCATGTGAATACGCACATACATGATATATATATATATATACATACAAACATACGTACATACATTTATATACTGTACATACACACACATGATTATGTATGCTTTTATTAGTTTTCTCTGGACTTTAAAACACACACATATATAAATATATATACACACACACATAAGTGTCTCTAAAAACTCAAATCACCCAATATGTGAATGTCCTTGTCCGTTTCCCAAACAGATCTCCCTGTAAAAGCAGTGGTTACAGGAAAGGAACAGATCCCACTTGTCTATTATTTGCTTGTTTTTTGTTTTTTTATTGTATTTTTTTTCTCCTATTACTACATAATGTCCTGCGCTGTGACTCAGCTCAGGTTTCATTGACCCAGTCATTTCAGACCACCAAACGGAAGTGACAGAGGTTTAATGGTGGCGGCGAGTTATGGTGGGAGAGGATAAAGAAATGAAATGCAGCCAAGAAAATGCTCAAAACAATCCCTCATGCAGCAGCAGTGCAGCCTATTATTTTCCCTTCCCCCCCCATGGCCTCTGTTGCCATATCCCAGTAAGGGGAGATGGGTGTTGCTCACTGCCTGCGTGCCTAATTGAGAGGAAAAACAAACTGGTTGCTACAGATAATGGGAAAGGTGAGGGGAAATACCATTAATAGCTTATGATCCTTTTTAAATAATTACCAGTGTCCACTGTGGCACGTTACCAGTGTTCCCATGATTGATCTCCTGGCTATTATGGGTGTTAAGATAAAACTGCTAATACAAAGAGGAATCAATCTTACTTATTATGGTATATGATACATTTCTTTGAACAAAGACTAGAGTTTGCGATGGTTTAACAACGGCCTTACACAAGGTTTTATGTCGGCTGAACGGCAAACATGATGAGTAGCACTAAATGTGCATAAATTGTGGGAAGCAATGATAACGAGCATATTAGGAGCACAAGTCAAATATTTATCTTTGTAGAGCAGACATGCAGGTCTTCAGGCACATTTAGCACATGATATTAACCTAATGGAACCCTCTTAGGCTTTGGTTTCCTACATACCGGGACGCAGGAAAGCAGCATTCAAGGTCACAGGAAGCATCTCCTCGGAGGAGAAACACAGAGCTAACAGCACATGATAAATGATAAACATACTGTAGATAGTCCGGGCCATACTTTTTAATAAGGCACTCCACATCTCTGCAGTTATAATGAAACATTCAGGAGCGGGGAGTATGAATATTGCATGTCATTAATGGATCAAAGAATCAAGAGGTCAGGAGCCTATGTATGCTTCTTATTAATATATTTTTTAAATGCACATATACGTCAGTGTGTGTCCATGCTGGTATGTTTGTGTGTCATCCTGTGTGTGTGTGTGTATGTGTGTTTTGTCAGAGGGGGATGCTCCTGCTGTTTGTGAGTCCCTCACAGTCGGTAATGCTTCAGTTATCCCGTTGTTCGCCAGTTCTACTGTACCTGCAATTAAATTTCCAAAGTCAGAGGAGCTTAACTAATTACACCCGGCAAATGGCCCCTCTTTCCAAGGCAAATAACACCACAATATGCTCTAATAGTGCAGGAAGCCATAACGAGGGCCGGGGTGAATCTCGCGCTGTCAATCAATACGAAATTGGATTTGCAACATAATGTTTTGTCAGCTATTTCTTTGCATTCGTTTGACAGATAAAACTGTAATCAAGCTAATGCAACGCTCTCAGTAGAATAGTTTAGCGGCGCGAGTTGAAATGAAGCCAGTTTTTCATTCTTGCTCGACTGAACTGAACCCAACAAGTCTCCACTGCAGCATTTCTCATGTGCGTTAGTGACGAGTGCTTGACAAGGCCGAGACCGGGACGCTCGTCTGCACGCGAATGCGAATGAAGCTTTTTTTTTCTTTCTTTCAAAATACAAATCACCCTGAAAATATCACCTTGGAATAGTATTAAGTTTAATGTAAATTCTCTACATTTTGATGGTGTATTTGCATATTCTCATGTGGTGTGCCGTCAGTGGCGTCAGCGGGTGGTGCATGGCGGAGCGCAGACAGGCTTCGGTGTTTGCTCAGTTTGGCAGACAACTACTGCTATAATTATATTAGGACATCTGCAAGGCCACTGCCGGGCCTATAAACACCACCTGAGGAATACGAGGCCTTCAACACCCTCTCAGCACGCTGGTGTGACTCTATAAATTACTGAGGAGCAGGGTTACGGCCGCCTCAACAAGGCTTCCATCGATTCCCATTCATACAAGATTAATTCAATGCGATGCAGCAGAAGAAGTTAGATGGTGACGACAAAAACAAATACAGTGGGTACCAGAAATACAGCGTTAACATTCATAATGTGCACCCACGATACCATTATAGGTAATTTGTATCTGGATGTCATGTAAAGATTGATCAGAGAAGGGTTAAAGAGGGTGATTGCTTATAACAATGACAAAAACAGACATGCCACAGACATGGGGGGTCTATGCAGTGTCTCCTTCTCCGCTGTGTACAGCACCAGGGCTGCCTCCCTGCATACGTTGTGTGAATTAAATATTAAGTCGGGCTGCAGATGCACAGGAGTGCATTATTTACTGATGGCAGCAGAGGAAACCCAGATGCTCGACTGTGTGTCTAGGACATACAGTGCACACCTTGCAGATGGAGGGGTTATTCCATAAGCACTTCAAGTGTTCATGAAGATTAAGAGTAATGATGGCTCTTTAAACGATACAGATTACTGATACAGAGCGCTAAGGATGGTATTGTGTTTTTTTTATTTTTGAGATCATATGTTTGAGATACAGTATTAACCTGAAATCATATTACGATCGCTGACCTGAAACACGACACATTTTTCTTTTTACCACTCTGTGCCTGTGACATCTCTTTGACATGCTGCAGTTTATCACATCTCTCACATCACTTTTCCTGAACACCATATTCCTCTTAGAGTCATTAAAATTTCACATATTTTACTTTTGACTTTCCGGAGGTAAAGTGCACTCGGCGTGTGTCATCCGTGTGATCCGATCCCCCCCGACAGGAGCCTTTATTGCACGGCCACGTTTACTCTACATGTTCTCTTTGTGTGTCCTGGCAAAATAACACTCTTTTTTTTCATTTCTATTTATTCTGACCAGTGGTGGAGCTGCGGTGGTTCGGAGCAATGAAACAGCTCATTTATTTGACATGAGAGCTGATGATTGCTTAAGACAGCTCGGGTGGTGACAACAAAGGCAGAGGAAATCCAGAGAAGATAGAGCTGGATTGATCCGCCGCGGAACAAACTAATAGCCCTGTCGAAAAGGAAAACGGTTATATGTATCACGTATTGCCCGTCAAGTAATCCCCGACTTTTGTTTAACGTTACGTATGAATCCAGGAACCTATTGCGCGCAGCCCTGGTTGAAATGGTTATTATTCAGCCCACAGGCAGGTTAGTCCGGCTCACAGGGAGTTAAGCTTTAAAAGGGGGTTTTCAGGAGCAAATCTGAACTGAAACAAATTGCTCTGAGCTGTAAGATTCATCACTGTCAGACCTTCCTTTTTGCCACACTTGTATAGGTCATGACGAGCCCCCTAAAAGAGGAATTTTCAGAAAATATGGCACACTTATTTTAAACCCACCTGACATTTGGAAAGGTTAAGCTCCCCAGAAAGGGCAAGCTAATTAAATAATTTCATCTCAAAGAGAAAAGATATCAGCTAATCGCTGTGGAGACGTATCTCACAAATATTAGATCATCATTTAGAGGCACTTTAGTGGAAGCAGTGGCAGCCAGTCAGACTGATGTGTTGGGAGTAAAGGGAGGAAATACTGTGGGCCAAACATTAGTATGTATTTTGCAGTAGGCCATTTTCATTCCAAGCTTTGGGTTTCTATGAAGAAGAATACTGCTCCATGTGCATAACTGTTACTTACCCAAACCCTACTAGCCACTGCAAATGGAGTAATACCAACTCCCTAGTTTGGATTGTGGTTTGTTCACTCTCCAAAACCCCAAATGCAAGAGCGAAATTGTGAGGTTATTTTCTGTGCTCTTACATAAGGTGCAAATGTCATAAGTTAAATGAAGCATCGCGTTAGTTCATGCAGGACACGGAGTCATGTGCTCAGCTGTCACAGGCTGTCAGCGTCTGATTCATGGGAGCTCGTCAGTCACCCACCAATCACAATCCATCCTCTCCACAGAGCGGTCCATTCAAATACACCTTCCCTCCATCAACCCAGCCCCCACCTTGTACTGCTGAGTCTAAACATGGTTGTGGTAAATTGTATTCATCTTGAACACATGTATCTTGCCTGCTACTCCCACTCGGGGTCTCTGTTTTGTTTGGACACTGTTTTCAAATTATAAAGAGTAATACATAAATCTAAACTCTCATTGGGTGAATTATGGGTGATTGGTGCATGGGTTCAAATGGGACAGGAAACCTAACCAGGGTTTGTTTACTTGGTTGATGAGTGATAATCAAAACATGAATGTAACGTTCTACTGCAAGAAAACAATTTATCTTTTTCATTTAGTTTGTTTATACTTTGTCCGTTGATCACCAAACACTGTTTATGGGGAGGTGACAGCATGATTGTGGGTGATTGGGACGACAATGCAAATTGTCAATCTTCCCAATGTTGTAATGTTGTAAACTCTGGATTAGTGGTTAAGGGCCTTAATTAATGCAGACCCAACATAGACCACAAACAGGTTCATGGTCTAACAGGGGGTAGCCAGATATTGTGTAGATTCTGATTTGTGGGGATGGGGGCTGGATCTTTATGAACCTGAGAGCTATTTTTATTTACTTCAGTTAAATGTATTTAATTATTTTTACTTTTTGTTACATATTTGTTTATTTGATACGTATTTATTTAATAATATAAGTATTAATGTATTATTAGTAGTAGTTGAATTACAAATGTCCCCATTTTTGAAAATAAAAATAAAAAACTAGTTCAAGTTATATGTTAAAAGTTCTTGACATCTATTATAAGGGTTCAAACATCCAGAGTCCCTGTCCTCAAGACAGTTTACATTAAAGCCTCTGCAGCTGCTGGGAATATGATATAACCCTCTTTCCTCCTTAAATGCACTGGTCACATCTTAAGTATTGTAGATATTTGTTTTGGTGGCGAGAAACGCACACAAAGCTTAAATTAACAAAATATTTTCCAATTACCTTAATTCACCCTAATAACAAAACTAACCCTGCAATTCAAAAACACTGTTTTACACAGATCTCCAAATGGGAACAACGCTTTGAATGCAAAATGCAATTTTAACACCCCTTGTAGTATTAGTTTCAAAACAATTAAGTCAAAACGATTTAACAGTTGACGAGTTAAAGTAAGTAATTTCAAACAAAGAAGGGAGCTTAAATATTAGCTACAGCTGATATAGTCTGCTAATGACGGTTTAATTTAAAATACTAAATATGTGAACCCTGATTTTTCTACTTCTGTCAATTAAAGGATCTTTTTGAAACATTATTAGGAATATCCCTGCACACTCGAGAAAAACATCAACACAATATTTCTTGTTGTCGAGATTGTGCATATCATCCCTGTAGCTCCGGAGGATCTAAATGCAGCGGTAGGATCTTACATAATAATCCCCTCACTGATAGCACACCCCCACAATGCACTGCAGTGACAGGCTCAAGAGGTGGTTGCAGCTGATTGTCTGGATATTAGACATTAGTTCTTGACTAAATGGAAAACGCATCACATGTAGCTATGTGTCCTTGTGCCCTCTACACTGACACCCACACAGACAAAGCCCACTAATCATGGCCTCCGAGAAGCAGCCCACAATGAAACCTTCCCTCTAACTCTCAAACATGCAGCATTTTGACAGTCATCTGGTATATTTTGATATTGTTTCTTTCTTGGTCAATCGGGGGGAGAGCCAGACTAATTCACCCCTCGCTCTCGACTGAGATAAATAGTGATTTCCATAGATAGCGTTCGTGTTGCTGCTGTCTGGACAAGAGCATCCAGCGACCGGCTGCAGATACAGTGATTTACCAGGATTCTCATCTATGAGAATCATCTTTATATTTTAACACAAACATGATGTTCGAGCCTTTGCATAAAAAAAAGCTTTTGTGTGATTAGGATCAGAGCTGGCTCGATAGTGCTCTGTGCGGCCTCTGCAATTTCAGATTTGACACATCAGGTTACGATACAAGACTGTATCCTATCAGACAGGATGGGATGGATGGACGAGAGCAGTAGACTAATGCAGAGTGACACTCGCTCTCTCAGCGACTCCACTAATGGCCTTCAGATAGACACACAAAGCTGGGTGGCGTGAAGGGCACTGGGTTACAGGTTTATTCAACCACTTCTCCATCTAGTCAAATGTATTCTATATTGCAGCTCTCTTATTTTGATACCAAGGACAGGGAAGCTACCATTGTTATTTAAAAATAAAATCCCTTCTTCATGTAGCTATGGGCAAGTTTTTTTTTCTTTTTATCATATTTTTCTTTTTTACTGTGTAAGGATTTTTTTTTCTTTGAGAAAGAAGAATCTGAAAGCTCCAGGTCTGAAAAATACCTTATTACCAGTAAAAACATTTCAAATGACTGCAATCTCCCTGGTTTCCACCAATAATATATATATATTTTTTAAATAAAGCTGTAACTTGAGAAGAAATACAACTTCCATTAAAAGGACTGAAGAATGACAATGGCCTTGGGCCTGATTCCAACACTGCAAAAAAAAAGATGTTCATATATTTTCATCCTCACCTGCATAGAGTGTTTATCATTTCACTGGAGGAAGAAGAACTCAAACAGTGTTCGAGGCAGACAGGATTCATTCCAAATCTGCACTCAAGTTTTAGGTGTCTCTTGGATGTTTAATATTATAAAGACCTGATAGTTGCAGATATGTGTTTGCACAGGTCAAGTGGAATTTATATCTTTGCGAGCGCCACAAATTCAAATCCAATACAATGTTGTACACACTCAACAAGGCTATTTGCACTAGAGATAGAACCACATCTCAAGAATATATAACCAAACATTGTATTACTTGTCATGACATAGACACAGCATAAAACATGATTTCTTTATATGTGAACGATAAAGTAGTTTCTGGAGAAGAAATCTCAGAGAAAATGGCTGTTTTTGATATTTTCTTCTAGAAGCCATATTAGATGGAGCGAAGAGTGAGCTCATGACATTGATAATGCAGGATCCAGATATATTACACACCCGTTCCATCCAAAGTGAGCCTGAACTAATTTACCTATATAGTTCTACAGGTTACTTGAAAATACCCAGACTTGTTTAGAGAAAATATCCCTCCTTTAATTTACAAGTTATATGTAAAAACACAGGCCTCTTTCCCTTATTGGAAGAGCGAAGAAGAAGTATATGTTTACCTGGACTGATCTACCTGTTCTGAAATCTCACAATCTGTTTAGCAAAAGTCCTGTTTAATCTAAACAGCAGCAAATCAGACATTACAAGATATTTATCTTTGGACCATTTATTTTTCTTCATCTTAACAACTAACTGACATGATAACAGAGATGACCAAAACTTAACCTACACTTATATCCGTAGTCCAACCTTTTGTCATGTAATTCTCACCTGGTAGCCATACTTTTAGAAATTATGAACGTGGAAAGCTGGACACTTCTATGAATAGGGATTTGGAAAAATGTAATATTCAGATTCCAGAGGAACAATGGAATCCTAGCTTAACACTGAATAATAATTTCTCTTTAAATGTCACACAGTCTTAAATACATTCCTTCTCTGTGTGTTTTAGTGCCAATCTAATGAGGTCAGCCAAGTTCTGCTTTTTACAGCATAGGAATACAGCTAAGATTCAGAAACAGATGAACTGGTGCAATGTTTTCCATATATTTTTTTAAATAATCTCACATTGGCTCAATAACAATCTTGGGTATAGGAGACACAGAAAATGTGGGAAAAAATAAAACTCTCGACACAAGCGCACACAAAGAACTACAGTACATACCTGTAATAAAAGATAAGTGTTTAGCCAAGTGACAGTATTCATTTGTCACTTTGCAGGCTGCTGGTGGTTGACTATTCACAGCACAGGAGTGGAGGAGATCTGTGGTTGTTTGTGTGCATGTATGTGTGTTTGTGTGTGTGTGTGTGTGTGTGTATGTGTGTGAGCACGATACCCTGTTCTGCAGGACGAAATAAAGAATCAACTGCTTTTTACCTGTGGCCACAGAAATTTGCCATTAGATATGAGAAAATACAATTTAGTTTGTTTAGTTTTCTGTACAATTCATTAAATTCAAAAGTCACGTCACATTACTGTGTGAGCTGTAGACATTATTCTTGTTTAGATATTTTGTTCTCAGTTGTTTGTCTATCTTTATTAGTTATCATATTGCACCTACACCGAGAAACAGACACCATCACTGAGAGAATACATCTGCCTCGCCCTCGCTGTACAGGACATTATATAATCTGTCCATGCAGTCGCCCTGAGTACCAATGAGGCCTGTGGTGCAAATTCAATGTGCCTGCTGCAGAAAATGTCCTGGGCTTGAAAGGAGAGCTCAGCCTTCTGATGTCATCGAGAGACACCGAGAAGGTTGCAGGTTGCTCCAAGCAATATTGACATTATTGTGTTTATTATCTCCTAGAATAAAAGAGTATTCAAAATTTAAAACTTGAATAAGTAGTTTTAATGATAAAAAAAACTAGGTTTCGCTGGCACAAAGTAGGTATTATTATTTTTGAATGTTAATTGGGTCAAACTTCTTCATATAAATTCATATTAACAGTAAACTGGCATTGTAAACAATATGCAATGTGAACCTTGTGACCTCACTTCCACACCAGATCGGAATTTAAAACGTCATAATCTCTGAAGACATTGTTCTTCGTCTTGAATCAGGTAACCCCTGCATGGGGTTGATTCAGCAGATACATGTTTCATACTGTGCATCATTTATTATTTTATACAAGCTTGTAAAGTTTTTAAACATGAGGATATTTTTTCTGTGCTGTTGCTTTTTTGAGGGATGACTAAGGTTATTTTTTCTCCCTTTGCTATAAATACACAGCCTCGCCACAGCAAATCTGTCTATCTAGATGAAATCTGAAACAGGTAGAGGAGAATATACAGGCAATTACCTCTCAGTCACAAGCATTTCTCACAGACGGACCACAGTGCGTTGGCTGTATTTATGTGAAACAGGGCAAAGATACGTCTACAAGGCATGAAGGACCTTTATATAACCAGTGTTGAAGGTTTTCCTGCCTTTTAGTTTGTTTTTGTAGACTCAGACACACAATAGAGCCCAACTGTCCTATTACATCCATCACTGGATGCTATAACTTGAATATAGTAAACTTTCATATGAATTGTGGCATTCAAGTGCAGGCAAAAACTTGATCTCATTTGTGTTTGAGATTAAAAAGTACATAATTAGTTTTAAAACTGTGAAACACAACAACAGGATAATAAGGACAAGAGAGAACAACATGGGTTCTTATTTACCTCTTTATGCAAAAAGGCTGATCAGAGCAGTCGATGTGTTCCTGCTTCAGATTCCTGCAGTTTTACAGCAGCTCCTGCCAACACAGCACCTCTATACACATGCTCACAAACAGTGTCGCTATGAACTCAAACATTGGCCGTCATTTACATCCACCAACAAAGCTAATAAGTCATATAAATTGTATCAGTAGTCGGCTGTGCCTCTGGTCGCTGCACAGTGCTTCGTCTAAAAAATGAACCTGCGTTAAAACAAAAGCTTTAATCTCTTGTGGTGACTTGTCAGGCCGCTACAATAATTGGTAATGGGATTTTCACTGAGCTCTGAAGGCAGAGTCACAACATCAATGTACTATGAAATGATTTATTTCTACACGGGCCCCCGATGCAACGCCTTTGTTATTCCACAGAATTACTTAGCTCCAAATGGCATGACACAAAGTCACCTACAGCTGTGCACTGAAATAATATAGGAGTCTAAATGACCAGATTTAGGGCCATTAAATCAGTCGGGGCAGCTGGGTTAGGTGAGTTACATTTCCAGTTAACAAGAGGGGCAAGGACAAATTTTTTCTAAAATTTGTTCCTGCGTCATGTCACTATTGAGCTTTGTCCTTATTTAAAATGTGAAAAAAAATACAGAAATATAACGTGATCCTCTCTAAATAGTACAACACATAGTGTGAGGAGATGGAAAAGAGACTTTGTGTTCAAATACAACTGAGAAATGCCCTGAGAGAAGTGCAATGCATAATCTCAAAGATGAAGTATTGTTGCTTTTCACTTTAATAAGGTTTGCTGATGCAATGTGAAAAACCTAACGTGGTGGAAACTATTTCCATTAAGCTGAGAGCATCTTCCGTATCTAATAATTAGATATAGGATGTTGCTTTTCATGGTTGCAATAATAAACAAATAGTTAAGAGGAGTGTCATATTTTTGGCAATTATTCTTTGCATGTGTACACTAGAGTTACTGGTTAGCTCTGCATGAAGACTAGAAAAAGTAAAAACAACCTACATCCCATTAATTAAAACTATGTATTTCTCCTTCTTTAGAATTAGGATAGAACTGACATTTTACAGCTGAAGAAAAACTAGTCACTGTTCCCTGGTGACATTATTTTTAAGTCATTATATATATATATAGTCTTCAGAGTCAGGTGGGGCTGAATGAGTGAATTTAACAGTCATTTAACAAGAGCATCAATCATTATGTTAAGATCAATATTGTGGAGAAAGGGAGTGAATGTGAGCAAGCAGAGTCAAGGAAGAAAATAATTAATTCATACAGTATATGTTATAATGCCAGTTATAGGTTCATTGTTTATAGAGTAGCCAGACCAATGTATTAGCCTAATACAATCACATATTGCCCAAAGAATCCCCACAGACAACAACCAGCCAATCACTGATGACTAAAATATATTTGTCCAATTGCTGAAGCCTATTAGCTCCAAAGCAATTATTGATGTGATCTTTAATTAGTTGTGTAAAGCAAATCCTTTACTGGGAAAATGGCTTAAATATGGTGGTTTTCAGAATTAAAAGGGCAAATCCTAGTCGGTGCTCTGTCACTTAAATCAGTAAAACATCCATGTATATGAATTTAACATGGCCCTTGAAATGACGATTGACAGAGGAGCACTCTGACCATCGAGCCAGGCTCCCCCCCTGAGGTGTCACACGGTTGAAAGCGTGTCCACTGGGATCTGGGTGTCTTTAGGAGATCACAGCTCATTGACATGAGCTTGTCTGAACTGAAGATCTTTCAGTCCCTGGCCACTGATCCCTCTCCCTGCAACACTCCTCAGCGTGTTATGCTCTGTTTGGGTTTCTCAGCCAAAGCTCCTGTGAACATGGTGAATGAGTAAAGACAAGGCAATAGGAAAAAAACACTGCAACCGGGAACACAGATTACACCAGGCTTTGAGTCAAGGAAGTGTTGAAATCTAATTTATTTTGGTGCAATAAAGAAACTCTTACTATTCCTTCCGCTGTCACTATTAACCGGTGTGTGATTTAGAGAGCAATCGATTTGAAGTTTGTTTAAAGCAGATCTTTTTTTATTACTGATTTGTAATGTTTGAAGGACATGAGGGCAAACTTTCACATTATCATCAGCCAAGAAGTGTGTCTTCATATTGTCTTCTCTCTCTGGCAGCTTTGTCCTTGTGCGCCTGGATTTTTGCCATTGTGAATTTTTACTTTACAGCCTCCTTCCTGATTAGGCAGGAGTACTCATTTGGTATTGTGAGGAAACTGGCGCCTGTTATTGTGGAACTTGACAATAGTTCGGGTTTATCTGGCTGAAACATTTGTTTCTGCAAAGTTTCTGGTCATGTGGCAGAAAGCTTTACACTCAGTTGAACCATTCTCAAAAGTACTGACGTTCCACTATTCAGCAACATTTTAGAGACCTTGCAGACTTTCGGCTGCATGAGGAGAGATAAGATAAACTCTTGTCAGATGTATTATATCGGTTTTTGGGTTGATTTCTTGGGCCCGTACACTTTCATGCTGCAATCAACCAAATAGAGGGACCACATAACCTGTGCTGTATAAGCTATTTGCATATTACTTGACATTGATAAATTGTCCCCCGAGCATTTATATAGGAAAGTTTATAATGTTTAAGACGCTCAGCACGACTAAGACACCATCAACAATACTTACCAATTTTAGGAATTGACATCACAAAACATGATTATTTATGAGGTAAACTCAGTGGAAAGTAGTGAAGGTAAAAGTAAGTTTAACTTCCCAAGCTGCAATGTACAGCTTTAGAATGCGTGTAATATATATTTATAGACTATATTATTAATTTATCAACTGCATACCTTTATGTCTGTTTGATGAGGGAAATTCCATATGTAAACAATGATATAGTGTAATTTATAGTAATCATTATACAATTTGAACCTCTGCCTTGTAAGAAAACTTTCATGATATCTTGTTAAAACTATTTTCCTTTGAAAATGTCACATTTTCCAACAAAATACATAGAATCAAAGCTCAACATCTTCAAGTGAGTTTTATTTTAAATTATAGTCAGATTCGGTGCAATTTTTCATATACTGCATGTTCATACTGTGCATGACTGTAGCGGAATGGCAAAATATGAAAGGAAATAGGTTTGTAGCATATATTTGACAAAGAGCATGACATAAGCCTTGCATATCCCCTTTCAGAGTTAATAACTGTTTAACTGAGCTTTGAATTTTGCGAGAATATACGAATAACCTCTGCCATTAGCACGACTGCACACTGAGAAAATGCATTTAGGGAAACACCAGACACATTTTGATCAGTTATGGACGCAGCTCCATAAAATGATGGCTCTTCCTTTGACAGAGCTGTCTTGAGCACTTCTGTTTACAACAGGAGCAGCAGCAGATTAGGGTGTTTCTGTGTCAAAATCCTCCCATTAAACAGACAGTTACTTTTTATCCCCGTCCACAGCTTTAAATCACTACTGTAGGAATTCAGACGGCTGTGTTAAAAGGATCCTCTCTCTAATTCCTGTTTGAAGAGGAAAACAGAAATCCTATGAGCGTAAATGTGTGGAGCAAATTTGCATTTCCTGAATGTAAAACCTGTAAAAAATAAACAATCAGCGCTCAGCAGCAAACTCTATTTTCCTGCTGGTTATTTCTAGCATTTAATTTAAGAATTGCGTGATATGTTGTGTCTACCTGCACTGAATATTGTAGGATTCAAGACACTGAAATACTAAAAGTAGAGAACAGATATGTTGAATGGTGATTAAGACAAAGAGAGGCCATCTCTCATTCTGCCACTACTTGTTGTAGCACTAGTGGGACTAACAGCAGGGCTGAATGTCTTTTGTCAGTAAATGAGAGTTTAATATGTTGCACCATGGAGATGGGACGTAGAGTGTGTGGCCCCTGCTGCTTCCTTCATCAATGCCTTGCCTTGTCACAGACCGCACCACATGAGCCCACTCTCATCTTCAGCGACAGGAGTCTGAAAGATCACAAACCTGAGACCTTTATATCGGCTTCCTGCATTGCTTTCTGTCCTACATTCATCAAGCCTGCCAGACTCAAAGTTACCTAAAGGTAGAATTCTCCATTAGAGAAGAAAATTATC
Organism: Pseudopleuronectes americanus; assembly: GCA_038501795.1. NCBI lineage: Eukaryota > Metazoa > Chordata > Actinopteri > Pleuronectiformes > Pleuronectidae > Pseudopleuronectes > Pseudopleuronectes americanus. The sequence goes on from CM076723.1 coordinate 10,636,624, forward strand.
ATTTGTCTTTTTTCTATAAAAGGAAACTAACTGTCTAAAAAATGTAAGACTTTCCATTATTTCTAGCTGTTTTTGTGTGATGAAACAAAGATACAAAGGGTTGTTTGGGTTTTAGAAGATTTGGAGAAAATCTCTTTGGTTGTGGCTAATTTTAGAGTTTACTTGTAGAGTCCGAGATGTACCCTTATAAAAGAGGAAAAGTGGGCTACCTTCCCTTTATTGTAAGCCTAGAGTGTGATGATAAATCTTTGAGACTATTATCTTCTCTAGCCTTCTGTAGCTTCCAGCCTTCATCCCAGTTGGCAGGCCACCTTGAGATGTTGAGCAGTTCCTTTTCCTTGGAGACTCACTTTGCCATTTCCTGGAAGTGCCAGAGGAAGAAAGATTGGGTCCCAAATGGGGGTCCCCTCAGATCCACAGCCTAAGTTCACCATGTCGTGGCCACATATACCTCAAACTAGACCCTGAGTTGGCCATCCCAACCAATAGCTTAGTCTTTTCCTAAGTCTGACATTCTGCTAACATACCACCTGGTTCAAAAACTGTTCTTAGGTCAGTCCCCCTGGCTGGGGCGGTGTGGTCTAGGGGGTGGAGTGGTCGTTCTCCAACATGAGGTTGCCGGTTAAATCCCCAATCTTCCCCATCTGCATGCCGAAGTGTCCTTGGCAAGATACTGAACCCCTAAATGTTGAGTGTACTTATGGTAAGTCGCTTTTGACAAAAGTGTCAGCCAAATGAAATGTAATGTCAAAGAAGTTCCCTGATCTGTCCCTGACCCTGAGTCTGTCAGCATCAAGCCTTTTCCTCTGCCCCAGGTGGTGCCTTGGCCAACATCTTCTTCTGACCATTCAGCGGCCTCTGCTGACAAACATCTAGACCTCTCACGTCATCAGTTAGACCATCATTGCTAACACTCAGACCGTACATTGGATTCTCACCTGCTTCCTGTCTTGTACCTTTCCCAACCATCATCATCAATTTCTACTGAAGTCGTCCTTCTCTCCTGACAAGCCAACAGCTCAAAATCCTCACTTCTTCTTTGTTTGTACTATGTACTTCATCATTGACCAATTCATTTCTTGTTTACCACATAATACTTTGGAAATGGTCATGGCCAATGACAATGTCTACAATTCCAAATAGAAAAGGATCTGGTCCATGACCAAAGCCTGACATCTACTGATCCAGTATTTGGGGTTTGGTTGCTGTGCTTGAGTCAGACTTGGTTTTGACTACAGAGAGATTAGTTTCTCTGTTCTTCTTTTTACACTGCAGTAGAGTACATCATGTAGTTTAAGTAAAATATGCAATGCCTCTTGGGAGTGACAGCGGTAACCATTGTTTGGTCTGGCTGGTTATGCTTATATTTTTGTTGTTTTTTTTTAAACTACACATGCCATGTTATTATGTGACCAGTTACCATTTGACTATCAGTTCCTACCCAAATAAAATGATCGCACATATTAACCAGTATAATAAATCCATGCCACCATTTGTGTGGCACCTTGCAGCTTTTTGTACTTACTACACTGTTCTAGTAAAAAGTGACTTTTTCAGGGTGCAGAGTGTGAACTGTATTTGTCTGAAAGAGCACAATAGTGTTGAACAGGGCCTGCGATGAGAGGAGAGCCTTAAGTGAGAAGCAGTGTCATTAACACTCAAGTGAGTTTTGCATAGCTTTAAAGCCTCTTACAAACGGAGTCATCAGATAACATGGAAGACATATCAAGTGGGGCTGACGTGGTTTCTTTGAACTTAATGATGAAAGGTCTTAGAAGAGTCACATTTTCTTTGATGGATTATATAAAGATAATTATGAACATCCGTAGTTTATTATCACAGCTTAAACACTTTGTGCATTTCAATGTCTGCTGATACCAGGGGGCAAATACAGTATCCTGAATCATGTGTGAGGAAATTAGTCTTTTATCCCTGAAAAACCATGCACCATATTGCATAAGGGTGTAGAGTTTATTTTTAAATCAAGCCTTGACAAAACACTGTGACATTATTCTATTACAGTCTTTTTTTTAATTTAAATCTTATGCCAACCTACACAGGCAACTCAATTGTGATGGGTGTTGTGTATCAAGTCAGATCTGCAGTAACATACACAGATAATTCTACATGCACAACATATGGTGATGTATGACACTGCCAGGGTTATTTTTAAAATAACCACCTAATTAGCCGGTGGACATATGTACTTTCAGACCGTGTTTTCACTATAGGACTCAGGTTTCTTAAATAGAAGGTTCTGTGCTCACCCATTATATCTTCATCATCACATGGTGTTCAATAGACAAAGTTAACTGCCTTTATGTTGCACTCAAATTGCCATGTAAGATCATCGAAGCACAAACTCACCGAAAATAAGGACACGCTCTGCGGAGCTGAGTGAGTGACATCGTTTCTGAATTCGAACCAAGTCAGAGCTGGTCCAACTTCTGAAATGTATTCTTGCCATTTCCTTAGGGATGTGGAACACAAAAGGCCCCCGTGAAGAAAATTAACATTTTTCACAGTTCGTTGAGCTCATTTAAATGAATCAAAAGATGCAACTGACTCACTTTTTTTTATGGCAAAGCTGATGCCAAGCACTGCTCTGCAATGGCCTCTATTTTATATTGTTGTGAAAGATTTGGATTCAATGTTTGTTTGTTTTTTAACTAAAGTTAAACAGTTAAACAGTTCAAATTCAGGTTCAGGTCACTTTACATTCACCCATTCACACACAGATTCATACAGTGCATCTGTGGCCAGCACATTTTCTATGAGGTGCAATTCAGGCTTCAGTTTCTTGCCCAAGGACACTTCGGCATGCAGGTGACGAAGACTGATGTGATGAGATGTGACATGAAGTCTATTTTCAGCTTGCCTACGATCCAAAAAAACAAGAGTATTATTTATTCTGTCTGCACACATCTCTGCACACAAAGTACAGAATAGGAGTTTAACATTTAAGCAGAAGGCGTCATTCTCAATGAAAATAAATAATTCACGTGTAGAAGCTTATGCTCATTTTGGTAGCTTCAGTTCATTTAGGAAATTATCTCCAGTAATCTCAAGTTCCCTGCAAACTCTGGAAGAGAAGCAACTTGTTTAATTCTCTTCGAGTTGTTGTCGGCGTCTGATTTACAGTGTATTTTGGGTATTTTGAATAGTCTCGGAATATTGCCAACAAACCAATCCCATGAAAAGTTATTTCCCTTGGACGACCATTTATTTAGTCAAGGCCAGAGTAGTTTAGCGGGATGGCTTTCATTTCACGGTTCATACTCTCAATGTGATTAATAAGTCAAATGCTGTTGAAGAGAGGGAAAAGCCGTCATTCAATCCTATCTGCCTGGACTGGTAGGACGACAGAATATCCCAGGGCGTTAGGAGCTGTTGTCAATCACTGCAACAAAATCAGCCATATTTGGATCTAGTCTGACAAGTCCTCATCTGTTTGGTCTATGTCCACAAATCCCTCGAATAAGATACATTATAAGGGATGGTAGTTCCTAAAGATGAGTTTACATCAGTGCAGCACTGTATACCAGGGCTGCAATCACTGCAACCATACTGGATTATCTGCAGGGATTTTCTTCTTAGTTGGCTTTGCATTTCAAATTTGATTTGAGTTAACTTGATGTATGACGTGTGTTAATTGATTTGGTTTAAACCAGTGGTTCCTATGAGAACTAATTAAGTTTGCACATTCTTTCATTTTCTGTTTAACCTCATTAGTTGTGTAGCACCGTGACTGGTCCGCATGGCGAATAAAGATGTATTTGTGCAGTACCTTCTTGTACATACATTAATCATTAATCTCATCGCAATTTGTGGGCAACAAATACTAAATAATGGGGAAGAAAATGACGGGAAAACATTTAAAAACAACCAGTAAATGTTAACTAATGTTATTTTTTATTCGTAGCATCAGGCTGAAGCTGAAGGTCAGAATGGTTCAGACTGTGTCCACCAAAGTCATTATAGTTAACACAAACAGAACAACTAATAGCTGCATTAACAAAGATAGTGCCATGCAGCACACACAACTAAATTATTTCAGATTTGTATTTACTGGAAACTATTGGAGGGATAAACACTCTGTTCACCATCTCATCAGAGAACTGAGTGACCTCTTGTGACCGGTACAGAGGCATCTGTTGTTCCTCCACTAATTTATGAAGGATTCACCTTTAATTCCCCTCATGTCCACTCACTATATTCTATTCATTACATCAGTGTATGCACTACCATGTATACACTCATCTTTCACAGGCTGGTTACACACAACACAAACACACACACAAACACAGTCAAACTCACACACACACAAAGAAACATAAAGAAACATAAATTTAGACCAAGCTTAACGGATATTTTCCTATCACCTCTTACATTAGACTAACTGTCTACCTACATTGATGTCATAGCAAATTACTTTATTTACTAAATAAAGCAATATTGGTAATATAAAGTATTTGTATTTAATCTTATAGAATATATGATAATATATTTCAGGAATTGGTGATATATTTTATATACTAGTATTTCAGTCGGTGACTGACTTCTGTTTTGAAACCAGACATTTCTTTTATCACTACCTCCCTCAGCTCTTTCTCTTAGGGACCCTATAGAAAAGCATGGCCTTCTCACTAGAAAAAATAATATATCAGTGGCAGCAACAATTTTCACGCAAAAACTTATCTTTCAACGAAATTCATTTAATTTTCATTTTGTGGGATAACATCAAAGTGATTCTGCAAAAAACCTCATCACACGCACTTTCCAGTTATCATTTATACAATTTATACAATTATACAAGAGTACAGGATACTTACAGGTATTTGCAAAACGCAGGCTTGATGAGGCTGCACAGCTTGTATGATTATTCAGACTTTCCTATATGTTGCACTTCTGGCCATGCAAAATGCTTATCACAAGGAAGATATGGAGTTCAACTGAAAACCCCACAAACTCCCTATGGGAATGTATGCATGATTAATAGCGCCTGTGTGTATACAGTGCATTCAGTATGTAACCAGTGTCTACCATGACTCACAGAGCCCTTGGCGAATGGAAGAATATCCATATCATTTCTGAGGAGAGCGTCGGTGCCATCCTCTGCTTTGTCATTTTAAACGGTGCGCGATCACCTGTCAGTTTGATTAAGTAAGCTCTTGAATCTTCTCTGCTGTTATTAACTTCAATTTCCATTTTTCCCCCCAAAAGATACTCGAACGCCGAGGCTCGATGGAGAAGAGTGAAAAACACTGCGACCCGTTTTGAAGTCTGGTCTCTAATGACTTGTCTCTTTCTGGATGCTCGGCAATGTTTTAAAAAAATCGCAGCAACATCACATACTTTCAGGCTGAATGAGAGAAGTGTTGACTGAACATTAGTAACAATGGAATGCAGTAATACTATATTTATATGTTAATTGCGAGTGTGCATATTTGTCTGCACAAGAGAGAGAGGGAGAGACACTGTATCTGAACACTTTGTGCAAATGTCAGCAGGCCTCCCAGCACCTCCGATGCAGCTATCCAAAAATGGCACAGAGACGCTGCTGACCATATGGCTCTCGTAATTAATTGTGCCGATTAATTTTTGGCTCGTCCTCAACATGTGCACAGTCACTTATGCAATACAAGAGCCCTATGAGCAAGCACATCCCCTAGCCTTTCACACTGAGTGCTAAAATCCAAATGGAAGGTCATGTGGCGCTAAGGTTAACACCACAGCTGAAATCTCATCCAGAAATTATTTTTGCTTTGGGTACTGTAATGGGCGGGAGCCATGTGAAGTGCCACTGACTGGATTAGAGGTTTTTAGGGTAATTATTCTTGGACAAGAGAGCTTTAAAAAATATTGGGCAAAGTGATTAAATTAGGCAAATTATCTTTTGGTGTTACTCAAATTAAAAAATACACTAAAATCAAAATATTTAAAAGGGGCTTTGTGTCAACCAAAGCTGAAAATGTACATTGTATATTTACCACCAGTAAACTATGTCACCACTAATCAGACCAGAGCACTGAGGTCTGTCTCTGCCCAGTTGTGATGGGTTCTTCCCTGTGGCAATGGTAAGAAACAATAAAAAGGTCCTCATAATTAATCCAGCTCATTACTTAAATTAATGTGGTTACTTTAAGTACCATACACAATATCTTAGATCAATTTTACATTGTTCAAAGTGACGTTTCTTGGAAACTAGTGTGTTTAGTTTCACTAGAGCATAAATGCACATGTATGCTCTGGGTTTTTATCAGAACATGTACTCTATGAGGTATCTATAGTGTCGGTAAGAAGTTTATACTATCTATCAATCTTGTGAACAGGTGCCAGCATTAAGATGTCTTGTGTACCATGTATCATGGTGGAGGGACATAAGAGTTGTATTAAGCCTTTTTTGGCCTCAGGGGGAGCTGTGCCAAATCTGATAAAGTGACTCAACTGATGTCACATGAGTCACTTTCTTCCAGGGCTGAAGGCTACAAGTTTTGAAAAAAGAAAAACAGGCTGGTGTGAGGTAGGGAGAAAGTGATCGTAACAGAGCCCTGTGGCCTGCTCCTACTTGAGACTCCAGTCCCTTACAATCGCCCTTACTAACATTACACACCTGAATCTCCACTCAAACTATCAGCAGGCGAGTTGCATTGTGGGTAAAGAAAGCCCTTGGCTTTGGCAAGAAGAAGAGGTCAAAAGCAGTGTTTCTTTTTTCTATGAGATCCTCAATGGTATAGTAGTGAGAGGCTAAATCAGTGGACTATTCGTTTAACTAAAAGCAAATGCTGCTATTCCATCTCTAACAACACAACTACCACGACCTAAATACACGACCTAACTGAGTATTCAAGGACCAATATGAAGAGGATAATGGGATATATATATATAACAAATAGAGGTGGTTAGAATCACTGACGGGATAACGTTTGAATTTGCTAACCAAATATTTGTATGACGAAGATTGTAACGTACATAGCAAAGCCTCGCTAACTTGACTAGTAGTTTGTACGTAAAGATGATTATTTCCTGTGGTAGCCATAGACTGTATGTACGAGACACCTGCACTTCCGATGAATACAAATGCCACAGTTTGTGCAGTAGCAATCAGGAAAGGAGCAGCTGTAGCAAAGTTCCACCAATACGTGGGTTTGTTCAGCCGTCAATCACGGCATTTCAGTACATCAATTAATTACAACCAAAATGAGCATTTGGACATACATTAGTATGATAAGGTCAAACTAAAATTACATTACCCATTTTTGGGGAAAGTTAAAAGTTAATTTTGTTTTTACTTTCTAGTTTGGTACGTCCTTCCACTAACATGGAGGAGGTGGTTTTATGACATTTACTGCAGCCAGCCACCAGGTGGAAATCAGACAATTTGGCTTCACTTTGGGGGAGCAGTCATATTCTCTCTTTATGGACAGTCTATGGTCAAAGCGTACTCTTACTGTCTAAGACCAAGCAAGTTTTAGGAGACTGCAATTATAATCGCTAAAAAATAACATACGACAAGATCACATGCCATATTTATAACCTTCTATCGTGGCATAGGGCCTATTGACTTTTATAATGACACAATATAAATGTGTAGTGTGGAACATTCAGTTCTTTCTTAAATCTATTGTGGAACAAATCAAGATAAACTTGATGAAAAAATCATGTCCACAATGGCCTAATTAAAATGGCCCAGATTATAGAGATAGCTGCATAAACTGTAATGCTAAAATCCTGATGGTAGTCGTAGATGAACTTATATCCTCTTGGTAGAGCTACAGCGTCACACCAGTGTTTTAAGAAAGAAAGAGGCAGTGAAGGGGCACAAATACTTGCTTTGCTTGTTTCACTGTCATCCTACAAAATGCAGCCGGTTACACACAGCTGCAAATACAAGTGGCCTTGATATAGTCAAAAGCACTTCAGAGTACAAGAGTTATCTATTATGTATTGTTTACCGCTCATCTGAAGCAATATATCCACGAGAAAGGTGAAGAATAGCCCGGAGGCATTTACCAGATGTTCATTTATAAAACAAATGTATTCACTTTAAACTCCTCGACTGCATTCAGCACACCTCTATTAAATATTTCAACAACTCATCGTGACTGGGAACAATATATGAGGCTGTCTTGTATTTTCAGGGGGGATGAGACAACCAGGCCAATGCTATCTTTGAGATAACCAAGAGAGTCATACTGAAGATACTGATGCCTGTGTCATTCACAGTTGATTACTGTCTTTCTGCAACTTCTATAATGTCTCTCTTTCTTTGCCTGCTATTTTTCACAGTTTCTAATTACTTTCTTTTCAAGCCCAGATATGACCTGTAATTGACAGTTTGTCTACCTTGCAAAGCAAAAGCCCCTGATTTGCATGCACTGAACCGTCAAAGAGTCAGTGTCACCTGCTGTGTCGTAGGGCAACGTATTAATCGTCTTTGGGTGACTTAAGAGCTCGGATTATGACACTGTTTTTCCTCCTTTTTTCCCCGCCTCATAGGAATGCAAAGGTTGGCCCTTCAGAATATTAGTATGACTATCTGCGTGAGGGGGGGGCAGAGGGTGTCGCTGGGGGGAACCTGAGGCGCTGTGCTAGTCGTTCTTGGAGTCTCATCCCTCTGCTGCTCTCTCACCCTAACCCAGGAATTGATAAGACTTCTGCTCCTGCAGCTGTGCTGCTTTGAAGCATTGCACAGTGATAACAGACCAGCGAGACGTCAAGCTGTTATCTCCTTGATGCTGACATTCACCTCATATACTTGGTAACATGTGCCCAAAAGGTACAGTATGCTCTCTGAGAATGCTGCAGGGAGCTGAAGAGGCAAAAACAGGGAAGGGAGATGGCACGTATACTGAAAATTACACATGAAAAGTAGCTGCAAACAGAGTAAACTACATCCACCTCAGTGCAGATATCTGTTTTTGACAATCCTTGATTTAACAGTACCACTACCCCATAGGCTACTTAATATTGTTGACTGCTGGTGTACAAGAAAACGGTTAGCCGGTCTAAAGGCTTATTTATGGTCAATGTTAGATATATATACGAAACGGACTGAGGGCTCAGACCGTTCTCTGCGTTCATTCTATCCATATTCCCTCTATCATACTTCTGAAAGCTTACAGATATGGACAAAAGAGACATTATGGAGCACTACCACCAGAAATCATGAGGGGGCAGCATAGCTATGATGTCAATAAATACGAGGAAATGCGGAACTTTGTGAGTTTGTAAGAGCGATTTATAGGATGTAACAGGGACAAAAAGCCACATTTACCACTTTTTAAAGAGGGACATTATCGTAGTCAGAAATTCTCAACTCTGTGCTGCCCTCTAGTGGAGGTATACTTAAGAACCATGCAAAAATAAAGGCTGCATGGAGATATGTGAGCGGTAACAGTTTGACTGTTGAAACACATCTATCTTTTTTCATACGTACAGTTATCGTTAAGAGAGGTGGCCTTAACTCAGGGCTCATAGGTTACTCTAGGCCGGTTTAGGCCATGTGACTCAGCTTTTAGATTATCTAGACTGAGTAGGACATGGTTTTATATTTTACATTAATTCTGATAACAGATATACTTTATTTAAATGTAGTAGAACCAAGCGCTGCCGAGGAAATTCCTCAGAAGTTGTCCATGTCACCTTCAGACAGACAAAAGAGGGAAGAGAGAATACACACTTCAAAGCCATCAGTCCTTTATGTTTGAAACATGACACGTTGGACAGAAGCTGTTGAGACAATGTGTTTTGACACTTTATTCTTCAAGAATTAAATTAAGTTTTACATAAAAAGCGGTTTGTACTTCATAAGCACCGGCAAGGGGGAAGGATGTACCTTATCTCTGCCTGTGCTCTCGCTTGCTTTTATTACAGGAGGTAATTTGCATTTTAATTTGGAGCTTGAACCTGTGCTTAATATAATTAAACTGAAAGACACATTGACATGGTTTTCTGACCCCTGCAAGACCTGCACGTACGGGAGGGGCAGACTCACTCAAGTTATGGCGAGGCACGGGGTTGACCCCTTGTTGAGATAAGCCTGAAAGGTAAACACTGGCTCCTTAAATGGCAATTATTGCCGTCATTTTCAACAAACTCCCCGCAGGAGCAGTACATGAACCTGTACAAATGTGTGTTATTGAGAAATAAAATCACCCCGATTTTTTGATATACCTTCTCCCCATAAAATGATTCCCTCTTTCATGGAGAGGAACAGGAGACCCCGCACTGAGAGCAAAAAAACGTGTTGTCCCTTTTCTTTTTAATGCACTGCAAGACTGAGGTATGTTTTTGCCGTAATAACTCAGCCGCCCTGGATCTGTGAAATTGGAAGTTGGCTTGTCAGACTTTTGAATGTTTACAGCAGCTTTGAATTTCCTATTCAAGTCAATATTAGGTTAGGCTATGGGGGGAAACAGCTTGAGAGGGGGAAGTGCTATGAAGCATGAACAAGCCAAGCCGTCGACCAAGGAGAACCAGACAGAATGAAGTTTGGCATTTTATAATTAGAAATGAAGAGCTGGGGCTGCAAACAAAGCATCTCAACTGGCACACGTCAGTGTTTTTATACTTTAAGTACAATAGCAGGCATGGGATGAAGCACAAGATGCATGCCTCATATAATAACAGCACATTACTCATATTATTATACTATCAGTTTCACTGTTTTCAACACTTAAGACTCGACTAAAAGAGGCCTCATAGCCTCCAAGACCGATCTATAGGCCCCCTGCTCCTCTATCTGCAGCAGTGAGTCATCTCATCACAGACAAGTATAAACACTGTGTTCTTTCAGCAGCTGTCAGCGTTGACCTTTAAGGTGGTTTTAATAACGCTATAATTGACACTGAACAGACAGAAATGCAAAAAGCTAGAAAAGGTCTAAATGAAACATAATTTGCCCCAAAGCCAAATTAGTGAGCTCTGAATTGATCACACTGAGCTGAACTGTCAATTTCCACATTTTATACAGCTTTACACAACTGGCAGCAGACTTTGACTGTCTCGCATTCCACTGAAAGAATTACAATATGAGCTAAAATGAGAGATGGATAATAGAATAGAATCAAATTAATAGAAATACACAGGAATTATTCAACATTGCATGAGTGTAAAAATGTGATAGGCCTTCATTCACACACATTAATACACAATAAACATTGATAAACACTGTCTTCTCTCTTTGAACATATTAGAAGAGTGTTTGTTGTACTCTGTGGAGAAGAATCCACAACCAGACTGGGCATCATGAAGATTTGGCTCATTTCAGTTAATATATCCCAACTTGCAGAACAAGGGGCACAGAGCAGCAGTAGTCATGTTATCTGGTCAGTCGATTGCTTCATTATTGGCTGCTGTCAGTAGCAGTATAAGTTATCAGCAGAATCTGCTTCATCGCAGCCTCGTTTCCCTCAACATCTCTCCTCCCCTCGGAATCATTGCTGTATTTGTCTTTTCCCTTATTTGGTTTGTTTTTTAAACATACGATATGTTAACGATATGTATTTGCACTTTGGGTGCTTGGGGTCTACCAATCAGAACAATAATAAGGGAACTAGTTGGATGACGTCTCCAAGCAGCGTGGAATCACTGATAAAAAAATCGGCCTGGGGCGCAACACCTGTTCACGGATGAGGTATGCAAACATTTTATTTGCGTAAACGGCAAAACGCAATGAATAAAGTCCTGAGGTTCGAGGTAAAGAGGATATGGCGCAATTAAAAGGCGACCAAAACAAAACGTTATTTTGAATAAAATTGGGTATTTGTCTGGGTTTGAGCATTACTTAAACATTTTGGATAAAGTAAGTACACAACTAATATATAACATAGGTTTAGACATTTTAATGAATTACATATTACATTTTTATCAACATTACAAAAGAGCCAACCCGTGGCAGCAAAACTACAATAGTGGGGGTATTGAGTTTACAATGAAATAAGCTGCTGTATTTCCCTAAAGAAAAGAAAAAAACACTCACCATTTACGTGCTTTGTTATCTGTCTTTTCTGAATATAAATTAAACATTCAGCAGCGTGGGGGCATTCATCCTCCCCTGACTGATTGACACTTTCATTAGGATAGACGGAGGTTTCCAGGCTGGCCACAGCTATTTCAAGCCTCCCCCGCTGCTTTCTGCACAATTGATAATTTTAGCATTAATGCCCTTTTTCCAGCTCCCTTTTACTGCATGACGCTAAAATTGTGCTGAACAGAAAATAATGAAAATGTGTTTGTTTACCAGCACAATGAAAAAGTGCCTGATCTCCTTAGAAGCACTCAAAAGAAATAAGTCAAAATCATCATGAGAAACTTTATTGAATGCTTCAGTCTTTTTTCTGCTTTTCCAGATAAAAACAAGCATCTTTGCTTGTTGTACTTCATACAGTGTACACTGCCTGGTCTTATCTTTCCATTTTCCATAGTTTTGCCATGGATTGCTGATGCTTGTTTAAAGCTTTTAAAGGCTGTTGCCACAAGAAAAGAGTGATTAGTCATAGCAGAGGTGTTGCAGTGGCATTGCGCTGCTGGCATCACGAGGGAGATCCAGAGTGTAATGCCTATTAATTCAGAGAGACAAACTGTGCAGTTCACTTGATCTTCTCCCCAGCCCATGGAAAAAAAGGGTTGTATTTAGTAAAACTGTTTGCTTGACACTTCATCAAAGAGACCAAAACCCTCAAGTGACAAATTCATGCAGCCTCACTTTGTAATCCGTGTTGCTCCGAGGCAAATTTATTAAGATATAGGCAAATAATTTACCCTGGATCAATATTTACATGTGGTGCAGTACTCCCCCTCTACCACCACCATATTCTTTTTCAATTTTGAAAAATCTTTAAATCGTTTGACAAGCAAAAATGCATATTATTTGCTGATCCAGCCTCTGAGATTTCATATTTCTTTCTGATCTATGAAGCTTGGATCAGCTCTTGGACAACACCTCAAAACAGGCACTCGTGCTCTTGCCACTCTTTGAAAAGCTTTTTCCACCATCAGTACAGAAGCTTGTTTTGTGTTCGCCATTTCAAAAGCGCAACTCATCTTCGATCTTTCGATTTAGATCTAAAATCGAACATTTTAGTTTGATAATGATTTTAAACATCAGCCACCTCGGGATGCTGGTGACTTCTGAAGGTCATTTCATTTTGTAGACACAAGCAACAGAAGAATACAACTATGGATTCATCCACATTAGAAATAATATTGTGTTGCAGCTCTATTTGGAATTAATTTATGAGTCTGTGTTTCTGTCAGTTATGTAAATAGACCCACACAGATAATCATATTTGGTGTCCACTCCGATCAGTGGGAGGTGACATTGATCTGCAGTCTTTCCAAACCGGGGAGTGGGACTCAAAAAAACAACTTGCTCATCACACCAGAGTGCTCTCACACTATGTTTCAAATTAACTTAGCTCCCGCTGCACCAACACAGCATTGATCGGTAACAAGGGTGACCACTGGATTTCATGCTGTTCTGCAGACTGGCGTTGTCCGAGAATAGATCTCTCTTGCAAAACATCTATATTTACTCCAAATTTAAAGCATTATAAGCACGTTATCGACATCAAAGCCTGCAACGGCCCGCTCTCAAAATAATCAGTTTTACAGCCCTGAATTCACATGTCTGAGTAAACAGATGGTAGTTTCACAGAGTTATTCACTTTGAAGCTGCATCTTCACAGTGGGCCTCTCCCTCCCTATGCCAGAGAGCGCAGGGTAAAAAACTGTCTCCCAACGAGAACATACTGACACGATTTCAAAAGGTCCTCTCTCGCTCTCTCTGGCTGCTGCCGTCCGGACCGCGAGTAGTTCAGAATGCGAAAGTGTTTCTGTGTTTGTTTTGTCGAGGCGGAAAATGCATGCACTCCCGAGTATGATCTGAAGGAAAGTAGATTGAGACGGGCACGGCCCAGATCTATAATTGGAATCTGTTCTTGGATGTGGAGAGTTCTCGAACGCCTATCCTCCCAAAAAAAAGCCTTTCTCTTTCTAATGGGAGAGGAGTGTATGGAAGCATCTTTTCAGATTTCAGCTTCTGTCTGGCCCTCTCAAAAGAAGACGGTGCTGTTTTGCAAAAAGTGCGAATGCCGCAATGCAGAATTGCTCTTATTTTTATGGGTGCAGAAATGGATCTCACGACAGTAGTGTGTGCACTTAAGTGTCATTTACATATGTACAGGGTGAAAACATAGAGCCCACTTCTTGTCTCAGAGCCTCGGATGGACATCATTAATGCCCACAATTCCTTGTTTTTGTGCTCTCTAGCCCCGTGTTCCCATTGATTGGCCCATTATTGGAGACACCAGCATAGCGCAGCCTGTGGCGCTAATGGTACACTCTCTCATTCAAGCAGACACTGAGCAATGGTAGACCATTCCAACATGCAGCTCCTCAGCACCGCCTGCCACTGTGGCCACTGATTCGGCATCCATCCTCGCCGGTAGACCTGTAATTGTAGTCGGGGTGTGGATGATAGGGCTTGTTAACATTTTTTGGGGGAGGATTGCCTGGGTTGGGTGGGATCTGTTAGGAAAAGCAATAGCGGTTGCGATAAATGTCTCAAGAATGATCCACGGTGGATGAACGAGTCTGATGGAATGCCCCATCATTTTCAAGGCAAAAACCAAGGCTGACATTCATCACCTCAACAAGAAGTAAAAGTTGGGATCCCTCAGGTCGAAGTTCTTACGCTCTAATCGGTTTGACTTCGGCGGCTTTGACTGACTTCACTCAACGCGTCTGCAGAAGTGAGTTCGGAGGCAAACGCAGGGGAGTGAAACAAGTACGGAGAGATGAAGGAAGGAGGAGACAAATAAATGATATGATGATGGATGATAAGGGGAGATCATTATTAGAGTGCGGCAGGAAGGGTTAGATGAAGGGAGGAGAGATAAAGAAAGAGAGAACAAGCGATTTCAATTTCTACTCCTCGCGGCTGAATTCGTCTGAATCCCCCTTCTCCCCTCATCTGGAATCAAACGCTGCATTTCATGGTGCACAGATATGCAGATGCACGTTGACGTTTTATTCCATCTCATCACTTTGTCATTGATAGTTCGACAGTTCCCCGCGACACAATTCCGTGTTTGGCTTATATTTACTTGGAACTTTGGCTCCCACTGTAGAGAATGATGTATGTACCCATCAGACACTTAGAAGATTGTTTTAAGTGTCTGACGTGCACTTAAAACAATCTTTAAGTTTTAAGTGCACGTCAGACACTTAAACAAAAAGTGTCTGACGTGCACACACAAACACACACACACACACACACACACACACATGGACAATGGGCATTTCCATGAATTCCTGTATTCAACTTGGAAATGAACAAAAATGTGTTCAAAACATCATTTTTGATCTGCTGGTTATTACTGAGCTGTGACCGAGAGATGAGCTGTGTGGGATGTTTCAAACATAAACTTGTCAGTGCGCTCTGGTGGACAAATTCTGAAATTTATGATAATAAGAAAACTGATAATCACTGCATGTGAACTTACAGCCAGCTGATGCCTGTGCACCTGTACAGTATATATGATAAGGCCTCATATTGTATGTTAAAGTATGTTAGATACATTAATTGTAGTAATTATTATAACTATATATATCAAATGAATATATATTTGTGACCAAGGTATTTTTTTTCACCCTTTTTAAGTTCATCATGATGGATGTTACAAAATGAATGTTATACATATAGGGATAGGCAAAACATATACATGAAGAATTTTTCATTGATAGCAATATAAGAAATATAAATGGTAAAAAAAAATTTATATAAGTAGAAACTCACCAAAATGTTCTCTACATAATCCCACTGATACACACATATTAACACAAATGTGCATCATTTTGCAGTTGCATGGCATGTTGAAAATACAACATTTCATTCATAATTATGGATACAGCAAATAACTAGTAGCATATGCAACCAATTTTAACATTTAAATAATAATAAACATTATACAGCTGACATGCTACATATCGTTCCAGCTCTCTGACAATTCTCCTTGCATTTTACACTCAACAAAATGTGTGCATTATTTTTATTCACTATATTTGAAGAAAAAACCTGTTTAGTTTATCGTGTATATGTGTGACAGTAATCTGTTGATATTTGTGTGAAACACTAACAGATGGACCTGCCTCATGGATGAATGGTGAGGCAAAAGCACTTCCTTGTCCATACACCCTTTCACTGAGAGAATGTATAAAGCCAGTGAGTGGCCAGTGACAGCGATGGAAGGGCTGTCAGGAGATAAAGGCACAAACCCCTATCCCGAAACACTATTTATAGCTGAGCGCATGCAAATGTCAATAATTTATGCTGACACGTGTATATACTGCTGTCACATTAATAATTGTGTTGGTAAAACAGTCGTGGAAAAAGCACGCAGGGCAAAATGTAAGGGGCGGCGAACATGGAACTCTTTTCATGAGGGTAAATCACCCGGCGTTACAATGATCGATAGAAGAATGGGGCCCATGGAAAACAGAATCCCAAACAATTTCAGATGAATAAAAATGAAACTGGAGACTTTGGTGAATTGTTTTAATTGCACTTAATGAATCTGATGAAAACCGATGGGATGCAAGCTGTGCGGCAATGACAAATCCTTACAAAGACATTTAGATGCAAGAGCAGATACCCGGACCATCTCCTCTGAATCTGCTTGGCGCTCTACGTGTCCCGTTTTACAATGGGCACATGAAGAAAAGCATGGCAATCAATATTTCCTGCACTAATTGAAGTGCTTTTTATCTTGCTGGACTTGCAGTGTGTTGTGTTTGTGTGTGTGTGTGTGTGTGCATGTGTGTGTTTGTGTATTTGTGGGGCTCTTGTATATTCATCCCAAGAGCTGTCCACTTCTCTTTGTCTGGCCTGTCCTGTCTTTGAACTCTGTCAGCCTCTGGAACACGCCTGCCGCTTTTATCAATATTTATGCCAGACAGGAATCTGGACCCAGGTCACGAGGCTCTGCACTACTTACAGTCAACCGACTGTGAACGCAACTCATGGATCACATCGCAAATGTGTCCTCAGATATAGTTTAAAAGTATTTTATCCTTCGGTAGAAAAATATTAGTATTGAATATTTTCAACCAATCTTTCTCCTTCTGCTCGTCTTCTTTGATTTCCCCCGGGAGTGATGTGCGGACTGTGGAGAGATAACAATGTGTGAAACAGTCAGAAGTTGGTAAATGCATCCCAGATGACTCAGAGACAGTTTGAGTTCCACAGTAAGAGGCGCAATTTGTCGCAGAGTCTCAAAACCCCCCCCAAAAAAAACTCAATATAGGGAGACATTGCAAATGACAGGCTAATTCCTTTATCACGGCAAAGAACAATTAATTTAAGGAACAAGGCCCTCCGGAGATTTGAAATCTCAAGTGAATTGAACGAGTATCTATGAAGAAGGAAAAGGATGAGTACTTAAATGAGGGTAGTCCTGTTTCACTTTGATGTCATTATCTGCTGATGTGTTCACTGTTTAATGACAAAACAAGGAAGGAGCATCCAAGATTTCTAACTTCAGCTAGTTTCTCTATTTCTGGCTCCTTGTAAGGCATGTAAATGTTCACTTTAAATTCAAATAAGTCCCACAGAGCTGTGTGTGTGTGTGTGTATGTGTGCGTACGTGTGTGTGCGTGCGTGAGCGGAGTTTCACACAAACGTCTCAGTAGATGTTCTGTTCAACAATCACAACTTCCTCTGCTAAATCTTCAAGACCTTCAAGGCAATTGCATAGCACATATTAAGTTTGCCAAGCGGGAAATTTTGTCCGAGGCTATGCTTATGTGTGGTAATCTTCCAGACTTTCAAGTGCAATCACTCTCGTCTGGAAAGTCCTGCTCTTCATTTGACACGGGATGTTACACTGGACCAGCGGCTAATTGTGTTGGCCCGATGATTAACATTTGAAGGAAATATCATCTCCAGCAGCCGGGGCAACAGTTGCATCACAGCAGAGCATAAAGAGTGGAAGATAGTTGTTTTTTCTGTTTATGGGTCTCTATATTTTTGATGGTAAACTGTGTTTGTGTAAGAGGGTAAATGTCGTTTGTTTTAAAACCCACTAACATGACACTAATGTTTAGATATCTGGAGAAAAGATAAAGCAGTTATATATATATATATATATATATAAAAGATGGATGACATGACTGCTAGCCAAAAGTGAAGCCTAAGTGTCCCAATTGCCCCCTGGTGTCTGGCTGCAGTACAGAACACTGCCTCCTCCATGTTAGGAAATGAGATGTGGACCAAACTAAAAAGGAACTAAACATATGGTTTCTGTCATTATACGTATTTCTTAAGGCAATGATGTTTGTTCAAATTGCTCAGTAAGTTTGGTTTATTAAAGTCATTAAAAAATAGGGTGGAACGTCATGATTGACAGATGGGACTGACTGAAAAAAGCTTTTCATCACAGCTGTAGATTATAATTCATTATAGTCTGGTTCAGAATAAATATAACGGAGACAAAAATAGATGTGATGTATAATTTTTCATATAGTGTCCATTTTACTTTGAACGGTTATTAGCAAAGATGAGAGGAGGCTTCATAACAGTTATCCACCAACAGCAGCACTAATATAGATGAATATTAACTGATTGAATTCTTTACATTGTGGTATATTATTGCTAAATCATAAAATCCAAATCTTCAATGATTAGACTGGATATTATGTATAGAGGACAATAACATTAAGATGATTAAGAAGATTTTTTTTAAATACAATTGTAATATCTGAATTTTAAGCCCCAAAGTGTTTGTGTTTATTTGACCTTGTGATATGTTTGTCTAATGATCTCACCCTCTAGTTTATTCTTAACCAGCATATAAACAGTATGTAGTGACGATCGCACACAATCACGACACATCTGTCTTTAATAAGGATGGAGCAAATGATTGTTGTCAAGATAAAGAACACAGCGACAATCATGATTAACGTGATGAGCACAGGTCACAGAGTAAATAATTGTATATCTAAAATTTGCAACAGGCATTATTATTCTGTGCAACATAAATATCCGAGTGTTTTGGCAGTGCCAGAAGATTAGCATCACATTCCACGAAGGCTCTTATAGAGTAATTGGGTATTGGACAAGACAGCATACAATTACAGGCACAAATTGTAGGTCTCTACATAGTTTTATGTGTAGCTGCTCTGCACAAAGCATTGTTCCTGGAAGTCCATTGTTGTCTTGAGTTATAATGGTAATCGCAGTTTAAATAAAGGATGTGTGAAAAGATCACACCCGACATCTTTGTCCCTGCACCGTGCAGCAAATGATAACTTCAGTCTCCTTTGTTTTCCTTTTAGCTCATTTTCCTTTGTGATACTAAACACAATAAATAGCAAGTCTCCCCTCCTTTTTCAACAGGTACAAGGTGCATGAACGTAACATGGCGACTGAATATCCCGACATTCTGTAAAACACAGCTCTGCAGGAGCCTAAAAAAAAATCAAGAAGTGGCTGCATTAGTTTCAAGGCAGCTCAGTGATGCATGAAATAATGTCCTGTGGCATGTTGCTAAGACCCATCCCCGATGGGAACAAGCACTGAAATAGCCACCGAGCTCCAGCGTTCAAACCCCCCCCCCGCCCCATCAGCTCCAAGACAGAGTCGCAACTCACATCACTGTGCTTCTCCATCTCATGCCATCATCCAGCGTCTCTTTCATGCAACCCTTTTCATGCTGGTTATGCAACCCATCTGTACAATGCTTTACACTTTACGACCGGCTTCTGTCGATCCGCCTCTCCTGCTCCTCTGAACCCACATGCTGTCTATTTTTAATTGCTGATGTTGCAGCAGGTCGGGGGGGTTAGACTCACGACTAGATTCTGGTTTATTAAGTGAACCACCACATTGTCTGGGAGGGAGGGAGGGCAGTTTTAGTCGGAAGCAGGTACCAACATGGTGTATTAACGCCAACTTTGAATTGTTATTATCATGCTCTCTCATGTTAGGCTATTTATACACAGCTGAAAGTGGTCTGCAGTATCAAACAAGGCCTTATTATGAAAAAACTATACACACAAGGTTCATATCAAACATGACGGAAACACTCCACTTGTCACTGCGCTGCCTGATCGCTGCAAGACACACAATGGCTTACACATTACTGCGTGAACCTCCGGCACTTCACTCTGCAGCATACGCTCAGGTTCTCATCATCTGAGACGTTTTTTTTTATGTTAACATAATTGAAAGGAACTTGCTCAGCCACTGACGAGGAAGTCTAACCACACACTAAACTCACATCTAGTATACCCTTACAATCACTTATGGCAGCTGTGTACGTGCAATGGACTTAACTGCAAATTAGTACGGTGCCTTTCGGGAAAACTGCTGTAATCGAATTGTACTCAAATTTCTCACTGCCACACAGTTTATTACGAGCCAACAGACAAATCCATAAGAATAATGGATTACTGCTGTCTTTCACGTGTGGCCCCCAATGTGGTAATTTAGTATATCATAGCAAACCTCATTCTATTTGCTGAAATCCAATGGTAAAGACCATTTTTAAGCCACTAAAAACAGCTTAGATAAATCACCTCACAGTCCAATCTATGTTTGTGATACATGAGCTGTTGGATTCTTTGGTATAAGTTTGACAAGTTAGACTTTTGAAAAAGAATTGTTCTTGACTATTTTGTGCCGGGCCACAGCACCTGCATCCACTTTGTTATCACTTAACTTGAGAAGATGAGCCCTGGGCAGCAATTAAATTGAAAACTTAGCTTAGCCTGGGAGGAATGAAGCTGGGCACGCGGTTTGAACTCCCCACCAACAATTGGCATTTGAGAGATGAGTATGTTTAAACAAATTTAAACCGCAGTGACAGCATTTCAAAACATCCCCGCCTGCGCCGCACTTCCCCACCCCGGGATCGTGCACGCTAGCTGCAGGATGGGGGTCCGTGTTTGAATTCCTCTCTTCAGCCCAGCGATACGGGAAAGCACACACCGGTGAGGGGGTCTGTCTGCTGCGAGAGAAAAGGGCTCAAATACATATTAAACACAGCCCTGAAGAGCACTATGTTAATGTCAGGTGCTCCCCACGGTGCAGCAATGTCAGCAGCATCTGGCTCATTTCAGGGAAGAGGGGCAACATTGTTTTTAACATGTGGTGAAACACAACGGCACAAATTAAAAGAGGAACATCTGCATTGTTACGTCACGTATGAGACGGAGAGGGAGCGACACTTGTTCTTTGGCACCAGTATGAAACATGGATCCTGCTGGTTAGTAAGAAATGCTGAAAATTTCTTTCCAAAATGTAATCAGGTAATTGCCATGTAGTCAAATTTTCACTGTGATTACATCAAATGAATTCCACCGGTGTACAGCTGCTACAGTGAACGGTGCATTCCATACATCGAAGAGTGGATTTAGACAACAGGGTGCAACCTTGGGTGGCTGAATATCTCAGATAGACTCTAGGGCTGCGACTAGGGGATGTTATCACATCAATTAACCAACATTACTTTATTTAATAATTGATTAGAAACACAGCAGTGGTTTAGGACAACAAGGATGATCACCATAGGGGACTGTGCAAGAAAAACCAGCATCGTCATTATAATTTACCTATTGATTTAAGAGACAGTAGTAATTATCTAATCTTTAAATACTGACTTCAGACAGGACGTATAGGAAACTTGACATGTGATTTATTTTGTGTGTTAGTTTACTTAGTATTGTATCTGTGTGTTAACAGCATTGTCTGATTTCCATCATCATTCTGTTTATATTTGTTATTTCATGTGAATAATAATGAAACTTGTGCCTTTGGTTATTTATTCTGAATAAATCTAATGGATCTGATGAAAGCCAGTGGAACGCTAGCAATGCATCCCACAGCTTGGGTTCAGATGTGGGGTTTTAATCATAGGTTTGCTGTTGTTTCGATTGTGTGCATTGTACTGCACATGTATTATCCATTGATATGTTTTAATTATATATGCATCCATCCATCCTCTTTAGGGGACAGTGCTAACCACTGTACCATCATGCTGCCCTGCAATTATATAAGATGGGTCATTACATGTTATATTATGTTGTCTTTTAAGAACTGGCTTTGGATAACAGATGCAAATTTTCCCATAAACTAACTCTGGCTCATTCCCTGTATTTTGTCTGTTGATTAATGAGCACTGTGCCTATCAGATACAATAAATACATAATAATCAATTCATTGTTTTGTCTCTACCATGTCAGGTGACTGAAGTTGAAATTATTTATTGTCTGATAAATAGTCCAAAGGTATGTGATAGATTCACTCTCATAGATCACATCATATTTTATATAAAGCACCATTACATATTTTATATGTAATGGTGCTTTACTGGTTATCAAAATATTCCCTGATAAAGTATAAAAATCTGGTAAATTAACTTCTTGTTCAGGTCAAACACAGTTTATTTTTGCAATAGTAAAACATACTCACACCAAATCATTACCACCTATTGTAGATTATAGCTGGAGATTTTGAGGAACTGCGGAGTGGTTACAGCACAAGCGTTCGATAATGAAGGTTAATCTATGCAAAACCAAATCTTGAGGCCTTTGTCAGCCCCTGTTAATGCCTGATTAGATGCTGTAATAAGGCCGTCACTGTAAAGGAAGAGGAGCACAGTCGACATGAGGAAACGCACAGAAAACCTCTCTCCAAATCTTCAAATGGCTGTCTTCGACTGACAACTCTGCCTGATTAATCAACTGATAGGGGACATGGCAAAATGACAGTGACATGATGAAATTGCTCTCAGGTTTTATCAAAACGGTTTTTAAAAAGAATCCTCTCCCTCTCTCTCTTGATTACAGCCCCAGTCAGCAATCGCCAGCTTGGAGACAAAACAAAGCGATTCTTAATTTCCAGCAGTTACAAATGCCAGAACCCAAGGCGCATGGAGGAGGCAGATAAAGTTGTTATTGGCAAATGTCCTTGGTGCCAGCAGAGTGAGCGCTCAGTAATCCTACTGTTTTATTAGTCTCCCAGGACCCTGGGACTCTGCGTTACTATCACAGGCTGGTCCCATGTAGATAACAATTCCATTCACCCTCACATCTACTCATAGCTAAATTGACTACAATTATCAGGACTCGGGAGCTTATTATTGCCCTCTTTTATTTACACACAGACTTGTGCACAAGCCCTAAAGTTTGTAATGCTGTGAGATGTTGGACATTGCCTAACATGTCTTAATTCTCCATTAAATCCTCTGGAAGGACGGCATTGATCTCATCTGCTCTGCTCTAAGCCATAATTGACCGTGAAGCAATCAGGTATTGTACAGTTAGCTTTTTTCAATTCCTTGTTGACCAATCAAGAAAGTTACTTAGACTAACTCTAGGTTAGTTCGTATGCATCCAAGAGGTTAACATAGTACAAAGGATAAATTACTTGTATCAACACATAATGTACGCTTATATATGACGTTTGCTTTTTTTGACTGATAGTGATATTTACTGTTATTACGATATTACTGTGTTGAGAGCATAGCTTGTATATAAAGATGGATAACAGATCTACACTTCATCCTTTTGTGTCAAAATGAAGCTAAAACATCTTTGTTAATGGTCCCAGCAAAACTGGGTGGCATCATTTGGAGCCAAAGTCTGAGCAGTAACGATCCGGGACAGAAGCCCCGGGATCAAAGTCCTGCTTAAACGTGACCTCAACCAATCCCAACCCAGTCTCAGCTGTCACTCATGACATCTCACTCCTTTTATAGTGTCAAACCAGTACTGGTATTCATAACTCAGTGAAAAAATGTATTCCCGAAAAATATGTCAATGGGATAAGAACTATCAAACAATTACTGAATCCTTCTTTAGGAAATTTGTACATTGACCTTCATTTTGTCCACATCCCATGTGCTAACATGGCAGCAGCGACGTGTATGACCTATACCAAAGCCCGCCACCAGGGGGTGATCCAGATGATTTAACTTCAGTTCAACAGCTTTACAAACTAGCTAATGAGGCCCGGTAGCATCAGTGTCGACAGGATAGAGTGTAAAGAAACAACAGTGTGCCCCCGAAGAAGGCAGGCTGCCAAGGGGCCAGGGGTAAACAGGTGACACCATGACCCTCTATTAAAAGGATGTCACCCGAAGGCATCCGCCACAGGTGAGGTCAGTAACCTTGCTCTCGCTGGGAATCTGAAATATGAAGTGGCCTGTCAGTAATCTCAAGTCTGGGAGGGCACCAGGAAACTGGAAAGGGGAAAGTATTAAAACGTATCAGTATTTTTGACATTGCATGTGTCAAAGCATTTTCAGTCTCATTTGTAGTCTGAGTTCCCACTGGCCTTTCTTTCCATTCATCCATGCGTGGCAGCTGAGAGGCTAAATAAAAATGAGTCTTATCCATACCGGTAAACTGACATAGCATTGGACCTAAAGCTAAGTAAACTGGAAAATATTTTCTTGGAGAAATGGTAAACATCAATATCTTAAGGGTAATAAACACTGCACTGTTAAAAAGTAAGTTATTCTATAACCATATAAAACCAAACCTTTCAGACCAAATTTAATGTTATCACCACATACTCATGTTGACCAACAGTAACCGTAGCTAGACATCCAACTCTTATATCAATTAGAAACATGTGTATTACCTTTATTTTAAATAAGAGAATGTTGTCATCTTGCATGTAGGTGCATGACAAACCTCAGTATAATATAAGTAATGCTGAAACAAGTCAGGATTGATTCTCTGTCTTTAACTGAAGAGTTGGACAATATGGTGCAACATTGTCTCAAAGCCAACCAGACGAAAAGTTTTAGTAGGATATTTATCAAAGACATCTCTGAATTAGGATATATTTTAATGAAACAGCAGGCTTTATACATTATTGAACAAAGATCCTCCTGAAACACAGTGCCTCAAGTTTGCCTCGGGCTGTGTTCCTCTCGCTGACCTTTTTGGAAATTTAAAGTCTGATTACTTTGAATGGAAATAAATAATGGAAACAGTGCACAGGCCTAATCTGCCGCTCACATTTTACCTTACATCTTTACATGTGGTGTATGGAAATGTGAAGTGCTGTTTCTCATTTTCCACGTTGTAATTTAAAAACAAATCTTCTTCCACTGACCTTTGGGAGAGTATGTCTGTGAATGGACCAGCAGGAGTTTGCATGAGTGCTTGTGTTTATGTAGACTCTGTTTCATATTTTACAAAGAGCAATCAAAGGAAAGACTCCATTGATTGAATTTGGATTACATGAGGTATTAATACAGGAAAAGCCCATTGATTGGACTTGTGCTTTATGCAATATGCAAGTTCTACACAAAGTCAATAGAGAAAAAAGTGTGTGTTAAAATGAATAATTCAACTGGGTGTCTAAAAAACTAGCGATCTTGCTGATTCGACATGTGAGAGGACTTGCAGTAAAGGTTTAAATATTCATGAAATTAAACGCAACATGAGAGTAGGGTTGAGAGGAGGTTAAGCCTCATAGGCATCAGTCACACGTCTGCAGAAACCTTCCTACAGGAGGCGTAGCTCACCGCAGAAAACACACCAAAGCATGTACAGTAGTTTGTGTATTTTTAACAAAACTAAACACTGTGCCTTGGGCATACAGGGACTGTTAATTGGCCAGTATGAACATAAAGTGGACTATTCAGATATCCAAGAGATTCTCCCTATAGGTATAATTAGAAGTGCAGCTGCCAAAGCATCCCCTATAGAGAACCTGCCATGGGTAACGTTTCCTCCCAGTGGATGCTTGGAGAAAGATAATTGGTGTAATGTTCATGCCAAGTGTTGTGAGCTAATTAAAGCTGGGGGCATTGGCTATCAGATCTCACAGGCTCCACTGCAGATGTCCACTGGTCTACAAAAAGTCCTAAAGTTCATGTTTTTTACTCTGTTTTATAAAATTACCTTTTTCATACTCTTGGGGTTGACATTAGGTCAGGGTGATTTGCAACAACAAAAGGTGAATTAATGTTGTATTTAAAAGTTTAAATGACATTGAAAGACAGAAATTAAAATTGCTTTTAGAGCTAGGCTCATATAATACATATCGATATGTTGATATCAAATTATCTAACTATATATAGAAAGAAAACAACAAAAACCAAATAAATAGCACTCCAATTACAAACATAATTTGTCTTTTCTGCAATCTTTTCTGCATTGTTTATTCTGCAAAGTAAAAGTTTTCATACAAGCAAACGTAAACAGTGATACCAATATATATGTGAAAGGCTCATATCAGAAAATATTGTTGGGCAACCGATATATAAGTGATGTATTTTGGTCTTTGAATGACATTTTCTCCCTGTTTTCTCAGTCACAATTTTAAAATGTGACTTTTAAATGTGATAAAAAACTAATGGCCAGAGTTCTCTCCTGCTGGGTGAGCAGAATGTCGTAATTTTCGATATCACAGTTACAAGTAGTGTTTAAGTTATAGCCTGAAAAAGAAAGACTTCCCGGTTATACAAACTGCATAACAGTCATACAGCCTGCAGGGATATAAACTGGCAGAGTTACCAAAACAGATGAACACAGACAGTCGGATATGTGCAAACTGCAGATTAAAATGCAGCAAATGGACTCATTCTAGCCACACAATTAAAACACAACACTACCAGTGGCCATTTTTTTCAAGTCATCTACTTAATCCTTTTAACTTGAATCTCAAACACACAAATTGCTTCCTCCTGGCAAACCATTCAAGCCACAAACACATACAGGTACTACACACACACACACACACACACACACACACACACACACACACACACACTGTCTACATATTGAATTACATGTTTTGATGAATTACTGTTGAAATTACAGTAATAAGTCACCACTTCATTTTACATCTTAAATGAAAAAACAGATAGAAAACAGTGTAGAGGGGGAGATAACTGTATCTGCTCTGTTCCCTTATCTCTTCCCACTGTCACATAATTTCAGGTTGAGCATGTTCAGTCAGTCACAATACAGGATACAGCAGTTTATATCTGCCTACACTTTGGAATTGTTTAAGCCTGTAAATGCTCCCCCCATAAAAAAAAATCCATTTTCCTCCCACAGATAATTGAATGGTTATGACGGGCAAAAACAATGAGAGGGCGAATGTCCAGTTAAACCTTGTTGGTATATTTAGACGAGCTTTCAGGGATATTAAGGGCTTGGCTGTAATTGCGCCAGAGCGATTATAGCTTTTATTTGGAAGCTTCTCACGGAGAGTGAAAACCAAACGCCATTACCCATGATTGGAGTCTTCTTGTCATCAGCAAGATAATTGTCCACAAGTTCATGATCTCTCAACAGTGCCGACTGAATTGAGTCTGGAAATAAAAAGTTGCTGCAGCTCCCACACAGCACCACCCAACTGAACCTGCCCACTCTCACTCCTGGCTTTGAGCACTCCCTCCCAGAAAAGACCTTTCCAGTCACGCTGGTTCATCATTTTTAGATGGAGTTTCTTCCAAATACACACAGCACTGTAAAAACCCATATTTCTCTCACTACATGAATGCTAAATCTTATCATAAGAGCAGTAGAGATAGTGAATTATAAAAAAGGAAAGGGGAACTTGTACGTTTTAGGATACAAAGACAAAATGTACGCTCGGTCACTATTTATTGCCAAGTAAATCACATTGCAATTTCTTTACTGTAATGGAAGATTTTTTACACAATGCATCAATCTTTCTTTGAGGATAATATAGAGCAACTTTGCCAAAACCTATATTTGCTCAAATGTAGTTATATTTTTATTGTGAAGCAGAGGTTAGTCTTTCTCCTCCACTCCAGATTACTGGGGAAATGCTAAAGAGGTTGGGTAAGGGAGAAGTCGGTCTGGGGCTGGGATGGCATGGAGGTCAGCTGCAGCAGCCCGGCGTGATAGCAGGACTGATGAGGACAGCAGACTGAGTGCTGCAGCAATCTGGCCTCCTCCAGACGGGCTCCATGGACATCAGCAATGAGATCTCCTTTACCCTGTTTAACTGTGTCTGAGAGTGCAACCTCACTATTATGTCAATGTCAGGGGCTTAATGCTGATTCATACAGCTGCACAAATCCGAGATTAACCTCCAAGCAGGAGGACCCTCTCTGCAGCAAGCTGCATGGGTAACTTTATGTCTCGCAGGAGAGGCAATATGATTTTGTTTTGATAGCAGACAGACATGTGTCACCCCAGATGTCTGTATTGACATACACAGATAGACTTACAGACGGATGGTTACAGAAAAACGACTATTTCCAGATAACGTGTTCATGTAAATTTATCTAGCTGTCAAATTCTTATCTAATAGATTCAGTGCTACAGACTTTCATCCAATGTCAAAGAAAAAGCCTGAAACAAAAGCAATGTCCTTCCTCAAAGATAATTTAGGGATATCTGAGTCACCACTGGTGAATTGAGTCTTCTATGCTGCAGTGCACCCCCACCCTGGCTTTGCAGTGTTTCTATAAGAATGAGCATTAAGGCATTTGCGGGGTTGGGGTTATTCAGCTGCAAGCCCTTGTGTGCCGCCCAGTGGAATCAGTCTCTTTTCACAAAAATAAACCACGCAGCAGTGGTCAATTCTATTTTATAGGAATTAAGCGGGCGTAAAAGTAAAGCACATTTATCAGCTCCACTTGAGGGAGTTTTAATTCCATTTCTGTTTCTTAGTTTCGTAACATCAAACACAGAATGCTTTGCAATACTGATTGAATCTAATATTAAGGCGACAGTGATGTACATTCTGCACAGATTACGACTTCCAATGCTGTGGTTTGACTTCTTTCAATTACCACAGGGATTTGACAGTGCTATCAGTGTGCTGAGGCAGACATGCACAGCCTGGTGGTGCAGACTTCAGCACGACTCATAAAACTGCAGAGCTGTTATGAAGGGTTTCGTAGCTGTATCTTAGAAACATGTTCAGGCATGGTACAGGAAATTGCATCATATCTTTTGTGAATCAACAGGCAGCAATCTCGCTGAAAGAGTGTATGTCTGCTGGAATGGGTGGGTGGTGAGAGAAGTGCAAAACTATAATCGAAAACACAAAGGCGACAGATGGAAGTTCCTCTTTGGTCAGTGGCTGGCAGGGTTTATTTGAAGGAATAGCAGTTTGGTGAATGAAGGGTTCTCCTTGGCTTGCCTTCTGTCTTGTTTGATGGAGATGCCATCCCATTGCCTTTGCCATAGTTTCCTCATCGGAGTCATCTGTGTTTCGACAATGCCGAGTTTAAACATTGATATTGACATCATCACCGTGACAATCCCCCAAACACGGAATGTGAACATGTGGGGCACACACTTGTTTGATAAACATGGTAGACTTGGCTGAATGGTGTCGGCCTCTCTAGCCATCACTAGATTGTATTTCTGATTCATTGTGTCTTCTTGACATCTTTATGTTGAAAATGAGGTCTTTGTTAAAATGTTTGCAATAGATCCAGTTAGTTTTGATTTCACGTTGCAATTTAGGGAGCGGACTAGAGAATGTTGTATGACAAACATACATCTTGTCATCATCACCCATGTGGGCTGGGTCTACCAATACTTTGATTGGTTAGACGGTCGTGGTGTCAATTCTACTGCTGGATTCTTATTTTCCTTGCAATTATTTTGAAAAAAGTCCAAAGAAAGTCTTCGATTTAAATGGAGAAAATGTATGCACATGTTAATTTCATTACATAATTGTATCATTATGTTGTTACTACCAGCATGTTGTCCTCATCCTTCAAACATTAGTGTAGATCATCGGAGGTGAAAGCTCTAAGAAGCCATCTTTAGATTTTTCAAACACATGATCTTTCCCATCCTTTGAATATTTTACTGCATAAAAACGGTTGTTTTTTCAAATAATTGCTACGTTATATACCTCACGTTGTTGTGTAGACATAGATGTTGTAATGATTCTAGAACAGGGACCCAATTATTTATAATAGAATAGAAATGCCTTTAATGCAGGTTTGCATGTTTTGTGATTTAGCTAGCAAGTTAAAACTTTTATCATCAAAAATCTGATAAGCTTTTATTCATCTGACACAACCTTTTCCAGCAAATTTGCCTTTACTTGCTCTGCTGATACACCTCTTCAGCATCATTCTGTCAATCTAACAAATCAATCTCTCCTTTGACACTAGCGTTGTTGTTCTCTATATATCCTCAGAGAGAGCTATTCTAAACTTTGTTGCTGCCTATCCACCTCGTTGTGTAGCTAACAATAACTTAAACATGTAATAATGTCTAAAACTTATCTATTTTAATTAAGACACAAGACTGATAACTTAATAACAGAATGAGTTCACTTTCCATGAGAGAAATCAATTTTCTGCTCTGATTTGCTTGCCACTCTCCCCATGTGCGTAAATCCAAGAGGGATTGAGCAATTGGAACGATATCACCATTATATGATTACTTTTGGTTACTGGTACCTGGATACAGTGGGTTGCTCATTATACCCACTGGGTCTAGACTCTCCCTTAAAGATAATGGATAGTTTTCTTCCCAGTAAGCAATATACAGTGTTTAATGCATGGCTGATCTGAAATGGGCAGGCCCTGTGGCAGTGTGTGGTAATGGCTTCTTGGGTTCAGACGTTGGAGATATTTCTTTGTTCCTTTTTTTGTAGAAAGCCGCTCTCACCTATCCCATTTCCACAGAACCAGTGCTGGTGCCTTATCTAGAACTGGTGGTATGCATTTCAACCAAAAAAGGGCTGGATGCTGGCACTAGTACAGCTCGATAGAAATGTTGGTGCCAAAGTTGTAACCACTGATGTAAATGGTGTCAACTCTGGGAGGGTTTACAAGAGTGAATGAAAGAGCAGTAAGAGGTTTTTCAAAACCTTAAAATGCTAAATGTAATGATTAATAAAGGCGAGCAAAGCAGTTGTGTTTTATCAGCTACGATTATGATCTTTCCAACTGATCTTCCTACAACATCCACTATGAAGTGTTCTTCTACAGTCTATGTATTATCTGGACAGTAGTCAAACAACGGATAAGTGCTTTAGATTAGTCCAAACTGGGATGGAGGAACTTACAGGTTTACTTGACTTCAATGCTATTAATCTTAAGGTAAATTATAAACATTAGCAGAGACATGTAGAAAACATTCTGGTGCTATTTCTCATTAGCTAATGCTGAGCGTCACTGTCGTCAGTTTAAAAAAACAAATGTGCTGCTGGTACATCAAAACAGCTTTAACTAATTAACTTGATGACAGGTCCAAATTGCCTTTGGCTGTTATCGGTTTGTTTGCTTTCTGGACACAGCGGTCTTGTTAAAGATAGTTTATGAGAGAGGAACTGGCACTCGAACACCACTGTACAACCACGACTGAACTCAGTGTTTCTGTTGTTCCAACAAATCCAACTGAATGAGACATCTTAGCATTCCCCACAATGAACTGACATTGAGATACAATCAATAAATAAGCTGTACATTGTGAACCATGACCTTCATTGAAATACAATCAATAAATAAGTTTTATATTGTGAGCCATGAAATTCATATCTGGAACAAGAAGCTCACAAAAACATGATATGTGAGATATAGGCATAATGATGCTGGGCTTAACATCACAGCATCTTCCATCCGCTCAAAACTAGTCGATACTTCACTTTCATCACTGGAAATCCAGCATAAATTTAAACCAAGGTTGGAAACACTCTCTGAATTATAATCCTCACCTACATGACTTAATCTCTTAACATGTGATACTGAGGGTTGTAATTTCCAATAAATTAATTTCAGATTTATTATGACACACTCTTTCTCTGATAAGAGTTCAAGAATGCGGCGTAATACTCTTGCCTGTTGGTCTATGACTGATGTTTATCTTCAAAGCTCAGATTGCTGAATCAAAGACAATGAAAGATGGACTCCCCTGATAGCATGGGACGTGAGTTGAAGTAATCTGCTTTGACAAAAAAGATTGCTAATATTTACTGACATATAGGTTGGCATGCTCTTTTTAACTACTTCACAGCTCCAAGATAAATCAACGACAGCTAGGCCATTGCCATCTGAAGTAACGGGTTGACTTTGACTTTCCGCTTGAAGGGACGACCACATGTTTTTTTATAAACAGATGTGCAGCTGCAAAAAAACCTCTCTGTATTGCACGCACTGCATACAGCCACAAAGAGTAGCAGCCATTCTCTCAACGGAGAGGGAAATGAACCCATAAGAAGCGGCTCAGTGAGCACAATTGGCACTAAGACATGGTATATTAGAGCATGTGCTGCAAGGTGGTGAAGGTCTTGGTCTTGGCATAAGCAAACCAGAGTAAAACAAAGAAACAGCCACACAATAGAAGGAATTGGCAAAGATTCCAATACAGTAAAGGAAACAGTAAGTTGTGCCAAAACAGCTTCCTAAGCTAAGCAAGCACAATGGATGAAGTAGGAAGGAGTGAAAACAAAGAATTTTAGTTGGAAGTAGATATAACAGCAAGCTGGAAACCCCAGATGTCCTTCACAGTTGGTCAACCTACTGAACCAATACATACAAAATACTTTCTCAAAACAGTGTGTTCTAATGAAATATTTTACACTGCTACTAAAGCAGTAGTTCTCTGCTTCTTTTCTGCATATTGATTCTCTGTAGTGGTGAGCAGGTAATTTCATGCAAAACATTGCCATTTAGCCTCAGTTCATTTTGTGTTTGAACGATTTAGTGGATGTTTTATTTCAGAACGGGTCATGTGCTCCATTAATGACGTGATTGGCAGTAAAATAGGTCTGGGCTTAAGCAAGTTTGGTCCATTCACCAATTAAACCATGACTGCTGTTTCGCTACAATGCTTTGTCTGAACTGCTGAATGGAAAGTTGAGAAGCCACAAGAAAGGCTCTTTTATAGTTGGCAGTTTTTCAGACATAATGTGAGACATTTTTTTATCACAATTCTCTGGGCTGCTCTATTAAAGGGGAAGTAAATAAGGTGTGCTGTAGGTGCTACTATTCGTTTGATTGCCAGAAGCAGGTATAAAAGCTGAGTGAGATTTCAGGCTCTTCATGTTGGGCCTTCTGGACCATCTTTGAAGCTTTCTTATGTCTGATTAAACGGACGAGGAGTGCCTACAGCGAAGTCTACATATAGGTGAATTTGAACGGCAACATTTGTGTGCCACACTCTACTCACTGTACTCACTGTACCGCTTTCACAGCCACATACTGAAATGTTTACTTTTGTTCATTGTTCTTTAGAGATCGTATAGTGTCAGTCGATGAAACACTTTAATTACTTACTGATGTGCCTGCATTTGTAACATTGGTCCATTAATAGTGGGACAGAGGATTTTTATATTAGAAATATATGAGATTTTAGTTACCCATTTACACTTTCTTTGCTTTGCAAAGTATGCCATTATGCATTGCAAAGATGACTAAACATTTACGGAGTGCAAGCTTATTCTACCAACATTCTCTTAAATAGCATTTCCTCTTCATCGTCTGCATCCTAACATTTTGCACTATGCTGGAAATTAAATGTTTGATGTGTTGAAATACAGTGAGGATTACAACGCTGAGGATTAGGCTTAACCAGCTAAGCTTGCCTAATCACTACATGTGAAACTGGATTGGTGAATGTGCTCAGGTGCGGCTGTTTATTAACATCCATCTCAACTGTAAAATAGAAAAGGAAAAAGAACACCTACAGCACCTCTGGTCTGTAGGTGTTTCACTTGATGTGCTAGGGAGATGATAACACCACAGGGTCCACACAAAGTCTGGCCATTCATCACTTGCCAGCTCACATTTGTTTTGTGTCAGCAGTGAAATTGCTCGAAGGCTTTGGATGTGCAGTGTTTGGTTGTTAGTTATTAAAAGGCAAGGGGTAAGAACAGGCACTGAGATGGGCCTCCCTCTTCTTCTTCCTCTGCATGCTCTGTGTATTTGTGGTGGTGGTGGTGCCACAGGGACATTTTCCCACCCAGTAATGGGCTTGTGTCAACACAGTAACTTTCACTTTTTTTACAGGACATTTTCAAAATAAAATACATGTGTGAGCTCATTTGCTGTTCTTACTCGAGATGGCTCATAGCTGTTTGATGTGGACACAGGTGTAAGAGTGAGGGATGGATATTATTGAGATATGTCCTGGTGATCGATTGTGGTTAAGAGGTCCCTGAATGATTGTTTTTGACCTGGTTGAAAAACACCATTTCTTGGCAGATATATTTTCTAACTGCAGGGCACTGTTTTAATATTTAGGCCTTTGTCCTCTCCAGTCAAAATGATGCAGTGGGCCTGTTTGGGCAGCCTCACTTTCGTAGTATACTTTCAGTTGCGATTAGAAGCATAACAACCATATGCTGAACCTTTCATCAGACAAAGTTTGCAGATTGCTTCATTAATAGCATTATTGGCGTTGGTTTTAAAATCTAAAATATTGCCAAACAGGTGCTATTGCTTCAACGCTTTCTTACCAAAACCTCTGCTCTCATCAAGTTATAAGACTCATAGAGAGCTTGTGTGTGTGTGCATGAGGTACAATTCCTTGCAATGTTTTGATGAATTCATGCTAATGTGATGATTGTATGGTCTGTACACAGAGAGGAAGCAGAAAGCAAGCAGACATGCAGCGTTAGTGACTGAGAGGTGTTGAAGTATGAAAGTCTTAGAGAGGCTTTGAAATCTTAATTGTACACAATCACACCATGAAGTTACAATTTATCAAATTGTGACAGAGATGGCGCGGTTAGCCTGATGATGCATGTCGCAACATAAGGAGTAAACAAAAGGTATTTTAACTGATCCAATAAATGTTAAGCATTAACTGAGTCTGTGTATATCAACACATCAATTTAACATTAGCCCAAAGTAAATCTTTACTGTGTCTTCGCCATGACCTTCGGCTTACCATCATCATTTTGGACTCTTAAACTAGACCCAAACGTGTTCAGAAAAATAAGTTACATTGTTGGTGTTGCCTTAGACTTTCATACTGTAGTACTTTTATTTGGAAAGTGAGAGAAAACAAAAGTTGCAGGGGTCACACTGGCCGGGTTAAGGGACCCAGACAAACAAAATGCAAAACTTGGTTTGGGAACTATCAAAGTCCCAGGAAAACAATTCTAGAAAAAAGAATTCGGTAAAAGTACATAAGTGCCCAGTGTTGCATTACAAACCGGTAAGACGGATAATGGCTGATGTAATTACCCAACATGTGTTGTCAGGAACTAGATCCGCTGATGAGTGCATGGGCTCATTAAATGAACGAGCACACAGAGAAGCCCTCATCAGACTATTACTGAAGATGAAAGAAATAGAACCTTGTCATTCTGGCAGATTGTGTGTTTAAATATCCAGACAGATTCTGTTTTTTTAGTTGAATGAAAAACAATAATACGATAATAAAAGGCTTCATCACCTCTCTGTGATAAAGGCCTTTGTGCTTCTAGATCTATTGGATACTGTGATGTATGTGAGAATGCTCATTATGCAACATGCTGTAATACTATATCTAGCACTACGACTACTACCACTTTTACAAATTATAATATTGATGATACGATTTCCATCCATGGAGCAACGTAACTAAATCAGTTGAGAGATGGGAGCTATGGATAGCCTGGTGCTCCATATGTTAGATAGTGTTGATCCATTAGCGTTTTAATATCCGCTTCGGTGATGGAAGGGTGCATAATGCTTTGTGACAGCTACGAAATAAAGTCAACCCAACCCTGCTCTGAGCAAACATTTATCTATCCCGCCTAAAGTCTGGCGGCACAAACATTCGGAAAATGATGACAAGCGCTCTCTGTTTTCATCTTGAACAAAATATAATTTCATGCTGGATTAACTACATATTGACCTGAAGTAAGGATGAGTAATCTGTGGGCACAATTGAAGCCCCCGGGCCTGAAGATCTTCATCAATTGACCGTTTCAACACATTACTGACAAAGAAAATAGAGAGAGGGAGAGAGAGAGAGAGGGAGAGAAAGAGAGAGAGAGAGAGAGAGAGAGAAGGAGAGAGAGAGAGAGAGAGAGAGAGAGAGAGAGAGAGACAGAGAGAGAGAGCAGGGTAACAAGACAGGGAGAGAGAGAAAGAGAGGGCTGAGGATGAGTGAGTCAGATGTTGAATTGTGACCCGAGAGCGGCTGCATGCCTAATCTGGAGACATTACTTGTGATTTAGCAGTCGATGTTGCCTCAGACACCTATGATTAAATTCCGCTATTTTACATTTTAATTGCTTTATTACCGTGTTGACTCAGAGAATAAGAAAGACTTAGGTCTAAGATTTTTAGACATACCTGCGTAAGCTCCATGAAATGATTTCATCCAGCCACAACCGGGGCATGAACATGAGCCTGTCATCGTTCAGCAAGTCAGTTCATAAAACTCTCTATTGTTGTTTCTTGTCTTGTCTTTGCATCTAATCATCCATTCATTATCCATAGGCTTATCCTGTGAGGGAGCCAGCTGACATCAGGGAGAGGCGGGTACTTCCTGGACACGTCACCAACATCTTGCAGGGCCAACACACAAACAACCATTCATACTCAGACTTCCACACCTCTGGTCAATTTAATACACCAATTAACATAAACCCCAATCTGCATGTGTTTGGACCGCGGGAGGAAGCCGGAGTCAACCGGGGCAAACACAGGGAGAACAGGCAAACTCCACACAGAATCTGATTCTTTTACTTTACAAAAATGGGACTGAACTCATCCTTGGACTCGAACAGTGACTCAGTTTCTAGATGTATTTGTCCACATTGCCTGTGACCTATGAGGACTTGCTTTAAGCCTTGAAGCCTTATCAGGTTGGTGGTCCAGGGCAGTAGATATCAAAAATGCTCTCCATGCAGTTTTACCACTACAAACAGTGCATAACAAATTAATATCGCAATGGAGAAGGGCATGTCAGTGTTTCCAAAGCCTAAAAATAAATGGTCACATGTGCACCAGCTGGCATCAACTCCAAACCCAGATTAGAAACACTCGCCTATCACTACAGCATTAATTAGATAAAATGAGTAGCCTAATAGTTTCCCCTCTTTCTGCGTATACAACAGATGTGTGACTCGCTGCAGCCACACAGCCAAATCTGTTGCACACATTTCCTCATTTAAGTGGTACCTCCTGCTTTAAGGTATTTATGGAGCTGTGTTTTGTTCCTCTTCCGTTCACTTCTACTTTATATTGTAACAAACTCTGTTAAAATCGGTAGGAATTCAATTGAGAAACCTCTGTACACCAGAACTTTGTTATACTTACTAGTATTGCCAATGTTGCCAAAGGCTTACATATATTAAGACATTATTTCTTTCTTTGTTGTCATGTTGCTCAGCTTGAACTGGAAATGAGCCATGAAGTTAATATGCACACATGCGCCGAAGGCCTGGACAGCTTTGGTGCTTGTTTATTTGTTGGTGTGGTGTGGGGATATGTTGCAGTGAAGATCCAGGACCATTGATACATACACACACTACTGTGTTATATACAGACAGAAACACACCACAGGGGCTTTTTGCACCATTAAACACACTCAAACATTTGCTTTCAGTATTCTTAGAAAATTACGACACATAGAAAAATTGAATTCAATAGTTGCTTCATGACATTCAATGCAAAACAGATAATTTAAAGTGTATTTTGTGCAGTACACCATAGTCATATCTTGAATAATGAAATCAAAGACCTTTGGTCCTGAGTTGTACTGGGAATGATATTTAATAGACCAAGAATTCTCTATAGTGGGATTTTCTCTATACTGTGGGTGGCAGCTGCCAGGCAGGGTGGCACTGTTTGGTACTTTCTGTCTATATTTTGTCTGGACAACTCTGGCTCCCGGCCCAGAGATGCTCAACACAGCCTGGGCAGTGTTGATTTTGGCTCTAGGGGGAGGAGGAGGGGGGGGGTACTCATTGAGTACAGGTTGTATTTACACTCCACCGCAGCATGTACAGGAGCTGACGCTTCAACCGACAAAATTAGATAATTTTTTCCATTATTAAAGCCAAAAGCCAGCACGGGGTTTCCATACCAAGAAATCGATGTTAGGGACTTGGATATCTTTAAGATATCAAGAGTCATAACAGTTTTTGAAAAAGGATCATCTGTATTGTTACGTCTACTTGAGCGGTTTTTTAATTATTCATGTCGAAATTTGAGGTCATGCAAGCAGAGAACACAGTCAGTCAACTGGAAAATGCTGCCTATCCATTTTAATTCTCTCTCTCCCAGTGCTGTTTCTAAGAAAAAGAAAAAGGAAAGTTAATACATAAATTAACCACTTGATGATTTATATTATATGTATGTTTTGGTGTGCGGTTTTGATGCAAACTTGCTGAGTTAAAGTGAACAATAGTCTCATACTTGGCTTGGATATAGGGCTGTCGATTTCTGCTAGCCTCCCCTGCTGCCTCCCTTGATGGAAAATTTAACAGGTTAACACGTTTGTTATTGTTGAAGATTCAGGGAGTTGCTTGTTACGAGGACAACAAACAGCCATACCTTTGTTGCCAACTGCAGTGTTGAACATGAACTATTCTGTACTCCACTTCTCAAATGCTTTGGTGTCATGATGATCTGCCCATGACCACTTTGCCTGCTGCCGTCATCCATTTTCACAGCAAAACAGTGAAACATGGTTTGCTTACTTTATGAATAAGTAACGAGGGCATGCATATACGTCAAGCTGAGAGTGAACGTCCTCTGTTGGATCACGGGCGAATGACGTCAGACTATCTGATGAGCTTCTTGACTGTGTATTTTCCGATATGGTCATTACAATTGGACTTGGACTTTTGCCTCCAAGTTCAAATTAATGTTAGAATTTCAACCTTTTTTGGACAAAGGTTCAATATACAGAAATCTGTAACCTTGAAAAGAATGATTTCATAAAAACAAGGACTATTTTCTTTTTTTAAATCCTAAAGAAATCCCCAGCTGGGCTTGGATTCAAGCACATTATTGCTTTACTATGAAATCTGAATTCATCACTTCTTTATTGGCATGCTCTGTTATGCGTCTCGTTATTCCTCTTTATATGTGCTTAGACAAAATCAAATTGATAGCTCGACAGCTACAGACCTCACACACAGTAACACAACACATCATGACTGCTGATGGCACCGCAAGAAGAGAACAGGAAATTAGCATACCTCTATACCAGGACAGCAAACAGCTTTCATGATGCCCAGCTGCTGCCTGCGTGTGTGTTCACCTGTCTCGCCAACACAGTCACATGCATGGTGGAAGCCACAGTGGCAGCTCATGGCTCCGTGCCCTCTGGTTGCTCCTAGTTATCCCCGGGTTTCTGCTGAGCTGACAGACAAGGCACACCGGCCAGATGGTCAGAGCCCCCGAATCAGGGCTTGGAGTTTACAAGGCCACTTCCAGAGCTACCACACAATGATTATAAAATGGACGATTTATTAGAAGCTGTCTGTATTGCAAACAATTCAGGTCCAATCAGTGCCCAACATGTGTTCTTTTAATATTATCACCACCTATATTTTCTGTCTGATAAAAATATTAGATGGTTATTACGGTATTGAATGCACCGGTATTTTTGCCACATGCATTTTGGTAGGCGGTCAAGATAAATATAGTAACTTCAGGTGTATCAGAGGGAGCTATATGCTTTCCACTACTCACTGTTGTAAACTTCTCTAATGGGTCATAATGGGAAAGCTGGATGTCCTATAACATTTATGATAGTATTATATGGGGGTCATGCCAGAGTTCAAGTTATAACCAGATCATTAAAGTGCAATTACAGTCTTCTCTGGACACACATCACTACGTAAAGCTCGCTTCCTCTCTCCATTAAAACACATTATTCAGCCTAATCTGTTCAATTACCGTGATTTCTTTTGAAATATTTTATACATAGTTAATTGCTGCCATCTTATATTTCTTTTATTTTGTAAAGAAAAAAAGAACAGATAGCCTTCAGTGGTGAGGATATTGATGGCTCCATAAGTTATTCACTGAATTTCAAGTGGGCATAATTTGGGCAAACAGAATTTTCCTCTTAGATGTATTAATAATGGAAGAACCATATAGCAAGTTTCTTTCCGGACTCAAGAGATTTCTGAGTACTTTCCTTGAGAAATGATGGAAATCAGTGGCATCTACCGGCCCCGGGTCAAACTCATCAACATGCCCTGCATTGATCACGGGGGATCTGAATGCTAATGAAGGTGTCCTTGACTCTCTCATGTTAGGTTATCCATTCTAGGATCATTTAAAGGAGCTCAGTGGCCATAATGACAGAGGTGGATCACATAGAAAACTGTGTCCATTTTGGCAGGACTCACATGTGGGCGTTGGAAGCTTCAACCGAAATGCTGATCATTTTCTCTGACATCATGTGTTACAGAACTGCATCGTGGTTCTGTCACATTTTGTTGCTTGGCTGCTTACAGTATAATTTGTTTTATTTTATTCGGCAATAGAGGCACCAGTCATCAAATTGTGTTGAAACAAACCCAAACCTTCTTAATGTGAAAGAGGCAGCAGCTGAATGCATTTGTTTTACTTTCTCATGCACTTCTCTTAGCATTGCATTGATTGCTAGCATGACACGTTAGCATGAAGGCCTGCCACGTTGTGTATTTTTTTTTCATTATGATGATCACGTTGGCACCAAACATTGCGTACACCCACCGTCAATTAACGCAATGCAACACACTCATATTTATGAACTTGATTGTGATTCCAGCAAATAAGTGCAGGTACTAAGCTGCTCTAGTGCTTTGGCAATATCAGTCCACTTTGAGAATGTAGCATTAACAACTGCTGTAACAGAATGCCTTGACATTTGGTGCGGCTCTTGTCTGTGCTGAGAGAATGAGTCCTGAAGAGATTTGCGTGACCCTTCCCCTTGTTCCATGAGCAGGTCACTTTCACTGTACTATCAACTAGTGTAGCCATGAGGTTGACATTTCTGGTTCAGATTGACTTATCTGAAAAACCATTGTAAGCACAGTGGCATATGCTAATATTAGCATTCAGCTCAACGCAATGTTGCACCCGCACAAAGCTGCTGGAAAGGCCGTAGACTCATAATCCCATTAAATAACAGTCCTTTCACAGCCTCTTTCTAAAATGAATTTTGGCACTTTACCTTGTACAGGATGTGTGTGTAGCTACATGCTTGCAGTGGATATCTACATCTCCCCACACTTGCCGCGACCTGCACTCAGGCGCACTCAACAAGCTCCCCCTCAAAGACCATATGATGAGCTTCATCTGGGCAGCGTTTTCCTGCGTGTCCGTGAGGAGAGCCCATCTCTGTGCAGGTGGTCAGCAGAGCGTGTGATACTTCCCCGAAGTGCTTTGTCAGAGAGCTATTAATAGGTTCAAGGGACATCCACCATCGCCCACCCCCTCATACAGCCAACACTACCACCAACCTATGAGCCATTCCACACATGGGCGCACTTCTCTGTTGGCGTTCCCGGTGAAAAGGCGATGAGCAGTCAGCCATGATGCTGTGTTTAGACGAGAAAAGCCCAGCGTGGTGGGGGCTGTTATGCCGATTCCCTACGGGCAACTGGGCTTTTCTTTGCTCTTCAGACTTACAACATACAGTGGTGAGATAATACTGTGTAATGTCAGGTCGACAATCAATGTCAGTGCAAGTTAGTGTATTTCATTTTGTTAAACAGGAAGTTTAAACAGATATTAAAACATTTGTGGAGCTAATGTCATTAATCAGGTTGATGATTCAGTACATACAGTGTCTCTTCAAATATATTAAATCATCTCATTCGATCACTGCAGTTTCTCATGAGTCACAAGTGAGTTTTCAGCCCACATTCAAAAACTGATGACATATCCCTCTTTCTTATAGTTTGTATAGTTCCCCTCTGGCAGGTAACAGAGTTTGTCGAGAGCCACTGGGGAAATCAAAGTCTCTGTCAGAAATGCAAATCAGTTTTTTAATTTCTCAAAACTCAAAAAGTTCTATGCAACATAGCTGGGACACATTTCTATTTTTATATTCTTAATTTATATGCATGCCTCATACTGTGAAGAGTGATGCATCTGATGTCTGCGTGATCTACATCTGTTATGTGCTACAAATACGATGTCTATATGTTGAACATCTGTTGTGGGTTTTTATATGTCACAAGTAGCCAAAGGCGAATCTCCACATGTGTGGGTCATAAACTTTTCCAAAGTCTTCTGACGCAACCATGTCATTAAGTGAGTGGGTTATTTCCATTCCACTTATTTACCCTCAACAGCAGCTT
This sequence comes from Pseudopleuronectes americanus, assembly GCA_038501795.1. Classification (NCBI taxonomy): domain Eukaryota; kingdom Metazoa; phylum Chordata; class Actinopteri; order Pleuronectiformes; family Pleuronectidae; genus Pseudopleuronectes; species Pseudopleuronectes americanus. The sequence continues at coordinate 10,678,847 of CM076723.1, forward strand.
GACACTGCTGGATAAGTCAATGTTTGTCTTTAATTTCCAGTGTCACTACAGTAACAGGAAAAAGGCAACAGGAACATCTCTTTAATAGCGTGTGATCCGATAGGTCTGACAAACTGTTGAAAGACACAATTTCCCTATGCAAACCAAAACCCTCTTGTGGTTGGAAACATGGTGATTTTTTATAGAACATCATCAAAATTAGTCCTAGTGTCAGAAACCATGTGAGAAAATATGGATCCATGAGGGGAATTTACTGCAAGGAGAAAGAGAGAGACGAAGGCAGAATGGAGGGAGGGAGGATTAATCACTGTTGCCCCACAGCTCTTTCTCCGAGCAGAGTTTACTCCCCCGCCTCTGTCCCTCCGGGACTCAAGCCGAGACTGGAGCGCTGTTTGCATTTCACCTATGGAAACCCACACAACATCACTAACTTCAGCCTTAAGCGCCTCAAGGTCAGTCTGTGTGAAGCCTTTTAAAATCTCTTCAATGCCATAACTTACACGTAAAAGTAAAACAAAACTGACCTTCGGCAGAATCTGCACAATGTGCCAGTAAATATCCTGATCCGTGCAGCCCTGTGTGTCTGAGCTGGATGTTTCAACAAATTTCAATCGGTTTCATCGTCTTATAAAGGGAAACTATCGACCGTAAGATTTTCTGATCTGTAAATGTCTGTTGTGCTTTGTACGAAAATTCTTCCATTAAACAATAATTGATTGGATGCCGCCTCCATTATCACCTGGCCTTTTGGTTATCAGTGGATATGAGGCTGATAATCTAGGAGGTGGTATTCAGCTGTCGACTGATTCTCCTGACTTGTTATATTTGGCACATGAATAAATCCAATTCATTACAAAATTATTTATAATGCGAATTCAATTTATTTATCAAATAAATCTGGTGACCTGGTGCTTGTGCATTTCCATACAAGCTGCATAACATCAAAGCCTCCACCTGCATGTAAAAAAAATCTGACATTAATGTAAACAATAAATCACTTTTCCATCACGCAGCAGGGGCGGTGTACTACAAAGTAAAGTAGGCTGAAATTGTCGGGTGGTCCATTAAACTGCAGATGAAGAGGGCCTGCAGGAGCTGAGGGCTTCGCTCGTCACTCTTTATTTTTTTTAGCAGCAGTGCCCAGTGTATTACTTTCTTTACTTTGGAAATGCATGAACATGTGTTGACTTGTTGTGTGATTTTTATCTTGCTCTGAGCCCCCCCAGTACATCTGTGCCAACTGGAGTCCTTGAACCACCCTCCAAATCTAATTGAGCAAGTTCTGGCCCCAGTTCACTTGAAAACACGTCGCCTCACATGCGACCCACCACTGTTGATGTCGGTGTCAAAAGTGGTTACTGCTGCTTTTCGAAAGGAAAGCCATTTCTTTATTATATCCGACGGGATGCTGAGCCAGACGAGAAGAAGTATATACATGTCTCCTGTGAGCGAGCTGCACAAGTGGTATTGCGTGAATACTAATAATAAATTACCGTAAGCCCAGGGAGCAGGATAGAAAATGTCTCCTTGGCGAGGTCACTTCACATGATGATGAAAACCAGCGACTCAATAATTAAGTATATCATTAACACAATAAATCTAGAAATATAATTAAAGTAGTCTATTGTAACACAACCATCGGTTGATCACCACATGGGCTAAGGTTAGCCTAATGTGTCGGTGGGAATCTGTCAGTAATGACAATTCTAACCTTGATGTGCTCTTCTTGAAGTTCAATTAAGTCTGTGTGATTGCTCATATTGTTTCTGCATGTAAATCAGCCCGCTCTCTTTCTGCTCACATTGTTCATACTCTGCTGTGTGAGTGGAGGACATTGTAATTCCAATCATACTGCGCTGCATCACACTTGGCTTTGTGTGTGTGTGTGTGTGTGTGTGTCGGAGACTATGCCTCATGTTTGTCCAGATGTTTGTGAACAGCAGCTCAGGTCAAGTACTCTCTAAAATATATGATCCCATGGATTGAGAGGCTTGCTCGATCCTTAACCTTGCCATTGTGCTCCGTCGTCTCCAGGCTAGCTTCACACTGGGCCTGATGACTGACACCGTTACCAGCCATGTTGTATGTGGTGGTAATAAGCCACATTCTCCTTGTATAATCCCCCTCAGAGAGAGCGTGTCACCTGGGGCCTGTCCGCCCATCAATCTGTCCCCCTGCTCCTATAAATCAGTCACAAATCTGCACCGCACTCACACTGTTACACACACATTTACACAGACACACACACACAGAGCCCATATGAGGTGAAGCTAAAGTTAACCAAGAAGCATGGTTTGACTTTATTAATGTTGTCACTAAAAAAGTAAATGTCCTTGCAAGTTTTGTCAAATAAAATGAACTGTTGTGAAGAAGTATTCAGATTATTTACTTCAGTAAAAGTATCAAGTTTGAATATTAAAGATATTTAAAGTCCTACGTAAGAAAAAACATTTTGGAAAAAAGTATTATGGTAAAGAGTAGAAACAACTGACTGTGTAGACCATTATGTCCTTATGAGTCATCAATGCTTCAGATATATTTATTGCTGTAGCTGCTTGAGTTGGACCTGGTTTTAACTTCTTCAGATACATTTAAAAAGTTTAGTTCAGTTGTTTCCAATCTTGGGGCCAGACGCTTCCAAGGGGTCACCAGATAAATCTGAGGGGTTATCAGATTATTAATAGGAGAGGAAAGAAGAAATAACAACTGTCAGATGCATTAATTCAACACGTTTCTTTTGTTGTTAACTCCACCAAGGAGACTTTGTTTCCTTCTGCTTTTCTTTGTTATTTTGTTGGTTAGCAGGATTACGTAAAAAGTACTGAACAGAATTCCATGACATTTTGTTGAGGGTTTGGTGTAAATCAGGATCAGGGGGGGATCCAGGAAGTTTTTACTCCAACATTATGAGTTTTTTATTGATTTTATCTGAGAATAATTAATGGTGCTGATGAAATAAGGGAAATGATAATTATGAGTGTGTCCAATATGGGGCAGATTCATATACAAATCTAGATCTAGTTTCATATTGAACAATGTGTCTTATAATCTGTAAAGTGAATGCAGACGTCACATAAATAAGTTGTACAATTTCCACTGACAAATGAGGTGGAATGCAAGTAGCAGAAAAGTTGGATGAAATGTAGAAACTCAAATCTGTACTTAATAAAATACTTAAGTAAATGTATTATCCAACACTGAAGAAAAACTTTATGAGCAAGTGTCAAGAAGAATAATGTTTGGTGTGATGATAAGATGCTTTCACGAAATCACATGTCAGGCAGAGTTAAACGGGCCCCAGGTGGTTCGCTTTAGGATTTACAACTGAACTTCCATAAAGTTGATTTGTAAGAAGCAGACTGAAGGGAAATGGTCCAAAGTGAAGCAGCAGAAGCTGCAGAGCAAATACACCAGATGTCCCATGATGCAACTTTGCATATAGTCTCCAAGCCCAAGCTGAGACAACCCTGATGACATCACTATGACATCATCAGCTTTATTTTTCTCAGACTCAGCCACAAGATATTTTACATCAGAGTTGACAGGGTTTCCGCTAATCATGACAAGTAAACAGATTTATATGTGTAAAATTGGTGAGTTCCACCTTTAAACGTGTACGCGGTTGTCACAACAACGGTTGTAGAAAAGACGTAGCCGTGTTCTTGATCGTGTTGAAGGACAATCGTATATACACTGCCATTATCACTGTTCTCCAGCCATAGTACAATGGAACTTGACGGTGTGTGTGTGTGTGTGTGACCTACAGTGGAGATTCTGAGCCGCTGAGCAGCGTGCAGCCGAATACAGTGCTGTGTCAATCTCAATGACTTCCCTTTGTAATCCAATGAAAGGGAAGTACTCCATCAAGGAGAAAATGAAAGATGAATATGAGACAAAAATGGTGGAATCGTGGAAAGGGTCTTGAGGATAACCGGGTTGACAAAGGGGATATCCATTTGAGAATAGGCCCTGTTATTTTCATTAATGTCTCGGGAGGACAGATCTGTTGGATGTGGAATGGGTTGGGGGAGTAGTGGGGGGGGTGAAGACACAGGGAGGGTTTAATGCACGTTTCTCTTTCCATCACTCTGTCATGCTCGTTTCATGGCAGACTGAGGCTCAGACCCATCAGCGCATTATCATTCAAGTATAGCTGCTGTCTGAATCAAGGACATGGGCATTATCATGAGAATGAATGGCTGGCTGACATCAGTGAAACACAGATATCTTCCAACTGCCACTGTGAGGCCTTTCTCAGTGTGAAAGAAAAAACCGTGTGTGTTGTGGTTTTGCATTTTCACACCGTTTCAGCACCGGAAATTTAAATTCTAGTCGTTTGTGACATTAGTGGAGTTGACCAAAGTTATTTAAACACATGTGCCTGTAACATAATATATCTTGTGTAAAGATGGATGCAGCTGTGGTGGTGCTGAACACTACTTTGCTGCAGAGAGGGGATGTTGTGATGTGAAATGTGGTATATGGGGCACACTGGTATTCCAGCTCTGTGCGTGGGAAATGCTTTTTCTCTTTCAAGCAGTTTCACTCCGAGAGAAGGCACCCCAGTGCTATTAAACATGTAAATGTAAATTGAGGGTAGGTGGTTATGCTTTCCTGCCTCATGCTGAACACACTCCAGATTAGAAGACCAGTGCCACCCAGTGGTAGGATTCAGAGTGAACGTGTGCATATCAGCATTCAGTTGATTAAAGCTCTGTTGATACATCGTTATCTCTGTATTAAAGCAGTTTGTATAAATATACTCTGTTCATTAGTATAATACAATATGTTAATCTGTTATATAAAAATATAGTAATGCAGTGTGTACATTATAGTCACTTTAAATGATGATTAAGAGCCTTGAAGATGTGTCGAGAACAACCGTCTCCTTTATTGTGGGTTGTTTTCTATAAACAGCTTCGGTAATATAAGACAGAACAGGTAAGCAATTAAGTTTGAGGTTATTGCGTCGTTGTGTGGGTGTTTAAGAAGATCCAGCTTCTTTCTCTGCCTTCATCTCTGCGTGAAACAAACGGCCTGGTGCAGGTTCACGACGCTCCAGATTTGTGAACTCAGGAAACCACTGACCCATTCACTGTTCATCAGGGTAATTATGTTTTGTTGTACCCACAAGAGTGACTCACAGACAAACAGCTGCATGTGTTGTTGCAAAATTCAGCCACACACACACTGAGCCACACACAAACTCACACACACACACGTTCAAAAACAGGCGGGTACATCTGTGCTCCATCCGAACTGTGCCAGGTTAAAGTTTAAAGCCATTAGCAAGCTGAAAGTGCTCGTGGAAATTAAAGGCAAGAGTGGAAGAAATTAACCAAAACTTAAACTTAAAACTCGTTCACATCTGTTTAGATCTCAGGATTAATATTACAGAAAAGGTTTGGAGAAATAAAGTTTTGGTCAAAGGTAAAATGAGAATTCAGCCCGTGAAACTTATATTTAAGGCCACATAATGTTTTCTAACCGAGTAGTAAGCAAAGGCTGGCTGCAGTACAGGTCATAAACCCCATCTTTCTCCATGTTAATGGATGGAACATGGGCCAAACTGAAAAGTAAAAGTACACATCTGATGTGGGTTGGATGCACGTTTCAAATGTGATTCTCACATCCCATTTGTACACGTATTACACTGATGATGTCCGTGTGGATTTTTTACTAAGTTTTGGTTAATTGATGCTATACAAGTGGGGTGAAACGTCACAATTGAAAGCTGAGACTGACTTACATTTGTTCCACTTAAAGATATCAATCCCCTAAATATGCCAGATGTTTTCCATCAAGACAAATGAATTATTCCCGAGGAAATTGTAGGAAATATCCGCAAAAAAGTCCAAAAAGGTTTAGGAAAAAAAGTTCTGGACCAACTCCTTTGTTCACCTCTATGCCAAGATGTAATGAATTCTTTCTGGGTTCAATCACATTCCGTGGAAATATGTAGTTGTTGCATAATCCTACTGACAAACAAATAAACAAACAAACTAACAAACGGACAGGGGAGAAAACACAACCTCCTTGTTGAAGGTAATACAGCAGGGACTACATGTGTTATATACTTCAAGGTATTAATACTAAAGTGTCTGAAAAAAGAGCTCATACACAAATCCTTACACACACTGAGGCGTGCACTCAAATAAAACAAGAGGAAAAGACCATTTTGCAAAGAGACGTTTCATGAATTATACATGACAGGTTATTTCCCTTTATATTTTAACAACTTGGTTGACACTTCACAAGGTACAGCCACAATGAGTTGGTTCACTGGCTGACGACGAAGAAAAATGCTTCGCTTCTCATTGTGTGCAAATGTGACTGATGATTTAATTTCCAACTATTGAACAATGTTCAGTAAAGTGCATCTCCTCTATAGCAGCGAAAATGTTTGTCAGCAAAAGCCAAACAAACGGAAAGCAGCAAATTAGAAAATAAACTTGATCTGATCAGCTGAGCAATGAAAGGTGCAAATGCATCACTCAGCAGCGACGCCTGTGCTGAGCGCCGGGGCCGGGCCTCTGCTTGTTGCTGGAATGAAAATCCTAAATGAGGAATTGATTGACCATTATGAGGAACTAGCACTCTTAATTTGATTGTAGAAATCTGTCAGGAAATGCATTTGCATATATATTACAAAAGCATCAAGACATAAGCTTGGGCAGAATTCAAACCAGTTTAGATACAAGATTGAATTAGGCAGTAATTGACTTCATCACTTATTTTCTGAACACATATGAGAATGAATTGTTGAGTCGCAAAAACGTTTATCCAAGACCTGATTGTTGACATGTGTTTTTACAAATAATAAAATCCTTATTATAGACGATGTCATAGCCATATGTATTTTTTTCATGAAGGAGATGAGCAGAACCTGAGCATGTGTGTTTCACTAGTTTGGACAGAACCTCTCCCTCCTCTCCCTCCTCTCCCTCCTCTCCCTCCTCCGATGTCTCTTATCATACCGTGCACTGTATTGTTCGGCTGATGATGAATGACCAAGGCTCTGGAAGCCAAAATGAGCCTTCGCCGAGACCACACGAGTGCCACACACTTCCAACACCTCTCCAGAAAGATTCATTACAGTAATTAAAGTTCTGTTTGCTAGCATTAATTCCACAGAAGTCACTCCCCGCAATCACCCAGCACTCTCAACAGAAACCACGCTCCACCATAGTTCCACTGGCGTTTGGAAGTGGGTGGCGAGACTTGGTTTTCTATTTTTATCGAGGTGGACATCACCAGCTTGGATAATCAACTCCAACAGATTGTACTCCAAGAAACAAATTGCTTCATTTAAGCATGAAAATGATTGAGCAAAAAGGATGACAAACACAGCGCAGTGCATTTATCAAAGCTGTTTAGATGAGACACAAATCACAGCTGCTGGATCCACTTGAAAAATTGCTTTGTTATAGCGACAATTTATCATTGACGCGTTATATCTACCCCAAAACTAATTTTTCGGATGGTAGTTAAGATAGATCCAGGATGTCAATTACCATTACTGAGCGGAGTTACAGAGGGATCTAATGTCTGCTCTGCACAAACTGAAGTAGTATAGCTAAAGGTAGAGATTTGCCACGTATTAATCTAAACTCTGAGGAATAAAAGTATTGAGAGACAGCTGTCTTGCACTTGTGTCCCTCTCCAGCTGGAAGTCTGTTTGATTGGACATGCTCTTTATTTGCTTAGACAGGTGGGTGATGAAAAGAAGAACCTGGAGATTCTTAACAAATGCAGTTGGAGGCAGGGTATGAGGGGTCGGGTTTGACTGGTTTGACAAATATTCTAACAAGATTTTGGACCCGCCATCAAGTATGAAGATGGATGAAATTACAGCTCCCCAAAAGTGAATCCACTTGGGGGCTGACTGCAGTATAGATCATAGATCCCACCACCTCCATGTAAGTGGATGGGACGTTCATTTAAAGACAATACACATCAAATTACATTTTATCAAAGATGAATTATATAATTCAAAACAAACAGCAGATTTCCATCATTCATTATTCAGGCCAGTCAGTTTCTATAGCCTGTAGAACAGACGGATTGTTTTGATGCATCCATTCCCCTCATGTCATTTTCCGTTGATATGGTGATAGCTGTAGCCAGGAGTAGGAGCATCTTTCACAATGATTGAAGAAATTCGAGAGTTTAAAGGTCAATCCTCATATGCAGCGTTTTTGACATCTGTCACTCGCTCCTCTCACAAAACAGATATGCTTCAACTTTATCAGATGTATCAGTCCATCCTGACACTCAGATACCAGCCCATGTCTTGTTTGCTTTCCAAGTGTCATTTTTTTCTCTACCTGTTTAAATCATAGAAACCTCAGCCCTCAGCCTTGTATTGACCCGAAAAGAAGATTTTCAGGGGTTGTGTTAATACTCTATACGGAGACTGTCCTCTGGATAACATTAGGCTTTTGTTCAAATGCTGGAAACCACATTTGTTTCTTCTTTCTTGGAAAGTGACCTTTTGAGGATAATGATCTCTTTAAGAAACAAGCAACTGAGAATTACTGAGATGTGTTTACACTTGGTAACAAAGGCAGCAGCGGCATGACCACAAACCTCTCGGGGAGGAGGTCAGGGTTGATGCTTTGGTCAACAACGCGTAGGATTTTGATTAGAATGTGCTTTCCACAACAGATATTTTTAACCAGGAATGCATTTCCCTAACCTTTACCACCAACCCTTAGTTGTGGAAACTTAAGAGATCAGAAAACCCTCAGTGTTTCCAGTGAGTCTGTTTTTATAGAGGTTGTATATTGTGTGTCGTATGGAAGTCACTGAAAATCAATTAGATAATCGATTCAAACATCAGAAAACGTTTAAAACCCAGAACATACAGTGACCCAGCTCACAACAGAAAAGATACTGTGACAAACTTGTGCACATAAAAACAAAACCGAGTGATCGTGGATTTGAAAAGTGCCTTGACGCCATGACAGGCTCGATGTGATCATTTTCTCATTATGGTGGCATTAAGTGGCATTAACCACACAGAATGCTACTTGCACAGTAAACAGTCACCATAACAATTTCTGGAGGCCATTTCAAATCAGAGGTGATGGTTTAATCAGAGGGGAGTTTAGCCCGCTGCTCCCTGTTTGTCTTCTACCTGATCTTCACGCCACACAAATCCTCCATCCACACCGGCCACGCTCGGGAGACGATTATTAAAATATGTGAGAGGTCTCGGTTTCTTCTACATTTGTCCTTGAGGGTTGTTTTTTTTTCCACAGGTTTAAAATCTCCAGCCCACACAGGCGGGAACCCCCAGAGCCGGAGTCCATAAGAATTTACATGCCGGTGCTTCGGCGAACGTACGGAAGTTGATGAAAAGAGACTGAAGGTCGAATGAGAACTGTGCTGCAGTGAATCTGCTTTAAGGCCTGAGTTGCCAGAGAGTTCCAAACATTTCAACCAGCAGTGGGATCTTCAGTCTTTAACGGCACCAATTTGCCGTCAGAGCAGACTGGAGCTCCTCTGTCTGATAATTAGTTCATCCATTGGGACTGGAGATAAGGGCTGCGGGGGGAAAGAGTATCTGGCTCCAAGTGTATAGGAAAACCTATTTAGGATTATAATGAATACATCACACTGCACAATTTCGTCCCGCAATTCATGTGTCTGTATTTCACAGTCCTAAAAAAAAAGAAGAAAATCCACATCTTCACTAAGAGAAGCGTATCACGAGGTCCACTCAATTTGAAAACCGACAGCAGTTTGCCGCAGTTAACTTTCGTGTTTATCGGAGCTTTCTAGAGAGTTTACTACCATCCTCTGCTCGAGCGAGATTTCATACCACGCTGTCTGTTTTCAAAACAAAAGCTTAGGAAATTGGCAAGGCGATCAAAGAAGGACGTCTGTGATTCGAAGAGTGGTGTGTATGCTTCAGAGATTTCTGCACAAGTCTCATCATTTCCCTGGAAGCAACATTAAATCCTATTCAGCCAGGCCGGCCATATTTTTGGGGATTTTAGTCCAAACAGGAATTTGGAAAGGGCCCAGATGTATCCCTCATCAGGATTCGTTGGTTCAGCGCCAGGCATTTTTTAAAAGGTGCACATTGATAATCTTCTCATCAAAATGAGATTCATTGTACCAGCCACCCCAGATGGCAATATATGCAGACAGTGCTGGCTGCCTGCATTATATAAATGCATAGAGTTTTTTTTCCTACAGCATGTTTTACCTTGTGGGAGAATTTAGCGTAAAGATTATTTTAAAGAGATATTCATACTTAACGGCTAAATTAACTTTGCTGTTAAGTTATTTACAACTGCAGAACACAGCAGTCATGTTAGCAGTCACCCTTTGATTAATGAACTTGCGGTATTCAAAGTGATGATCAAAGAGAAGAGTGATTAATAGAGCCTGTGGGTATATTGACTGGTAGAGGGATGCCTTGGTTCTGCAGCATTTGTTTACTGCTTTTAAGATTCGAAACCTGAGCGTCTTATGCAAGTGATGCCTTTTTTTAGCAGCGAGTGTTATTGGCCTCAGGTAGAAATCTACAGACCTGACTCAGCACAATTTGTTGCAGAAAATATTTGACACCCGGCAGGACTCCGAATCTCGCGGGCCTCCATTGGCTCGGCTATAAATTGCTTTTTGTGAGACATGACCCAAGCTCCATTACCCTCGGTGGAAAACCATCTCATGGAAGGAGTTGTCACCTCGAGGCCGATCTCTTCCCACGACTGACTGACAGCGCCCCCTCCCTCTGCTCGCCTCTCTATTCCTCCCTCTCCCTCTCCCCCCCCATCACTCCAACCCCTTGCTCTGCAGTCTGTTTGGATCACACCGCTCCTACGAGCAACTCTGATTCTCGATCAATTTTCAGGAGCGGCACCTCTCACTGCTGTCTGTCAGGCGCCCGACTGTCTGCCAGTCTTCAGAGCAACCGCTGCTGGAGCAAGCAGGAGATGAATTCATCAGGGACAGGAGCAGCGAGCGATCACCATTTACATATAAGTCGGAATAACACTTGAGGACCACTGCCATCTCCACTCCCCCTCAAATGCTATTTTAAGAACACTGTACATCCAAGTTGTTTGTATGCTTGAAAAAACCCTGTCGAGAAAGCAAAGCACATAATATCAGTGATAATTTAATGAGGAGTTCATCGCAGTGTGACTTCACCACACATGAGGTATACGTTACAGCAGTGCCCAGCGCTGGCTGCCCAGTGATCACATCTCTCCTGCAGCCTGATTAGATGCCATGCGAGCAGCACAATTGCCCTTGATGCATTAGACAGGTCTGTTCATGCTGACCAATTATATCAGTTCTCCTGCTGGAATCACCCAGGCAGCAATACCAAACACACAAACACACAAACAAACTCTAAAAAAAAAGAAGTAGGAATTATTTAAAAGCACATTGTGGTGGTCAAATTGTGCGTGACTATACGAGTGGTAACTGTGCAAAGCAAATTAACAGTGTTTGCTTTCATTATGCCGCAACTAATGATTATTTTCTTATAAATTAATCCCCCAATTATTTTTTCAACAGCATTAATTAATTGCTCAGTCTATGACATGTCAAACAGGAGCATAACAAAAGCATCTTGTGTGCTCATGCATGACCAATATGACATCCTCTAATGTCTTGTTTTATTTGTCTCTGCAGTTTAAAGCCCAGAAAGATCCAGTTTAAAACAAGGAATATACAGAGAGACCTTCATGATCATAGGGAAATCTCGGGTCTGGCATCGGCAAGTACATCAATTTATGTGGCGATCCAATACCACGTACTTTAAGTATATTCATTTCACCCACATAAAACTGAAATTTTCGTTTCCTGAATATCACCTCCTCTTCGCTGCTCCAAAACAGCAGTTGCTCTGAACTGCCACTGGCAAGTACTGTTTTTAGAGCAGTGAAGAAGAAGAGATTTCCAGGAGTGTAGGATTAGCCACAGCTAGCTAACATGTCATCATTTTCTCAATACTTTTAAACTGGAAGGTTTATGGCGAGATGTATTGTATGTAAGATATTTCAAAGGTATTGGCCAATACACAAAGTACAGGTATCAGAATTGAGGTCTGGAAGAATAACATGTTTCACATAAAAATTAATTATCTTCATTTTTTGGTATTTTAGTATGCTTCATCATGACCAATACACAGCTGAGGCTTATGTGAATTGATTATGTCAGCAAGTATTATGTCATAGAACACGAGACGAAAAATCAGGGCATCATTAACTGTGTCTGATGACGGGTTTGTAGAGCAATAACAATTCACCCTGAGAAGCTCAGGAATACCCATGCCAATGTTTGCGTCAATTTATCTGGTGCTGCCGTCTGTGGCCAGTGAACATCTGTACAAAACATTACAGTCAATAATCCATCTCCAGTAGTTTTAAAGATATATTTTACCTAAAACCACTAATGTGATCCTCACGGTGAGATTAAAGGAACACATCAGGTGATCCCCAAAGACATGCAGGATTCATCATCTAGTGACCATGGAGGTGTGTGCCACTAATAATCCATCCAATACAGATATTAAATGACAAGTGTTGAACTGCAGATGAAACAAGTAAAGAGAATTAGAACAAGTTGCTCCAGTTTGTGTTATGGACTAGCCTCTCCACCTGTGTAAGAAGAGCACACCTGCTCACTCAATGACGTGAACATGCAAATGCATTCAATCCAGCTCCCAATCACACATTTAAATATCGCTGTGCTAATGTGATGGAGGGCGTTTTCCTACGTTGCTTTTTGGTAATGTCAGAGTAGTTAGCTATTTAATCAAGCAGGCTCTGTGTCACATTAATAAAGCCCCAGAGAAGTAAACAAATACGTGTTCCACTCTCATTAGGAATATTTCCGCGCTGGTGGAGCGGGAGGAAGCTGCTTGGTAATGATGTGCAGATCACATGGTAATAAATTAGACAAAAACCTAGAATTAACAAACCTTGATATTTCATGAACAGAATGTTATGACTTAAGGGTGAATGCATGTCCCGGTCTCATTAGGGCACTTGAGCACAAGCACATTGGAATGAGCGAGAAAGCCGGATAATAATAGATGAGTAATCACTAGTACAAAAAACAAGAGCGCTCTCTCAGGCTGGAGAAAGGAAACTGTAAAAAATAACAGATACAAGGTGTTTTGTGGTTGTCCTCCTCGTCGGATAACAGCAGGAGAAAATGCAATAAACTCACTGAGGAAGACGGAGAGGGAAATATGCTCACGTCTCATCCATTTATCAAGTTGATGCGCAGGAGCTTGCGATTTTCAGTTTTTATTGGAGGCTTATAACTACAGGAAGGGGATTATGAAGTGAATCCTCTGTAATTAGGTCCACTGGGTGAGAGTCTTAGAAACAATAAACTTCGGAAGGAGTAAAAGTCAAGTCGATCGGACATGGAGGTAAGGCAGAGGAAGAAAACATGTTGACGTGATGGAGATGAGTGTTTCACAATCACTGCTGTTGTCCTTGTTATAGTAATACCCCAGGGAGTTGCAAGCTTATCTTTATAGTGTCTTGTAATAGAGAGGGAAATCAGTCCGGCTTCTCTACCTCCGCCGACGTGTTGTCTTGAGTACCTGTCTGCCATGAATGAGACGTCCTCCCCCCTGTGCACTGTCTCTAACTACCTCCACCTCTGTGCCTCCTCTAAAGTCTTCCTCCTGGTCCCTGGCTTTGGCTTGAATATCTTCATTCTGGCCTCCACCGTGTCCTGTCTGCTCAGCCGGAAAAGCAAGATAAGGACCAACGTGGCCATGTTCATCCTCGGAAGCACCAGCTGCAACCTCGTCAACCTGAGCCTGTGGCCCATGACCATTCAGTGGCGGCAGCACGGCCGCTGGGTGCTGGGCTCAAAGCTGTGCGATGTCATGGTGAGCGCCAAACACCTGACGAGCTCCGCTTCCTTCCTCTACGTCTCCTTCATTACCTTCTCCGTTTACCTGACGGTGGTGTGTGGCCTTGGGCACCTGGTCAACAGCAGGGTGTTCCTGGCTCTGCAGCTGCTCTTCCCGTTCCTTCCTGTGGGGGTGAAGGACCTGACCCTGGGGCTCTTAGGCATCCATGTGGATCACCTGGATCCTGTCAAGCTCACTTGTTTCTCCTTCATCAATGATAAAATCATGAGGGTCCTTCTGCTGGTAAAGGCTGCCTTGTTCCTGCCGCTGAGCCTCTACTTCAACGCTCACATTCTACACACTATCGTCCAAAGCGCTAAACTCATGAACAGGAGCCAGAGAGTCAATGTTCACCTGGCCAAGGTGTTCAGCCTCATATCCACCATTACCTTCACAGCACATGCACCTGGTGAGTACATTACAAGCTTTTAGGGACGCTCTGACACACTGCTCTGACTTAAAGGGCAGATCTGTCAAACAATAACACAATACACCATAACAAGGCTCAAGCAGTTGTAGATTTTTCTTTGAAAGTTACAGATTTTTCTTTTTTTTACCCGTTTATGTTACGATCAATAGTTCCACTGCAGCTCAGCAAGGTCGCAGTCCAGGTGAAATCATAAAGAGGGAACTTTATTCTGCAAACCTTGTTCTCTCTGCCGTTAAAAACATCAGATTTCCTACAGTTAATGCTTGTATGTATTTTTTTACAGATGAAAAACCTATGTGCATGTTTACTCATCACGTCCTGCTTTGTATAATTTAGATAATGAAACTGACAAGCATAGAGTAGTATCTGAACCAGGGGCTGGGAACCGGTTTTATCCTTTCGAAGGCAGATAAAATGTTCTAACATCCTTCAAAGACCATACCTAATTATTGAACACATATATGGTTCCTTCCTCTCAGATACGATGGCTGAAACTGCAATCAAACAACTTATCCTTCTGGACGAAATTTGTGATTATTTGCTATTAACTGGCAAATCACACAAATTGTTGTGAAAGCTGTGTGGTGTTAACTTTGTCCTTCTCGCTCCTCCACTCTTAACAGTTCTCCAGCTGTAAACACATGCAGCTTTAACCTTGTTCATCACTGTGACTGTGTCCAAACCAACTCAACACACTGACGTCTCTTGTTTTTTGACATAAAAGCATCACTCTTCGTCCACTTGTCTTCGAAAATGCGACATCACGCACCTGAGTTTCTTGTAGTGACAGCTGCCATATTGGATGTCAGCCCCTGACAGGCACACACAGCCAGAGGGCAACACCACAAAGGACACGTTAACCCACTATTTCATTACCTTACTTTTGTTATCAGATTTAGTTGTATAAAATTCACATATTGACTTATTTATAAACGTATTCATTCATCTATTTCTTATTTATTTATTCATTCATTTTTTATTCATACATTTACCGTTTATTTATTTATTGAACTATTTATTGTGAATTGCATGAGTTTGAGCTCCTAAATCTATAAATGCACATCAATAGAAATGACGACAAAATAAATAAATGATAATTGTAATTATACATTGTATAATAACCTTGGGTCAATTTCATTCTTTATTTAATCAGTACTATTTTAAACTCCAATAAAATGTGTATCTTTCAAGAAAGACTGATATGCATCCCCCATTCAAATTCTAGAATGTATAGTCATTATTTATAATTTTGGAATAAATCAATTTTCTGTCTGTTGCTGCTGACTGGATCATACTGAATGAAACCTTGAGCTGAATTAGCGTCAGCAGTTAACTGATAATACCGAATAGCTAATAGCCAATGTTTTTTTAACATGTTTGTTTTGCCTCCCGATGTGTATTTTAATATTTGTTCTATTTTGTAAAGCACACTCAATGAGCTTTGTCTGTGATAATGCTCTATACATATTTATAGGCCTTGCCATTTTCTTTTGAATTAGAGAGGGTTTAATTCTACTGTTTGTGTAACAGGCCTTTACAAACTGTATATTTGGATCATCAGTGCAGTAATTAGGAGCCCTTCTTGTGTTCTCTAGGTGCTGTATTTGCCCTGATGGAGCACCTGTCTGTGTGTCAGGAGATGGTCAGAGATCTGCTGCTGGACCTGCCTGTGCTCTCCAGCCCTGTAATCCTGCTCTGTATGAATAAAGAGCTGAGGAGCCACTGTCTGTTACTGGTGCGGCGCAGCACAGCCAACCACTACATGGGGAAAAAATCCCTCAGCCAGTCAGACGAGCAGCACAAGAGCCTGACTACTGGAACAACCGGGACACTTCACCTCTAACTCATTAGATGGCAACCTCCAAGATCTTACACAAGCCATATATTTCACAAACAGACGTGAACTGGAACTGGATGTTGTTGACTTTCAGTTTGTCACTGAGGAGGATTAATGTTTGAGTCAAAAACAAAAAAATACATCAAAGTAAAGTAAACATAGGGTTTTGTTCTGTGGTGCCAAAGCAGCCACACATGGGTGTGGCTGCTCTGGGTTGAATGTGGGTCAGATTGTAAATCCATCTCCTTCAAAGACACAGCGAGACAAACACCACAGCCCACGTGTCCGGGATCAATAGGTCTGAGTTGTTCTGATCCATCTGCAGCAGTACAACATTATCCTTTAGTCATAAATTACATCCACTGCGCTTTACAGCCCCTCGATACAACTGTGGAACTCTGCTCATGCTCGACTGATGGTTGTGCAGTGACATCTAGTGGTGAAGTTGTAGATTTATCTGTATGAAACCGTGAATGTGTTTAAACAGAAATATTATTTACAAAGCCACCTAAGTGACTCCCCTGTTTGTTTTACTCTTATTTGTTGTGCATGTATTTCTGATATCTACAGTGGTTGTAGTAGCATTAACGGTACGACTTAGAAATAGTATGTGAATTAACAGGAGGTATAGACAGTAGACTGTAAGCCATGATCTTTTTACCAATGAAAATCACCCCAACTTAAACTGTGTAATGTTTTCTTCAGTAAAGTTGATTTGAAACGTCTATTAAAGCCATTGAAACAGGATGTGTGATTCCTTGAATAAACAGGTGGACCCCCTGCTGCTGAGTACTGCCTGGTGTCGCTAGGTGGTGATGTCTGCCCACATTTGAGTACCTCTACTTCAGTAAATCATGAATGACTGAATAATATTCATTAATCTTCGTGATAGATTCAGTGAGAGGGATGCAGCACCCGGATAATGAATATGCATATTTATGAGCCTCTTCACTCATGACTTAGATAATCTGAGCACATACAAGCCACATATACCCCAACCCCCCTCCGCCCCGTAGCTAGTTTGCCTTAATTTCCTGGAAGCTTCTCTGGGTCACCTACAGCATGGAGGTCCCTGTGCATGACCTTTAACCCCGGTAATTTCCCATGGGCCCCCGCCGCACGGAGAAGCATATAGAAAATGGTAATTACCGATGTCTCAGACTACCCACATATTATGTTAACTAGATGAACCACAATTAACATATTACTAAAATAGTCAAGGGTTTCTGCCTACGGATCCCATGGTGCGCTGCAGCATCGCAACGTTTGTTAACACAAGCAAAGATGATCAGAAGGGACAGCTTGGGTATCAAATCATTTAATATGTATAGAAATGGAAATGTACAGCAATATAAGGGATAGTTAAAGAAACTCATTTAAATAACAATATATGGGTTGTGTCTTCGGAAAGCTGTAACAACACACACCATCTAATTAATGGGGTTTTTCTTTTGCTTGTATATAACACATCCTATTATATATTGGTTCATTAACACAAGTGTTTTCTTTGTAGGCCCATCTCGCTGTTAGCAGGATAACTACTCCATGTACTCTCTTTATTTCCTGGGAAGTGAACTCACACTGTTAGTCATTGTGCCAACTGATATGATATCACAATAATTATAATCACTACAACAAGTTGTATGCAATTATAAAAATAAAAATGTATCCCCTGTTAGGCATTATATAAGATCTTTCCTGGAATCAAAGAATCAGTTCAGTCTGCAGCAAGTGTCTTCAGTTGCCTAGCAACTCCAGCCCTGGTGCGCACTAATGCTGTCTGGTTGGTGGAGGTAAATCGGGGGGGGCAATCTGATTTCAAATTAGGCTGCACGTAGGCGGGGGTCAAACTTTGCTGTTGCACCAGGACAGTTTTCCCAATCAGTTCTGGATTGTTGCGGTTGTGCTGTTTGTCTTTCAGAAAAAAGAAGAGGAATGCGGCTCACAAAGGGAAGCGTGCCACTATTACAATTAAGAGCCTGTAAGTCCAAGGACAACAAATTGGATAGTATCTGTTGATGGGAAAGTAACAGTTAGCTGTTGACCATGTAGACTTAAGCTTACAACTTCTCCCAAACAGTGAAATGAACCATGGCTGCCACCTGAGCTGCCAAGTCCCCAGGCAAGCTGTGGCTCCGTTCAAAGCATGGAAATTAGCTTTGTGGATTGCAGCCATGTCCTTACTCGGTGGTATGTATAATTGCAGTGGTGGCTGTTACATTCACATATGAAATGCAAATGCCTATAGCGGTTGTTCCTCTTCTCCCAGCTTCCCTGCTTCTTGTCCGTTACGCTTGGCTAAGACAATTCCACATTGCCTTCAGCGAATCAGCCCCTCTTCTATTCCTGTGTTCATTAAAGTTTCATGGCCGATTTTACTTTGATAACATATGCATATTGTATGTCAGGCTGCTGGATGCAGGTAGCATCACAGGGGCAGAGGACGAATGAGAGAAGACCACCTCCTTTATACCGAGGCTTTGTTAGCTGTCACATCTGTGCACATGTGTCACCGCAAGTTATGAAGCAGTTTGACAGCAAAGAAGAGATATTCGATTGTGATGTTAGAACTCATCCATCCAAGTCATCACATTGTTACATCCTGCATGCATTATCGTGCAGCTATTTGAGATTCCATAGGTTGTCATGCTTCCTGTCCTCTTCAGGGATGACAGGGCGCATTACCACAGCACTTGCAATCTGTGATATGCTATTTCAGAGTCCTGATAAAGAGAAAGAAGTATGAGGAATTCCACTGTCGGGCCGAAGGGAAATGCAATTCCCACACTCGACAACCATATGTTCAGCATTTTCCACATAGATTTCCAATTAAAAAAATTTCATTTCATTTGCAAAGAGGCATTCTGTGAAACTGGTTGCACCTCTCAGAGCATTTTGAGGATGGTGCATACAGTTGAAGGTGTGGTCCCTAACACACACACACACACACACACACACACACACCAACACACACACACACACACACACAATCGCACACAGAGACAGACACACACAAAGTCTTTGTGACTTCAGGGAAGATTTTTATTGATGTCCTAAATACTCACTTACCTTAACCCTAGTTATGACTTGCCTTACCTTTACCTTAACCTTAAACTTAATCTGTCCACATTCAATATTGATAAATAAATATGAGTAAGAAAAAGATAAATCTCTAACAATTAGATTTAATATTCTGATGTGTACCAGGACATCTGAGGAGAGGCCTGAGAGTCATCTGATGCCCTTGAATTCAATGGGGAAAAAAGTCCCAGCATTTATCTCTCTCCCTTTTTTTTTCTCCTCCCTCTCTCTCACTTTTTCCCCCTGAAGCTTTCTGATGCATTTGCGCTACTCTCTTCTTGCCCCGAAAAATCACTTTGTCACATAGCGACGCATCATTTCACATGCTAAATTTTTAAAAACTGGAACTGGAAATCCTTTCTCAGCATGCAATATCCATTAGGGGGAAAATTATTCATATGATTCCCTTACATTATTTATCACTTAATGAAGAGGAATGTGTGCCCCTCATGCTCTCACCTCTGTCACCCGCCAATACTTTCCCTCTCAGGATTTCAGGTGGGTCTTCACATGATCCCACTGTACCTTCACTGGATAATCTGGACTGAGAAACAACTTCTGATCACATAGTAATGGGATTTAAAGTGCCCTCATTCCTCCATCACCTCTGGGAGATTCACCCCATAGATCCCATAAATCTCCTCCCCAGAGGTTGGCGGGGTCTGCGTTGCTTCCTTTTACTACACATTTGCTTTATTGTGAGATTGTGAGGACACTTTTCTGGTCTTTAGGGCAGACACACATGAATAACTAATACTGTACCCAAAACTTACACTCAGCCCTCTTTCCTCTCCAGCTCTGTGTTGCTGCACCATCCCTCACTGATGCAGCTCGAGGAGTTGAGATACAATATCAAAACACGGGCAGAAATGTAATTTGGAAAGACAAAAAAAATATCTTAGAGGACCATTGAATGCATTTATTCTGGAGACAATCGTAGCCGCTGAAAATAACTGCGAAGCATCAAGTAGATTTGCCTGTGTCAAATACAAACTGTCATAGGATATTACGGTCAAGGTTGGCTCGGCTGTGTATTGGGTTAGGGAGCTTTTGTGTTGTTTTTGCCGTGCATGGGGAGCAGATGGAGTCTTTGCAGGTGGGAGAGTCGGGCTTCTGTTCTGGGTGGAGGTGGGGAGAGGAGGATGTCTGCTGCTTATGTCCCAGTCTCTCTGGGGTTCCTAATATCACAGTATTGAGGGTGATAAATGGACCTGCAAAGGCGACACTAACCAAGTTCATGGTTCAATGACTCGGTCATTTATTCTTCTTTTCTTCTTGTGCACATTCAGATGAAATAGAAAATATTTCTTAAAGGGCACCTCACACGCTAGAGCTTACAGATTCCATGCATGTCCTTGTGTAAAGGAAATAAACGTATGTGAATCTTGCATGAGTGAAATTTTACAGATGCAAACAGCGCCTGTGTGTGTTTATAATGCATTAAAGTAAATGCAATCAGGTTGGACTGCTCGCTGCACATACGCTCACATGTTTGCAAATTGAGGTAAGTACCAGAGACATTGTAAACGTGCAGACGCTGACCTTTCACCACAAATAAAGCATGCCACCGATGCTGCCGGCTCTCTACCCCGCAGCTCCCGGGTCACAAAGAACATTTACATCTGTAGACACACACACGATGAAGCACTAATGCTTTTGGCTGCAGCTTGTGGTTAAACAAACAAAGGGAAAAAATTGATATTTTCAAAAAGGTTGAAAAATGAACTTGAACATTAAGATATTTGTCAGAACATTGAATGGATTCAATATTTTTCTGGCATCGTCTGCAGCCCGTTAAGTTTGTTTACCCATCTGCCCTTGTGGTTCTTCCTCACTTTGCTGAATAATTGACGTGCGCTTTTCCTTTGATATGAACTTTAATGCCTTTTTCACCAACCTTGTAATAGTCTGCTCTCCGTGCTCCTCTCCTGCTGAGTGTAGAGTGCACCTGGGCACAGTCACTGATTTCACGGTGACAGCGTCTTGGATTAATATTTACATCGATTTCAATCCATTTTTTGTATTATTGCAATTCACAGTAAGAAAGGAGGTAAATGCAAAAGTAACAGTAGTGTGTCTAGTGTGATGATTCTAATTCCCCCAAAACCACAGAGGATGAGTGCCTGCATGCCTCTTAATTTCTTCTTGTACCTGGTGCATTGCGTTGTTGTCAGTACAAAGGCTTTTTATATGCGCTGGTTTTGTTGGATGTTGTTAAACTACATACAGCTCATAACATTTAGTGTATTGTTGACAAAAGTTATTGCCTGCTTACCCAGAGCCTCATTTACGCTCCAGGCAAGAAACATTCTCGCCAAGTGAGAAATTGTCTTTGAAAAACATTTGCGGTTTTGTTTTTGTTTTTTAATAGAATTGCTTGACATACGCGCTGGGGAGATTCAAAACAATTTCAAATAAAGTGTAGCCTTTGAAATATTTAAATTTTTCTCATTTATAATCACGTTAGGATTTCCAGTGTGGCAAATATGCCTCTCTGTCTAAGATTAAATTATTATCTCGCAGCAGGATCGTTCACTGTTACACTCCATCTACACACGCAAACAGAAGTATATTTGTGCGATGTTTTTTTGTGTGCAACTAATTGCGGATAACTGCTCAAAGGATAATAACAGGCCTTTTTTTAGAGAGCTGCCTTCCAATGACTGAAATTATCAGAGTAGTTAATGTGACAGACCAATAAAGAAAAATAAGCATTTCTTTTGCTTTCTCCTCTACCTGTGAGACCTTGCTTACACATCTGGTGGCAGCACTGACAGGAGGAACGCTGCATGCTAATTATTCCCCCCCCCTCCCCCCCCCGTGGACGGGAGGGGCACCGGCAGTTGCCGTTAGCAGTGATAAAGGGGGGAAGATGGAGGGCCGCACAGGGAATATATGAAGCTCTAATTTGTCCTTTCTCATAAGAGGAAAGTGCAGGATCCATTCTGAAGGGTTCATCTCTGTGAAACGTGTGATTAAGCTTTACAATAAGTCCCTGCGCAGCACAATGAGGCCATTTAAGTCTGTACAGCAGTGAATGCCGCCTATTCACTTTCGTTATCGCGTGTTGAAACAAGGAATGTGATGCATTTAGAGAAAACATGCACACACATCATACACTGACTAAGATCCCCACCAGAAACAAGAACAACAACTCTCAGCAGAATTTGCTGGGAAGTAGGATAGAGGAAGAACAAAAAAAAATTCTCCACTGGCATCTTTTTCTGCTTATTTCAACTCAATGAAGACAATTTTACACAAAAGTGATTATGCATCCAAGCTGGGAAATGTGAAATTGGAGCACCAATGGGACACAGATTCATAAACAGGCAGTGAAAAGTGATATTCTGTTGAAATGCAAATTCTATGAGGGTTTTGTTCCAGAGGCATGCAGGGTGAAATTGGCCTTTAAACACATTGGCATACTAATGCCTTGAGGTGCCTCCACCTTCAGCCTGTTCAAAATAAGCATGGCGGTATAATTGACTCGAAGTTCACATTGGTAATGCATACATTTGCATCAGATAGAATTAGACGTTTCTCAGCTCCAAGGTGTGTGTAAGAGTCTGTGTGTGTTTCTGCAGGTACGGAGACAAAAGAGAGACAAAATTGTGTTTTTTCATGCAGCGTTGAGGGTGAAAAATTAGATTGCTTTGAAAATGTGAGAATGGTGGTGTCGCTGACCCGAGAAAGGTTCAGGAAGTTGGTTTGATTTCCCTTTTTTTCCCTTTGCGATAAAGAACTATGTCGTGTATCAAGATCAGGCTCATATATCAGGCTTGACCAATCACAAGCCAGTCTCAGCTGTCAATCTGAATGTTTAACGTTTATCAAATAAAACATTTTAACTGAACTTACTGGAAAAAGCAGTACTTGAACATGCATTCGTTTGAAAATGACTACCTACAATCCTAAAATCCTAAAAATGTATCTGGAGTTTGCTTCGACTTTTTTGTTTGGTTCTTGTCCCATCCACTAACATGGTGGAGGCTGGATTTATGACTTTTACTATGGTCAGCCACCAGAGGGTGATCAAGACATTTTGGTTACTCTTTAAGGGAGCTGTCATCCATCTTTACATAAGGTTTATGACCCCAACCAGTTGGGACCAGTTCTAACAAACATATTATTAGCATTGTTGGTAGCATTGTTGAAACGTTAAAAGAACACAGCAGCCAATGAGCTCTGTCACAGCTCCACAGCTTTCTGCTGACACCAGGAGCTGCTTGTACTATAGCATTTAACTCGAAAAGGTGGATTTAATCAATCAAGCGTCATACAGTATGGGGTCCATGTTGTAGCGCGCAGGCACGAGATGCATATTTGTCTCAGTGAGTCAGCTCTACGATTGGCATTCAGTTGAACTCCCTGCAGGATCTCAAGCAATAAATATGGAAATCTGTGCATGAGAGCCAAGCCCTTGTCTAGCTGTTTTTTTGCCTATTGCACAGTTTAGTCGAGTATCACTTTAGCATAAACAGACTGATAGCAAACAGTATGATTGGAGCTTTCTCAACTGGCAAAAAAAATAACTTCAGCATGATCACTCAGAGAGCATTTGACAAATAAAAATTAAACATTTCCAATTTGCACAGTCCTGGTTATCTCCATTACTTTGTTTTTCAGTAATTATTCATAAGAGATAGTATAATAGGAGGAGGAGACAGTGAAATCATCTGTGCACAATAGATTTTTCTTGTTGGATTTAGACTTGTTAAGGGAAAGACCAGCAGAGCCCCGAAGCACTTGGCATAAAAATATCCCTATATTCCCTCTGCCACCCAGTGACTAACCCTTTAATGTAACAATGCCACTCTGATTATTGCACAGAAAAGTGTGCCCGAATAAATAGCAGTAAGCAAACATGAGTGAATAGAGTTTAGAACGTACAACAACAGCTTGATTTCCTTGACTTATTAGTGTCCTGCAGGGATCTGATTTTGGAGGTGACCCGGAAAGTGCCTGATGTGGGCCGTTGTAATCATCCTCTGCTTGAGACCTAATCACTGCCAGAAATTCCGTATATGTGCTCAGAAACTACAAAAAGCACTTCAATCAAGCTGAAAGTGGATGTTTACAAGGAGAAATGACGAAAGGGAATGTACAATTTAAAGGGGGATTAATGTGAGTCGACTGTGGACTCAAACTGTGAGTAAAACCATGAAAGTGTCAGAACACCATCAAGCCTCCCGATGTCTGAAGATCACAAAATTTCTATCTTGCAAAACGATCATTTCTGCCTCAGATTTGATGCATTGAACCGATTTTAGCTCAACTTTTCCAGCTCACGATCTTTAAGCTAATTTGCGGTTTGTGAATTCTGTTCCCCCATATTTTTAATTTCGCACTCATCCCGGTGGATCCTGAACATTTTGAAAAAGTGTGTGTGTATGTGTGTGTTAACGCTGGACTGCTTGACGTCCACTGAGACAAATACACAGAAAATAAATCATCTTTCAATCTCATCTTATAGACTTAGCTCTGAACATGGAACTCGTACATTTTGATAGTTGTATATATATATATATATATAGATAGTTGTATATATATATATATATATATACAACTATCAAAATGTACGAGTATATATATGCATATAACTATTTAAATATATAAATACAATATTTCATATTTCACATATTTTCATATTTCATATTTCACAACGGAAAAAAATATATATTTATATAATTGAATGATAACATTGTTCTGTTTATTTGTCTCAGTGAACGTCAAACACTCCAGCGTAAACACACACACTATATATATACAACGTTTGCACACACACATTGATAAAATATGATGTGGCTTCATTACTGTGGATTCCCATACCACGGTTACATTTGCTCCCTCTCCACTTAATATTTCTGATAATCCGTCTGCAGAGGTTGAAGGGCATGGAAGGTGCTGAGTAAGTTGGTGAAGCTCTGGCAGAGATTACTGCGCAGCCTCTGGGCCAAAGCCACAATGAAGCAGGAAGTATTTTAGGGTGATCATATGAGCGCTGTGTAGCGCTCGGCACCAGACATCTGCTACAGATAGAGCTGACAGAAGCACTCAGTTCATCCAAGCGCGAACAACAGAGGAGAACAGGAGATCCTGATTAATCTGTAATAGGTTCAGCTTAAAAACATGATGTCTATTCAAACTGTCAACAACACTCACATTTCTCTGGGGATGGGTCTCATGTGATAATGTTGTCCATTTTTTGATCTGGTAAAAAAGAGAGATTTTGTATGATCATATTTACAACTGTCACTGGTCTTCATATTTTTGTTTTTTTTTATTCGCTGACTGAGCATTTATAACATATAATCCTTGTAAACCCTGTGTCAATATATATGCTAAATAGTTACTGTATGTTGTCATGCATCTATATATGGACATGTATGTATATAATGACAGTATATACACTGCAGCGGTTTGTTTGTATAGAAATCTGGCATAAAAATGTGTTGTCAAACAGCAGGATTCAAGAATCACATCATGAATAGTACTCGCTGAACTCAGACTTTATTTTGACGAGCCACCTGACGACATCCAGAGTATTTGATTATGTTTCATTTCACTTATTAATATTATACAAGAATGCTATGTATATAATCAATATACCAGGGCACATTATATTCCACTGAGCTTTGCCCCGGCAGGACTGTATAAATATTACACTAAGATGTGGAAGAATGATGAAAATGTGGTCCGGGTCCATTTCTAAACAGAAAGTCATGGTTTAAAGATTTATTATTCATTTTGTCTGTCGACATGTGTTGATGGAAGAAGGACAAGGTTGTGATGATGTGTTTTAGCTTTTAAGAGTGTCTATAAAGTGTTGATGTATTTGTTTCCAACCTTTGGAGACCTCAAATACATGACGTCATTTTCGATATAACATTTTTCCGCGTTCTTTGAGAGCACCTGGCCTCACCACAGCCAGATCCAGGCCTGTATCTGCTGCAATTTGAAGCTGTATTATCCAGCTCATTATGAAGCAACTCATCAAACATATTAATCATTTCACACGAGATATTGATTTTTAATGATTTTATTACAAGCTGAAGTAAATTGCGAGTTTCTGAGGAAAAGGGAGTTTTCGCAGAAGCGAAACCACAGAAAAGCATTTAATATATTGTAATTTTTTTTTCACCAGAGTGGCTGTAAAAGCCATTTTTAAATCACTGTGCATGGAAATTGATGCATTTATAAGTCTCATCAAGGCAGGCATGTCAGTATTAACTTCTCAGATAAATGTCACAAATGTGGAATGAGGACCTGACTGCGCTGAGTTACACACACACACTCATACAAGTGGCAGATGGATGTTTCGGAGTAAATGGTTTACTGAGAGCCACAGGCGTCATAAGACACAGGCACAAGACCCAGCTACAAATAATAAAAAAACTCTATTGCTTCTATTCACAGGTTAAAGTAACTCGGCACAAGCCTTTAATTACAGCAAAATAACACAAGTGCACCCTAACAGTCAATGAGTTCAAATAGGGATATAGGGAAAAGCCTTTGTAACCAATACGTTCACAGGAATAAAAAAATAAATAAAAAAAGACGTGGCAAGAAGCTGCACAGTGGGAAAGCACTGCAAGAGAAAGCACTGTAATCAATTAGCTTTCCATGATAATTCATCAGGATGTAATAAATGTCAGAGGAACAGACCCGGTCTTACTATAAAACATGCTTCTAACAAAACACAGCCCGTTAAACGGCAGGAAGTTTTCTCAGCAGTGTTTATTTCACTGTAGCTGCTCCACCACTGTGTCATACGAGGGGACTTTCTGACGAGACCCTCTTTTCTAGACAGCTGATGGCTGTGTTGCCCTAATGATTGCCTGTAATAGCAAAGATGTGTGCCTGTGTTTGAAGGGGACATAATCAGGCCACAGTGTTTTGATCAAGAAGATGTTTTTTTGTTCTTCGGGGATTGTCACACTCCCACATTGTTTTTTCTGGCTTTTTGCACTACATACCCTTTGTAGTCTTGTTTTTCCTCCTGGGGCCTCACTTCAACATGGGCTGCCTCTGTGCTACCTGGCTTCATTAGGGCCAGAACCCTGAGATAAACACTGACACATATTTTTTATCTCATCCAAAACATTCACCTCAAGAGCACTGTAGAAAGAAATGTGATATGAGGTCTCTCTCGTTGAAGACCTGTTGCAGCAGCTAAAGAGATTCTGATTAACTTGGGTTACAGATACACACATTTGACTATAAACGTGATATTAGTCAGATGTAGAAAAAAATGTTTTTAGAGAGGCAGTGAATGACTGAATAACTCAGCAGCAGATAGTAGATATATTGGTGAAAGTGTGGCCTTGTGTTTTGTGCAACACTTGATCATTCATAGCACATTTTCCAGTTTTCTTCTAATTTGAGCGTCAGAGGTGTTGAGGCCGTCTGTGGGGGTTAAACACATTCACTGACTAAAACAAGAGAAGACTGGCGAAGAGAACATGTATATATACCAAAAAGGAACCTATATAACTAATAGTTACCACCAAGGGTGAATACAGGGGCGGAGCCAGGGGGCCACTGGCCCCATCTGAATCTGATTGTCCCTTGAAGAGCCCTTGTCCCATCAGGATTCCTTAAAAAACGTGTAACTTCCTAACAATACAAAAATACATAGGCTGTAATAGCTAACTATAGGTAAAAGATGTAAAAAGGATAATATATATATATATATTAATATATATAAATTTATATAAGTTGAAGGCGTAAAGCTACAGTAACACAAAGTAGAACAAATAAAATAAATGGAAATTAGTTAAATAATAAAATGAGAATAGAATATAATTCAAAGACAGTAAAACTGTTTATTAAAAAGTACTTGCTCAAACCTATAGATCTCAGAGTAAACGGGGAATGGCTTAAATGTGCAGCCTACTGAATAAAGAATAGTGGCCCCTTTTGTCCCCTGATTTAGAAATAACCTATATCCACCCCAGCCAGGTCCTGTTTATTTGGTCTTTGTCTTTCCTCATAGGACAGTGTAGTGGCAGTAGAAGACATTATCATAGGGCCATGCAAAGGGAATCGATGAGCTTATTAGTTCTAGTAGACAAATTCTCACAGCACTAAATTCGTAGCATTCCTGAGCTGTGCAGCGGAGACGAGTCTGTATTGATAAACAGTCGTGGTCATCAGAATGTCAGTTGTCCTCTTCACTGTACTGCTGACTCTCTCGCCCTGCTGGCCTGCCTTCTTCGCTGTATTTATCTTTATCTTGCGTCTCCTGCTTGTCGTTATTCTGTAAACTTGACCGGACAGTATTTGACAGATGTTTCCAGTGCTCTACTTCTCTGCTGCTCTGTGCATCCTGCTCAAGGAGCGGTGAAGCTCAGGGCTTCACCGATTGTGTTCATCTTCTTAATGTAGAGTTCAACATCTGGTCAGAGGAAGCTAAAAAGATATGGCATTTTAAACGTAAGGTAACTCCAGCTCATTTACATTTTTATTGTTCATTAATGGCCCCTGTCCCCAGTAAGCGAGCATAAAAATCCTAATGAATTAAATCCAAATACAGACTCTTTCTTGAGCAAATACAGTTATTTTCCTGGCAGATTATTCTTGTCTTGCATGTTATTTGTAAATGATAATAAGATGAAACAAAATCATTTTCAAATATACCCAGAGCTGCTCCCTGGAAAGCATTTAGCATGTGTAGTCAGTTGCACCTGTTTGAAATGTTCCACCCTTCAGGCGCCTGTGTTGATTGATTGAACATTATCAAACAGGCTATTTTTTAGGAGTCCATTTTTTGTGTGATTTACGACTTGGAGCAGGTTTTTAGTTCTTTCCCTTGTTCTCACTTTCCTCCAGGGCAAATTAACTTAGACGATTTAAACTGGGTAAAAAAACTGCATTTGAGACACTGATGTTCTGAAACGCTATTTTCCGATTTGCCAGAGAGAAGGTGGTGAGACGGAGGACGGAGAGCTGACAGGCCTGCACTGTAGCACCATGATGCACACACTGACTCCAAAGGCATAAATATTATTCTCCTGCATGATTTTGAAATTACTAATGCGCCCGCCTCAGGCACGCCATCTATCTGTTTGTGACTCTGCTGACTTTTTGTCCTTGTGAGTATGAATGACTCGCCTGTACTCACCTGTTCAAATGCATAGGCTTTAACACACTGCATGTGGTGGCTGCTGCTGTGGCCCTCAACATTGGGCATTAACATGTAAGACCACTTTTAGGGATACCCTCATAATGTTGTTTTTTTGTTTGACCTTCACCAAGGAGGTTGTGTTTTCATGTTGTGTTTGTTACAAGATAATCCCTAAACTACTGGATGAAGTACAACATCCCTTTTCTTTGTGAGATATAGTGAGTTTCAATAGATTTGTTGATTTTTTCAGAGAATAAAACATGGATCTTGATGGAAAAGGAAAGTTTACGGGACTGATATTTATGAGTGGTGCAATTTGGTGCAGATCCAAATAAATGTAGATCTAGTGAACTTTTTAATTCCAGTCTCTTACTCCCAACGAATATGACAAAACTTGTGGCTTTATGGCCAGTTCATAAAAATAGTATGCCATTATTACAACCCCTCACAGAAACACAATTAACAGCTATATTGTAGTCAGTATCCCTGCTGCTTTTTCCACGTTGTTGAATGTCAAATCCCTCCCACTTCAGCTGCAGCACTTGTTAACACTGACGTCTCTTTGTGTAGGAGCTGCCAGTAAGAGTCGTACAGTTACATGTATATGCTGTGGCTTCTGTTCCGAACACTACAGGTGATTTCAATGATTGATACCTTCGATTTCAAAAGAGTGTAAATGTGGAAGTAGAGTATGTGGACAATGTGTGTAATTATTGCATTACCTCTACTAAGACCTTCACTTCTCACTTGTTTATGAATTTCAATATGAGCGTATAGATATTTGATGGATTTTTCAACATAGTTTAGAGTTTAAACTGTGTGTTCAAACCCTTGTGTTTAGGCTTTATACAGATCTTGATGAAGCATTTCCGTCAAAATTCGGAGCAAAAGCCAACTCCATATAAATCTAGAGGACATTTAAAAAACGAGTGGCGCTGACAACTTCAGTAAATGGATAGAAAAAAGGAAACAGAGACAAACGGACACAAGGGCAGAGGGGAATGACAAAGAAAGACAAAGTACTGATGATACAATATTGATCTCAATTGGATTTAAAGGCCAAGGAGAAGAGATGGGTTTTCAACCAAGATTTAAAAATGTCAGTAGAGCGAGCAGAGTTATATGGAGGGATAAACTGTCCCATTGTATCTACTGCAGGGCCTATTATGAATTAAAGTCACATTTAAAAACTCTTGGGTATAAATGATCAAAAGTATAGTCAAAATGTCAATTTTTCTTTAAGCTCAAAGTCATATAGTTCCTCCAAAAAGTCGTAGAGTTATTTCACATCTAAACCGAGAGCAAAACAAACAGAAGGTGTCCTTATTGTACCGACTGTACAGATCTAGGATTTTGTTATGTCAACAAAGTTGACATGACTTGAACATTTGAGCTTGAATTATGTCCTGATGAGGTTTGCCTGACCCTGTTACACAAAGCCAAATGAAGTCGACTCCATCATGAGAAGACCTGATTTTATTTTGTATAAAGTGCACTGTTAAAGGTTTAAAATTAGATACATAATCACTAAAACTAATTATTCAAAACCCCTATTTATTCCTTATCGCACATTCATATTTAAATTGTAAGAAAATACTCTGTTTTTGAAGGACTAGATCTGAGCCATGTGTACAACATTTTATAACATAAACATTTCAATATCACTTGACATCGATAATTATTACAATTAATCTCACATTATTCTTTGTATCTCCATTTAAGATAAACAGCAAAACATTCCACAAATCTAAAAGGTGGAACCTTTAATTAAAGTGTTTTCCTTCCTCGCAATGTTTAAAAAGTGTATAAACTAAATTTGTATATATATTGAACTTTTATTATATTTTTACATTTGATAACAATTATATTGCCATAATAATTGTTGTTTTATTTCCCAACTCTACTTAAAAAACACCCAATATATCCAACTTTACTTCTTTAAGTTTGACCAGAATCAGTTTTTTATTTGTCCATTAACTTTATGAAAGCAAAACAAATCACTGGTGTAAGTTGAATAAAGCTAGTTTCTTTTCTGCTCACTTGTATATTTGAGCCTAATGCTGCTGACTTGACTGTGACTGTCACGTGTCCCATCAGGCAAAACTTTGTGAACCAGTGAAAACATGTAAATCAAAGTGTGTGAAAACTGGAAAATAAAAAAAAGGATGTTGAGTAGCTTTATTAATTAATTCGGTAATAAAAACATCAAACTTTGTTCGTGCAAAACCTGCTATAGGCTTTTAATTAGCCTGTATTCAGCTATTAAAGGGTTAGCTCACCCTGTGATGTCCTCTTCTAGATGTGTACATGCATGGATATCAGAGGACATTTGAGCTACAACATGATGTAACTGTAAATTATGTGTTTCTGTCATGTTTTTTAAGTTTGAAGTATCGGTCACCATTTACATCAAACGATTGGAATTTGTCTAGACCTCTGTTTATTCCTGGGACTCTGAAAGTGTTTTGTAGACCCCACACACACACACACACAAACATACACACACACAACCCCCTCATCGGCATCATGGTGAGTAGATAATGAGAGAACTTTCCTTTTTAGGTAAACTATCCATTTAAGGAACTTTTCCATCCATTAATTAAATCTCTCCAGTTTAATAAAGGTTATCATCTCTGCTGTGCACCCTGTACGTACACAATATGTTATTTTTGTGTTATGGAAATATGTCACGACTAGAGGATATCACAGGACACCCTAACCCAGAGAAGATTGATGCCTTTGAGCGGATGGTGCAGGGGTCTTATTTTTTGATATACACGCTGGAGTGTGGTCCATCATTGAAATATTGAAACATTTCTGATGATCTGCCGGATGAGAAGGGGCAGCGCGCGGAGCCATAAATCCTGCGCTCCCTCTCATGTGTGATGCGTGTGCCCTTGGTTACCTAGTAACTCTCCTCTCCGGCTCCAATTGGCGCTCCCGAAAACATCCAGCCGGGGTCGCGCCGCGCGCGCCCGCCGAAGCTCGCGCTGAGCCCAAGGAGTGAAGGCGAGGAGCAGCGGAGCGCGCGGGACCAGAGGAGGAGAGAGGGAGAAAACACCGGAATAAAGACGAGACGGAGAGATGTGTTGAGATGACAGCGGGGCGAGGATAAGCACCTTCCCGGGAAAAGCTCCCCACACAGGACTCACACGCAGTGCGCGCACTACATACGGATATTTGGAGCAGGATTTATACTCGGGCTGCAAGTGGAAGAGCTCCGAAAACTGAAACAGTGGCCCGGCTTTTTTTTATTTCTGCAAACAACGGCATGGAGGGAATTACAACTCAGCAAGGCAGGTGAGTCATGTCCTGGTAGTTGGTGAGGAGCGGGGAGGGGGGGAGACAGGCTGAGGCTGTGTGCGCAGAGTGAGTTCCAGGAGGAGGCTGCGGGAGGAACCACGAGCCGCGCTCCGCTACGAGCTCTGCACACACCGGACTTACTTGTACAGGTTGTCAGGGACGTGTTACCTTGTGTGTGTGGTGCTGCATGGACGCGGAGCTGCTCACGAAACACGCATGTATTCAGATTCACACTTCCAAATAAACGCATTTGGATCTAGTGACTTAAACGGAGTGAGATTGTAGAGACAGGGGTTTGTGTGCGTGTGCGTGTTTGGGCGCGCGTGTGTGTTTGGTCCTAACGGGCGCATGAGATCCGTCGATGCGTTGGAAATAATAAAAGCTCGTGATAATTGTTCAGGGGCTCACTTGTTACTTCGGCTAAAGCGACATCATGTGTGTGCGTGATGGAGCGGTGACCAGCAAGCTCTCTCTCTCTCTCTCTCTCTCTCTCTCTCTCTCTCTCCGTCTCTCTCTCTCCAGAGCACATGAATTAGCCCGATGACTTTCTTTCTTTCATCTGCACAAATGAAATTGCAAGCTCTAAACCTGATTGGATCAGATCGTCCAGGATGCCAATGTGATTCTATCTCCAGTGCGAGCGGTATCTGCCACCAGCTCGAAGCAGCACCTCCATCTGCTGTGCACGAGGAGCAGGATAATCTGCCACAGGCATACGTGGGGATTCCCATTGAACAATCTTTCTATTTTTACTTGTATTTCTTGGAAGAGCCCGCGGGTGAACAAATGCATGCTCAATGCAAACGCATCTGGAACATCTTGAGGAACAAGTAATACTAATATTTATTTGTGATATGTTTCACTGCGATTCTTTCTGGCGTTATAGCCTGTAAATCTCTTCTCAAACCCCAAATGGCATTGGTCTTTCACATTCATTCAATGACTGTGCTTAAGAATGTTTTTTTTTCTCTCTCTCAGTAAACAGCCTCTTTCCCATCTTCTTAATCCCCCATGAAAGCTGTGGAAACAATATCGTGCGGAAGCCGAGAGTTCAGTGCTAAATTTAAAGCAGTGTAATCATCCTGCAGGCCACTCGTGTCTACTTTCTCACATTATCAAACTCCTGGACACATGGCGCAGGCCCACAGATAAATAGGCTCATTGTAGTCCGTGGTAGGAAAGCCTAATAGAAGGAGGGAAAATGGAGTTGTCATGGTGATTGGATGAATAAGCAACGTTTCGCTGATACCGAAGCGTTTAGGAAATGATCCAGCGTTTTATTTGGCTTGTGTTTGTTGAAGTCTAATGGGCTATAATAACACACACACACACACACACACACACACACACACACACACACACACACACACACACACACACACACAAACACTCACACACACATGCACAAACACACATTGAATTTATAGTTTTTGTTGCGCACATTTAAAACCCTATGAAATTTGATTAGGACCCTTTGGATTTTTATTTGGTTTGAAGGCAAATTGTGCTCATTTATATTGTATGTGCGTCTTCAATATCATGTGAAGGATTATGCATGCTGCTGCTGCTGCTGCTGCTTGTGAATTCTCTCTAAGGCCCTTCAGTGTTTGTATTCCAGTCCAGCAAAGTACTATTTTTCAAGTTCCCCTGCTGTTTTTAAATCCATTCTTCCCCCCTCTTTTATCTGCATTTTTCCTGGGCCTGTGTTTGAGCCATGTTACAATCATGGCAGCTTAAGTCCAGACGGGAGACAAATTAAAGACAAATTTAGAAAAATAAGGAGAGAAACAGGGCGACAGGGCCCCCGGTCATAGAGGTGCGGTTATGAAAGTGATGGCTATGTTTGACAGGCCTCTGCACCACCATCAACAAATGAAAGGACGTCTTTCAGAAGAACGGTGGTTCATGCCTCCAGTAGAGTCCACAGATTTGCCGAACCAATGCCCAGACACCCTGAGGCTGCTCTATTAGCCCTCGGTGGCCCAACACTGTCCCAGGACCCTTTAGGTTGTTTTCCTCTCTAATTTGTCACCCATCTGTTTGATGAAAACACTGTTGGAGAATAATTACGGAGAACGCTGACCTGTGACACTTTTCCATTTTCAAGGCAGATTAGAATGCGAGTGCTGGTTCAACACGTGATCATTGACAGGCAGTGAGCACACACCCAATTACACACATTTCAAAGTGCAGCATCGAGTCTA
The DNA here is from genome assembly GCA_038501795.1 of Pseudopleuronectes americanus. Lineage (NCBI taxonomy): Eukaryota > Metazoa > Chordata > Actinopteri > Pleuronectiformes > Pleuronectidae > Pseudopleuronectes > Pseudopleuronectes americanus. The sequence continues at coordinate 10,713,728 of CM076723.1, forward strand.
TTGTTTACTCTGTGAATCTCTGGACCGCTCAAGAAAAGCTCCATGAGACTCCCTGTCCGCTGCAAAGGTCAGTGAGGCTCCATCCTGACCTAACGTGAATACACCTGAGTATGGCCTGGCCTGACTTAACTTGGCTGAGCCACTCATTGGTCTCTGGCCCAGGAGGCCTCTTGTTCTTTAGCCTTCGGTTTCTCTCTCAGCTGCGCGCTCATTACTGCTGCCGTAACCAGACGCATGGGCCGAGGTGTGTCAGAGAGTGTGCTCCTCTGTGTGAAGGCAGGGGTGTGCTGCTTCACATTCGGAACGAGGCTGCGGAAGGTTATTTGTGTTTTCTAATATTCCTCATTGTGTTTGACGTGCTGTCTTGAAGCAGCAGGAGTAGTAACCGGATAATTTCCCAAATGGATACCTCTGACCTTCGGAAAATATGTCCCGTCACCGCCAATCCTGCAGCCGAGGAAAAGACTGTCGTTGCTCCAGCGCTGTTTTCACCAATTTGCAATGTCAAACGCATAAAAGGGGGAAAAAAAGGGATTTGGGATTTAATGCAGGTTGGTTTTCACCACATTAGCGAGTAAACAAGATGACTGCACAGACCCTGATGGCTGATGTTCCTAAAAAACAAAACAATCCAGAAACTAGAAAGAAACAGTTTTCTCAGTCTTAATGTTAATAACACTCACAATGCCAATGAGTCAGTGCACCACAGGATTTTAATTGCCCCTGACAACTGATGAGGCAACAAACAGCGAAATGTTAAAGCCAAGTCAAAGTGCGTCTCATGATGTGTCGACTGGGCTCTTTCATAATCCTGTCATCCACAGACACGGGTGTACAGTGACTAATGACGGAGGATAAACTTGCCTCTCGCTGTTTGCTCAGGAGGATGCGCCTTCACCGCCATTAAATCGCACCTTTTCATTTGTGATAGAATTGCAGAAAAAAAAATCCCCAGGCTGTTTTTGTTGTTAGCGACAATTCACCAGATACACTTGTGTCATATTCATTTTTGATAATGAATAAGACATATTTGTTGAATCTGTAAAAAGATGAAAGTGTCTTTGTTTGACTAACAAAGTGCTTTTGGCCTGAGGCACAAAGATACGCCTCAAGTCTACTGCACATAGCTTTTTCAACAGAGATTTTACATTGTTCATGGCCCAAAAACATCTCCCCTGACTAACAGGTTTCCCTGCCAAAGACCAATGTCTGCTTAGTAAACAAGATTCTTTTGGACATCGCCATCCTAACTACAAAGCAGATGTCACACAGTATGCCTCCACTCACTGTCTGCCAGAAGTTGTCAATTTATTATTTATTTATTAATTCGACAATTTACACGCAAAAAGCACACAGGCCGAGGACGAGGCCGGCTGAGTTGAAATAGTGGACGTCACTGAATGTGCGGCGGAAGTGAGAAGCTATTTTTTGATTGTTTCCCTTTGTTTTAAAAATACATCACATGGGGAGAAGCAGCAAGTGATGGTGGGATAATGTCTCGAATCGAGAGAGAGTGTCTCTGAGCTGTGAAGTTGCACTTTAGACTTATATAAGCTCAGACTAGGATAAGACTCCCCAGTCATGTGAAACATGCAAAATTAATGAGCTTTTTAAACTGTGGCATAAAGAAAACGATCGACTCAAGCAGCAAGTGCATGTTTGTTTACGTCTGATTGATTTTTATCTAGTGCAACTGTTGCACACAGTTGCAGACCACGGCCTTGATTTGCATACTGTGGTGTTACTTGCTTTCCACTTGCTCATGCATTACGATAAGCCATTTCTCTGGATCTGACCAGCTCCTGTACTCTCTGTCCCAGCTTGCCAGCGCATTTACATTCTTAAAATGTCTGTCAGAAAATAAAGACAGTCTAAAAAGAACAAAGGAAAACTCCTGCTCTCCTGACTCCTGTGGCTGACAGGGGTGAAGCCCTGCCTGGTTGTCTTTTGAAAAGTTCACCTTAATCCGCATGATTCAAATTGCATTTTATTTTCCGCTTAATCCACCCGGGAAATATACAGACAAGTGACAGGGAGTCAACACTCTCTTAATCCTGGGGATGAACGTTACTGTCCAGGTAAAAGTTGATGTGGCGGTTTGAGCCTTTACGCCCATCAATTCTCCAGCTTCTTATCCAACCAAGCAATCGCCAAGCACTTTCTTCACCACATTTTCTTAACAGGGAGCGACTGTTGTGTAGGTCTGGAAGGACACAGAAGCGAGGACCCATCTAATTCATGGGGTAAATTAGTAGAGATAAGGCCTGAGTCAGTACCTCCAGCCTACCATAGATCCCCTGGGGCAGGCTCTTAAGGAGCTTAGTAAAAGCCTGTCGTATGAAGACATGACATGGAGCTGACTAAATGGGCTACGTTGGAGTGTCTTCCATCAATCTAATAGTCATATATGGGTCACTGTCGTTCAGGCTTTAATCCCATTCAATTTATTCATTCCGGGTTATTAATTCAGAGTTTCAGGAAAATATGCCTCCATGTGCAAGAAAGGTGAAAGGGGGCGTGTTAATGCAGCGGTGCACTCAACTGACAGAGGACTCGGGCCCACTCGTGAGACACTCATGTTGTGTAAGACTATGAGTGTACGCCACCAAATCAATAATGAATGCTGCTTTGCCCGTAGTAAAAGAACAACGAAGAGTCACTGGGTCACGTACACTGGGGAAACAATTAGACGCTTCCTTGTGCTTCGTAGTGCCACAGCTTCTTTTTTTTTCCAGCTGCGTGCACTTCCCATAATTTTCCTCCAGGGTCCAGCAGCATGTGTCTGCCTGCGTTGAGAAATTACAGCCACCGGCCGCAAAGTCTTTTCTGACCTTTTCAGGTCCTCGTGGTGTATGTCGGGGGGGGGGCGTGAAGCAGAGAGCCTGCTGACGGATAGGACACCAATCTTTGCTGGTGTGCGTTAACCTCATAATGCTGACAGATTACAGATTTAAATATTTTAAATCTCACAGAGCACATGCTAGTGGTGATGAAGAGAGTGGAAATGACTGCAGTAATGCAAGAGATTAGTAGAGATCCTTCCTCTCTCTTTCCCACGCACACACGCACACACACACACACACAAACTCGCCATTTTCACCAGTTGGCCGCCGTGCACTCGGACACCTGCGTCACAAGCAGATCAATGCCGTTAAATACACTCGCTCCCTTTTTGTTTCGCCCCTTTTTTTCCTCCTTGTCTGCGTGTGTTTGTGTTTGCATGCAAACACAAATCCGCTACTCTGGTAAACAAGTAGTTATGATTATTTTATTTTAGGTTTAGCCAAATCAGATCTTAGTCCAGCGTCAGGGCCATGCAGCTTGATCTTTATTTTGAGCCGAGCTGTAAATAATAAAGATACATTTATTTATATCCTTTTTTATAATCTTTTTTATTAAGGTAGCCTGCAGTGGCACAACGCTTTTTACTAGTATCTGTGAGAATGTGTTCACCGATAAGGTATTATAAACAAAGTTGTACCTAGCTCTGGCTGACTGAGATATGGCCAATTTAGCTCTTCAAATTTATTTTACTGTTTTGTCCACTGAGAATCCTTGAGATCAAATAAAAAAATGGTGTGTTTCATAAATGTAAACCACACAGATTGTGATGGCACGGACATTTTTTTTTCATCACATAATATGCCCAGCACCCTTATCCTCAATGCCAGACATATTAAACATTGTGATGACAAATATTAAATCCCTTCATTTAAGCTTTAAAACTTAGCCTTAACAAACTCACGTGTGAAATTTATGTGAAATGTAAACAACAGTGCACACATTAGAGTCCTTGGTGTAGTAAAGACAGAGCTGCTGCTCACATTTCCTCCTATATTCCACATACATGCAAATCAGGTTGACTGGAGACTTGCCTTTAGGTTTAAATGTGAATGGATTCTGTATGTTGGATCTTTGAAGTGTCTCCACTATTATAGCCTGTTATCTGAACTAACCTTAATAGGAATGCATGCGCACACATCTACAACAATATACGGATGGGTAAATAGTAAGCATTCAAACGTATCAGTTTCTTTGAGTAGCGTTACTGTGCTGTGCAGTCCCTTATAACTGTATTTTAATGACATTGAACAGCCTCTAGCTTAATAGGATAGCACCTGCCTTTGGATTGGTTTATTTGATTGCTTACAGGTACTTGTTCCCGCCCACCGTCTATTTATATCTGTTGCCAGTTTGCCAAAGTTTCCTGATGGCCATCGGGGACAGAGAAATTCCTCCATCAAGCTCAGGAACCATCTGTGCGCATATTCTCCCCAAAAGGAGCTGTCCTCCACAATTACAGCTTTATTCCAATGATACTATTATCGCGCCATCACTCCGTGTTGGAACAGGCTCCAGGAAATTGACTTGATATTAATCTGACAAAATTACCAAGAAAAGGAAATTAGACTGGGGAATTTTCCCGAGCATTGACTGTGTTTTAACGACAGGATGCACACGCTGCACGGCTGTTGGAGCTTAAATAATAGAGCATTTCGCTCATTGATTATTTGAAATGTTCTGTCACAGTACATGTCAGGCTGTAAAACCCAGAATAAATAGTTTATTCGACCCGTTATTCTCTCTTTGACTTGCTGCGGCTTATTACAATGATAGGGATCCAGATTCACCTGGAAATCTGGGTTATTACAGAAATAGCCTTGTGGCTCACATTCCTAAGATGGAAGCTCTGATGAATTGTGCAGCTGTGGGTCACTATGACAATGGATTGACTGATGGGAGAAAAAAAGGGAGCATAAAGGGAGAAGCTCAAGGTTTTTAATCTGGAAAGAAGTTATTTTATCTGTGGAGTTTGGTGATGTGGGCGAACACATAAGACTTCACCAATTCTTCAGGCGTTTTTCTGATCTTTTAAGAAGCACAGATTTGAGGGTTTTGCTAATACTGCCTGAAAATGTGCCCAAAATCCATAATCGCATATTATTTGTGGAAGTCAGTAACTACGTGGGAAGCTATTTGATCTGTGGTTATTAGCATGCTGTATTTCCATTGGCTGAAAGCGACACTTCTTTCCCAGCTGAAGCCGAGAATGTGACACGTTTCCTCTCTCGAGTCTCAACAACAGGAAGGTCGATTTGAGACGAGAGACTCCCGAGTCATAGTCTCTCTCTCTCAGGTCCTCTTGGCTCGCGCCCACTGTGAATTTTAACCGGGTTTGGGAGCAAGTGTTGAGTGACATAATGATGGTGGGCAGTTCAGTCCTGAAGCTGAAGAGCGAAATGATACCGTTAGAGAGAAACGGTTCTCGGAGAGTAGAAGGAATTGAGGAGGGATCAGAGAGGATAAGAGCAAGGACAGAGGGAAGAAGTGAGATTGAAAAGAAACAAGAGGAAAATGGTTAGGTTGGAGAAAGGTAAGCCGGGATAAGTCTTCTGACAAGTGAGCTCTGGGCTGGAGAAAGCCAGTCAAACAAAAAAATCTGCCAAGTTTGTTTTATTCAAGCTGCGGACAACTACAACTTTACCAACTGAGGATACAAAAACAACAAGCAGCATACAAATGCCATTGAAACATTTCCCGCAGTTTTCAGCACTCCCTCTTCCATGTATGTGAAGACTTTTTTTGATGGAGGCAGATCCTCCTGCAGTGTCGAAATTTACTAAATGATTCAATGTTTTCTGACACCCCAGAACTTACTGCTATTCTCATTTCTCATTCTCTTTAATCACATCCTGCTTCACACACATTTCGATGCGTTTCCAATTCTACAGGCGCCCCACCTGCAAAGCAAACTGTGACAATAAGCATTTATCGGTGAGGCTTTTTTTGGTAGCCTGGCACCCAGTAATATGTTCACTAATGGGATGTCAAATCCAGTTATTTGCTATTGCTGCTTAAGAATATGAATTCATCGTATAAAAGTATACTGAATTTACATTCTGCAACTTGTCTTGTATGACCAACCTATCTCCAAAGTCTACATCTAAAATGAATTATTGAAAGAAAGGCAGTGTTATATATTTTTGTGGTTGAAAAAGGCATCAGAACTGTACAATGTATTTCAGTAGGGCTGCCAAGCTGCTACACTACACACTATTTGATTGGCTGTTGAATAAGTACCTAAAGGGAAGTCATTAGCCAGCATACACACACACACTTAAGCCCAGCACCCAGAGACTCCGCGGGGTTGATTCTAATGATACCCATGTGATTTATCCAGCAGATCCTTGATCAGTGTGTAAAGAAGGAGCTCAGGACTGACCTAATAAGCCGTATCTTTGCCTTTGTTTCCCACTCGGGTTTCTGAATGAGGACGCTAGTAGCTACAAATGAGGAAACCTTATCACAAAAGATGTCGAGAACGTGACATATGTCCTCCAGGATAATTGTGCTTTGCGTCTCCGTGGCCCACTTTTCCCCCACATAGATGGTTTGCTGCACAAGAGTGAGAAGCAGCCGCATCGTATGTAAAGGTCCTTTAAGTCAAATCCATTAGCAGAAGTCCAAAGCAGAGCAAATGTTTACTCTTTTGTTGAATTGGGTTGAACGAGGATCCTCAGTTTCTCTTTTAATCAGCGACTTGCACTCCACCCTCGCACAAACAAAAAACGCTGCCACAGATAAAAAAAAGGGACCAGAACAGTGGAGCTTGGATTCGGGGTGAAAGGCTCATAGAGGATATTTATGTAATCTTAGGGCACCAGGGCTGAGTCAAGCCCGACTCAGAGCCGCTGTTGCAGAGAGAGGCCCAAGGACAGTAGCAAATTTTCTAAATCCCTGGTAGACACAGAAAGTTAAGACAAGCAGTGTTGCAATAAAACAAAGCCCTACCCATTTATCTGAGCATCCCACACAACCCTTGGCCCAGATTTACAGCCCCGGGCGTCCAGAGCTCTCAAATCTTCTGGCAGCCACTGCCGCAGATATTGATAGGAAGAGGAAGAATCCCAGCAAGGAATTCTGAGCTGGAGGGGCTGACCTCCCAAACCATGAGCTGCCCCTTAATGATTCCGGATGGCACACCGAACGAACATCATATAAAACATTACACAGTATAATCACATTGTAAATTGGAATAAATTGTCTCCCATTGATTTTTTACTCTTTCTCTGAACTTGTCCAGCAAGTATCGCATGCTATGTGGCATTAAGAGTTTATGGATTGTTTGACAAAGCCAGGCCTTTGATGAGCATTTGTACCCTCCGGAGACGGAACATTGCTGCTCTTCCATCAAGAGCAAACTGGCTGTTTGAAAACAAATAAAAACGCGCTCTCTCTCATCATTAGATCTAAAGCACTTAATCCTGCACAGAGGCTCTCCTCTCCCACTGAAAACCTTTGTTTCCATCACATATGGATTTCCTTGATGGAGATTGTCTGCATACCAAGTTTGCTGATGCCTAACCCTCTGGAGCTTGAGGGCATCCTTGCCGCCACGTCCCTCTTTAGGTTGTCCCCAGGGCGCAGCTGAAGATACTTTTTAAATTATTCACTAGATTAAAAAAGTTGTATGGCATTGGTGCAAAGGACTTGAGCACTGAGAATGAAAAAACATTTGGTAATGTCATAAGTACCAGCTATTAATAAAAACCAAGTTCCACTAGTGCCAAACAACTTATTTAAAGTATCAGCAGCTGTAAGCTTGTTAACCTGTATGGAAGACCTATTGCTATTGTTGTCATTAGCAACACTAGTTCAACCCCTTGAAAATTAAGTATTTTTTATATTATAAACGTCTCCGTTCACTTGTGGGACTTTCAAGCAAATATCGCCCAATAGCTAACATGTTAGCTAGCTCTGGCTAACGCTACACTACCGGAATATATTTTCTCTTGGTTCACCCCACCTTTTTACTTCCCACTCATAAATCACAAATAAGAAATAAACATCACCTACATGCATAACCTCATACTGAGACACCTTCCCATTCCAGTATTTATGCCTAACAGTCTTTCTGTTTGTAATAGGCGATGTTAAATATATGTAGATCCGTGCCCCAGATATTTCCAGTTAAAGAATTTTATTGGCTGTTTTGACATTTGCAGCACACGGCTGTCCTCATACTTGATAAATACAGGGTCGTCGTAAGGTCAGGCCACAGCTTACACAGGAACTGTGTTACTGTTAGAGAAATGACGCAGGGTTTTGAATAACAGACGAGGCCCTAAAAATCCCATGATTTAGTTTTAATGTCCAGAAGAGTTTTAGGGGCATTGTGTGTATGCCTCTGCTCTCTGTGTGGATGCTTTATTGTGTCAGTTCCTTCACATCTAAGAGTGGAAAAGGGTTTCTTCCATGTGGAGGTGGTGGAATGAGTCAGTTTTGTGTGTGAAATGACATTACGGGCGATGACTATATGTGTAATTTCTATAGGGAACATGTAAGGATGATGGAGGGAGAAAATCTGCTCTCACCATCATGTTAAATAGATTAGAGGCTCTCCCCGGCAGGAGGGGGCGTTCTTAAGCTCTGGATCTGATCTGTGATTACACTCTCTATGGCTTTGGATGCTGGTAATTACTATATGGTACAAACGATTCTGCGTGTCTGTGTTCAGTTTGTGGTAGTAGAAAAGCACTCAGTTTGTTATAGTCAAGAAAATCGTATTGAGGCACTTTCAATGCAAGTCTCCTCATATCCACTCTGTCGGAAGCTTTATTCAAGATCTTACATTTAGAAATGGGTGACAGGAGAATTTTTCTAGATTCTATCAGCGTTTAGGCCATTGATGTATTTTAATACTTGTAGAGTATGTGTCACTGTTTCTGTCCATTTGAAGAAATCATCATCGAGATGCCTCTTCCTGTTTTCAGATGTGCTGAATAAATTGACTTGCCATGGTGATTGAAGGTCACTTATTTTTCTGCACCCATCCTATTGGATACTGGGATGTTCGAGCCTTGTTGTTTTTTTTTAATGAAGTTCCGCCTGGTAAAAGCTGATGTGCCATAATGGCTCCGAAGGCTTTTGCTTTTTAGTGTCTCTGAAAATTGTGAGAAGTCCTCGTAGTCACATGAAATTTTACAGTCGGCATTAAGGCACCTCCATTGTTATGTTTGCTGCTCACAGAGGCTCCAAGGCACTCTGGATAGAAAACAATGTCCTCGTTGTTTCCGTCTCCTCCACATTCATTCCCTGTAAAAGGAACATAAAACTCTCTTCCCTCTGCAAGCCCGTTGCTAGCTGCACTCGTATCGGCACAGTACACACACAGAGGAATAGTTTTCAAAGTGTCACCGTTTAGGGCATAGTTTGGATGTCAGCAGTTAAATGAATAAATAATGTGCCCTCAAGTTGCATTTGATGTAGCGGGATCTGATCCGATATGACTATTCACTCGAGCTAGCTAACATCCAGATGTTAGAGGAAAACCCTTTTTTTCTCCCCCTCAGGTTGCTAATGAAACATGGATCAGGGAAGATGGTTGTTGTTCCACCGACTAAAACATTCAAGTGAGGGTTGGGAAAGAAAATGCAGATTTGAAGAGTGAAATAAGGGTGAAATAATTTGGTAGGGTTGCAGAGCGTGCATGTGTACATACATGATCACATAATATGGAGTATGAGTGGATCTACAGTATCTACAGTATGCGTTGTCATTGCTCTGGGCTTTTTATGGTGCAAAGAAGGCACAGAATAGGAGGAGAGATACAGTAGTAGCTCACAGTGTGCGTTTTGTGCAGTCTTTGAGGAAGTGCAGACAACCCGAGGCAAAATTTGCCTGCTTTGGTTGGACATGGCCTACTTCTAAGCGTACAGCCATTAAAGTGGTCTTCTACTCTGTTTAAAGTACACAAATGGGATTTTAATTCGTACCCACAGTTCCATATGCCGAGTGTCGGCGATGTGCTATGTCTTTTCATCCTATTAAACCCGGCGCTACAGTTTAAGACAGCGTATACACATATGATCCTGATAAACATGTATTTGGTCTTGGGTGGTGACACCCTGTATTTGTGGCGCCCGGCTTTGTGACCTTGACTTCTCGCAGTGAGCCGCAGTGTCTGAGGATGTGTGTGTTTGGTACCACAGTGGCCCACTCTCGTCTCGTGGACTTTGTAGTGCCTGTGCGTGTTTGAATAATGTCCTGCAGGAGACACTCTAAGTGCAATGTCTAGGACTCAGGCGTCAGCAGTAATATCAGGGCAACCTCTCCTCTCCTCTCCTCTCCTCTGTGTGCAATGGCACGGGGGATATTACAGCATTAGAACGCATGAATTATAGCCATATTGTTATAGCTCAATGTCAGGGGACATAGATGGGTTCCTGGTACCACCATGGCATCAGTCAAAAGCTAGGAGGGGAGGAATGAAGATTATGAAAGCATTTAAGTATATCCCTGCGCCCACTGTTTTGGACTGCGTTGATAAATTTAAGCTAATTTAACTGTATAATGCGATATTGAATTAGGATGCCAAATTTGTCTCAAACTGTTGTAAGCTTAAGACAGCACCCCTGTTTGATGTGAAGGCTGCTGTGCTATTGAGGCACCAGGTGCAACTGAGAATTATGTATCGTAGTAAAGGGATCGGTGCATTTCCCAAAGACGGGGGGGTGGGGAACCAACCCGTGCAATAACAAAGGATGCATTACCTAATAGATTTGGCAGAAATTCAGGCCCGGTCTGATAAAGCTGGGTTACAGTACTTTAATCAATCACTAAGAACACAAGCCAATTTAGGAAGAAGCCTGACATTCAAGATAGGCTTTCAGACAGGATTAGAAATAGTGAATGGAGAGTGGACATATCTGCCAGGGTGAACAGAAAGGACTGATGTCAGGGGACGGTGTCACCTTCCATTTTTGATATTGAGGCATGTCTCCGCTTCACCAATAAGCCCCTCCCTTGTATTTGAAAAGTCACATTCTGTCCTCTCTGTCTTGCCCCTCAGTTACACTTGTTCTTTTTTTTCTTTTCCACAAATGCAGATGAGTATTAGCGACAAGGCAGTGTTGGTAGCCTCTGTTGTTTACTCTCTCCCTTCAACAAAGGGCACTGTCATTTAAGATGTCCCTCGGAGCTCATCAGCTGGATTCTCTGGCCTGACTAATGATATCCGGAATATCAATGTGAACATGCAATGAGCGGAGTAAAATGGCTGCTTTTCTAAACAGACAACTGGGAGATGCACTGGAGGAAAAGCAAGCTTCTTTTTTCTCTCTCCACGACAGTGCTGGTGTCTTTTTCACTCTGTCATACACAATCCTGCCGTTTATCTAGTCTCTAGTAGAGATGTTCCGATACTGATACCAGCTTCGGAAATGGCTCTGATACTGACGAATGGGCAGCATCAGCAAGCACGCAAATCTACTGATCCGATACCACATCTTGAAAGTATATTACTTTCACCAAGATAAAATTGCAATTTTTTGTTGCTGGAAATCACTTATTTTCACCACTTTTTGCCACTCCAAAACGAGAGGAAGTGATTTTCCAGGAGTGTAGTGTTGGCTTGAGCGAGCTAAAATCTAACTATATGTTGCATAAGTAATGCAGGGAAGTGTACTTTAAGCAAGACTCCAGTTTAGAGGGTTGATGTATATTTCTAGATTTATTTTTTTGCTTTTTTTCAGTTAGGACTGTTAATCTTGATAATAAAAGAGATAAGATGGCATTCATTCTCTGTATGCATTTGTTCTTCAAAGGGTGTAACCTGGCAGGTTATACAACAACTATAGTGATCACTTCTGCACAGGATAACTGTTAAAATATGTTATATACGTTTTTTAATGTTTTGGTTCAGTAAATGGTATTGGCCGATACCAAGAGTCCAGGTATCTGAATTGGGATGAGGGAAAAAGTGTGGACACCCAGGATATCGTTTGAAATTTTGTACTTACTATACTCAATTTTGATGTTGAAAATTAGCTTTTTCCTAAATCTTAAGGATCCTTTGAAGGGAAAACTTTGCCTTTAGCAACAACTCCAGCCCTATAGATTTGTACTGGATCAATGGGGAGAACAGCCAGAGACTGTGACGCTGCTGGATAAGGGGATGGTTCAGCTGTGGTGATTGATATCGCTTCACTAATCCCCCTACATCTGCTCTAAATCCACCTGGCTGTAGCTGTGAATGAACCTGTAATGTGATAAATTAACATTTAAATCCTCAAAAGCACATTTACATTTCCGATTGTCATATTTTTCAAATTGTAGCCTCTTTATTAATGAAATGAAAGCAGCCAGGATTATTTTCTAATACATATATTTATATATATTTTTTAATATCCATAACATGCATCTTCTCTCAAAGATCTGAATGCATTCTCCCCAGAAAACCAGGCTTTTGCTAAAATGCGAGTCTATGTGATCTTCCTCCTGAATATTACAGCACTATTAATTTCACACCTCTTATTAATGTCTGACAGAGGCCATTTGGTGCAGCATGTGTTCGCTTGGTCTTTGTTTACGGTGAAGTTGAAGGTCACCCCCTCATTACTGCAGCAGCATCTTTTTTGATGTTGTGATATACATAGTAATCAAGTGGGGCTCACTTTGCTGTTCACTGGTGACCTTTAGTTAAAAGCACATCACTGCCGGGTCAGTTGGAAACTTAATTATTCTCCCATAAAACTCCAGGGGTCATGTACAGTGGACAGACCTCATTTAATCCGCAGTCATTAGGCCACACTCACCCCGTGCTCCCTCTGTAAATAGGGCCCACGCCATAATGCTCATAATCCATTATGTCCTTTTTTTCCTGTACGAAAAATAAATAAATAGATGCTGTGTGTTTTGCTGTGTCAAGCGCACTCGTGTACATCTCCGCTTTCAGCGATGTATTCAGAAATGCTGCTTGTCACACAACAATACACTTTGGCACCTCTCACTTCTCTGCAACTACCAGGCATTTGCATGTCAATGGCGTCATTCTAGCACTGCGCTCTTGGCATTTGTGAATACTCTGCAAGGAAGCCAAGTAGTCGAGGTCTTTGAAAAGAAGCAGCAGAATAATCAGGGATGCAGCTTTCATTAACACGTTATTTTTCTCAAAATCCATCTCAGCTTAATTGATCATCAATCACAATTAAAGGCTCCTAAACGTACGATTGGAGGCTGTTTTTAAAGTACATGCTGCATTGAAGCACAAGCCTCAAGGGAGAAGGTGAGGCTACAAATCTGTTTTATATGATGCTACAGAGTTATTTTAAAGAAAAGGCACACCGTGGTACTTTGAGATCAGAGCATATTAATTAAATTGTCTCCTCACATGAAGTCTGGAGTCTAATACCATATTTACCTGAATGTGGAATATCCCTGTTTGCACATTAGTGTTACTGCTCAGGCACCCAGTGCATTATTAGCTTATTAATTTTACAGGCAGCATCTGGGTCATGTCTCTGCTTGGTATATGTTTGCTTCTGTGGAGCCCGTTCACACTGAATAATAAAAGCTGATCTTTCAATTTTCCACGAGAGCCGCAGCCTACTTACCTTAAATTAGAGGTGTTATTTAGCTTATTAGGCCACAGAAGGATTCAGGTTCTCAGCATACTTAAAGTATAGGTTGCATGAGTCCACACAGAGCATACAACATGCACGTGCACAGAGCTATTACACTTCGCAGAACAGCCCCAACAGCTTTCATTGCATTATGAAAAATTTAATTAATTTCACATTCTTCTGGAAAGTTGATCTGAATTTTTAATCTTGGTCTGCAGAAAACATAATTCAAAATTCAGTGAATGAAAGTGGTGAATTACATGCACTCAGCGCAGGGCTCCAGTGCTTTTTCCAAATGATGCATAGCTAAGTGTTGTCCTCAGGATGATCAGCTCTTCAAAGGTCTGGCTTTATACGGTTCATGAGGATACTTCTGTTTTTTGTTAGGTCTCTGTATTTGAAGTCGTGTACGGCAATAAAATAACTGCAGGATTTTTTTTTCCCTGTTCACACCATGAAATGTCAGACAAATTGTAGATAGCATTGCATGGTAAATTACCCTCTATAATCCCAGTTATATATATATATATATTATATGCTATTCATACATGAGAACCATTCCTCAGGACCAAAGGCACCAGTGTGTTCCTTTTAAATAATTGCTCATCAACATGGGAACCCTTAGTAGCATATGTTCATATGATGCCCCCTCTGTAAATGTTTTTTTCAGACAACTGCACAGCCTCTTTAGCCCTGAGTAAAATAGTCAATACTAGGCAAAGAAGCTGATCCATATAACATTTTATAATGCAGTGCCAATGAACTTGCATACCTGATTGTGAAAGATCAAATCTCTGTTGTAATTACCAGCCAGACCTCAATTAACTCACAGCAAACCCTCAGTTCAACTCTGTGCACTTGTGTCGTGTTAATAGGCGCTTAAAGAAAAATGTTTCCCCCGACTCCCGTCCCTGTCAATTCGTTGGTATTTGTGATCCACCCGGATCAATGTTCAGTGCACCGCATATTGTTGGATACATTAGTTCAAATGATGTACTTTAAGCAATCAATACCGAGCTTAAATTGGAAATCCCCAATTTATCCCAAACAATACACTCATTAATCTCAAACTGTAATCAATCAGTGTGAATGTACGCAGATTTTCTTTGCAGGCAGTAACTCTGCTAACTGACAGGGAGCTCCAAGACAAAGCAGCACTTGGACCAGGGGCAGTGAAACTCAGGCCTCCGGGCGATCTGTGGCCCAAGAGACAGTTTGATCTGGCCTGTGGGTCAGCTTATAAATAAACCTCCAGCTGCCAACTCAGAAATGAAATCTCATGACAGCAATTACGTTTTTCTTTTTCCAATGAAAGAAAATAACATTGATCAGTGGACCTGTCCTTCAGGGTGGTATCTTCTGGCTGTTTGTCTGTTGTGTTATGGTCAGGGTGAACACAATACATCAAGCATCATGGCAAATGTCTAGACGAGAGGGGACAAATGGACAAATGATGAAGACGAGCCATTGTGCTTTTCTTGCAGAGACGAAGTTGCAGTGATAAAAAAACTAATCTTAAGAGTCATTATAGATAGATTTGTTTAAACTGAATAGGGTACAAGGACAAATGCTCTTTGACAGAATTTGTGTACCCAACAAGCAGCTTTTGCTGACGGACATGATGTTAGACAGGCAAGCTTTGTGGCGAGTTAGGTAATGACTAACAAGCTGAAACCTCATTTAGAAGATACATTTGTGAAGGAGCCTTGTTGCTGCTGCAGAGCCGTTCAAACCAAAGGGGTTGTCACAAAGAACTGTCACAAAGCAGATTACTGATATGCAGCGAGAAACAAGTTTACAGTTTTCTCTCTTCAGCCTTCAATTTAGCAACATAATAAACATGATGAATACCACTCAACAAGAGCCTTTTGTAGGTAGTAAGACTGCTTTGGTTGATATGATAGCAGCCATGTATGGCACCTCCAAGAGTGAGGATGTGTTTGAACAGTTTGGCTAAAAGCAGCTGGAATTAGCATCATCACTATCGTCTGACATCAGATCCCTTTCCAAAGAGAAGTTCTTCCAGGTCAGTGTTATAGGCCCATATAGATGACGTAATTAAGGATGGCCCACGATTAATTAAAGAAATCCATGGGAAAAAGGTTCATTACACCTGGTTTCAACCAAAGAGTGGAACAGGAACAACGCACAGAAGCTCTCACTTGAAGTGATTGTCATTAAGTTTAATTTGCTTTATAAAGGTGCCGCCATGCCCATGCTCTTCTGGTTCCCTGCACTTGCCTGAATTATATTAGGGATGCATCCCAGAAGACTTAAAATCCATCCTTTCCACTGTAAGGCAGAAATTGATGTTAGTGCTGCCATGTTAGACGTTCCATCCTCACTGTGAAGGAGATGAGAGGAGCTGCTTGAAATATTTACTGAATTCTCCTCGGTAGGTTTGAGTGTGTCCTCTCTAGGATTTCAATCATGTTTCACGTGTGCTCACAGAGTCCAATCATAAGCGTAGCCACTTCACAGATGTAGGATGGTTTGACCAAAACTCAAGAAATACTGCATTCTGAAAGGCATCAATACCTGTGGTCCGTACATAGAAGATATGATTGTGCTGATAAACGACACCTCTACGATAACACATCTGATGAAAATGCTCTTATATGCATTCGTGATGCTGAATATAGAACATGCAGAGGAGATACAATTGTATTTATTTTTTCAGGCTACAGCAATGCTGGTCAGCCCCGTGAGGACTGATTCACATAGAAGTTCACATTCAATATAAATAAGTGAGCATGCTAACATACTTATGATTACAGCATTATTATGGCAATGTTAAGCGGCTGGAAAGTCCAGCAATTATCAAAGTCGTTATGATTCATCTTTTGGGGAATTTGAATGCCCAGATTAGAAGTAATAGGTTGAAACACATATTTACACATAATTAAACAGTTAATTGTCCTCGAACTGCATGTGTGGGGACTATATTGGTTAAACAAAACATACAGCATAAAATAAACAGTGGCTCAAAAGTCCAACTTTAAATAGACCTGTGGATTAATGCCATAGTTTTGATATTTCAATCCAGACTAGAAAGGTGAACTGAGAGGTATTTTTCTGCTTGGCTGAATGTTATTGTAAAGCTGTGAGTTCAATTTTGTGACAGTGTTTAACTTTAAAGAGAAATTGTGTAAAGTGTATTGTAGAATAAACAAAATCAACAGACCATTTATGTTTATGGTCAATGATTTTTCTTTTTATTGAACACAGACATCATCTTGTGCTCTTTGGTTAGCGTGTTGGCAGTGGCGATAGAAATATCACACAGAAGAGTTCGTCAACAGGACAGATCCCACCCTGCAAACGGCATGGGAGCTTGGATAATGAGTATGCCATTTGTAAAGCCTTAATGTGTTTACATATGGCTAGATTAGAGACGGACCCAATACTTGCCCCTGCGGTTTCTCAAAGGATCCCTGTGGGCGGCTTGAGTCATTAGCTACTTTGAGATTTTTTTCCAGTAGGAGTGTCAAGTGGTACTCTGCAGTGGATCAATAGGAGTTTGAATGATGAAGTGTTCGGGGAAATTCTCTGTTTATAATTTTTTTAATGTAAGCTTCTTTTCCATTTAATTGAGTCCGTTAGCTTTGATTAATATGCCTGTACCCCCACATATTGTTGCGCACATCGTATTACTGCTTAACAGAATCTGACACTCAGAGACGTGACAACCCAGTGAAAAGAGAAAGAGGCCACAATGATGTAGGAATGAGCCCACTCTCTCCACTTGCAGCTTCAGGACTTCTAGATCAGATCTGTCCCCATCCTTTTAGGCACAAAGAGCAAACAGTTGTTTCAAGCACCGTCAGCACTTAGCAGAGAAGCCATTATTTATTTGCTGTGCAGTCGCAGAATTTATCTCATGTGCTCACCTGGAATCTGTCTTTATTTGGCCTCCCATGCTTCCCTCTCCATGCTTCCTCGGCCGTTCTGCTGGTAATGTATACTCGTGACAGCCTTTATCCCCGTGAAGGGGTGGAGACACGGCTTAGCATGCAGGAAACCACAGCAGCTGTGCCGTCATTTCTCACCATCTCCCTTTTTCTTTAAAAATATGACAGCATCACCGTGGTGATTAGCAGTCAGAATGTGCTGCGTCTTTGTCCTTGATTTAATGCCAAATCTCCTAAGTAATAATGACTGCACAGGCTCAGAGTCTGTCGAAAGAGGCAAATAAAAGGGAGAGTGGGCCCTCACTCCTCAGTGTTATAGTGGCAGTGGGTCCCAGCAGGAGCCTTATGAAGCCACACTTCGGCTTTGACATTCTGTGAATGTTGTTTCTGAAACATGCCAATCTTCCTGATTTAATATGGCGTGCTGTTGTTAGTCAATCCCAAGAGCTTATAGAGAGAGTGTGTATGTAAAGGGAGACGTGCAGCATTTGTTTACAATTATTATTGATTTTTGCTGTGTGTTGAAATCCCTGTTTTCCTATTTGAAATAAACATGTGTAAGCAGACATTTTATAGATTTCCACATATTTGACACAAAGGCCGGAGAGCAGTCCTATCTTAAGGTGAGCTCCTTCCAAAATGGAGTCTTCACCCTGATGTAGATTGCTCTCTCTCCGGAGCACAAATGGAAGGTGAAGACTCTAAATTAAGTTTTTGCCTTTGCATCTTACATTTTAATGAGTTCAGCTGAGTTGCCACCTTCCCACATAGGTTTCTGTCTTCTCGCCCGTCTTGTTACCCGTCTCTTATCATTTCTATAATGGCTCATTCAGCCCTGATAATGTAACAGCAGTGGAAAGCAATTGTAATCAGTGATTACACTCTCTCAGGTCAGGACGGCTCGCTTCATTTGAAGTTAGATGTTCTCAAGGACTAATGCAGCTCTGTGAATGCCTTTGTTGCAGGCTAGCTACTATAATAACTGAGTGGAGAGAGTCAGAAGCTCCATCTACTCAGAACTCTTATTGGTTCCTTTTTTATCAGAGTCCATTCAGCCTCTCTCTAAGGGACGTCGGGCGTAGGAGTACATTTGGCTCTGTGCTCAGACTTTTATTGCGATGCAGAGATCTCTCCGCTGTAGGAGAACAAAGGCTCTTCTACAGTAAGTATACACGGCTGTGGGCTCGGACCAAAATAAGGAGGAAGAATCTCAATGGGTTTTCATCTAAATATGGGGGCAACTCACATTGTTCCATCGGGGTGCTTGTGAATAATGATGAAAAGGGATTGGACCTTCAGAAACTAACATGTCCTATTAATCAGGCAGTGGAGAATTGGGGAGGAGGGTGTATAACAGCATGTACTTGGTCCCCCCACCCCTCCACCTCCATCACCCTAGTCGTATTTATTACGGGCTGCAAGGCCACGGTGATGAGACGATCAATATTTCTGGGATGATGAGGGAGAACTCATGCAATATCTCTCTCCCTCTCTCTGTTCCTCCCTTGGCAGCGCTTCAGCAGGTAGGGGGATCAAAGCAGAGAGGACCTCTGAGATGGTGTTGGAGGGGAGACTGATGAAGTCCTCT
This sequence comes from Pseudopleuronectes americanus, assembly GCA_038501795.1. Classification (NCBI taxonomy): domain Eukaryota; kingdom Metazoa; phylum Chordata; class Actinopteri; order Pleuronectiformes; family Pleuronectidae; genus Pseudopleuronectes; species Pseudopleuronectes americanus. The sequence continues at coordinate 10,732,630 of CM076723.1, forward strand.
GTGCTGCTTGTCCTCTAAACACACACACTCCATCACACTGTCCTTTGTCCTTGCTATGTCCTGATTAAAAAGTTTGACCTGATGTATTTTATCTCGAGTAGGATTTGTTTTATCACAGTGAATCTGCAGCAGTGTGTGCGGAGTATGCTGCTAAAACGGCTTTCGTTAAAAAAGAAATGGATAATCCTGTAGTTGTGTATATGTATCCATGGGGAAGTGTAAAACGCAGGGGATCAATCTGCAGAACTGTTCATCCACAAAACTCATGATGGAAAAAAAATTTGATCAATTTAACTAATTACAATAGCACAGTTTTGCAACATCCCACGTATATAAGGATTATATTGTTAAGGTCTAATTTTGATTGTAGATATAATATCAATATTTACTTATTAATGTCAGGGCATTGAGCTGCTGCAGTGAGGGCCGGCGATACACTTGCACATACATGTGCAAGTAAACATCTTTGAGAACTACCCATTCAACATGTACTATGACTTTTTTTGGTTTGGTCCTCGTTCCTTCCACTAATATGGAGCAGGCTGGATTTATGACCTATACTGAAGCCTGCCACCAGGTGGCAATCGAGACACTTTGGCTTCATTTTTCGGATGCTTTCATGTCGTCCATGTGTAAAATCTATGGTTTTTAAAGCAAAACAATTCAACAGCACCTCAAACTAAAAAGGTAGATCAACCGCTATCAACAATACTAAACACATGACTTTAATAATAGTAGCATATAGATCTAGGCTGTTGTATCAGGCTGAAGTAGTTTTTCAGTGTATCACATATCTGGTTGTATGAACTTTTCTTATTGTTGTCTTGTTAAGCTGCATTGTTTCTTGTTAAATATCCCACTAGCTGAGTATTTAAATGGTGTTCTGATGTAGCATTGATAGTAGGTATTGTTCTAGCATAAGAAACAATCAGATATACTTTTAATATGAAGCTGTATGTGGCTTTAATGTATGCTAGGTTTCCTCTGCCGTGACTTGATGAGTGTTGCTTCCGTAGCATTTTGAGGCCCTTAGCCCCCAGTAAGGCCCGCCCATCAGAACTCAGATTAGATATGGATGTCTTTTCATATATTACCATTTAGCAGGTGCTTAGTGTTCTAGTCAATCCCTGAGCACAGTTGACCACCCCACGTGTTTCTATTTACTCACGTATTTTTCACAAAACATACAAATTAATTTTTTATATGAAATGAGGGCTTCTGCCTACACAAGTGAATATCGACCAGACCTGTCGCTGATCCACGGCTGTAGAAGATGAGAATAGCTGCCTTGTGATAAAGGCACATCCAGGATCATCAGGATTGCTTTCTCTCAGTGGTTAGTGGCCCTCCAACGGCTGCTGATACATTATAAATCATTTACACAGTCATTTTGGATTGCAATATCCTCGTCTAAATGCTGGATTTTCTTCTCCATTGTTATTAGAGTGAACTCTGGGGTAGGCGCAGAAGACTGAGGGGAACCCTAAAGCCACAGAAATTGAAAATTGATCAGGCAGTGTGGGAAGGTGTTGTAGCTGGCACCACAGATTCGCCCAGGGGATTGCTGATTAGCATTTACAGCCCCGCCACCGGAGGCACCCATGATGCTGGTTCAGCCCTCTGTGCCACTCATCCCAAATTGTGCTCTCTTGTAAGAGCAAGCAAGGGAGTTGAATTTTACATTTTACAATTTTCTTATCACCACCAAAGAGAAATTAATGCTACATGGCGACATTCATTCTGGTGGCATTCAAAGTCCCATATTGTATACGTAAGATTTCTATTTCTATTTGATTTTAAAGGTGCTTTATGAACGATGCTCTTTGTTTAAACCTTATAACTATTAACTAGCAGGTTACAGCATGTTGAGGAAACACAGTCATTAAGCAAATATACAGTATCTGTACAGTATTCTCTAGGATGTAATATTAGAGTAGTGTTGTTATCTGTTTGGCTCATTTCAGTGTTGATCGCCATCTGGATTCCCCTCTTACCTAGTTTTACAAAGCTACAGTAGTAACCTACATTGACTGTGGTTGGCCTGGCTTTGTGTCACTCAAACAGACAAAATGAAATCAGATGATGATACAAAATGGCCTCTTGTTTCTAGAGCTCTAGAGAGAAAAGTGACAGCGGAGATGTTTTCAGATGTTTTCTTGGTATTGAAAAACAAAAACATATCTTCAAATGGACATGCAATTATAAATGGGACCTTGAAACCTCAATCACGGTATTATGTTCTTGTGCGTGACCTTGTGCTGTTTGAGCGGTGTGTGAAGAAAGCTGTTATTTTCTATTCATGTAAACGTAGGCATTTGAAGTATAGAGTAATTACCTCCTGATGCCTTTCACATTTCAGTTGTTTTATCAGCATTGTTAGGCACCCATCCTGACAGGTTGTCCAACAGTTAATTACAATATCTAGGACAAAAGCAGGTTTTTGATTATGTGGATTAATGGTAGCTCTAAGAGATCCGTCATGTTTATGTGAGCTCTTTTACGTCATGTCAGAAAAGGACTCCACCAGTCAATAAAAATGAATGACTAAAAATGGGAGTAAACTTGTGTGCTGTTTGGAGACTCATTTACATCCCTCTTCTTTTTCAGCACGGGCTAGAAGATCTGACGAGTGGGACGAGGACTGTGAACAAGAACTCGTTGCAGAGCAGACTGCATAACGACGGCCGGTTCACCTCGTCTGTAAGCCGGCAGGCTCCAGTGTCGCAGCTGATGACTGTCCCTCAGCTGGTGGGACTACAGGGCTGAGTGGGAAGCCTGTGCTGTTGTTGAGGGGGTGCCCCGGCTTGTATGTTGGTCACTTGCAGTTGCACTCACTCACAAGGACCATGTGGTTTTCTCCAAGGAGAAGTCTTCTCCCCTCGCGGAACTGGAACGGTGCCCACAGTCGCACCCATTTCAGCGTGTCCTTGTGGGTATTAAGTTTTTGTTGGTGCTTTGCGGCCGTGAGAGGACAGAACTACCACCCAACTGTGAACACGCAGTATGGGAAACTACGCGGGGTGAGGGTGCCACTGCCTAGTGAGATTCTAGGGCCCGTGGACCAGTACCTAGGGGTTCCGTATGCCGCTTCCCCAGTGGGAGAAAAACGCTTCATGCCCCCGGAGCCTCCTTCTTCCTGGTCAGGGATCAAGAACGCCACCCACTTTGCTCCTGTCTGCCCCCAAAATATTCACAATGCTGTGCCAGAGATCATGATGCCGATCTGGTTCACCTTCAACCTGGATATAGTTACCACGTACATACAGGATCAACACGAGGATTGTCTTTATTTAAACATCTATGTTCCAACCGAGGATGGTGAGTGTGTTGAGTATCCAGGGCCAAAACCAAACCTCTCTCTGTCTCTACCTCCCTCTCTCTCTCTCTGTCTTTTCTCTACAATGTTGTGTCACCTCTGTATTTTGCGCGGAGCATGACCCTTTGTCTGGCGCATGCTGTGTCTGTGTCCATCATCTCAACCTCCCATCTTGACTTGATCTTTCATTTTAGTCTTTTCATCAACTCTCCCCTTCCATGCCACTGTTAGAGGTTCCTCTTTTGATGACAAAATGACTCATGAATACGACTTTAATAAAAAAAGAATCTGACAAATCTAATCACACAACAAACAGATTGGAAAACACTTGGTGCACTTTATTACCCTCACTGTCTTGACTGATCTGGGGATATTAGCCATTAGTGATAAGTAGCCTGCTTCATACTACGTTAGGGTTGGTGAAATATTCTGTCTGGTACACGAGAGGCCTGTGGCATCAGCCTGACCTATGTAAGACCCTTTACTCTCCTACTCTCTTTATCCAGTTTGTCCTTGCACAGAGCTGATAGCAAGAGTGGGCTTTGTGCGAAAAGGCAATCATAGATTTGGCTCGATCTTGACCAAAAGTTCTAAAAGGTTTTAGAATACTACATGTTGACTCTTTTAAAATGTCCTCATTATCTTATCACTGGAAGGAGACCCACACAGTAAAATAGGCTTGAAATGTTAACTGTTCCAAAATCAAATGGGCAACAGCAAATCACACTTTCACTAAGCAGATTGGAATGTGAACTGCAAATCCTCTGTACTATAGCGTCTCTGCCTTCTGTGTGGCTGTAATGGGTCTTAAATAGAAGTGCATGTGAATATGGGCTTCCTGTGTCCCAGGATGCAGCAAATTCATTCCAGCATTTTGGAATATTTCTGCAGCAACACCCCAGTTACTTACAGGTCCTATGTTGTTCTTGTTGTTGATAACTGGGGGGAGGAGGAGCGAAAGAGGGTGAAGAGTGTGGGGGTTGGGGGGGGGTCTGACTCAGTCTGAGTTGTTGCATGTCACGTGCGATCTTTTCCACAGCTCTCTGTTATTTTGTAGTTTTTCCATTCATTTTACAGTCAAAAGAATATCCAAGGAATGTGCCAGGAAACCCAACAAGAAAATGTGTAGAAAAGGAGGTATGTAAACAAAAAGAGAAAAGCCAACACGGAACGAGAGAGAGGATTTGAGTGAAAGAGAGAGAGATGGGTGCATCCTCCCAAAGCCGCCAATATCATCACCTATCAACTCCCAACTCAAAGTGCTAATTGGGATGAACATGGGACTTGTGACTCAGATCAACCTTGACATGAGTGTGAGAGATGATGTTGCATGTGGATGTGTGTGTGTGTGTGTGTGTGGATGTGTGTGTCTGTGTGTGTGTACTTGTATAATCACCTTTGTGAGGACTATTTTGGGCATAGACCTTACAGAGTGACGACATTTTGGTTGCTCCTCACCTTCTGACCCACTTTTAAAGGGCTGCTAGGCTGATGGTTAAGACTTGCCTTTAAGGTCAGGGTGAGAGGGAGCTCTAGGTTTAGGTTAGTATAATGACAAGGGTTGGGCTAGGGTATTCAAAGGCTTGAATCTGCTATATGGGGTTAAAGGTAACGCTTGTTATTTGCGTCTTAAATACTTCAGACTAATCTCTTCACGCCCTGTTTGCCATCAAGTCGTAAAGTCTTATGAAACAAAACATTATCTGTGTCTGTGGCCTTTGCAGGATTTTAATAAACCCGACCAATCATTTTATTCTATCCCAATCAAATGACTGGCTGCCATAGTGTCTGTCATTAACCAACCTTCTTTCCCAAAACACGCCCGGCCTGTGCTGTCACTGCGGATGACTGGAGTCTTAAGCCACAGAGACATACACCACCGATGCAGACACGATAGCCCGAAATCAGCCGTGCACATTCATGTGTTTTAGGTGCGTAGCTTTAATGAGAGGGCTGACGGGAGGGGCTGGGATTTGTCAGTTGTGTAGCCTGCTCTTGCTAGCTATTCCGGGATTACCAACCCTAGCTTTAAGGTGAGGGTAAGTGTTTAGTGAATACATTATGCCAATAAGTGTCCTCACTAAGGCAGAAGTAGAAAGTTGATAGGGTTAGGGTTAGGGTTAGGGTGTGTGTGTGTGTGTGTGTGTGTGTGTGTGTGTGTGTGTGTGTGTGTGTGTGTGTGTGTGTGTGTGTGTGTGTGTGCGTGCGTGCGTGCTGTAGTATGGTTTTACTGGCCGAGTGAGTGTCAAGGAGTGAAAATGCAGGTCCCTAAATAAATAATGCAGCTTTGGAAAGCAATTGCTCATGATGTCTAAGGATAACATGTATTTTATTTTATTTATGTATGGCTTGTTTTATGTTTCAATGTACGATTTGAAATTCCGTTGTTGATTAAATCAGAAGCACAAGTGCTACTTGGAAACAGAAGATATAAATTTGACTTGGTATGCACAGAACTTAAGTCAGGTTTCAGAATGACAACACTTAAGACACCAGCTTATTGGAAGTATTTGTCAAACACGACACCTGAAATTGTCTGAGGCTTAGCCGCTGAATAAATTTACACAAAAACGTGGAGGGCCAACTTTCTCTTCAATTATTATTCACAATTGTTCAACTAGGGGTCTGGCGGGCTCATTTATTGGCAAGGTAGCTTTTACCTTTCTGTGTGACAAATACTAAAACACCCTGCGAAGGAGAAACACAGTTCAATTTCATTAGCAGCAACTAAAATCAGACTCCTGGTAACAACGGAGGAATAATTTTGAGAACCCGTCTGAAGGCACTGGAGGATTTTCCGAGTAGCCTAAAGACTGTGATACTGAGCTTATCTCACTCCACAGTAAAGATTCAGTTTCAGCCGAAAGACCTCTGCTGTTGATTTCCACGGAGGCATGGAGGCAGCTTTTGGCCTCACTCTGTGCGCTCTGCACATTCTGCTTTCGTAAACCAATTTTGTGAGAGACAGACTGGCCCTCCAGGCACTTCTGCTTCTGAATTAGTCCCAGTTGTGGAATATACACAGAGATATCTCTTTAATATTCCCCTTCCACTTTTTCAATTTTTCAATTATCTTCCCCATGTTTGGTAATGAGAAAATGGTTTATCATAAGTTTCATATGTTGGTTTTGTGACACATAATTGTGAAGAGAGGTGATTGTTGCATAGCTACTTTGTGGGCATAAACACGAAGGTTGTAATTTTCATTCTCCAGGGAAACGATTTCAGTTGCACCTTTTTTTTCAAACTGCTTCTACTAATCTTGGCTTATGTTGAATTAGCAGTGCAAATTATGCATAATTTGTCCTTTTTAGGCAATGTAGAAAATAACCTCTGAAGTACACTTTGGTTTTGTTTAAATGTTGCTAACAAGGAAGCTCAAGTCTGGTGTGACAAATTCAGAGCAAATTGGGAAACAGTTCATTAGTTCCCTCATTAGAGATTTTAATTTGTGATTTCCATAGTCAGATCTGTTCCATTAGTTATAAATACTGAAGGGGATATATGTTTACAACTCTAGAAATGTACAAAGCATATATATATATATATATAATGCAGTCATACACACTGTTCATTTTCAGTATAAATAACATCTCTACAACCAATTTTACAATCTGTTTCTCTATGAATATGGTTCCGCTGGAGGAAAGACCGATTCATTTAAAAAATATATGGTATTGGACTCTTGATGAAATGGCTGTGTGATTGTTGCCAAGCAACAGTATGCAGTAGTGACATGAGCAGAGTAAATAGCCTCTTACTCAGTGTGATGCACCTTTGCTGCAGTGGTGAAGCTGACTTAGTGAGAAAAAAAAGCCTCATTGATGAAATACATGACACATGATCTTTGTTAGATTCCTGCTCTTTATGATGCAAGGAGTTTTACATCATAGTGGGTCTATGTAATGATGAGTACAGGGTAGTGTATGTGTGAAAATAGAAGACAATCTTCAAGTTAGAAGAGTGGTAATTAGCTTTTAAAGGATTAATTATAATCTTACAACTGAGGAAGTCTCTCGTATAGATACTGTGCTATTAGCATCCACAGAGCATTATGCAGGGAAACCACTTGATGCACTGATATCAAAGATATGGTTAATTTTCTTATATTTAACGAGAGCAAAGCCTAACAAAAATTAAACCATTGGTGTCGTGACAAGACATCGAAAACATTCTAATTAAAAAAGATTCAAGACTAAATGCTTCTATTGCTTCCCGGTTTTTGTCTGTTTGTTATTTATTTAGTGCTGCTGTTGCTGTGCGGCTAATTTTGGCAGTGCCAAATCGACACAGCAGCTCAGTTTGCTCAGACAGTTTGGTAATGATGAAAAGGAAATTTGGTAGACTGGTGCAACACTGCATGTCCAAGATGTCCAGGATGGAGGCAATCTAATGTGCAATAGTCAGCACCATGGTCCCCTGCTCTGTCAGGAGTGGCATTGTAGCGCACACACTTGGCACAGAGCAGTGACAGGTTGGAGACACTGGAGCCCTGGTTATATCATTCTGTCATTTTCTCTGCTTGGAGTGAATGGAGTAAAACGGGGTAATGATGTGCAGGGACACAGCTAAACTAGAGTGCTAGATTGGCTTGAGATGGGTCAATTTTGTGAGGACAAATCCGGAGGAAGTCGATCGTTATCTTTAGTTTTCCAGTTTCAAATTGATTGACACACTTTAAAAGAGGTCTATAAAATCACATGCTTTTGATGAGATCCTCACCGAGGCAGAATCCTGGCGATAAGCAGCACTCACTGTGCCGCATGCTGCCTGTTTATATATAATGCACGTTGTTTTTTTCTACAGGGTTTTACAGCACGTCACTTTGACTGCTTGTAACCCTCTTGTAAAACCCGTCCTTTGAGTCTTTTACAATGGTCTCTCTGAATAGGACTCCTTCAGGGAGATGCTCTGAGATCCACCTTCGTGACTTCTAAATTCATCCCTCATCATGAGTCAGTTTGGGATAAGTGCAGCAAAATCTGCTGTACGTTTTGGCTTGATTTGGATCACTCAACTATCATTTCCATGCAGCCCTCACAGGCAGCCGGCTGCCATGTGTTATGCATCTTAGTGCCAGTAGTGAACAGCCTGATCAGTTGCCAAACCTGTAGATTAACTACCCCGGCAGAGACATCGGTCATTTTTTCCTCCTACCAGATGACCTCCAGATGCTAGAGCTGTGAAAACAGGGAAAGAGCCTCAATCCCGGTTAGACTGTGTCTGGGCCTATGGCAGACAGTAACGCACCATGATAATCCCGTTGGTTGGCTGGCTCAACCCAGCCTCTGGGAAGGAGGGGCTACTCCCTGAGTGCTGCCCAGGAAATCCGTACACCAAGCAGACAGGCCTAAAACTCTCCAAGAAGACAAGCGCAAATATTGGCTTGTACAATTTGAAAACAGAGCAGATATCTGCCTTGTTTTGATTGAAAATGACCTCTACGATCTTCTACGATCATCTCTCTGGGTCAGTGATCACACCAGTCAGCGAAGGATTCATTCAGCCAGTCACACTGAGTTGAGATGCAGGACCTGACCTAAGCAGGAAGTTTCTATTCAGAAGTCTCCTGCTGCTGTGCTGTCCAGCTTCCACAGTCACTCCAAGGCTCAATATCTCTGTTCGGTTCTTTGTTTATGCCAATTGAAAAAGAAATAGAGAACACAGCCTGTGGAGTCCATTTAAAGGGGAAAACACAATTTGTTTCAGCTAGCATCTGTTGTTAGTTTAGACCAGTGGTGGGGAACCTCAAGCCTCCAGGTCATATAGGGCCCACAATACATTTTCCTCCTTGTGTGAAAGACAATTCATTAATAAGAAAGAAAAACAAATTAAGAAACGCAAAAATAAATCTCCCAAAAGAAAACAGAAAATTAGACAAAGGCAGTCAGAGGGTGAACGAATCACAAATGTAGCTGTTTGTGTTGTTGCCGACAAACGTCACAGCAGTCAAGAGAAGAAAAGTAGATGTTAAATGTTGTGCCAATTGTTGGGACGTCCTCCCAGTGATGAAAAAGTGTTATTACATTCAGAAAAAAGAATACTGGATGAGTTACAAGGTAAAACACACTTAGAATAAGTTAACACTCATTGGCGGACTTTGTATGCCCAACAAGCCCCTTTCACAAGGTCACAGTATGACACAAACAATATTATACAAGTAAGTGTTGTGGTGAGGGAGGTGATATCTATAAAGCTAATTGCCTTATTCAAAAGGAGAAGTTATGTAAGAGACTTGTTGCTGCTTGCACCGAACAAAGTAGTATGTATTGCTATGCACACTTTCTTAAAATTTGGTAAATAATTGCTAATGTATTATATTTGGCGTAAGGGGATTTTCAACATGGCTCCTCCACACATTGAATTTATAATGACCCACTTGTGTGTGCATTTGGCAGGGATGACAAGGTTAAAGGTTCCCTGTAGAGTTTTATTGAAAACAACTAATAATTTGTATTCAGTAGTTCACACTTGATGTAATTGCTTGTGTCCTCAACATCTCAGCTTTTAATATAAATATAAATTGAGTTTGTTGGCGCTTTGTTATAGTTCTTAAATTTGTATTGTCACCAAATATATAATTAGTAGAGTCATGTCATGCCCTTTTGTGCCCTGGCAGGAGGTAAATAAAATGGGGACCATCTAATGAAAACATTGCTCTTAGCACTGCTAGTCTAATATCATCAATGATGTATATTCATTTGTGCTGCAGCACTTCATTTGAAATAACAGTTTTGTCTGACAGATGCTTGAGAAGTTTAAAGGGGTAGTTCACCCACAAGTGAAAATTCACTCATCAAGCCACAGTGTCACAATAAACAGTGTTGGAGCAGAATCCAATTAAATTGAGGTCAAAGGTGAGTCCTTCTCACACAACATGCCTCCATACTGCTCGTGTGGTGTCATCAAAGTGTCCGCATGACATGACATTCATATTCGTCTTGAGTGTTATCATGTCCAACGGTCCCTAAACATACTTGGCGGAAGGTATCAGTGGATATTTAGGCTAAAAACACGGTGGAGCTTGCCGCACGAGCAGTAGGGAGGCATGTTGTGTTTTTTTTGTTGTGGTCACCAGTTACTTCCGTTCTATTGGATCCTTCTCTAACACTGTTTACCCCTGCGACTCCTTAAGTGTGTTGTGGACACAAACACTTCACCCACCCGTCCATCGGCATTGTGGTGAGTAGATAATGGGTGTTTTTTTTCATTTCTGGGTAACTATCCCTTTAAGGCCGGAGAGTCTTGATTGTTTGGCAAGATATTTCTGCAGTTCAAGCTGTTTGTTTTAATATGGGAAATAAATAGTTCATTAGGATTCCAGAGTAGAGGCTAGGGACCCTGGTTTGAAGCCTGTGGTCTTTGTTAAACATGTCTCTTTCCATTATTGAGCTGTAGACAGGCAAAAACACAATTGGCTCCCTTTTATTTGTGTTTTTCTTTTTTTTCTTTCTCTTTTGCGAACAGCTGAAGCGCAGTGTGGGTTTTGGCTGTCCTTTACTGCAGGATTACAGCCTCCTTAACCTTTTAGCTGCATTCTCCATCATTCTCTCTTATGTGTCCCTCCCAAGCTGTTCCTTAACCTCTACAATGAGAGACAGATTGGCAGAGATGGAGATAGACGGAGAGAGAAAGACACAAGAGGGACGAAAGACTGGGGGAGAAACAGATCTGTGCACTCTGAAAGGGGAAAATGGCCACCTGAGTATTAGGGACTGAATATAACTGCTCTAAATTGTCAAGGCTGCAACATTTCACATTTCACTAAGACCCTTTTCACATTCTGACCTTTACGATATTTAACTCCAAGTCCCATATATTGTCAGAGAACCTTTTTCTAGCAAAGGAATGCCAGCTAACATTCAGCACTTCCACAATGTAATGAGTGAATTGTGGATTCATTCAGGAAGTCCCTAGAGTCTAAGAGCGCTCTTTATCTGTAGGCATGTGTGTGTGTGTGTGTTTGTGTGTGTGTGTATGTACGTGTAAACATATGTAGGTGTGCACGCTCAGGTTTATTCATGTAAGACTCTACAGGAAACCACTAGACTTTCTTTTATTTGTTAGTCCTCCTGTTGAAATGTTAAAATGCAATACCTCTTATGTAAGAAGTAAGCCCATCAAACGTGGCTCCTTTGAACCTGATTTGATAAATGTGACAGGTTTCTATTCTGCCTGTCAAGAAACATGAATAATAGCTGTTATTCTGGATGCCACCTGTTTTTTGAAGCAATGCAAATGTCGACTCCTGGAGGCCGGCTATATGCACGAAGGAACTCATCACTTTCATCGTAGTTTTATTTTCATGTCACACTCTCTCACTGCAGCAACACTCTGAAGGCTCCAAGGTCAAATACAGGGTTGCCTGCTGAGTCACTGCAGATGTCGCATGTTTGCGGTTCCTATTATAGATCCAGCGCTTGACATACAGGCTCACCAACAACACAATTCAAAGTGACAGAGCTTCCCTGTCGACACCTGCCATCCAATCTTTGCCTGTCGGAAGCACTATCACTCAATAACCTCATTGTTTTAACATGTCAACAGCACAGTCGATACCAGAATTACTGTAATCTGTAACAAGACATAAAGAACCTGCTGTTGAAGCGGGTGTTCACGCCCTGTCTGTTATTCTGCTAATGGATTTTCCCATGATGCATCTGGGCTACACATATGGTCACCTGAACAAAATCATCTTACGGCCGTTCAGTCACTATAGAGAAGTATCCTGGGCTAAAGAAGAACCTTTGGTGCTACAGTACAGAATGCCTTAACGGCCATGAAGCCTACTTGAGAGAGACGATGCTCATGACTGATGCAGTGCTGCGTGAAAAAACGGAGAGCCCTCATTCACTTCAATGAGATCACTTTGTTAGCATCATCACTGTGCCAACACAAAAGGCTCCCACAAAACTGATCCTCTGGCCGTGATAACCACCCAGAGTTGTAAAAACCTTCATAAACCACAGTGCAAATTGATCTGATTAGCTTTAATACCCTTTCATATTTTACTCAAGCTGGCCTTGCTAAATAATTTTTCATCACCTCTCTGGTACATGAAACAACCAGCCGTTAGCGACACAGCCACATGTGTGGTTTTAATCAGGGTTGTTCTCAGTCATAACATCCAGTAATGAATAAAAAACTCCAAAATATCATCAATCTCACCAACATTGTCCACATGACCAAGGTTTACTATTTTTTCAAATGTTAGAAAAATAATAATATAGTAACTGATTGCCATTTAGCCAATTACAGACAATTTGTTGTACTACGTTCATTTTTTACATGAACTTTGATTGCATCAGCAAGAAACAGCCACAGAGCCCTTTGCGCTAGCTGAACAATTTAAAATCCACCTCCATTTTTAGCACTGCGTTACACAACAAGCTGTGTCTTACTTCTGACAGAGTGAAACAACATCTTCGGGCTGCGTTAAATCATCCTCTGGGGACCATGAACCTCTACAACTAAAGTAAAGGTTCTTAGACTGGAAAAAGTAGATTAAAGTCTTTGTTTGTGATAGGAATAAAGTGGACAGAACAATGAACCTGTTTATTCAGGTCACCCAGATTCGGATGCATTGTCTTTTGATCTATTTAGTTTGTGGATGACAAATTAAGCAACACTCATAAAGTGCATGGTATATGCTTTATTTAAAAAATGGTTTGTCTCCAGCAAGTATCAGGCTCTCCTTTGCTATAAATCATCATCTTTGCTGGAAATTCTAGACATCTCATCTTGTTTGAGTAAATTCCATGACAATCAGCTTATTAAACCTTGATAATAATTTGTATTCATACTGGCCTAGTGATTGCATGAGAGGAAAAATCCAAGGTCACCAGAAACATTAGGCTATACCGTATTAAGCATTGCTCTAGAGGAAAATCAGAACTGACTGGTGTTATACGAAAGGTCAGGGGATCGCCCCAAATTAGGAAATTCTACAAAACCGCCACAGTTCGGTTCAATGTTGTCAGAGGCTGATGGATTATCGAGTGTGATCTACAGAACAGCTAATCTTCACTGATAGCCTTAGGCCCTGCTGCTAGCAGGCAGTAAGCACGGTTATACAAGGATATCACACTAACCAGTTCTAAATACCACAGGGTAAGTTGCAGGTCAAGAAAGGTCTTGTACGTTGTATCTGTACATGTGTAGCTGCCCTGGGGGGCCAGATTTTCACATTATCATGTAGCACGAGGACAACAGCACATTACCTGCTGTTTAGGGAAAAGAGACAAGCTGAAGTAACTGCACACATCACCGAGTATACATGATACATGCAATCTTGTGATTTATTCAAATCTCGCCACCTCTGGGGAAGTTGCGGCTCTGCACATGTTTCCGCTTGCAGTTCAAAGCCTGCTCCTTCAAAACCTCTTCTTCCAACAGTTTTTTTGAGATAGGAGTTTTATGTGCTTCAGCTTGGCAGTAACCACACTTTCTCTTAATATCCTTTTATTTGCCTTTTATGGCGGTAAGTTAGGAAATTGATGTTAGGTGCATATTCCAGGAAGAATAGAGAGTCTCTAAAGTGTTGTTTAAAACAAACTGAAATCCTGCTCGCAAAGTCATTAAAACAAATATGGTTAAAAGAATGTGCTCAACAGTAGCTATTCTTTTCTGAAGCTTTTCTTTTAGCCATTGTTTCCAAACATATCGGTCTGAATCCATAAGGTTTGATAAATTAGAGGTTTTTTTTCTGAAGATGCCAGTGGTGTATGACTCTGCTCCAGATATGCTATGATAACAATGGGGCTTATTTTATTAACTAAAATCAAATGTATTTTCATTTTTGTCGCCCAGTGAAGAGCTTTTTCAAAATGTATTTTTATTTCTATTACATGTGTGAAATATGACTTATTAATGGATATTGTGTATTTGAATTAAGATTGTTATTATTTACATTTGCTCCCAAATGCTGTATTATTTTTGTAATGAATTGCTTCATTTCCTGTCTCTGTGTTAACAAAGTTATGTTTGAATTTTCCTGTGCCTCTCTATGTCTCTCCTGCTTCACTAACAGGGGCCCATGCAAAAAAACAGGGCGAGGATTTATCGGATAACGACGGTGATGAAGACGAAGGTACTTTCCATGGTGAAAGGAGATGGTGCATGATTTTTTTTTCTAGAAATGTCACTGTTATCTTAATTTTGTTATGTTTTATTTTTGTTTTGTTTCTAATTGCAAAAGCAATCATCAATCATCCATGTCACATTGCAGTGTGTAGGATAGTCTTTGAGCAAATGTAGAGAATGTGAGTGTGAGTGAATGTGAGGTCTCCTATTTCCAAGCATCAAATTCAAGTGACGAGTATTTGGTTCAGAAGTCAGATGTGAGCTGGGAGCTGTCTAGATAACAGAGTCCGGGGTTGGGTCATTTTAATATCTCACGCTTTGAATGTAGCAACTGTTATTACGAGGGCAGGTACGGTCGTGAGAGCCCCTACTTAAGGTGGGGCCCCTCAGCCGTATTGGTGGCGATAATGACAGAGAAAGTGAAGCGGCAGTGTAATATCAGACTGTTCAGCGGCTCTGCCAGCAGATTTAGATGAGGAGCGGCAGTTCAGGAGTGCTGTTGGAGAGGATTAGAGGCGAGAGGTGTAGAAAATGGGAAGTTGCTGCTCAGCAATCGCATTGTTCACTTTCCATATTTATCTTGGGATATTCCTGGCTCAGGGTGGATCTCTGCCGAGATTAGAATGAGAGACGATTCCTGTGCTGCAACAGAAACGGCTTTAGTGTCTGAATCTAAATTGTTCCTCAGATATTCCCCTCCTTGTCTTCCCTCGGAACCAAAGGGCAGGTGATGCAAGCATGATCGTGGGTATTAGGCTAAAGCCCTCAGTATATATTCTCTGTATGATTCATATGGCGGTATTGGATTTTGGCTTATTATGTTTGCATTTGGTTAAAAAAATTGAACCGGGGATGTCAGGGGAGAAACTGTTTTAGACTTAGCACATGCTTAGGGCAAACGGGCGGACGCTCTATTTGACAGGAAAACTGAGATGTCACACCAAATTGCTGTATCCTTTTATTTATTTGTCTTGAATGTTGGCACAGTGACAAGAGCTTTGCAGCAGGTCTTGTGTTGGATTTTAAACCCAGCAGAAGCTGCCTGGCCAGGGTTTTCTCCAGATGTGTAAGGGGTTCGTAGGGAAGCTCCTTTCTCCGTGCCAGTGGGCTTGTCTCTCAGAAAGAAGCCTCATGCTGGCCTTGATCACAGAGCAGGAAGCGTTGCTCTGGCACCACTTTGACACCCAGGTGTTTCCTCATTCAAGCCCAGGGCGAGCTATTCCGACTGAAGCCAAATTGCCTTCAGTCTCCGGCCTTACTGTGCATATACATACACATGTGTGAGTGTATGTTTGCCTTCCTTCTAGAAAAGACTGCATGTATCCGTGTATGTCGCCCTAAATCTTTTCAGAATTGCTGACAAGTGCCAATCCCTGTGTCTGGCAAGTCTTTCCGCGCGTACACAGTGGCTTGGTCTCCAAGCTGTTGTGCAAGACTAGTCTCACAGAAAAAGTGACAAGTCTATTCTTCACCGAGCGCAACTAATGCTATTTACAGAGCATCACCGTAGCAGCACAATGCGGTCCCAGCAGAATCTCTGCCACTGCACTGCAACTAATGCATGTGTGACAGAGTTGGCCATCAATCCCTAAACATGATCCAGACCAGTGTCATTGTTCTGGTGCATGTGTCTCTTTATCAGTCTCATGTCCTGACATATGAAACCAATGTACAGGGACACAGAAACACTGTTTTTTGCGTAATTCTCCCCAAAGAAAACCTCTGTGAAAACAGGACTTTCCTCAGTGAAGGATTGTTAAGTGGCCCACACCACAAAAACCACAAAGTCCTCGTAAGCTGTCTTACATAGCATGGCCCTCACAAGTGGCTACACTGTTACTGCAGGTATCAGCAATCTCCTCTTTTGTAGTAACTGTACTTTGATGTTTCCAGTGAAAATCAAGCATTTGTATTCCAGTTGAAGGCAAGTAGAATCAGAACACAAGCAGAACTCCCACTCTCACTCTTTAGCTCATGCACCTCTTATCCGCATATTCTCATTCAGTTCAGAGAGTTGCTGTCTGGCTTCTCCGTCTAACCCCCTCCGTCGCTCAGGCTGTTCAGCCCAGCATTACCATGCTGTCTCAGTTGGCAGTCTGTCCATCCTGTGCTAATTTACCTCCTTTCATCAACCATATTCGAGCGGCCCCCCTCCCTAGTATAACCCTCCAGACACGCTCTTAAATTCTTATTCCAATCAGTTATATTTCTATTGCCAAAGAAATGTGAGGGACAATTTGTAAGGGAATAGTAATACATGCATTTATAATCTAAAAAATGCAGCAGAACAACACAAAAAAGGAAACATTCTGCTGAGACAGGGAGATAAGGAAAATACATAATGAGAATATAAGGACTTTTTAAAACAACAAACAACCCCCCCTTGCTTACCGCCAGCTGCCCCTGAGGCTCTGCCTTATTCGTGTCTTGCTGTCTTTCCCTCTGTGTCCCCCCTTCTGTCTGAGCAACAGTTCAATCCCTGGCTCCCCCAAACTACATTCAAATTCCATGCACCACTCCCTCCAGCAGGGAGACCAAGTTGCTGTGGCCCACAATCAAGACTGGATTTTACAGAGGCTGTTATTGCACTGTTAACGGGAGCACAGGCTTTCAATCACCTACCTGCTGTTGTTAGATAAAGGCGGGAATGTAACTAGAGGAAGTGAGGCTGGAGAAGCGAAATCTCCGAGGTGGAACGCGGTGCTGAGCCCCTGCGCCCGGTGTCAGGCGGAGAGAGGGAGCCGTCCCCACTCCACCTCTGGAGTGTGCCGCACCACTGCTGCCTCAGCCCTCTCCCACTGATGAAAAATAGATGTGTGTGTCTGTCATTAGGCTCTTCCAGACTCTAGCTCTAATCAGGAGGAATGCTTCCACCCAGCATGAGTGTGCACACACTCAGACATGTAGACCCACACATCCATTCATTCAGTCAAGCATGCACACACCAAACAAAATGCTTACTTCCAAGCCCGAGGAGCAAGCACTGAGGAAGACAACACACACACACACACACACACACACACACACACCCAGAGAAGCTCTCCATCACTGCTGTGCCAGGGAGCAGAGCTGAGCTCCACCTGCCTGGGTATTACCATTAATTCCATCGCAGAGGCCCCTACTGGATCCCTTTCCAGCCAAAGCCTCGGCTCGACTCAGGCAGCCTGGAGAGGGGTGGATCGACAGCAGGGGAAAGTCACACACCATTCCTCCCTTTCTGCCACTATCCTATTCTCTCTGATGTGGCGGCGTTGAGGAACCATGCCCCTTGAAGCCCATTTACGTTGGGATATTTGGAATATTGCTGCTCAGCTTCTTTTCCAAGAAAAGCGTTGACGCTAATGGTCGATCTACGACAGCGTCATTTCAGAAAATGCCAGAGCCCGACTGCTCCTGTCATTTATTAGTTTTCTTTGATTTCTGTCTCTGTCCTTTCCACTTGAGTGGTACAAAATAATTGCTACGACAAAAACGTGCAAAAATGATTTGGAATAGATTGGAGATGGGTTTTGAATTAGTTAACTGAGCCACCTTTTCCTTTTCGTTATCCAACGCCAGAGCATTTCTTAAGGTTTTTATTTCATATCCTAATGTCCACTTATTTACTGTGTGTATTGGTGTGCTGCCGTAGACCCTTCAGTGTATTTTACATTGTATTTAGCCAGTTGTAGCAAACACCAAGGACAGCAGGTTTCCCTGGAAGACTTGAGACTTAGTCCTGTTTCACTCAGGGAGCAGAAAGCTGTCTTTGAGTCTTAAGGATGACAGCACTCTACAGCTTTCTCCTCTCAACCAGGTCCAGACCAGCCGTAGGGGGGGCTTTGTCTAATAGACTTGTAGGCTTTACTTATCCGAAGTCTATCCTTGTCTCTTTTCTCTCTATCCCCCTACATATACAGTATCCACACACTCCCCTCTTCCTGCACTGCTGCCAACATCATATTTAGCTCACAAACACCTTGGGAGCAACAAGGCACCTTCCCAGAAAGGTCATTCTTCCCATTACATTTACCATGGCGATATCAAGATCCACAGTTCTTCCAGGGATGTGTTCAGATGTTAAGACGCATCTCAGGTCCGGGGTTGTGGTGAACATGCTACAACCGTAAAGGTGCACGCTTCATCGTTCCCATCCCAACAACAATGTGCAGACTCTAATAATAGCTTGTATCCTACACATGGAAGCAGTTATAGCATTATAAAATCCAGAATGTAAAGCCCTGTTTGTCTACCCCCTGTAAGACAAACAAGGATAGAATTCATTAAACGTGACGTGTTCTTACACTGGTAGCCCAAGCTATTGTCCTCCAGAAGTGGTCATACGATAGGAGCTTGACGAATCACCGAAAGCTACGTCCGACCGAAAAGTATCAGTATGCTGTTGCGATTCTCTACCTTTTACCTTAATGTTTCCAACATAGCTGTTAAACCCTGTCCAGACTAAAACTGATCTGGGGTTATTAAACTAAAGTAGAAGCAGCCATTCCAAACTTCTCCATTTTAGCGAGGCAGTGCAGATGCCAGGTGCATTCGAAGCAGAGCTTATGCATTTAAAATGATAACGTAGTAGTATGGACGCAGCATGAAAGACCTTGGCTATAAAAAAAATTAAAACCTATAGTCACACACTTTTGATTCCATTGAAGGGAATACAAAGCAGACATTCAGAATAGTGTCACCGACTTGTAATATAGCACATTCAGTTTAATTACACTGTCTCTTTTGTAAAAGGCTCCCCAGATAAACTATATACGCTACATGAAAATGGCCAGTAATGGACTTGTCATGAAGGAAGCGGGAAGCTCAGCCTGACACAAGCGGCACAGTCGGGTGCATGTCATGTCCTGCCACATCAGGACATTGCCACCCGTTCCCCTCCACCTCAGACCTCACTGATAGCCGCTGACAGCCAACATGTTTCACCAAGTGTTGACACAGTGAATGCCACTGACACTTATCCCGGTTTGCCTTTGTCCCGTCCCACTCCGGAGTGTCAAGGACGGTTGTGGGGGGCGCTTAACGTCAGATGTATGACGGACTGTTTGGAGAGGAGTGAGAGGCAAGGGACAAAAAGGTGGAGGTACAGGCAAGAGAGGGAAAAAATGATGGAGGAGGAGAGGGGCTGAATACTCCTTGCCCTCCTGGTGGGTTTCACCTGCAGCAGCATCACTTAGAGGCTCAGCTCAGGCCTCTGTTATGCCTCCCACTGATACTCCAATCAGTCCTGAGCCGCTGTGAGGCACCTATGAGAGGTTGTGTTCCTCTGGTCCTGCTAGAATTCTTGCTCTGTGTATTAAGGTTTGACTGGAGTTGGACTGAAGTGCAGCCAAAGGAAAACCTGTGGTTATTTATTAATTTAGGGGCAATTTGCAATACATTTTTTACACTGCTCTGCAATTATTAGTTGTATTGTAGAGTTTGTGCTGGAGTGTGAGTGTGCGTCACTGTATAGTAGATGCTGCATGTTCTCACTTCTCTGGTGAGAGAAGGATGTGCTACTGTGCATAAATTATGTTTCCATTCAGCTCACTCTTCACTGCACATCAGCCTTCATCTACATTTCTACCGTGCACTGTTTTTTTTGTTCATCTCCGGAACATGAGCATATTTGTCTTTTGTTTCCAGTTTACGGTGCATGGAGTTCTATTTCAGATATTCTTTTATGTGCATTAATAAACATGTCTCTGTTTCTTTTCTAGCACAGAGCTCTGTGCTGCTTTTACGATGCTATGAACATGTGAACATGTGTGTTGATGTAACCATATGTTTGCCCCCGGAGAAAAAGCTAAGTTAGCAGCTTAGTCACCTGTTTCGCCAGATTAGCCCATCCTGGGCGACTGATAAAGCTCTGATCTGATTGGTTAAGAAGAGCTACTCACCTCGTTGCCTCTTAAGTTATGCTGCGCTGCAGCCCAGATGTGGATCCATCCAGAAATTAAGACTATTTCTCGCTGTAAAACACACCAAAAGTCAAATTGGGATCTGTTGCATGCATATTTTCCCTCTGACACACATCAGCGTCAGTGAGAACTGTATATCACATCTGTGTGACACCCCCCCTATCAGATCAAGTCAATAAATAGATTAGAACAAGTGGAGCTTCAATGTCTTGTTACACTCTCCTAGAGGGATTTAACTGTTGTCATGGAGACTCGATGTGAATCAACAAAAGAGGTGACTGATAACACTGACATGACTAATCTCTTTTTCTTATTTCTGCCCCCTCTTCCTTCTTCCTCTTTGCCATTCTCTCTGTATCTGTGGCCCATTTGTTTGAGTATCTTGTAAAGGATATCATTTTACTGTTATTCCCCCTCTCCCCCTCTCCCCCTTCCCCAAAATGAAATGCCCTTTCCCTCTCTGACTGTACCATCCACGCTTTCTCACCCCATACATACCCTCCTCCTCCTGTCTAAGATAAGTGTGTGTGTGCATAAAGAAGTGTCAGCCATAAATTACATTTCACTGTGTAGCCTTCTCAGATACCAGCGAGATAAAGAAAGCCATAAATAAGGCCACATCATGTACAAGTTATTGCTTTGCTTTTAAATGTAACGGGGCCATGAATAACGAAAAACGAAGAAAAAAAAACGTGTGAATCACGACTGAGCTCTGCTATAAGGTTACGGGAAAAACCGTGTCTCTACAAAATGCATTTAAGTAGTTGTCCTCGGTGCTAATGTG
This sequence comes from Pseudopleuronectes americanus, assembly GCA_038501795.1. Taxonomy (NCBI): domain Eukaryota; kingdom Metazoa; phylum Chordata; class Actinopteri; order Pleuronectiformes; family Pleuronectidae; genus Pseudopleuronectes; species Pseudopleuronectes americanus. Next base: position 10,753,712 of record CM076723.1, read on the forward strand.
ATGGGGTGCATAACGATGAGTGCAGCCTGCAGATGGATGCAGACTGGAGCTGTGCAGGATGTAGTCCAAGATTAGCTGTTCTTTAGGACTTTGAATTTTGGCTCTTAGTCACTATAGCAACCAGAATACAATACCACCCTTTTAAATCCGAGCCCGTCGCATTATTTTCTCCTCCTTTCTTCCTTCCCTCCTTCCTTCTTTCCTTCCGGTCTGTCTTTGTGTCTCTCTCCCTCTGTCTTCCTCTCTCTCTGCCCTCCCCAGCCCGCTCTCCCTCTCATTTTCACCATTCTCAGGGCTTAGGGGAGAAGGGGAAAAAAAAATAAAGAGAGAGAGAGAGAAAGAGAGAGAGTTGGATAGAGAGTTGGACAGAGATGGAGGGAAGGCGGGAGGGAAACAGGGAGTAAAACAGGGGAGAGTCTGTGAGTGAAAGCGATACAAAGTGAGGGAGGGGAAGGCGAGAAGCTGCGGAGAACGCGGGGGGAGCAGGAGTGAAAATGAGAGAGAGTTTCTTGTCCTGTCTCCCTGCCTGAGCTAGCCAGTCAGTAATTCAGTCTATTCGTCAGACAGAGGCGTTTTTCTTCCCTCTACCTCTGGATGTGCTTTATCTGGCTGGAGTGTCATTCCAGCTGGGTATCAAGCCTTGGTCCTGGAATAAAATAAACAACCTTTTACAGATACTGAAGCACAAACTTAACCGACTGCAATACTGAGCAGGGCCGGGCAAATAAATTGTTGCAAAGAGATATGCCTGCTTACCTAAAAAAATTTAAAAAAGAGGCGCATGGTAGTATTGTGTAATTAGCCAGCGCATTTTCCCTATCACTGTCAAGCCAGATTAGCCTTCTCCGTGGTTAGGAGATGTGTCAGGGTACCTTTCTCTTTATTCTCCCTAATGGCTTCCTGCGTGTCTATATTGGGAAGTGGGTCTGTCTCCTGGAAGTCTACACAAAACCAAACACAGCCCTAATATGTTTGGTTTATGTAAGGTAAACCACAAGCAGCAATTTTCAGCCGAGACGGCAAATTACTCTAATAGGGCCGAACTCTAACATCTCAAGAGGAAATTGTGTCTCAAAGAGCCGATATGATGGAGTACTGCTTCCAACAGCAGACCAGCAGATTGTGTCCTTATAGCTGGTATCTGGGAGGTGACAGTCAGCCCCGTTTTGTGTGTGGCCACCATGTGTTCGTATGTGCTGTATATCTGAATCTGAGATGACCCTTTGATCGGAGTAGGCGGACGGCAATGTGAATGTGTTAATGATGGCCGCTCTTGCAGACATACGAGACACCGGTGCCAAGCCCGTGATGGTCTACATCCACGGAGGATCCTACATGGAGGGGACGGGCAACATGATCGATGGGAGCGTCCTGGCCAGCTACGGGAATGTCATCGTTATCACTCTCAACTACCGCGTCGGAGTCCTCGGTAAGCATCCCTTCTTTCCTCCTTCACCTCTTCCTCCAAGGACATTTTTCTGGGCCGTCTTTGTAGGGCAGCTTGGTGTAATGAGCACTACTGATTGCCACATGCTCTCCAAATAAGACACAAGGGGGTGGAAACGCAGCCCTGTAAATACATGGACCGGTTCCTGTGCTTCTTGTTGATGCGATGCTGTATCAAAAACACGGTAATTGAGTGTGCGGAATGTGGGTTTGTTGTTGTGACTGGGGTTTAGAATAAATTAAGAAATTATTGTAATGAGGCTGGGAAGGAAAAAAAAAGATGATGAGATGGGCGCGATGCTGGAGAGATGGAGGAGAGGAGAAAAGTCTGTCTGAGAGGACGAGGGGTTCTCTCTCCCAGTCGCGGTTGGTTGAAGATTGACTCACACAGCTGAAACCTCTTTCAGACTCTGTGTGTGTGTGCGTGGTTGTGTGTGTGTGTGTGCGTGTGAGAGAGAGAGAGAGAGAGAGAGAGAGAGAGAGAGAGGCAGTGGAGAGGCAGAGGAAGAGAGCAAAAGAGAGGGAGAGCAAGCTCCATGGAAACAGCTGCAGCAACACAAAATGGAGTTTGTTAGCACACTACCGAAGCTTTGTACCTTTTCCATCCATCTCTTTGACACAGCCGATTTCCCTCCTCACACATTTAGAGTGGTTCTGTGCCGAGTACAAACTGAAATCTTCCTGTTGTTGTTGTTTGCATTTGTTTTTCACCGTGAGTTGCTGGCAAATAAGGATACTGCTTAGGTTATTTTATACGTTTGTTACTGTCGAACAAATACCCCGACGAGACCTAAACCAATTTGTAAGTCTGCTTCTTGGGGCTTGCAGACTTCCCTACCTTGCCAGTGGCACTTTGCCCAAAGGCTATTGGTTCCAAGTGAGGGGATCCTGTAGATGTTTAAGTGTTTTATTTTCTTATAATACCTTTAGTTTCAGTCAGTTGTTTAATATTAATAATTTTTATTTAAAAAACAAATGCGAATGTAGCAGGACTTACCGATTATTCGTTAAAAAAACTAAAACTGTTAAAGTCATGGGAAGCTTTTTGTCTGCATAATGACGACTTAAACTTTTAATGCTTTAATTACATTCTTTTTTAGGTAATTTGTGCAGAAGACCTTCAAACGTGCAAAAGATATTCTACACCATATCCTATATATTAAATCATATAAACTTGTGTTGCTTTTTACATGAGTGAAATATTACAAATATGTTGCAGTTGTACTATTTCCATCTTCCTGCAGAAATTTAACTCTAAAATTGAAAAAGATGAGATCTAAAATTTCCTTCGAATTTAAGACAAACCCAATCAAGAAACACTGTAAATACTGAGAACAAATATTTCCATTTTAGAACATTTCATTCATTTTTATAAATGTGGGGATAACAGGAGCCCCCTGAGAAAACCCAATTGAAAACTTTAGACTTAGTTAAAGCTAGGTCAGGCCGGATGAATCCCGGGACTGAAAATTCTTAAAAGTGACATCATCCACCTATTATCTCTTGAAGAAGGAAGAGATGCCTGCTCTCAAAGAGGAGAAGAAGCCAGGCTTTTTGCACATGTGTCTTCTCAAAATTGAGCTTATTGATAACTCAAGTTCTGGCTCTCTTCCAAGAAGGGAACACAACAGCATCTCTGTACAAGGCCACTTCTTACACAGCTTCTTGAAAATGGCCTCGTCAAGGATTATTTTAGGGATGAGAGTTGGGTCAATGTCTTTGACCTCTTCCCAGATTCTCTCCAGCAGATGGCGCCTTGTGTCATCATCGGTACTGGTCACATTTGCCTTTGTATAGATTCGTGTGACGAGCTTGTCCGAGAGAACACTGACATACTTTTTAAATCTGTCCTCTGAAGATGAAGACTGCTTCGATCTTGTCTTCCTTCCGCTGCTGTCTTCTGAAGATGAAGACTGCTTCAGTCTTTTCTTCCCTCCGCTGCTGTTTTCTGAAGACAAAGACTGCTTCGGTCTTCTCTTCCCTCCGCTGCTGTCTTCTGAAGATGAAGACTGCTTCGGTCTTCTCTTCCCTCCGCTGCTGTCTTCTGAAGATGAAGACTGCTTCGGTCTTCTCTTCCCTCCGCTGCTGTCTTCTGAAGATGAAGACTGCTTCGATCTTGTCTTCCCTCCGCTGCTGTCTTCTGAAGATGAAGACTGCTTCAGTCCTCTCTTCCCTCCGCTGCTGTCTTCTGAAGATGAAGACTGCTTCAGTCCTCTCTTCCCTCCGCTGCTGTCTTCTGAAGACAAAGACTGCTTCGGTCTTCTCTTCCCTCCGCTGCTGTCTTCTGAAGATGAAGACTGCTTCGGTCTTCTCTTCCCTCTGCTGCTGACTTCTGAAGATGAAGACTGCTTCAGTCCTCTCTTCCCTCCACTGCTGTCTTCTGAAGATGAAGACTGCTTTGATCTTGTCTTCCCTCCGCTGCTGACTTCTGAAGATGAAGACTGCTTTGATCTTGTCTTCCCTCCGCTGCTGTCTTCTGAAGATGAAGACTGCTTTGATCTTGTCTTCCCTGAGCTGCTGACTTCTGAAGATGAAGACTGCTTCAGTCCTCTCTTCCCTCCGCTGCTATCTTCTGAAGATGAAGACTGCTTCGGTCTTCTCTTTCCTCCGCTGCTATCTTCTGTAGATGAAGACTGCTTCAGTCCTCTCTTCCCTCCGCTGCTGTCTTCTGAAGATGAAGACTGCTTTGATCTTGTCTTCCCTCCGCTGCTGACTTCTGAAGATGAAGACTGCTTCAGTCCTCTCTTCCCTCCGCTGCTGTCTTCTGAAGATGAAGACTGCTTCGGTCTTCTCTTTCCTCCGCTGCTAACTTCTGAGGATGATGACTTTGATGAGTCAATGGTCATTAAAGCGTCTGACACTCTGTTTGTGTGGCGGTTAACCTGGTTGTTCAGCCACCAGCTTATCAAGCACAGTAAACAAAACACCCTGGTCTGAATGTCTGAATACATTGCCCTGTGTGAAGTAGGAACACCATTCTTCTTCACTGGACCTGAAATCATGACTGAATTCCTTTCAGGTGCGAAACGCGAATAGATCAGATCTGAAAGCTGTTTTGTGACAACAAGAACCTTTTCAGATGGAGGCTTCTTGAGTGTTTGGAATTTAGAACTTTCATCTCCACCTCCTGGTTTCTCCTTCTCCAGAAGCACAGCATCAATACGATCAATCAATATCTGTTGCACCTTCCAGCTAGTGACTTTTGGATTCTCATTGAATTTTTTCCCGACCTGTGATAGTATTTTGAGCGTCCCTGCTGTGGCAAAAGTCTTCATGAAAAGCCTTTCAATCTTTCTCATACCCATAAAGAAGTTTGGCTCTGGAGATTCCTTTTCATTTGTTCTCTCCTCACTGATTGACTCAATCATTTCTTCTAAAGCCATAACAATCTCTGGAGAAAACGATGAATGGAGAGAGAGGCTGTCTTTTAACTCATCAAAGAAGTCTGTGATGTCAGTCAAACTATTATTGATGGTTTCCTGGGCAAGCCTCTTCACACTATCCATGCTGCTTGAGGTTGAACCTCCCTCTGAGGAACTACCTGAGTTGGAGCTGTCTCGTGTAGAGGAGGAGCTTGAAGACGTCCTACCCACCAGAATGGGATTATCTGAAGGGTCCTTTGAGGAGATGGCCCGACTTTGCTTGCGCGAATGACCGTTGATCACTCGTGCGTCTGTCTTTAACACCTCGCAGGCATAACAGATCATCATCTGGACTTTAGCGGGGTTAATGAGGCGGGTTGGTATCGGCCACCCAGAGCTCTCACAGATGGAGCTTGCAGACAAGGTGGAGTTGACAGTCTCCATCACCTCCTCTACAACCAAGTCTATGAGCTTATCCAAACTCTCAGACGTTGTTTTGCTGCCTGGTGAGAGCCTTTTGTTGAGAGCGTCGCCCAGAATGAAACGAACTTCATCCTCAGACAGGGGTGAACTGGGACGTCGCCTTACAATGGCTTTTGAAACTGACGTCATGAAGTTCAGCAGAAGTTCTGCCAACATACATGTTGTACCTTCATCTGGTGTGCATGTCTTCAACATCTCCCACTGCTCTGCAGTGAGCTTTGTAAAAAAGTTGTCAAAAAACCGGCGTACTGTCTTTGCATTTATGTCCATTTGTTTAACTTTCTGAATGAATTCCATTGTGAATTTTCTTTTTGCTGTTCGAAGTGTGTTTTGCATGAAAAATCTCGTTTTACCAACTGGCTGGTTGTTGCAGACTGAGTATTCAAGGAAGCGAAGGGGGTACTAGGAATTGAGGCAAAGGGGGTTAAAGGAATTGAAGCAAAGGGGGTTAAAGGAATATAATGGGACTAATAGATCTATGGAAACTCTGATGCAACAATAAGCCACACCCCTCAACTTCGACTGTAACATAGTAACCATTGGTAGGCACACAAAAATAACTCATTGAACTATTATATCCATTAGTCTGATATTAGGCTTATGTTTCACAGACGATACGTGTGCTTGCGCTTTCCACTGGGAACTGTGCACCAACTCAGTGGATGGCGGTTATCAGTTACCTGATCCTTAACACAGATTTGTAATTGTCTAAATTACGTTTCTTTTTCCTCTTTTTTCTTTTTTTTAAAGCACGTTAGAAATGTAAACTTTAATTTGTTCTTTTAAAAGCTTGTGCAATTTCCTTAACAGCTTAGCACTGTGAGTTATAGCCATTATTTAACTTGAGGTAAATGTACAGAATCTTGAATAAATAGTTACAAACTATTTTCAGTTGCAGTTTAATGTGTTCCTGTGCGACATTTGTTGAAGAGTGGCCACTGAGGCCACAAGAAGGTTATAATAGTTGTTCAGTTGTTTAGGCTACTGTCAAACATGCACTACTCTGTGTTGCTCCACTCAGCACTGGAAAAAGTTCCAGAAAATACCAGAGTTAGCTCATGTGAAAACAGAGCAGGAAAATTCAGGTGAGTGAGCGAGTGGAAGATGACACGATTGACGCAAAAGTGAAAAGCAAAAAAACCCCACAAAGAATACAAACATGACAGGAAAAATGGAAAGGAGGCACAGCACACGTAAAATACGCCAACAAAGATATCAACTGGCAAAGACAAAGACATTTTAGCGCTTGTGAAATCAAGAACTGGTGCTGACATGCTGTAAACAAAAACACGGGATTTACAGAGTAGGATTTGCCTGTCAGGTCCTGCCTCCTGCATGCTCTACCCAGAGACCATCGCTCAATTTCCTGCTGCATTCTTTATATGTGAAAGGAAAAAAACAGAAATGTCTGAACCTAATTTTAAGCCTATTTTTAATAGTTCATGCCGGTCGTAGAGCGGCTATAATGTGTGTGTTAACCATAGTTAGCATTAGCAACATGATAATGCTCGTATGAGTCTAGTAAGCCTGAAGCAGCAAAACCCTTGTAAGTACTGAAGTGGCAGAGCTAAGAATGTATAATTATGTGTAATTAATATGATTACACTTTCATTTCTCAAATGATGAATGTGCTGTTTTCTATGTTTACAGTCCTTAGTCTCATTTCACGTCAACATACATTAGTGGAGCTGCTGAGTGTTTAAAGCAGCAGGAGGGTGTAGGTAGCACCGATTCAAATAAACTCCAGTGACCAACACGAACCTAATAAAGGAACTTGTTGAGCGTGGTAACAGTGTGACTCATTGAGGCTGATGTGTTTACATGCTCCATGTAGAACAGAGGAGGTAAATGGCAGATGATGGAGCTAAGTAACCAAGGGGTTATTTAATAAACCTGAGGGTCAGAGGAAAATTAACAACATCATAGATAATTTATCTTTTTTATTTTTCATTGGGTAGTTTCACCTGTTAAACCCTTTCACTCATTCAAATGAAAGCCCCGCATCATAGAGCTTGCAACTGTAGGTGTCACAACTAGTCAAGATCTGTGGCCACTGAGCCTCGGTTGGCCTTTTCATGGCAAGAAAAAAACGAAGGATATCACCAGCCCCGTCCCTAAGAGAGCCATCTGCCTCAGGTCGCTGTTTATAGAGCTCCACATGTGAAGAGCCAGGACGGAGACGGAGAAGTGGTGCTACTTCATCCTCCAGGACACCAAGATGACTGGTGTGGGTGAATCAGGGAGGCACTACTGCATTCATCCTGCGATTCTCCCTCTGATGGAGATGAGAGCGCCACGGCTTATCGATTTTGTCGTGAGGATTGCTTTGCAGTGAATGTGCCGTGTTTTCCTCGGTCATATCTGTGGAGTATCATTTTGAGCATTGTAATCAGCCTTCAGGGTGGTAAGGTAGCCAGGATGCTGGGCGAGCTGCCTCGTGCTGCTGCTGCTGCTGCTGCTGCTGCCGGTTTTAAAGCTGAGCACGTAAGCCTGATACAGATTCATGATCATATTTCTTTCATGGCACTTCAATTATGAGTCAGATGTTTCCTCTCTCGCTGCCACATTTTGCTAAATGTCATTCTACATGCATGCACACACACCCTCAAAAAACCACATACGAGTACTCCGGGTACGTGCACTCTCGCACTCATGCTCTCAATCGCACCCACTGAGAGACCCAAGCAAAAACAACCACACGTTTTCCCATATGGACGCACACACTCAAAAAACGTGCACGCACGAATGCATGGCAGAGCTAGTTTGGTTTAGATCCCCGGCAGCCATTCTGAGAAAAATGAGCAGAGAAGAAGTGATGCATGTCGTTGAGTGATAATGTCCATGGCTGTAGCATGGTCTGATAATCTCCCCATGGAACGGCTTTAAACTGTTATTACAGACACACTCGTATATACCGAATAAAACCAAGGCCAGAGAGAAATCAGACCATGATGGGTCAATTAACATAAAGTGTGAATTGCAGTTCTGAGAACACAAGTGATTATAATTACATGTCTTGATTTTATATTTGTTTACAGTTTTCTCTATATTTAATACTTTAATCGTTAGTGTTAATCTTCTCTAAACAGCATTAAGTGGAGTCAATAAACTGTTTGTATTTGACACCATATAACACATTAGCCACCGCTCTCACAGATATCAGGACGAGTGAAAAAAGTTTCTCTCTTCATCCATGGCTTTGAGTCAGCAGCAGAGGAATCCCTTCAGTTAGATTATAGAAAAAAAAACATCTTTAATTTAGATTTCACCCAGGGTGAGGCAGTTTCATGTAGAAATGCAGAATAAATAAATAAATATCAATGGGAAAAAAAAGAAAGCTTTTAATTAGGCTGCTTAAAGGGATGAGGGAATAATGGAGGAGAGAGAATTAGACAAGATAATGAGTTTAAAGTGAAAGCAGACAAGGCAACTCAAACTCCGCTTTCTGACACTAATATAGCTTTCCCCTCCCCGTCTCTGGGCAATGTGACTGTGGCATTAATAATGCAGAAACACATTTGAAATACACACAACAATCTGAATATTTTACTCATTTCACAGAAACAATAGGCCTAAACTATTAGGCAACAACAAGCCCTCACTCTCACAACTCTGTAATTAATGAAAGCACTTCTTAAACGTGGAGGAAGACAAATTTCAACAAATTAGAAGGAGGCAAACGGCTGTAAATGTCAGTGAATGTGAATGTTTGATTTATGTGTTGCGTTCATTTCATTTCCGTTGCACCATTTCTTTGCTGTAACAACATTTCCATTTCTATTGAGAGCTTTTCAAAATTTTCCTCAAATGGAGCAAAATGATTGAAAGATGATGCTCAGTGTGTTATGAAATATAGATTTAGCATTTGTTTGGTGTTTTCCAAAAGACAGGCCCCAGTGGATTTAATCTATATTTCAGTCTGGGTTTATAATATTTGCTCCGCAGCTGCAGAATACACTCAGACAGAGAGAGAGAGAGAGAGAGAGAGAGAGAGAGAGAGAGAGAGAGAGAGAGAGAGAGAGGAGAGAGAGAGAGAGAATAAATACTGCAAAGATGCAACATGAAGGCGAGTTGTACAAATTCTTTTCTGTGACTGATGTGTCAAGCCGCAGCCACCCCTGCTCCGATTTAAGAGGAGTCCACCAAGTGTGTTGTGCTGTTCTATCATCTCCCTGCAGCTCTTAGCCCTCCACTGCTGTAATGGTAATCATTGCTTTAAAGCCTGGTCCAAAATCCTCCAGAGGCCCCATTTGGAAACTTTCATATCCCAACCTTTAACTATTAAATGAATGAGAATTACTTTCAGAGTTCATCTGTCATTACATATCGACCCACCGCGGTGTGATCCTCACCAGATGCAAACCAGAGTTCCACACGGCCCACACCCGTCCTGTCAGGACCTGGCGCACTGTGCCCAGGGTCAGGGACCTGCGGAGTCAAGTGTGTTTACCAAAGAGAATCAGTGTTTGGATTCCTGCTCATAGATCTGTATGTGTGTGTATGTGTGTGGGTGTGACAGAGAAAGTGACACTGTGTGTTGCGTGTGTGACCCCCCTCGCGCTTGTGGGGGCGTGTGTGGTCGATTGCATGTGGTGCGCGCGTGCGCCTAGTTGCCGCGCCTCTCTAATGATGTGTAATGAGTCCCAGTCAGGGGGGAGTATCTTGTATCACTGCTCTTTACAAATATAATTACTCACTGGCTCTCCAGAGCATGTCAATTTCCCAGTCCATCGGGGGGGGGACTTAATTACTAGTTTCCAAATGCATTAAAAATTAACAAAGGCTGCCTCTCTTGCCAAAACCCAAGGTGAGACTCTTCCTCTCAGCCGACTGCTCTATAGAGGAGAGTGGTCAAGTACAGAGTGGAGCTGTGCAGCGCTCTCACCTCTGACTGGGTTCATTTGTGACCTCTGATGTCTATCTCCCATATCTCTAAGATCAAAGTCATTTTATAGTGGGACCATCGGCTCTGCGGCCCGGCACCTCGGCTCACCCAAGTTCTTCAGGCCTTCAGAAGAATAGTTTTAGATCCAATCAAAATAACCTCGACCTACTGTACGAGCCCATGAGCAGGTGGCGGTTGAAGCTGCAGCGTGGGTGATGTAGCATTGATTTGTGGATGTGCCGGTTCTTCTGTGTGCAGTAAGCGAATCTGCCTTTCTCTGTTATGTCCTGCTGCTGAAGTAAAGACGGTGACTGTTGGTAATTCAGCCTGGGGATCTGGGGAGTGCAGGACATTTTGGGCTGCGTGTGAATAATATTCCACAAACACAAGTTTTTACAGTTGTTCTTTTACCGCGGCATATAACTGCAGAGCTCCACTGAGGGCTGATCAGCACCCTGTATGCCCCTGGCCTCCTGACCCCGTCGCTGTACTCTGCTTGATGTTGGTTAAGTAGTAATACTATAAGCTGTCATCTGGGCACTTCTTTCTGAGGCCGTGTGCTGTAAAAGCATTGGCTCCATTTACACTTGTGCACTAGCGGTTTTAGATTTTTATCCATCACGCGACACCCTTCAAAAAGGCGTCTGATGGGTCCCAAATTAAATCTGCTGCGGGACAGCGCACCCAAACACGCAGCTGACATCATGTCATAATGACCCGTCTTCAGAGACAAGAAGAACAAGGAGTCCTTCAGCAGATGGTGTGGTTCCCTCAGAGGCCGGATTTCACCTTCACAGTCAGTCAGTGGAGGTTTACATCGAGACACAGAAGACACGTCAGACCAGGTGTGAACGTGCAACCTGAGAGACCTGACGTATATTTGCACTTAAATGTTTATGAGTTATACCAACAAAAAACCTTACAGAGACAGATTCATTGACAGCTTTTTAACCTCTGGTTAGAATGATCTTATTCAAATTCTTCTTTTACCCTCACAGGCTTTTCACATCTGAAAGTCTGGACCATGTTCCAAACCAAGGTTGGATCCAGTTAGCTTTAGTTTCACATTGCGATTTAGGGACTGGCGTAGTTCTGACATTAACATGTTATAAATTCAGCTGTAGTTATCAGTAACTTTCTAGAAGAAAGTGCATCAAGAATGTGTCTTTCCATTTGAATGGAGACAATGAATGAACTGGTTCATATCATAACTGACAGGATGAAGAACATCCTTGTTCAAATGTTACATAGTCAGAGGCAGAAGACTATAAATAATCCTGAGAGTTATTTTTCTTCTTCAATTGCTTCACTTCCTCTAATTGGTCCAAAAGTCCAAACTATCAAAAAAAAGTGCTTTTCACCATCTTTCACACCTGTTACTTTGGATCAAACTAAAATCAAAAGTCCCAAAGTTCAGACCAAATAATGTAGGCGTGAAACCCCGAGAAGGATGTTAACATGTTCCACACTCAGTATTTGTCTTTGGTTATTCATGATTTAATTATATGTGTAAGATGCAGTATAACACGTGCATCTCATTTATCACATCAGATGTCTGGCATCAGAAAAATCCCTTTCCCAGTAACTTCGAAACAAAATGAGATATGACAACCTCCTGTGTGGTGAGAGTGAATCGACTTAAAATAAACCCTTCCTATAACACAAGTCTCACTCAGTAAATGTTCTTCAGACTCAGTCATTTCAGTTATCATCTGATATAAGAGCCTGGCGCCAAGCGGAGGAATCTTAAACAGTCGGTGAGAGAATAAAGCGAAGGCAGAGTGAGTTCTTTTTGTCTTTTACTATCAGGCGGGGGGGGGGCTGAGATGGATATTTACTTGTTTTCTGTGCCATTTGGATGAATTGATCCAAATTAAGCAGTGAACAAAAACATTTATTCGTCCTATTAATGTCAGGGAGTGAGGGATTGAAGTAATGGTTTTCATGCACCAGTCTGCAGCAGCTTGTTGATGCTGCTTCCTCACAAATCACTGCCAGGAAATTAACTCTTAAGCCGCTCTCGCCAGGCGCACTGCAACAAACGTCTGGCTCCTCGAGACAGGGCCGAGACGGGGCCCATTGTCTCTCAGCGTTCGGCTTTTCACTCTCCCAAAAAGATGTTTCCTCTCCGGCTTAAAACTCTTGAAAAGTGTTGATTAAAACTGACAGGGGACAATGCCGACTGGGACTGAGCCACTAGAAATAATAAACATCAATGGCAGGACCTGGAATACTCTGCGTATAAGATAATTTCTAAATATAGCGCAGCTCAAACATTTAAAGGCTCCCTGTTATTAACCTTTCATGATTGCATTTGATTATGTTGTTTCTGGAAAAAAGTGTGATTATTCCTGTAGTTCTTCATTACATTTGTTAAGTAAGTTCTCAGTGGCAGCCGGGCACTGGAGGTTGGATTGGCACGCGGCACAATCTCCAGCTCATCCAGACAGTGTGTCATTTCAAATGCTGGAAACCTCCCAGACTGGAAGTATTTAGTCGGTTGAGGGAGGGAAAGCAATCAAGACTAATTGTGTTTCCTCACGTTGATGGGAAGGTCCAAATCTGGACTGGGTTTCCTTCAGCGATGCCTTCATGCAGAAAAGGAAAATTAAAACACCAGACAGACATGAAACTATAAACTTTAAACGATTCAATATAACCCTTGAGATTTTTGTGAAACCATAATTTTCTTTTGTTGTAATGTGTAATTTAGCTTTAGACATTTATTTGCATTACCTCAATATAAAGCAGTGCTTTTGTCCAAGATTCACAAAAAACTAAATGCATATATATAACTAGAGATTTTCTGATACCATTCTCCTTGTGCCGATCCTGCTTCCTATATCTGGACTTCTAATACCAGTGCATTTAAAAAAAAAGAACACTTATATATACTGTGTTTTAACAGCTCTATTCTACTCCCACTTCAAGGGATGATGATTGCTATCATTTTTTTATGGCCTGGCAAAGGTTAAACCCTTTGACAGAAATAGACTTGAAAAATGCAAAAGAACTTCTTTTATGATCTAGTTCGATAGTCCTAACTGTAAAAGAACACGAAGAAAAGAATCTTAAGGACACATAAAAATTACTGTCTTTAAAGGTTCAGTGTGGAGAATTAAGTGATATCAAGTGGTGAAATGTGCTAGCCTTCAGTTGACGTAAAAAACTGGTGTATTGTGTGAATTGTATTCTGTAAAAAACATGGCGGCCTCCGTCCAGTGGACCCGCTCCCATTATAAATATAAAGGGCCCATTCTAGGGTAAAGGAAATATTTTGTACAATTTAGATGATTATACACGTGTGAAAACATCACTAGGATGATTTCATATTTATTTTCTGCCATATAATCCATTTCACCTAAATCTTACACACTGAACCTTTAAATAACTTGCTATTAAATCGCTAAAAGAACTATTAAATCTTGAATCGGTACGTGTCGCTGTTTAACTTTTTTTGTTGTCAAATCTCTTTCTCAAGCTACACTACTGAAGTAACTTCAACATTTGGAGCATCAATGAAGGAGTGATTAATCGGCAAAGACAATTTCAGTGAAACTACTAAAACTCTTAAGCCCTGGTATTGGATCAGTACACAGATCTGCGCACTTGACATGTTCAGCAGTATCTGAGGCATTTGTGAAGCTGGTATCAGAATCAGAACATCTCTTTATCTAACTCTACATTACTGTTTTCAGATTTGTCAACACACACCTCCCGTGGGACTCTGCTGCAGTCATAACAGGGCCGTGTAAAGTTTCTGCTGCACTTTCTACTGCCACAGCTTTTCATTAAAAGCAACTAGGAAACCAGCGGGTGACTTGTGTGTGAAGCTCAGTCACAGGAGATGGGATGTTTGTGTCACAGAGATTAACGGCGACAGCGAGCGCTCATCAAACGTGCACAGCACTTTTGATAGACGATCAGTTTTAAACACCGTCAGGTAACATGACAATCGACATATTTGATTTTCGGAGTTAATTATTTCAAAGGCAGTTACCATCTGATGGTTCTGAGCGAACAGCTGTGAGTGGATTTGTTTTCATTTGGCTTCATTGGCTACATCTGCTCAATCAAAAATAAATCATAGTTAAAAAAACTGGAAAGTGAAATATGGATTCAATCTGGCAGCGGAATTTAAAGAGGCTTTGAGGTAAATTATTTTTTCTTTGATCGCACAGAATCAAGTATCTGGGCTGAGAGGATTCTGATTCAATTCTCTTTTCGACGTGGTCAGCCCCAACCCCTCAGCTCAGACTCCAAACCTTTCCAGTTTTCATTTTCTCCAACTTTCAGATTTTGCTGACGTTGATTCCCACATTGAATATTCCCGAAAATGTATTTTTTTAAAGATATACCCAGTTGCTTTCAATCGTAACCAAAAGAGACCAAGAGGTTTCAGGGGCTGTGTTACTTGACGTCTGTTACCACATGTTCCGAATCCTCATAACAACGTTGTATTAAGATGTTCTACACAGAGCGAACAGCAGGTCTCCTCTCAGCACTGTGACTTGAACTCAGATTGCTGATGTACCGTTAATGACTTGTCCTTCTCTTTCATCTCCCAGCAAATGGAAACAAGAACAAAGCTCATTATATTTCATAAGCCTGACATTTGAGAAAAACTGTGACATTAAGAAATCAATTTCGGCGATACAGTGCGTTTCACTGTGTGGGGGGAACAAGCCTCTGCTGTAGCGCTGCCCTGAGATGAAAACATGTTTAGATGATTGCGGCACTTTTGCAAAAAAACAGTAAATATGCATCACAAAGACATCAAAGAGCTAACCCGACAATTGCTTTCATCTGGTCAAGAGGTTCCTCCGCAGCATCTCGTGTAAAAATGGAAACAATTCAACTGACGAAGGCAATATGAAGTGCACAGATGGAGCGGCGGTTCACTGGAGGGAAATGTCAGCTTCGTGTCAGTGTCTGAGGTTGAGATGCTTTACTGCTGGATGTTTGAACTTTACCGTTCGTGATGGAGGCTGTGCTCCTCGCGAAGCTTTCGTTTGCATCATCAACATTGTTCGGTCCGGTGGAACACAAAACAAAACAAAACTTTTAGTTTGTTTTTTCCTTTGGAGAAGGAAGATTTGAGTGGCTCCTCCAAGACAGGAGACTAATATTTACCCAGCAGCTCTCTCGCCCTCACACTGGAATGGCGTTGTGCAGGAACAAGAGATGGCATTTCCAATTCCACCTCGGCAATATGTGAGCTCACACTGATTTAGGGCCAGAGCTGCAATTTTCAGGTAATGCCCCCAGCTGCCAGAACTTTTTTCAGTTTTTTCATATTTTCAAGTGGCCCTTAAATTGAGTGTGTTTGTGTTCGAGAGTCAAATAAAGCATGCGGCGACATTTCATAATGCAGTGCGGGCACAGAGGCAAGTGTTGCCAATGCCGTGATGAAGCTGTTCTTTCACCTTTGGTTTTTGGGACCGAGTCTTTTAACTTGCATAAATAGATGTGGCTGAGTTGTGTGTGAATCCCTGGCCGGCCTCCGCCTTTGCTTTCTGAGCCAGATGCCCTTTTAATAGCCACACCAGTAAATCCCAAAATATATCCACAGCAACCAGGGCTTTTGTGTGACCTTCAATACTTAGTCATGTGTGGACTGGTTTATTGCCCGGCAATTGCAAAGTGACCTTGGTTTCTCAAGGATATAAATTGAGGGTCCTTTCAACCTTTAATGTGTTATTGCATAACGTATTAGGCACACAACATCATGACCGGGGAACATGTGGCTGTTATAATTGAACCCCTATCGTTCTCCCTTTGTCTATATGAACAAAATATTTATTTACGTCTGAAAGGTTCTGGAAACAAATTAAAGAGTAAAACAGATCAAACTGTAGCACAACATGATTCAGATCCATTAACATTAGAAAACTAAAGTACATGGAGGGACACAAAATGCTTCAGAAGTAAACATTGCGGTCGGGGTAATAGGAACAGCAAATTACTGTTTTGTTTCTTTACTGAGATATTGACGCAGAGTAGGAAAATCAATTAAATGAAAAGAGTACATCTCTGTATGAAGGCTCTGAACCGATATCAGTCTGTCAGAAGACGGCATGGGCGAGATATATTATACACCCCGACGGTGAATATTTGTATTTGTTAGACTTATAACTTCAGTCTATTGCCAACTCGTATCGGGATTCTTGTTTATGGTCCCTGAAAGATCTATCTGCGGTGATTCATGGCTTGAATGCTTTGTTTTGCTTTGTACTCTCCTCTAGGAGGGAGTGCGGGGCTCCTCTAATGGCAGCACAGCTTTTCTTCTTAGTGCGTTTGTCCTTGAGGGATTTTTAACTTCACAACCAGACACACACGCGCACACACGGAGAGACACTTCTTCTTCCTCAGGGCAAAATACATACAGGTAACAGGCTTATCGAACGGAAGCCAGCATGTACTCCACCCAGTGCGGCGTGTTTGATCATTTCTGCACTGAAGAAAAAAAAATGTGTGTGAACCATCCCTCCTTTTTCTTTCTTTTCTTCCGCAGCATTGTGAAGAGTTGGTAGGCCGAGGATTAGAGCACAGGCACAGCAAGAAGGAGGACGGAGGTTACGATTTGTCCATCATCAGAGGTGTCCTGGAGTGATGTCTGTTAGAAGATATATGTTGGCCAGGCAGGTAGAGGAACTTGCTTCTTGTCTTGTAGGGGCATTAATCATAGCCGCGGCCAAGCCTAACCGCCAAGGTCAGCAGTCCTCACATCGGGTGCAAGGCACTCTCCGCAGCTGCCACCACAAAAGTGCTGCTGCGGAAGGACTCACAGAGGCGGGGGGGCAGGGGGGCTGGAGAGGGTGAAAGGAGCAGGATGTTGAATTGACAAGGTAAAAGTACGAGGAGAGGAATGGGGATGAGAATAAGGTCGGATTAGGGACAACCCTCAGGGGGCGTGGCTGGTAAAAGAGTGGCTCTGGAGGTGGCAGTGGAGGGGATTGCTTAGCAAAAGTAGGTGGACATTATTGGAATAATGGATTATAGTGGGCAGCACAGCGAGGGGGGAGTGAGGGAGGGAGGGGAGGGGAGGGGGGGGGAGCGTAGGGTATGAACGTGTGATGCACCGGTACAGTGGGCGGATCGGCAACAATCAGAGCGAGGGAGGGTTGCGAGGGACGGCATGTGAACAAGGTCCGGTCACAAATGCTTTTAATCACACCTTGGGAGTAGGAGTTTGCTATTATTAAAATGAGACAGGAGAGAGAGTCATGCCCGCTCAGGAAGAATCGTGACTGCTCGGAGCTTTGAGGAAGATGCCAGATAATAAAGGTGCTGTTCATTTAGCAGATTACACAGCCAGATACTAAGAGTAATAATGTTACATGAAACAATGCACCCACAGCAGGACGATAGGGGAAAAAAACATGTGGCACATGACAGGTTATATTATACATTTAGCAAGTACCATTTTGAAAGCTGATTTTGCTGGGGATCATGTTCCGTCTCAATTTCCCTGGTAGAGATAAGAAAGTATTAATACCCCTTTGTTTTTAACATATTATCCATTAGCTGTAAATTGAGTTGAAACATGATACTACTCTTGTTACTTGCCAACGCCATTACCTCTTTAAAAAACTCACTGATAAATCCTGAGACAGGTTAGGCCTGGAAGGATCCACCCGCAGTGTGAAACAGAGGTGGGATATATCCCAACCTCAGTCCAGATTCATCTACTTCACTATCTTGAGCCTTGATTGGTATCAAACTGATCCAAGAGGGATTTCACACCATCTCCTCTGCCCGTCCATTCTTTTCAGCCCAATTAACGAGGAGGAAAATTCTCTGGAGGGAAATGTAGAGAGTTAAGACACATGCTGGAAGGATTTTCTTGTAGTAAGCCAGCACACATGGAATTCTGTGGACACTATACTTTTGCCTGAGTGCTTTCGGCTTATGTAGCTTCTACTGTCATTTCAGGTAAGGGAGGAGGGTGTAATTTTAACTCTATGTGGGCATCGCAATATCATGAACCTGATCAGTTTTATACTGAGTAGCAGCAGTGGATAGAAACTTTGACGTAAGCAGCTCTTTCCCTCAAGGTATGAGGACTTGTTTTGGAAGATTCAAATATGACTGACTAACAACCAGGTGTAGGTTTGACCTCAGAGGCTCCTGCAGCCAGGTATGCTTTGCATTCTGGGATACAGCAGAGTACACAAACTGTAGCAGCCTGTACTGCATTTTTAGCGATACTACAAGTTTGCAAACTGGTCAACTTCTTCTGGAATGTTTTAACAAGGCCATGTATAACATTAGAGTTCGGGCAATTTAACAACAGTTAGTCATATTCTTATTCTTTGTAAGTTAATCTCTCAATCTGTTACCACACTGAGCTGGCGAAAGTAGTTGAACCACACAAACTGAGAAAGGCTCTGAGTAGCACACGTACCCCTGACAAGCCCCAACAGTCCCCTTATAAAAAAACTCTTAAATTCACTAGATCCCAATTTGTATTTGGATCTGCGCCAAATTCCACACAATCATAGATATCAGTCCCCTTAACATGTCAGTTACAAAACAACAAAAAATCAAGATCAATGAATTATTCTGTTTAAAAAGTGTTGAAAAATACTTGTAATGTGATAACCTGTAGTTCAAACAAACAAACAGACAAACGCATATGTAAACACGAGCTCGGCGGAGGTAAAGGACAGAGCTGACTCAGTAGCTCTCTGACATGAGGGACTAGATGGGAGCTTGGCACTGGTGTCTCCCAGCATCAGCAACATGGATCAGAAACAATAAGGTATAACAGAGTGAGCCTGCCAGATGTGGCAAGTGATGATCAGTTAAAGCGAACCATTGGCCAGCTGATGGGCAGGAGTCCCAGAGGGATCCCCGGCCCATCTGGGGAACACCCAGGACAGCCCCAGATTCAGCACCATGGACAGCAGACAAGACAAGGGGTGGTTTAACTTAATGGAGGGGAAGAAAACGTGATCACAGATAAACAGCTTAAACACAAAGAAGACAGTGTTAAATATTGCTGAGATTATATTGCTTTTTTATTTGAAGTGATAAAAGTGTATTTTCTTTCATTTTTCAGAGATTTAGAAGAAAATAAAAAACATTGATTTAAAAAGCGCTAGTAGAGAAATCCTTGATTTTGATAGTTTTGATTGCAGTGCACAGCTACGCACCTGAATCCCATCCTGCCTTTGGTGCCTCATGGTCATAATTCCAAATTCAGTGTGTTTTTGAGGAGCGACGACGGCAACCACAACAACAACATCAACAACAAAAGAAAAAGTTATGAATCAACAGCAGCCTGAAAGGGGGAAAGGAAATAACATCATGACAAAACAGCTTACAGAGGAAGGGAAGTATTGCAGATGGTTGATATCTAACAATTCATCTGAAAATTACATATTTACAAAGCAAGTCTGACATGGTTCGTCTGTAAATAACCCGGGGGGGAAAAGAGGGGACATAAACCAAAATACCACAAAAACAGGGAAAGGGAATCAGGTCAAACCAGGAGGTTCTTTTCATGCAGTATTGTGTGTGTTACTTTTTTAACTCAAGTGAAATGTTGATGCTGCACAGTTTTATGTTTTTATCACTTAAATTGATTTGTAAGGTTCATCAGAGGATTATACTTTTACTTGAAGGGTTTGGCTTTCCAGCAGATAGAGCTTAAGTACGGTGGCCCTGAGTGCTCAATGCACAGCAACTTTAGCAAACACCTGAAATCAGACAAAACACAAGGAAATTGAGAAAACATCTTTATCACAATTGGAATTATTTTCATCATCACCCATGCTACCTGTAGAGTGTTTCACGTGTTGTGATCGAGTCTTTTTCTGGATTTGTGTTTTGTGTATTTATGTTGTAGTGTATTGAGCTCTACAGCACAAGTAGAACTTGCCTTATCACCATAAAAATGTTTTTGATGATATTGAACAAGATGTTCAGTTTGAAGTATAGATAAAATGTGAAAAGTAATTAAAAACGTAAAGAAAATTGAAGTAAAGGGAAAAAGAAGGACATGGTTTTGAAGTATCGCTTAAGACCTTCATGTTGTTGGATTCTGCTTTTTTTCTTCTACTTTCCGTTTTGTGCAGATTTTTCAAAAACTGTGCACCAGGTACCTAATCAACAGCAGAGCTATATTGAGATTACGCTGTAGAACAGAAAGAGTCTTTGTTCCTCGCAGGCAAGAGAAGTTCAAGGGATTCTTGTAAATATCATGTGGGACAGATGTGAGCGTCAGGTGCTGCTGAATGCCAGTTTCCTCATGAATAACAGCAGTGTAATGTGTTGATAAATCCTGACTGTCTTGTCGGAGGTGCGTGGCTTCAGGTGTTGCCTGACATTCTCTCCGCGGAGCTGCCTGTCAAACCGACGCTGGGCCTCTGGAGCGCTGTCTCTTTACCTGATGTTGTTCAATAGCGCAGTCGCTGCCCTGGAAAACACGGAAGAATCCACAACCTCACAGGCGCACTGTAGCTAGATTGCTCCCCTCATATTCTGAGGTCTCATCTGTTCCTGTTTTGTTTACACAGATACGAGCCCTGCTGTGGTTTCCCATTTCAAATTGTATTAGTTTCTCTCATCACTAACACGACGTAGCAGGCTAATAAAAGCATCAGTGAAGTGTGCAGCACATGGCAGCCGCTCGGGGGAACGGTGGCTGCAGAGAGGCGGCTCTCATCTGGTATTTTGGAGAAGGGTGGGTCCTCCTCCCGTATATTGGCCACGAGCCCATGTGAGTTGTGACCCCATGCCACTTGCCCTTTACTCTCACTGGCTGCATGCTGGCAAGTTGACCTTTATCATTAACCCTGCTGCGTGCCTGTCATTTGAAGTCTTTATTATTCACGTTTCCCTTTGGGTATGTTCTATACCATGGGAGCACGGAGGAGTGATGCAGAGCTAGTTAGCACATTGACACTCAGCAATTACAGCACTTAGCTGCTGCTGAGAGAAACAGACGCAGAATTTTTAAGGAAACCAAGACGACACATGCAAAATCAGTGGGTTTTCTGTTGAGTTACAGCCATCATTCAAACATGTACAAACAACTAAATCACACAATTCTCCATGGGCTGCCGAGCTTCAAGCTGTTTTTGAGGAAGCTGAATTCAAATGAATGTAAAGAGCTAATTCCTTATGCAGCTAGAACACAATTAGAGGAAAGTGACTTGCTACATTTGAAGAAAAATGCTGAATGATATTGTGTTTTTAACCAAATTTTCTTCAAATCAAGCACACGTCTGTTACTGAATCTTATGTTTCAGCAAATTTATGGAGGAGTCAAAGGTTTATAGTAGCAAAGCTAAGAACAGGAATCCTTCCTTTGGCCCTCGAAGGTGGATTTAAAAACAAACCTCAGGACAATAGTTTAAAATTAATCCAATTTACTTCTGTATTGCCCTTAATATAATGGGTGAAGGAATGAAAAGTCTGTTGAAAATCCAGAAATGTTCCGATGATGACAGAATGGAATGGTTGTTTGATTTGAGAGCGCACTATGAATTTGCTACCTTTGTTTCTAAGTCTTAGAAATAAACAGAATGGTCTATTTTTTAGCTTATTTTTTCTGTCTGTGTGTTGTTGTTTTTTTACAGCTGAGCACATTGACAATGAAAATCAATCAATCAATCTCACAGCAGCAAACCAGCAGATGCACACGCTCACTTGACTAAGCAGCATATGCACCCTCATGCACTGCAGAGTGATCATAGACCAGCTTGGAACAGAATTCAAAAATAAAAACAAACAGAGCCATCAGAAACGTTTATTCTATTAATTAGTTTAATCTCTTTAGTCACACTTTCTTTTGTACAGCCGCGTTAGCTCCATTTGATGTGTAGAGCTCAGCACGACACACTGAGACTGAGACACTGTTGATATTCTTTGGACACTCGTCTTTGTCCGCCGCTGCGTTAATCAGCTGCCATTCTAATTAAACTCGGTTTGCACTTGAAATGCTTTAAAACTTGTTCAAACACTTCTGAATGGCGACTGTTTGATGGGACCCATCGCCGCCGCTGTCCTGTTTGCCTGTGATAAGAGCGACGTGCTCAAAATAAGTCAGCGGGGATGTGTTGCTTTTTAAGTGCAGATTGCCTCGTGCACAATCGGACCAAGTCAATCCGTGCCGCACACCTTCCCCGTGATATTATGCATGACTGTTTTGTGTTTTTTTTCCCCCACATCCATTACATCTTTATCACAACTATTTTCATTATCATATGGCTCGGGCCACTTGCCTTCGCTCGGCCTCATTCTGCTGCGTGCCATGTCAGCAGTCTCCCACAGAAAGTAATCCGCCGCCTTCACTGATGGCCAGTGATACGACTCTCATCATGTCAGTGCTGCCGTGACGCCTGCAGAATGTGACAAACAGGCAGTTGACACCCCACGTCCGCCATGTCAACTATTCAATTTGAGCAGAACACTATCAAAATTAATCCTATCAAATTACCTGATTACATTACACATCCAATTACAGTGTTTTGGTGCAGCTATCGCCAAGGCCTTTCCATTTGTTAGGCAGGTGAAATATCAACTTTGTACTTGGAGCCAATTGATTGGTTGTGCATAATGTTTTTGCAGGTCCTGTTTGTAGTCCTGTGCAAGTCATAACAGTCCTGCATAGCATCGCACATAAAAGTAAGCCAGAGGACAAATTACAAAATGCTTTCGCCCCTTCAAGTTTTTGCATCATTACGAACAGAGCAACTTGGACTATGGGAAAATTGCAAATGCACGTGTTCGCCCCCCCCTTCCTCCTTTACCTTGTCTGATTCAATTGAACAAACTGGCATGATATTTGATGGCCTGCAAGCTCCAATTATTAGAACAATATTATGGCTGGGGTAAGTCGTGGGCACTCCTGTGGAATTCCAATAGCGTGGGGGAGCTATTTGTATTGGTGCAAGTCCTTCTGGGCTCGGAGAAGGGCATACGGCTCAATAACTCAATTCTTAACAATTAGCCCCTGACATGTCCCCAAGAAAACAGATTGAGAGGACTCCAGTGGATAATATTTTCAAAACGTCGCCAGGTTATTTAAAAAAAGACGGCACGGCAAAACAAGCTATGGCGCTGACTCCAAATTAAACATGTCGTCAGATCAGATGGATTTTGTACGTATGAAATTCTTCATAATGTTTCGACAGTTTTAGATTTTTTTCTCAGCATCAGCGTGGCTCGGAGCCCAGGCTGCACCAGCCTCTTACTGTACTCAGGAAAAAAAGGGTCTGTCTGTTCTCCTGGGCCACTAATTATCAACAGCACCTTCAACATTCCAAATGGCAAAGTCCTTATCGCTCCCAATTATAAACATATTATGCAGTAATCGGAGGGGCCCCTAGATCTGGGGTCACATCTCATCTAACTGGCCGTGTGTGCTGGCCGCTCCCGCCCCTCCTCTGAGCACAGCCTCTCAGCCGTGGACCTCGCAGAGAGTGACCTTGGACCAAGCCCTGACCTTGCTGCATCACTGCAGTCCGTTGTTATTAGATTGCCGAGGAAGAAGAAAAAGCAAACGCAGTCCATCTCGCCTCCGCTTGGTCTCGGGTGAACTTTCAAGGGGATAGGGCGAACAAATAGACCTGTCTGAGGTTGTTTGACTCTTGTGCGTGTGGGGGTGTGAATGTGTGTCTGTGTTGGGATGTTTGATTGACACAGACGCTTGCGTGGATGAAACCACATAAAACATGACCAGCAGACAAACATGGAGTTGGCATTTGGATTCCTCTGCTCAGGGGAGCACTCCCATGCCTGAGGGGAATCACTCAGTCTTCTCCATTGGGTTCTGATGGGCCGTGCGCTGTGGTCTGATTGTAAAGAGGTCGCAGCTCTGTGAAGGAAGCCCCAGAGGCCACCTAGAACAATTAGAAATATGTGTTTCTGGGTCACTGGAGCACAGTTACAAGACTGGTAATACTATTCTATTTCCTGAGAGTGGAGGCAGAGGAAGTGGCTTTACTCTGGCTTCTGTCTGATTTCAAGATGTGATATATCTGAGCCGGAAGCGCCACGCATCCTGCTTTGTTTGAAATGCTTTACACTTTGCCACAATGTTGCAGATTGGTCGTATACTTTACTCTGTATATTCTAATCTTTCTCTCCACAACTCAGTCGTCCTTAAGTCAACAGCAAGCAAACACAGCCTGTGTGGGAGCAGTAACCCAGCTACAAGTGAGCTAAGCCTTATATAAACATGACCATCATTTCACTTATGCACAGCAGAGCATGCACCAGTGTAAGTAATATAGCCATGAGAATATGCCTCAGTTCCCCATAAATATTTGATGAAATCAACAATACAGGAACTGCAGAATACTACACAAGAACATGTTTGTAATTGAATTCATTTTTCATGTTAACAATGCTGTGAGCCTAATGCATTCATTGGAAGCTTTTTGCCACTGGCAACCTACAGTAGCTCTCTCTGAGGCAGCGTATCTGCTGCTTAATATAGCAGTTATCAAGTTAACAATGCTTGACAGGGATTAAAATGGATATGGATTCCCGAGTGGCAGAAACTCAATGACACAGATCATATTAGTTGAACTGTTAAAGGTGTCAGACCCTGTAAGTCGAGTTCAGATTTGAGGTTGCGTGTCACTGTCGTTCGTGACTCACACAGGAGGCTTGTAATCCTCTGACTCGAAATGTCACAATCAGCACGGGCGGGATTTAGTAGATTTTCACCTGACAGCACCGATATACATGGAGAACGCTTCACCTTCCTATTTTTCTTCCTGAAGTATGAACGTATAGGAGGGATGACTTAGGGTTTGCCTCTGATCAGTGCATCCAGCTGTTACTTATGCATGAGAATATGGAACAATATGCATTATCATAAATAGTATAAGGGCTGCATCAAAGCAGATTATCTCCCGACTCAATAATTTAGCTGGGTTGTATCACACCAGTCTCAATTGATCACCGACCCCCATCATTTCAGACATGAATTGTGTATCAATTATCTCCCCAGCTCAGGCACGCTGGGATGTGAGTGCAGTCTCTATGATTTGGTATCCTACCTCTGGCATCCAGATGCATGAGCCTCCTAAGGTAACATTTTTCATGCAGGATTATAAAACGCTGACTGTTTGCTGTGCATACCGCACGCTTCATTTGCATTTTAATGTGCACCAACATTTACATTTACTAACAATACCACTGTGGTCAAAATTGTGGTTGAATTTATTATTATAGTGGTGAGGAGAAATAGATGGGGGGGGAACGGGGGACGTTAGGGCTTTAATAACATGGAACTTCTCAGCTTTTAAAGATAGAAAGTCAACACATTGTTTCCGAGTAAACAAGTCCAGGGCCATTTGCTGGGGGCACCACTGCTCTAGTGCCCATTTCCCCACCATGTTGTAAAAGGCTAAATTAGCCTCCTCTGGAGCCAATTTAGCTGAATTAAGAAGCTTAGAAAGGTCATACTTACTTTACATTTCAACCTAACCGACACTGCGGTGGGAATGCAATTTTATCTGTTTGCCTAGATCACCAGCAGACACTTCAAAACTGGATGAGACTAAATATTCAGTCATTATTCCTGATCCCCTGTCATCCCCACAGAAGCTTTGCAGGTGGCTCGGGCAAAAACACCTCAGGTGTCAAATATCTTTATGGCATTTTTCCCAAATTAGGCCTCCAATCCACTGCATGTTTGGCCATCGAGCGACCTCGTTAAGTAAAATAATGAATGAATTGCGCAGGTAATTATGAAAACTGCTCACAAGCTGGGACTAATGCTTCTGCTGGTTTAATTAGAGCAGGGGCCTGCCACTCAAGGCTCTCCGCCGAGCCGATAGACGGACGGGAGCGTGGATTCTCAGGCTGCGAGGAGATGATGTTCATATCAGAAGCTCAGAACAGTAAAAATCTGCCACAGCAACACAGGATGCTACAGGTAGCAACGCTGAGCACAATGAGCCACAGCCTGGCCCAGTTGTCCCAGGCGAGAGAGACAGGAGGAGCAGTTAACCACCTGCTTCCGAATGTGGGAGCTATTGCGGTGCAGTTAACCTGTCAAAGACAAGAGGAAAGTATTGTCATCAGCATATGCCTTGATGGCCCCGCAGAGAGCTTTAACAGACATTACAGAGCATTATCCATAGCACAGACCGTTAGTGGACGCTCAAGTGAAGGAATAGATGTGGAGGTTTTGGTTGTGTGTGTGTGTGTGTGTGTGTGTGTGTGGGTGGGGGTGATTCGATGAACACAATTGGCTTTATATCTGTTCTGCACATGCCAACCGTTTGCTGCTGATGCTATCAAAGAGCCAGAGGGGGTGACTGGAGCATTGACTGAAACAAGATGTCCCGCTAATAAGATTCAGTATCCTTCCTTCCATTTGAACGTGTCCATTTCTCCCCCATTATTGGCATCGCTGTTGAGTCAGTAAACCACCCTTGTAACCTCCAGGCAGGCTGAATCAGAAGGGCACAGAGCTACCGACAAAGTGTGTCAGGCCGGCGAGAGCGAGCCAGACTCAGAGAGAGAGGTGACATTGGCCTTGACTGCCCACAACCACCACAAAGCAATCTGTATAATGAGTGGTTTCCCCTCTGACTGAGGTGACACTGTCATTTTGTTCATACATCGCAGCTCAATACATCCCGCCCAACTGTAGTCAGCCCTCCCAGGCCCGGAGGGAGAAGAGGAGACAGTGGGGATGGCACACACACAGAGAAAGCGATGAAAGAGTTCACCAGGGCAAATGGGAATATACGCTTTATATTAAATGAAATGTTATCACATTGGTTCAGTCTCTTTGATTACAATTACAAAGAAACCAACTATAATATGAGAATTTTGCATTTGATTCCCTCTAAGTTTTTTTCTTTTTTCTTTAATGCAAATATAATTCCCTCAGAACATTTGGCAGAAATTGGTTACACTCCCTTACTTCTTTGGTGGATAATACATTTTGACGCTCGTGTTGTTGTTTACATTATGTCTGTTTTGAAAATACAAGCGTGTGCGCCAGATAAGCCCATGGGCTTATGCGGCGTGCTGCCACGGTTCAAAACATATGAACTCACGAACGTCTGCCATCAAATAAAGCACAGAGAAACTCGGTTAAGGGAAGAGATCTGGTGGGGATTGCATCAAATTAGGTGACTGACAAGCCCAGTAATCTGGAGCGCAGAGCATTTTTCATCTAATAACACTCACAGACGTCCTTGGGAAAATGGAGTATGCGGCGTTGCTCAGCCGATGGAGAGGGAGAGGGGACAGTGGAGCCGCCAGGGCGGGGGTCATGTTCGAGTACGGTGACAATTCCTTCCGACAACGTCCCATCGTATATTTGCACCGTCAGCACACTCTTTTGAGCAGGGATGTCGTATTTAATCAAATTACCTGCGAGAGCCGCTCCTTCTTTTATTAATTTATTGAAGGTGGTGGCGTTGGGGAGTCCGGGGGAATGGAGGCGCACGGATGAGCTCCTTCGTTTTTTTCGCGATGACTGTGTTTGTGCTCTCTGAAACGTGAACCAGAGAGGCCTGAGCTAACAGGAGCTGACAGTGGCAACCGCCCTCGTGCTCGGCAGCGAGAGGACCAGTTGGCTTTTTCACTCGAGCCTCGTTAGGGAAATAGTGAGACGAGTCATGTGTGGCTCAGAGACAGGAGCTGGGTCTGCTGCTGCTCAGAGGGAAGAATGGATCAGGTTTGACTGTAGACGTCAAGAGTTTGAGTCTCCGAAGCTGTTTTGTTAAGCGGTGGCGAGGACGGCAGGCATCTCCCTGTAATGTAGAAAAATGCTGAATTAGCAATGTTGATGAACCGTGTGTAATGTATTTGTGCTTGAGGTTACAACCTTTAATTTAATTGATTTAAACTAATTGATTTTGTCAGTGAAGATAAAACACAGCCAGTAAATGGAAAGTGATGGCGGCACAGGAGGCGAAAATTAATAAGACGAGATGTAGCTCGGTCGCCGCACCACCTCCTCACCTCCCTCCACCCTGTGCTCTGGCCTTTGGCTCTCAGGTGTACTGTGCGTCTGGACAGCCTTTGGGGCGCAGGGAACAAAGCCGCTGTGACATTTTATCTGACGGTAGCTCCTGTGGGGCCCGAGCCATGCTGCCGAGGTGTCAGGCAGATTTTAGCGCAATGAAGAAAGGGGAGCCAAACAAACAGAGACCTGGCACAATCTCCCAAAGCCGAGCAGTGCAGACGAGCACACAGACGTCCCCGGGGATCGCAGGATGCCGAGATGAAACAGAAAGCGAGATCTAACCTTTTTGTTGTTGTTGGAACCCAGTTCTTTAGTGCTGCTAGATTAAAAGGAAGAATGGTAAAGTGAAATGAAAAAGGAAACACTTCAGCTGTTTGAACGCGGAGACCCTCAGTGGAAGCAGGACTCCAATATCCATTGAAAGGGGAGAAAAATATCGTCATCCTTTGAAGGACAGGGGGACAAGTGTCTTTTGTGTAGGACATGGCCTTTGTGTTACATGCAACAATACTAGACAGGCACACTCCCTCCATTGCAGAAGTGTTATGGTAATCATAAGCACTTTTTCAAAAGCTTTTCATCCTTTTTTCATGCCTGATTGTTCTCAGGGTAAGAGAACAGGCATGTTTCATCAACAAAGGAATAGGTGAAGCCAAGCAAGTCGAGTACCCTCACAAGGTGGAGTATTAAATTCTGCATATGCATAAACATACTAGGTTCAGTTTCGATGAGACACAAAGATACAAACTGCCAATAATGACATATTAAACATGGTCAGTGTTGGTTGGTATTGTTAATAAACCACACAACCGCAGATTTGCATTCCTGCTTAACCCATCTTAAATGCTTTGCAATATATTTTAAATCAGTTGTAGATTATGTAATTGGCTGCAAAGGTTACTGCATAACTATTATATTTTATGATGTACTTTGCTGATGTATGATCATGAATAGTTTTTGAATCTATATAAGCTTTAGGTCCTATCTATTGTCCTATATGATGCACTGTTTCTTAAAAAAAACGCACTTTTCAAACTATACATCATTTTGTTTCTTCTTCATGATTTTCATTTATTACAGGGGATCATGTTAGGATCAATAAAACCTCTAGATTGCCTCTTTAGCCGTATTATCAGCAGAGAGATCTCGGAAAGTTCCACAAGTGATATTCCCAATATGTTTGAGGAAACTCTGTCCATGCATTGCTGAGTTGTGTTGTACAAACACATTTTCTAACACAACTTTCAAATATTAAGCTTTGTTGCTTTCTTCAGCTTCAGATTTTGAGAAACCTTTTAAGTGTCTTTAATTTGCTAAATGCAGATTTGGATGGGGTCAAATTAAATGTGCAGCACAATTAGTTACACCCCTCTCACCACTCTCAATAGGGTTGGTATTAACCTCCTGATTCTCTGACAGAGAGATGAAGAGATACCCACCACTGATGTTAAGCTGGAACTGGAGCTGGAGCCCCAGGAGGCTCCGATAAAATCCCCAACTTAGCTCTCCACTGTGCGCTGCGCAGCCCAGTTCAGCCTCACATGGCCCGGTCTGCCCTAGCCTACACCAAAGTGATCCTCTTGCACCGTCCTCCTGGTGTGAAGAAGAGGGAGATCATAGCGGAGAGAGGCAGAGGTCAGGTGGAGAAGAAAAGAGGGAGGCAGCAGTAAGTGAGAAGGTGCTGGAGGAGTAAGATGGTGACTGAGAGGTAGTTTAGCAGGGATGGCTCGGAGGAACGTCTCCCAGTGTCAAAGATCAGGCGGTAGTTTCAAACAATGCTCACTGCCTCTGATGAGCAGCATCAGACCTCTGAAAACAGAGCTTAACATTCTCCTTTATGGGCAGCCGACTTTCTGAAATCAGCCCGGCTCCATTAGTTAGCAGTGTCATGGCTTCTGAGAACGAGGCTATAAACAACCGGCGAGGACCTTTTATACCTGAACTCACTTTGTCAGAACTGCTGCTCACTTTGATGGCTGATCCAGATCTCATACCTTTTTTCCACACCAGAGAGTAAATGCATGCTATTACCACTGGCCCAGGCCACTGCCCGCTTTGCCATCGTTCCGGCACTTCATTAAATTGATATTGTGGGAAAACGCACGGGCAGTGCCCAGTCTTTAGTTCCTGAACACACCTAGCCCCTCTGCCAGCTCCCACTTGCTAGTGTGCTGGCCGTAGACCTTGTCAGTGTGCTTGGCTGATAATACAAATGGTAATGAGTGACTGGCTGCTGCTGGGACCGAAAGCAAAAGTGCTGTCATAATTGAGTCAGATAAATTAAAGGAGCTCCACTGTATTCTAACAGATCAGTGCATCTTGTTAGAAGGCTGTGACGCGGTTTGGGGCACTGCAGGGGTGTGTGTTTGTGGCCAGTGTTTGTGCGTGTGTGTAACCTGCAGATTGTGGGTTAGGTGGGTTGTTTTGTGAGGAGCTAATTGAAATGAGAGGCGATGTGCGAGTCTCAGCCAACATGGCCGGTCCATTTGTCAGGGTGACATCACTGCACTCACACCCCATCCATCTCCGCCCGGCGCCACAGAGCCATGCTCCTCCTGGTGATTAATATCCATACCTCCCTCACTGCACTGCATACAGCCAACCCCCCCACCAACCCCCTCCACGAGCACACGCAGACCCACAAACAAACAAATACTCACACACACACACACTGTTGGAAGCTCTCCTCTTCACACAGTGCACTCATCCACACTCGGTGCCATGGCCCTCCCATTTAGTCTCTCATATACACTCACAGCCAGAGCCCGGAGCCAAACAGGTTGCACACATAAACTTCCTAAATGTTCCAAACAAAAAACATCCTTGGTCTTTGGTGGTTTTGGGTATCACCTGTTTTGAACTGGTATTTTGTGGGTGGGAAAAACATTTTTGAAATCCTTCTCTATTTGATTTATTTACACCCGGCTGCTAATGTTTCACTGGAGCTGGACCTGCTAGCATTAGCATATTCTTGGGCATTATGACTAAATGGTAAATGGACTGTATTTATATGGAGATTTTTTCTTATCTTGATGTCCACTCGAAGCCCTTTAAACTACAGTTTTGCCCATTCACACACATTTACACATTGCATCTATGTGAAGCACATTTTCTTTATCTCTATCTATGTCTTGCCCAAGGGCACTTTGACACACAGAATGGTGAAGCCCTTATTAGTCGACGACCTCCATTAAATCTTCTTAAAGCATTTTGCTTTGTTCCTTCTTTGAGAAGCTTAAAGGATAAAGTGTGTGATATCCTGTTTTTCTTCTTTTGACAACAAATCTGATAACATGGTCAAAACCAACAATGTGGTAATTCAACTCTCTCCCTGTCTGCGGCACTCTGACACAAACCTGTTTGTTCCTACTGAAGATAAACACATCTTTAAAAATAAGTCACTCACACAGGATATGCTTTCATTTTTTAAAAAGGGTTAATAATGTCCTAAAAATACAGTTGGACACTATAATTTTAGGCAGATAATACTCAAATGATAATGTTGTATCTGTTGGATACAGGGTAGTGTATATATGTAGGATTGACTCAAAATAAACTACAGTGTCAGAGTTTATTGTAAATTTATATTTTATAAAATATTTTTAAGGTTTTTCATAATCTTGAACAAGAACAGAAAAAGGATATAAAGCTTGTGATCGATTTGGCCTTTTCATTACAGTAAGAAACACAGAATTTCACTAGACTAGAATTTATGTAAAAGCTGGACAGGTACACCTGCATAACAAGCGTTGTAGATGATAGCGGATCAGGCACCAACTTTTCTTTCAGTGTGTGATGCATAAACATCAAACGGCATGTTTCCTATCAAGTCCTAGCTTCTTGTAAATTTGGAGCAACTTCCGTATCAGAACACAACCCCACTGGCAGCCGCACCACTGTCTGTAGCCAAAAATATAATACTCTGCTGAAGACAAATAAAACATCACTCATACAGTACACACCACAGTGCTAAACCTCGGGATAACAGATGTTCCCTTAATTTGCTGCTGTTGATTTGCAGCTGAAGTTGGAAAGGTATTACAAATGAACAAATATGAAGAGACAGGATGCACTGTCTCAGGAATGAAAGCCATCTAATGCGGCTGCCACGGCTTATTTCGCAAGTTCTCTTGAGGAAGGTTCGACCAAAACTAAGCTCATTATGTCCAGCTATCAGAGCTACTCCAACCTGAGGAGGAGAGCAGTCAGGCTTTGAAGATCCTCTAAATGATGACCTTTCTCTCCCACTCTGCTCCACTGATGTGCTTTGATAAGCCGAGCTCTGATCTCTTCCGCGCTATCACAGCGCCTCACTGCCCACCGCTCCGTCCTCCCTGCGCTGGGTGGTGCTAAACTTTCTCACCACGCCCTCAGATTACATCACCCAGACTTGCTGTCATGTTTCACACCGTGTCTTTGAACCTCGTCTAGCCGCGGGGCCAGAAACGTTAGGCGGGGCACCTTGCATATATTTTCGCTGTGTTTAAACAGAGGCCGGTGGATATACGGTGCGAATATTTCATTTAAATATATATATCATAATGGAGAAAAGGCAGCTTTTTTGGTCGTGAAATTCCTACTGCATGTTCCTCCAAGTGGAACCAAAGTGCTGCTTAACCTCACAGTTGTGGCTCTCCAACACCAGTCTCTCCCTCTCCCTCTGTGGGGGCGTGTGTGCCGCCTCCGTACCAGCTGCGAGATGCAAATTCTCCCATAATGTAAAAGCATTTCGATGTCTTTGAGAATTCACTGTCTGTGCTGTATTCACTGAAAGGAAAAGATGTTAAGAGATATAAAGAGAGGAGCGAAGGCGTGGAGGGAAAAATCTGAGATGGAGAGTATGGACTCAGGAATACAGGAGACATGATAGGAAGAGATGCTGAAGGGAGGGTGGGGGGGGAGGCACAAGGGAGCAACAGACGCGAGAGCCGACAGCCGCTGCCATGGTCGCAGTGTGATTGATTGAGTGGCGTTCAGATGCCAGGGGTCATACATATGCAAACTGCTCATTTGTAGTTGCTGCCAGGGCCGCTGTCCAGCCGAGCCCTTGAAAAGCGCTGCCTGACCACCGGGACGCGTCACACAATCAGATGAAGCATCCCCGAACTCACATGTAGGACGAGCAGCAGCTGCCACGTGCACCCCCCCGCTCTAACTTTCAGTGTCTGTTCTCCATCCCTGTCTGCTGTAATAAGGGCCTTGTCAGTCTGTAAGAGATCTGGGTTTTAGGGACTCAGATACGTGTCAGATGAGTTTCGGTCTTTGTGCGGCTCACATTTTCCATCTTGACATTTTGCTTTTGTTTATTTCTTCAGTGCTTTGTTGCACACAAACTATATTTTCCATCTGAGTGGCTCGGTGCGTATGCAGCAGGCACAGTATGCACAGCACTCTATCTCCAGCATCATGCGCCGTCTGCCTTTCAGCACATCCACCTTTCAGCGAGCGGTATACCAGCAGCACACTCCGCTTCTATCTGTGTCACTACAGATGCCGAGTGCATTTAAGTTTCTGTGAGTCATCGGTTCGCTCACATTCTCGGGGCTTTAGTGAGCGCCTTATCATTCAGTTTGAAGTCGCCCAGTGTCGAGGATCGGGCCCCTGGAACATCATATGACTTTTCCGCCATTTGAGGCGATCTGATATTTCCTTTAAATATTGATTTGAGGTGAGGCCGGCAAGAACCCGGGGGCTCATACATAAATTTACTCTTTTTAACCATTTCTAGTCTCATTCTGCCATCATGCTATATTTATTAATACAGAAGTAATCATTTGTAGGAGTGACAATCAAAGTTTCTCCCCCCTCAAGTCTTTATTTTCTCTTCCACCGGAAACAAGCATATGGTTTTGGGTAAATGGTCTTCAGTGTTCAGGCTGCCATAAAGAGGCTTTATTGTACTTGCCTGCCCTCTCTCTCTCTCTCTCTCTCTCTCTCCTCTCTCTCTCTCTCTCTCTCTCTCTCTCTCTCTCTCTCTCTCTCTCTCTCTCTCTCCTCTCTCTCTCTCTCTCCCTCCCTCTCTGTTTCTCTATGTCTCTCGCCCTCCCGCTCTCAGATGCGACTGTGCTCAGGCCTTGCTATTGGGCAGCGAGCTGTAAACAGGAGTTGCACACTGATCCAAGTGGCAATCACCTTCATTCAGGCGCACGCCCCCCCCCCTTCCTGTCCCCGTATCTTCACCCAGACTATTTGATCTTTGGGTCTGGTCTGTGTGCTGAAATCTTCACCCCCACCAAAAAAAAGAGAAAAATTCTCAATCTTGTGGGAATGACTCCCTGTGTGGTGGATGGGCCGCTGGGTATGCCCCTTGCTCATCATGAGCCTGACACACAGGCCCTTTATGTGGCTGTGTGGAGGGTGGCCCCTTTCCTCCGCTGCTTCTCATCTACACCCCAGAGGCTCCCATTCAGCCCGGGCCTGGCTGGGGGGGGAAGTTGGATCTCTTTTGTAGTTGGGGATTCTTAGGGGAGGCTGTCAAGGCTGTGACTGTGTGGGCCTTTATTTCCCCGGAGAAGAGCAGAGTGGGAGAAGAGATAGAGGGAGAGGGCAAGAGGGAGACGGAAGGGGCGGGGGGGGGAGTACCAAAAGGAGAGTAAGGACACAGACAGCCTTGTTAACTGCCAGCCCCAAAGAGGGAGAGGATGAGAGGGAGAAAGAAACAGGGAAAGAGGCGAAGTCGAAGCAAGAATGAATCCAACAGAAAAACCAGAAAAACTTTCCCTCCGTTACGTCACCGCTGTCATTTCCATCCTCCTCCTCCTCATTTCCTCTACACCTCCCTATCCGTTCCCTCCATCTGTCCGTGTGTAAGCTCACTCTTCAGCTCAATAACAAGCTTTTGCCCTCTCCCTCACCCTTCCTCGCCTCTCTCTCGCCCTCCGCCATTACTTCACACACATTCCATTATCTGGGAGACCAGGCTAAGAGAGATGTCTAGGGTCGGAGCGATCATTATCATCACCTCTTTCCGCTACACTGTGAGTTATGGCCCGGCGTATAGGAAACAGACATTTAAATCATAATCAATAGAGCAATATCAATGCTGAGAGGCATGGCTAAAGGAAATCACTGCCGCGGCTCGGGAGGAAACAGAGACGCTTAGTTTACACCGAGATAGTGGCGTGTGCTTATTGACAAATTATGACCCACAAATCCACAAAACGCAATATGTGGCGGCACGCTTTCAAGCTGCCTGTAAAATAAACTCTTATCCCGCTAATACTCAGGTGATGCCATGATTGTGGCACATTACTGGAACTGTGCTGGAAATGGAGAGGTAGTACATTTGATCCGTGGTCTCCTGGAACGTGAGTGTCTGCTGCAGCACGGTGGAGGCTGAAGCTCAAACACCGCAGAGAGTGGGACGCTGTAACCTTCTGATCATGTTAAGGTGACAGGGGCGACCAGGTTCCTCACGGGGAGCTGTACTACAGACACACAAGGTTTGGTCCAGCAAAGGGCGATGCAAGGTGACAGGCGGCGACCTGACCCGGCTGCGACCAGTCCACGGTCACCGCTGCCACTCCGACTGAGATCAGCGCCGGATCTCTGACTCTGTGCTGCCAGGAGGAGAAAGTACAGGTTCTTCATACGGCAGGAGTGCACTGCATCACTGTCAAGGCAGGGCAGCTTTGAGGCATGATACAAAAAACACATCATGTAATCAGTCAGGACAAATTACAGTTGTGCCATGTGCGGAAAGTGCCCAGAATCACTGTTATTAACTCATACAGCCCATTTGCAGTGAATAGGTGACGCTCATGCAAATTCCATGTCCACTTCAGCTGACACGTGTGGGCAGGCTCAGCTCCATATTTAGAAAATCTTTGTTTCGGCCTCTGAGAAAATGAGAGACGCTTCTTGTTGACATGACCTTTTACGAGTGATGCTTATATAACGTGTTTTCGACACAGATCCTGTTGAATATATTTTGCATTTGGCATACATGACTTAAAAGGGTTGGCATCAAAAAAGATCATTATATGATTTTCTCCAGTGTAGTTCAACTGCAGGCCATTTTTCCCTTTTCTTCATATTCGGCGTCCTCTGTCCTTCAAAACATTTTCCATTGAAGCACTTGAGCTTGGTACAGACAACAGCGTCTTGTTTTTAAAAGAGGAGAAAGCATCAGGCAAACTTGATTTGACTACAATATTCCTCCTGTGGATTTACAGCAAGGCTCGAGTCTCGCCTCAGTCATTGGGTCTGACAATGTGTAAACGCAACTCACAACAGGCCAAATGAATAATGTCACCGAAAGAAATGAATTCACTCTAAAATTAATTTGTATTCACTTTCCTGCAAAAGCATCAGATCAACTCAAGCTCTTTACTATTTAATTAATATTTCATGTTTGTTGAATTAACTTGACTGGGACACACTGTAATTATGTATTCTGTCTGTGCCAGAGTCGATTGGTCAGATCATTTGAAAGGGAATTTGCTAACTGATTTGAATCCAAGCATCTAATGAAGAAGCATCTCACAAAGATGAAAAATATTCTTTAATTACGGCAAATATTTTATAATTAAAATCCTATTGTAGTGCGGCACTGCTCGGCTCTATGTCAGGTTGAGCAACGCAGTCAAGCACATAACGAGCCTGACCAAGTAGCGGCAGCCCAGAATCCCAAAGTCCTGTGTAGGTGGGAGCTGTGAACACAGTGCAGTGCACATCACGGTTCATGTGCAGCCAAAGCCCACGCAGCGCTGATCAGACGGGGATCATCTGCTGCATGAGGAAATCTATCATACAGTCCCGGGTGAGAAAGGAGATATTGAGATAACTACAACCAGCGACAAAGTGAATCCCTATATGTAATGTAGGTCTGTATTAAGTAATTTGAGTATGAGATAGGTTAATATGTTTCTGTTCATTCTTCTAGAAAATCTGACTTAAATGCCAGCAGCTATACTAAAGTGAAGAACAAAGGAAAATATTCATTATATGAAAGGTTGAACACCTTCAGAGCAAATGCAGGAACAAACGAAAGACTGCTATAAATATGTATATATATATATATAATATATATATATATATATATATATAAAAAAGTCTATGCATGATGACAATTATTTTTGCTATCATAATTGCTTTGCAAAGAAAATAATTTTGGTCACCTTTCCAATTAAAACATAACCAGCGGCTCTATTAGATGTATTTTTTTTAAATGGTGCCCGCAGCGCATCCTGTCCAAGATTCTGTCTTCTCCCATGCACAGTTTAATGACCAGTTTCATTTATAGATGCAAAGGAATCAACACGGCTAAACAAAGAGTCGCAGCAGATGAGACTATTGAGCTGCGCTCCACTCTGCCAGCTGGGGATCCAATTCTAATGATTTACATTTTGTCATTTAGTAATGCCTCATGTCGCAGTGCCAAATAGATAATGTTTATTATATATTTTCAATTTGGCTAACAGTTGCACGGAATCCCTTTTACCTGCCAGTCTCCTGACATTTCTTAACCCATCTGACACACACTTGGTGAAGTGTGAACCATTTCGCAAATGAGGGTTATTCTGGGAGAGTCATGTCTCCTCTCACCCCACCCCCCCCAGCCCCAGAGCCAGCCAGGCGAGGGTTGTAAAAGCTGTTGTCCTTTGGTTATGACAGAACGGGAGGAGCAGCCCCAAGAGAAACAGAAAAGGAAAAAGCTCTTCAATTGGATCGAGTCGCCCCTCCGTCCGTGTCCGTCTCTGTTCCTTTGCCTGTCTCTTTCACTCGCTCTCGCTCTGCATGTGCCTTGCCGCTCTGTCATCCTCAGGGATGCGTCTGAAGGAGACCATCTGTTGATCCATTTGTCTCCTGCTTTGCTCCCTCTGCCACCGCCTCTCCACTATCGATGATCAGGCCTGGCCTTTCCCCTGCCCACCCTCTTTGTTGCTGCCACCAGGCACTCGGGGGGGGGAGGCGGGCGTGCTGCCGGGGTTGGGGCAGGAGGTTTTGCCCTCTATAGTTTATGATTCACACAAAAAAATAGAATAAGTGGGCATCGGCCGACATGCATCCTGTTTTGTACAAACACACCATAAATAGCTAATGAGCCTGGAGCAGCTGCTTTCTTATCAGTGTGTTATCTACAATGTGCATCATTGGGCTGACCTGAGTAAAAAAACAAACTGATTTGATCTTTTTTTTTGCATTGCTGATATCAAAACTATTCCTATTTCCCACCCACCCTTAGGACTTAAACACAGAGGGCATATCATTACATGGAGGCATAGACCATGAAATAGATGTTAGAAACAATGCTGAGAGACCATCACTGGATGCCTAGGAACATTCCCCACCATCACATGTATTGCTTGTGAAGTGTTTGCCGATATTGCCACTAAAGAGAGAGGGGTCTTGGCTTCCATGCATGTCTCCCAGCTGTCGCCGCGTGTGCATGTTCAGGTGTTTGATGGACACTGTGTCCACTGTGGGGACTTCGGGGATAGCTTGCCTTTGATCTTCTCCCGCGACTCTCGATTACCCATCATTCAGTTTGGCTTAGGCCCCGGAGAGCAGCTGCGAGAGGGAGGTGTGTTAACATGAGCTCGGATGTGCCCGAGAGAGGCTCGCTGTCCAACTCAAGCATCATGCAGCAGATTACACAGACACGGAGGAAAATGTGCACGGACAGTGGCTGTTGTGAATGTTTAGGCTGAGAGTATGTGGCACTACATGAGCACGAGATGGAATCCGGACGCTGCCCGAGGAAGATGCTGACTCTGATAGGAAATATAATGAGGTCACAGTCCACATCTAGGTGTACGCAGCATCAAAATGATTGTAAATCTTATTATCCCGTCTTTTTCTGTCTCTCCCTCCCCGTCCGTGGAGTTTTCATAGATTTCGTAAGGTTTTCATCAGGACTGCTCAATATATCTGATGATAGGTGTACACCCTGGGACACATGCCATTGATTTCCCATAAGGTGCAGATGACATGTGGTCACGCACACTCCTATTTTACCAACAGCCGTGTCGTCTAATAAGTCACAAATTCTCTGCTGCTGTCACCTGGAGTGATTTTCATTTGATAAAAATCGGGGTGGGGTTAGCCAATGTGGATAACCTCTTGTACTGCAGGTTCAAATGGAAAATAAATAGCTGTGTATGCCGGCTACTACCACCTGCACAAGACCTACTCCTCTGTTTTGGTTCAAGGCTCATTTTAAATATGTAAAACAATGATGCGTTGATTGGATTTTATCTGTGCACGTTTCTAATCTCTTAATCCTTGTATGTTTTTTCGCAGGCTTCCTCAGTACCGGTGACCAGGCTGCTAAAGGGAACTACGGGCTCCTCGACCAGATCCAGGCTTTGAGGTGGATCAGCGAGAACATCGGCTTCTTTGGCGGCGACTCCAACCGCATCACTGTGTTCGGTTCTGGGATCGGAGCCTCCTGCGTCAGCCTGCTCACCCTCTCCCACCACTCCGAAGGTACAGCACAGCAGGGTTTGGGGGGGGGATGGGTGATACAGCAGCGGAGCTCATGCCTCCTTGTGTGTAGGCTGATGGTATTAGAGACTGGTGATGCAGGCCACACGTTATTGAGTAATGCATTTTACTGTACTCGGCAGGGTAGTGAATGTTTTAAGAGGCAGGTGTTTGCATCTAAATCACCCTGTCACTCATTCCCATTGGGAAATTGGAACCCCAGGGCAGATTTGCAAACCACATGTGGGACTTGACACACTCTGCTGGTTTGCCGGAATCACGCATGTCAGAAATAAACATGTCAGTGTAAACGTGTCATTGTGAGCAAGATAAAAAAGGGACAGTGTGTACATGGGAGAGCTTTTTAGCAGCAGCCACATGCGAAATTACAAACACACTCCCAATCTCCTCGTTGTAAGCAATGCTGTTTATCTGCTGGCTACCCTAACGCCACTTCATGATGATTTACTGCCCAACTAGGTTGTGTCTTCAATACTAAATGCAGCATGTGTGCTTAACCTGCACATGGGATAGACTTCCCTAATACTCAGGATCCTCTAATGCATCATTCTATTAAGATGGAGCCCAACTGCTTAAGTGTAAGTTCTTGCAGGAAGTGCCTTGGCTCAGCTCCGACCATGAATGTCAACCTCCAAGTGCCCCCTGCAGAGCCAAATGGACACCGCATCATCCTTAAGCTGGAGTTATTACATGTTTACCTCGCTGGTGTTAAAAGCCGGCTGGTTGCTTGTTTGCTGTAATTGATAGCAGTGTCTCTAGTCATGTCTCTGTTGTCCCCCCATTGTTTGTGTTGTGGTTTTATTCCACATGAGAAATCTTTAGGTTGAGCCACACTCGGTAGACAGCTTGTGAACATGTTAACAAGCCACAACTCTGCTTTGGACACACATGGTTGGAAACGTGACACGAGGCTTTTATTGTACATTACAGAGAAGAGAACAGCATTAAAGAAATCACTCTTGCGTTAGAGAGCGGATTGGTCTCAGACGATACTGTGGTCAGGAGACTAGCAGAGCCGGCGAGCACCGCACACACTCACACAAACACACAGTTCTTTTTCTTGTAACTAGGCAGAGTCAAAAGTAGTTGGATTTTTGATTAGTAAACAAACGTGCATTTGAAAGAGGTCATTTGAGCAGTTTTTCCCTGGGTTCCAACACAGTGCCAGGGATTTGTGATTTGTTTTTGCGTTCTCAAATTTGCATTAAAGTGTTACTAATTGCCTTGATTTCCTCCGATGAATGATGACTGCTTTTCGATTGAATTTTCAACACAAATGCCTTTTTTATTCATACTCCATAATGCTACGCTCCATGTAGCATGTTATTATACTGCCACTGAAACCATCTCCTCTGCCTTCCAGTAAATTGGATATTACCGGGTCTTTTTTTTTCCCCTGAATGAAAATGTATGCCCCACTGATGGGATACAAAAAAAAAGGAGCCAGTAAAACTTGAGGGATCCTAGGAAATTGAAACAGGAAGCCTTCATATCACGCCAGGATTCTTGCTGCGAATGTTACCAGTGGCAGTCAGATTTTTCACAGTCTCTCTCACAGCACAGATTGATGTAATTATATAAAGTTTAGGACTGGAGTGGGCTGCAGGATGAGACAGGAAATCCGATTGAAGAAATGTCTATTTGCACCTGCTTTTCCAAACCTCCGCTGTGCTCGGCCCCCCCTCAGCCGTCGTAAACCGTCAAAGCGAAAAAGTAGTTGGATGTTCCCGTTGCCAAGACAACGCAGTCAACAAGAAACGAATCAAAGGGTCTGCATGCGCATCGCGGTAAAAAATTTAAGTAAAAATCTATAATGAAATACAGTGTGGCATGAGCACACCTGGTTTCAGGTGGCCTCTAGTATTGGATTTATCTAGTGATTTCCTATTTCCATTCGCACACTGTTGCAACGCAGGAAAAGTGACTTATATTAAGTTTCCTAGTTTGCACTCCAAATGTAAATTAAGTCAGGAAAGAAAATTGTTCACAATGCACCATTGCTCCTCCCTCATGTCCTGATTTGACTTTATAGACAAATAAAAAACCCACACACACTCCTCAGAATAGCGGTGTCACACTGAATTCTGCTACTTTTACATATGATTCACCTCCCTACACACACACACACACACACATACGCGTGCGTGTGTGCGCTCATACACAAACTTTTTCCTTCACCTGCTGCTCAGATGTGGGATAAGCGAAGCCCAGGCAAAAAAAAAGGGGGGGGAAGTAAATCAGGGATGACACAGTGTTCTGGAGCTCCCCAGTGTGTCGGTGTATTTAATGACAGTATTCCCACCCTTACTGTACACCGTCTGTCATCACTGCCTACAGTGCATAGACTCCCCATCGAACAGAGACTCCTTTTATGCCTGTTGGTGGCAGAACGACAACTTACTTCAGAGGCTCCTCCTGAAGCCTTTCTAATAAGCTGGATCCTCCTATATCACCGTACCCCTCTGGCCTTTCTCTCTCTCTCTCACACTCGCTCTCTCTATGATTGCCATCTCCTCTGGACTGGCCCCGGTTGCTTCTCCATGTGGGCGTGCCGGGGGCTCCAGTCACAGGCTACATCCATCACCGAGCCTCGTCCTCCTGGCCTGGTTGCCCTCTCTTGAGGCTTGGATTTCTCACACCCCGGTCCCTGCCCCGGCCTCCTTCATCTAATCTCCCCCCTCACTGCACCCATCTGTCTCGCCCGCCTCCACACAGTAAAGGCATATAAGCCATATACGCTTTCACTTCATGTGCCAGCGTGC
This sequence comes from Pseudopleuronectes americanus, assembly GCA_038501795.1. NCBI lineage: Eukaryota > Metazoa > Chordata > Actinopteri > Pleuronectiformes > Pleuronectidae > Pseudopleuronectes > Pseudopleuronectes americanus. Next base: position 10,796,051 of record CM076723.1, read on the forward strand.
CTCACTCCCTCCCTGCCTCTCCACGTATCCGCTCCCCGGTCGGCAGCATGCTTGTTGCGTTGCTATTAATAAGATGGCTGCCTTGTGTGCTACATGGCAAGTGATCTAGCTGCACATCTGAGACTTTGGAAGGAGAATGGTCATTAAAAGCAGTCTCTCTCAGCAGGAGAGTGTTTTTGACCAGCTTATTAAATGTAGTCCAACAGTTGTGTTGCCACAGAGGGAAAATCTCTCCCCCCATCTTCTTTTTCTCCAGCTTCAAACGGAAAACGGCTGAAGAAGTCCAGAAGCAAGGACATTCGGCCAGTCCCATGTATTTTCTATCTGGCATTAACTGAATGTGCAGATTTCGCCTTTTTCTCTATCTCCTAATGATCGTTGTGATATAAAGGGAGAGATAGCTTCTTACGGACGTGTACAGAATACCAAGTGGCGGATGACTCAGTTGTGCATTTGTGCATATATCTCTTAATGTGAGTCAACATCTGTTTCACCCCACACAACCTTCAGGAAACATACTGTATCTCCATGCATGTGTTTGCATCTGTGTCCCTTTCCCAGCGGTCCGAGTATGTGCACGCAGGAATATCTGCCCACAGAGCACACATGAGGGAAAGGCTAGTTGTGGAGGCACTGAAGGTCATTTGGTTTCTTTTTTTTTCCTCTCTTCCTGTAAGCAATCAGGATAAAAGCTCTGCTTCGGAGGAAGTGCTCCCCTTTTAATGGAACGTCTTGGACATTAAAGACAGCTAGTGTGGAGGATCCTTCATGCCAATGTCAGCTTTCATTTTTATTAAGACTTCTGGGTTATTGAGGACCATAAATGTGCATGTTAAATGCTTGGGTTTTATTGCAGTGGTGCAATGAGTACCAAGGCTGTTTAATGCAAGACACCAGTGAAACCACTTGAACCATAAGTATTAAGGGGCAGACAGGTACTGGGTCCTCAGGGAAGTGTGACAAGTATTTCAATCCATAGAATAAAAGATGATATAAGTGAACGGGACTATGTGGGATGTGAAGTCAGAGGGGATCTGAGAGATTGTCACACCAGGACATTCTATTCAAATCAAATCTGAGATAATAAAGATATTATTAATGGCTGCTCTTCATAGTGAGCTTCTTCCTGTGGGTTTTTCTGATGTGGATTAAAGGTTCAGGTCGTCTGGGAATGGATGGGACTTGGAAGTCATAGGAATTGATGTATAGCTGTACAATTTCCTTGGGCTGATTGGCTTAATAACTCGTGCCTCTGTAGGAGCGACTTGAGAGTGAGACCCAAATGCCATATCCTTCATGATCAAGTATGTACAGTCATTGAATGATCTGAAGAGAAAATGGCTGCTGAAGAAACACTACAGCCTTTAATGACACAAACATCTGAATGAATGTGGCATTTACATTATTAGCCCATTAGAGGATTAGTAGGTTAAACGGTGGAGGGAGCAGAAAGTCTAATCCAATGAACGCATTTCATCTGACATATTAACTTGATGAATAAATAAATACACTCAGTGCTTGAAATCATTTGATTAACCGATTCATATTTCTCACTAATCCACTAAAATGTATCGATTATTTTGTGATGGTCAGATTATTGTTTTAAATATCATTACTGGTTAGTGTATCAATTTGAAGATACAGCATCACGCATCATGCTTTTGATATTACAGTTATTACATAGAAGTAGCCAATATAATATATTTGTCAAGAAAAAAATTGAATCGTGGCTTGATTGTATAGAATTTACACTACTGGAAATCAAGTTAAATCTTACTTCATTTGTAAATATTAGCTTTCAGTTGCTTTAATAATTTGTGTAAAAACGCTACACATGCAGTTTTCAGTGATACGGCCTAATGTGATGGACCTGGTTCAGGAGGTTAAAGTCATGCATCAAACAAGGTTTAATGAGGTTTTATGACTTTTATGTTACTCCCCTCATACCGGTAAACTATTTATGTTGTTTTTAATTTGGCTTTTATTTATGTTAATTTATTTATTTATTTGTTAGTGAGTTATCTGCTTTCCTGCATAGTTGTATAACTGGTATACTGTAGAGATAGTAGATACCATAAAGAGAAAAATTGTTTCATATATATGTGTTAGTGCATAAAACTGTGAGCGCTGCTTTTTATATTTAAAGCATTGTGTACATGTTCAAAGTTTGGATTTCAAGAGCTGACAACACATTTATTATGATTAACAATCAACTGATTAATCATGTAGTCAATCAGATTATTTTAGTTAATTGGAAACTATTCTGAATATCTGAAAATCTGACATAAACCAATTGATTCCGGATCCAAAAACTAACGAGTGTGTCTGTCCAGAGTTTGACTCTCACATATGCAGAGAGCAGCAGGAGATGTGCGAGTGAGACACGTTCACAGCAACAGGAAAATGTGCCGAAGAACTGACTCAGACATTCGTGTTCCCATATGCAGCGCCTCCAGAAATTGTCTCGACTTCAGTGCACGTCTCAAAGCAGCTTGGGACTTGTTTGAATTTGTGTGTATTCATTTCTGATATTTAATCTATAGTTGAACATGTGACTAGACTCACCTTCTAAAATACATGTATATCATTCATTGAAGGGTGAATTATTATAGTATTATTATTTATTTATTGTAAATGCACAGTATTTGAAGGATTGTTGACATTCAGAGTCTCCACCTGAATGACTTCACCTATAACAGCGAAAGGAGGGTTAGGAATCGTCACTGCCTTGCAAGGTCTTGTCTGAGCCATCTTTTGTTTGTTTTTTCTTTCTGCACAATCTTCGCACAATGATTACTGGTCTGTTTCTGGCGTGCACCTAACATGTGGCCCTGCAGCGTGACGGAAATACGACCGACAATAACATTTACTGGACCCTGAATCAATCTGCCTCTGTCAATCCGGCAGATACAGCGCTGCCGTTGTGGGATTCAAAGGCTGCGTTGCCATGAGCACCCAACGTCTGCTCTGACAATCACTTACCGTGTACAAGTAGGCCGGTAGTTGTGTAGAAAAACACAAACTCTGTTGTAGTGCTACTGCTCGGAATTGTAAGGAGGTGTCGCACTCATTCATTGCTGTATGTTGAAGTATTGATACATAATCTAAGGCTAATACAAACACTGGTCCAAATTACCCTATATCCTACACAATGAAGGAGGCCAACAGATGCTCAGAGGAGGAGAGTGTGAGTGTTACACTACATCACTGCTTTAGCTGTAATGTTACATCTGGCTTTGACCTTTTGAAAATAACAAGTATGGGTTTCCTCCCTCGAAATGAGACCCATGGGAGGTTTGCTTTGTGCAATGGCCTGCAGGCCTGCACTCCCCCCACTTCATAACGTCCCCGTGCTGAGCGCTCATCATACAGATCTGGGGCTGCGATCCATCCTCCCTCGGTGTCACCTTCATTTCTGTGGGTTCGGCATCCCGGAGCCGCCATCCATCGCCTGCAGTTTAAGCATTAAATAAAGGCTACCTTGCAAGAGCTGGATTGTGAATTGGAGTCACCGGGAAAGATAGCGGCACAACCACATTCCTTATTCATACGAGATGCAGCCGTCATTGTTGTGCAAATGCATTGTGCTTGAGAAAAAACGGAGACGATTCTCGAGGTTGAATAGACCCCATTTCTGAGGCATTCAGAGACTCGACACTGTAAAGTTACCTGGGTCTTTGGGGCAACAGAGGACCTCCATCTCAAGGTTTGATGTGGGTGTTTGCTGAAAGGTGTCTGTGCGTCTCAGGGTGTGAAAAAGGCCCTATGCAAGATGAGAGAATGGGGACGCGCCTTGTCAGGTGCCGTATTCTTCCACCTCCATTGACAAGAGCGATAATTAAACCAGGGGGATGCCATCACTGTGGAGCAGGAATGCTTGTATTTCTTTACGCTGACTATTCAGCTTTGTTGTCTGCCATATACTGTGGCGTCATTGTGTGGAAAAAGCAAACTGATTTTTAGCAAGTGGTCTATGTGGCATTCTCCCGTCGCTCTTTGAATGGGTTTTTGTAACGGAGGCAAAGAACCATTATTTTTTACAAAGCAAAGATTGAGAAAAACCAATCAACTAAAAGGTATTATTCTCTTTTGAACTTGGAATGGGCCTAATTCAGGCAGGAAATAGTTTTTTCTCTCCTCACTACCTCACCACTGCAAAGGGAAAATGTATCGAGCAGAAGAAGAAAGGAGGCCCTGTGGAGTGATTTGAGGGGGGAGGGAGGGGGGAGGGAGGGGGGGGTATTAGGGTAAAGATGACTCCACTGAGGTCAGATAGCCAGCAGGACTGTCCATCAGAGGGAGGCAGCTTTACCTATCCCTTGCCAGAAGAGAGTGACGGAATGAAGAATTGACAAATTGCCCGAAAACGGTGAAGGCAGTTCATTCTGGTAGTCCAACCATCAGTCTGTCTCTGCTTGCAGCAGGTAGTTGAGCCAATAAAGTATATAATTATAGGTGTTAAAGAGCCGAGTGGCGGGTCAGAGAAAGAAGCGGGGGATAATTGAGTACTTTAGTAAATCCATGCCTCCATCAACCACAGTAATAGCTCAGTGCATTGCATATATGAGATATACCTGTGGCCCCACATTCACATCTGTACCGATGAGGTTTGGCTGGCCTGAGCGACACGTGGCCCACACGGCCCAGCTCAACGATATCCTCCAAGACAAGACAATGAGACCCATCTGGTGATGTATCGCCCAGATTGCTTTTGGAATCTAATCGCAGCTGATGAACGAGGTGACTACAGAATATGTCATCTGTTGATGATCTGCAATCCCCAGTGAAGACGCTGGCGAGTCATTAGTTCAGGTAGATGCCATATATGAATCATTCTTGATAAATCACTGTCAAGGGCGCAGTCATACACCTCCTAATGGACAGTGACAGTCGGCCTTGGCGGGGGGGGGGCTCTGCAGCCCGCCATTGTTTGATCCTGTTAGGCTTTAGATCAATTAAACCAATAGCTGCATCATATTGCTCCCAGACGGTCTCGTCTGTTTCCTCTCCTGATTGGTGTAATGACTTGATGGAAATATCGGCCTCACTGTCTGTCTCGTCTGCACTGCCTCAATCTCGGAGGCATTTTCCCCCTGCTCCCTTTTCCCTGTTCCTCAAAGCAGTTTCTTTCTTTCTTTCTTTCTTTCTTTCTTTTTCCAGTACCCACCCTCCCCCATGTCTCTCTTTTCGTCTTCTCACCATGTCTCCCTCTCTCTGCCTCACTCTTTCTCTCTCTGGCACCAGTGTAAAGCATCCATTATAGAGCGATGCATGGGTGTCTGTGTGAGTGGGAGAGAGGGACTTGGCACTCCTCCCACCCCACCTGCAGAGGAAGCACTGACAGCTGAGCACTGGGGGCTCCTCGCTCCCCCTCCTCCTCCGCCCATCTCCGCATCTCTGCTGACCTCCCTCCTCCTCTCACACCTTCTCCATCTCTCGCTTTCTCTCACCCTCCCTTCATTCCCTCTGGTTCCACACATATTGGCCCAATTTCTGCCACCTCTCACTAGTTTCCCATACGCTGTTTTCACATTTCATTATTTCTCACCATCTTTTCTTTTTCACCGTCTGTTCTGCATTTGTCTTGTCTTCTTCACTGCACAATTTTTGTCTCTTTTTTTTCTTTAACCTAGGATTGACTGAGTGTCTTTTCGCTGAATGTATTTACTGGCTATATTTTGAATGGCATGATTAAATAGTTTGTTGTTTCCATGTTTGTGTGCCAGATGAACGACTGCAGTGCAATTAGCTGAACTTTGCCCTTTAATGATGACCAGGAGCGCTCTGCGTTTGCGTGTTGTTGCTGACAGCTCACCTCTGCAGCTAGCTGGGTCAGTCCTTCAGTGTCGGTACATCTGTTCATCGCTGCTCCAAGAAAAACACTCGGCTGAGAAACAGACCGATACTGTGGAGCCATGCGTGAGAGCACCACCATATTCCTTATCTCTATCATAGGTTTGCAAAAATGTGTGATTTGTGTACATCTTCTGCAGTGGAGTGGGAACATTAACAGGTTTTCCAGACTATTCTTTGTGATGACTCTGAAACTTGTTTTCTGAAATAGGATGTGCTTTACCTGGTTACTCCATCTTAATAGGCATACAGGTGTATATAACTCTGTTTGCATAGAGCCTGCCTGCTGCAGTCGCTGCTCTCTGGCAGAGTGATCTGGAAGGAAAATCGTTTTTTCAATGTGTGATAAAAAAAAACATCAGTTGAATTACTGCAGGTTGCTGGATGAGAGCTTGTAACAAAGGGCAGCAGAGAGTTTCATGTATTGACATCCAGATCCATATCACTAACATAAAGCACTGTCTGTAAATGTAAGTTTCAACAGTCCAATGTGTGCGCATGCAAGCAACTGAACATATGCAGTCTCAAGCTGCGGCCTCCCTACCAAGACATTCAGTTCTGGGCAGTGCAAATGCATTAGCCCTGGCTGTGAAATTTGCATAGTCTGAGCACAATGAAATCCCCAATGAGAGGAACTTCGGTAAACATGCTGACAAGCAGAATCCTCCACTATAAAGAGCCAACATTGTGCAACCTGACAAAAAGACTAAATCTTTAGCTCCCAGGCCTGCAAGGCTGTAATAGATTTTTAGCTTAGAGAGGTAACATAAGCTATAGATCCTCTTTAGTGGTAAAAAGAGCGACCCACCAAATCAAATGTAACTGTTAGTGAACAGTATAGCCAATGTGCTTTGGCACGACTTCCAAGACAATTTCTCTGTGGTGTGGATAGTAAATTCAACGTCAAGTCACAAGGTTCATTTTTGCTTAAGATCTGGACTGAAAGCCAACCTGTTGCTACAAAATTGCAGTTAGATGTGAAGGAAATAACCTTTGCGTGTTAAATTGGGCTGAAATGGCAGGTGCATGCATTCAGCAAAGTAGCTGGTACAACAGATCAGCTGATCACTTGTGACAGCAAGTCATTCACACCTGGCTAACATTGAGGATGGGGTTGGAGGTAGTATGACTTAGAGGTGGTGGATTAAAAACAGGGCAAACAACACACCTGCAGCTCTGGTGTAACTGTTTGATGATTTAGCGCTGTCTTTTCTTAGTAAGAAAGATATTTCAAATATAATATGTCTTCATAGAAATGCCCCCAAAATTCACGGCTTGTACGGTATTATCAAAATGAAAAGATTAGTCCACAGTGGCTGGACTTAGAGATACAATTCATCTCTCTGTGCAGGCGCTTAAAATAAAAATACCTCCTGGGCAGGATTTGAACATTTCCCTCAGAATCCAAACTCGAGACTCTAAATTCATGACTTTTATTTTGGTTTTTAGCGAATATTACGTGATATTATTATAAGAACTGTTTATACTTTATTATCTTATTCTTATTAATAAATGAAGAAATAATTTGGTATCTCTCGACCACAATCTCATTTCTTACAGCACGAAGAGGGCTTTAAAACAGCTACTTGCTGTCAAGAATTAAAATTGAGATCCTTTATTTCTGAAATCCATAATTTTCCCAACTACGGAATTGTGAATTTTTTGTTTAACTATCAATATCAACATAGTAATTGCCCTGATAGACAATGAACAAAAAAAAATCTTATACCATCAACGGAAATAGTTTTGACGTACTATATTTACAGCAGTAGCCTACTCTTGGGTCAACGTGTTAGGCATTCTGTGTTTTGTCCCCCTATGTTTTCAGTGGAAAAAGTGTGTAGTTGATACAGACCACTACAGCAGCAAGAGAGAGAAAAAAAAACTATTATGCTCCCCGAACAGCTGGAAGGCTTTTATTGTGAAGCAGCTGCAGGAAGTGCTGAGGATGTGTTTGCTGACAAAGCATGGCAACGACGTGGATCAGAAACCAGGGAGGCTTCCGTCTTGTAGATGAAAAGGAAGAAGAGGAACGTACTGAAGGAGTAAAACGGGACTCTCAACCCGAAGCCTTTGTTATCCCTTTGCCAACAAATGCAGATGAAAGCAAACCTAAACGGGCTATTTTCTCCCAGAAGCTGTTCATGATGAGCAGTTTAGTTTGCAACACAGGGGCCAAACCTAGCTGCGTGAAGAAGCTCTATATTCACGCCCAAGCCCACCTGGCTAATTACTGTTAGATATAAGTGTAGACTTTAAGTGTCGACACCTCCCACCTGAGCTGTGATGCAGGCCAACGTTCAGCCGCCCTTCATTTATAACAAGAGGCAGCTCTGACAGCGCCAACAGAGGAGGAAAAACAGAATAATACATGCAAAGTAAATCGTAACCCATGTATTATTAGAAGGTGACCCGGGCTTCGGCAGACAGTCACGACTTTGACAGATGCAAAACATTTAACCAAAAACAAATGCTGTTCTTTTGTGAATGAAAAATAGGCTTCATTCCTCAAGCCTTTCTCCTTGTTCTTAAGTGAAGGCTGTTTAAAGAGCACGCACTCTCCGCAGTATTTCAGATGTTGACAAACCCATATGGCATGCCACTAATCTTGATGGATGCCCACCACCGCTCACACTACTCGCACTGCAGAGGATAATGAAATGTACAGACGCAACATTTCTCAAAAATCATCACAGTGATCTGTTTATTGTCCGTTACGAAAGGCGACAGAGGCTCTGCCGTTTTTCTGGTCGGGACAACAATGCAAAGGAGTGTTTGCTCTCTGAACACAGAGCGGCAAACACAGCAGAGTGCTCATAAATACATCTTTGCTTGCCCGATGTGCTATTCTTAGGGTTCCCCTCTGAGCCACTGTCTAATTGGAGCCTTGCTTGTCCTGTCGGTGAAACGATCCTCCACACACACCTTTTTTTACGAGGCCTCTGAGTGACTGAGCTTCCCTATCTGGGTTTCTCTGGCTGTTCCCCGGCACGTCCCGGGACTCCTGCTCATCGGTGAGGGCTTCATTAGCCGAGGAGGGGAGGTGGCAGCAGAGAGGGAACAGCTGTTTAGCTAACCACTCGCATTGTTAGCCAGCCTTCTCCGTATGCCTAACTGCCTAAATCCGTCCCCTAGCTGCTAATAGAATGCTCATTAGAAGAGGGGAGGGAGACTGGATGGGAAACAGCGCCTCTGTGCTGCAGTTCTACCAGGTTGTGCAACTCCTCCTCTCCCTCTGGTCTCTATTAGACAGTTGTGCAGAACAAACCTTCCCTCTATGGATCCACTACCTATCCTACCCGGGTTGTCCTCTGACCCTGACATCCTTGGAATGACAAGGGGAGTAACAGAGTTCTCCTCTGAGACCACCACCGGCATCTGCAGCACCAGAACATGCTTCTAACTTGAGATATAGAAAGATAGGAGCTTACTGAATCCCAGAGGACAGATGGAGGATGCCGTACACTTCAAACTCTAAAAGGGGAAAAGGGTTAGTTTGGTGTTTTCTTCCTTTCTTTTCAAATGTCCCCCAAGCAGTACAATGTTAAATTATTCAAACACTCTAGATTGTACTTCTGTAATTTGTCTGGAAACCCAAAAGCACAAGTCTGTGTCTCTGTGTCAAAACTCGTGGAGCTGGCGAGCTGCGACATCAGAGATGGCACTGTGAATATCTGATGGTGTTCATGGGAACAGCTACAGATCTGAGCCAAAAAACACTGCATCCTTGTCAAAGCCAAAGCCCATTCCTGGCTGAAAGACGGCGGCCCGTGTTTGATTAAAATTCAGACAGGAAAACATGTCACTGTGAAAGTACCTCATTGAATTAACAAAGGCTAGTCGCAAACATTCCCCAGTCCAGAAATACACATACACAAAGTGCACAGCGACGTGGGGGGAGATTGACAGAAATCAATGTGCGCTAGAATTGATATGCTCTGAGCTATTTACAGTAAATGACAGCGACCATAGGCTCTGCTGTCATGTGCAAATGGGCTCTGGAACAGCGCACACAGAATACAAAATATTCCCACCTGTGATAAGACAACCAGGATAAGTAGACGGGGCTTCTTTGTGCAAAACCATGTTTATTCATCAACAACTTTTTAAAGCGACACTCTCAGCCTTCCATCTTTTCATTTGAGGACAGGGGATATAATGACGTACACTCGGAGACAAACTGTCAAAGATGCAATTATGCAAATAAAAAAAGAAGGAACGTTGTTTGTCAATTTGGCTCTTATACAATTGTTCGTATCTATCTGAAGCTTGGAAGCCTCTTGAGTTGTCATTTATTTAATTTGCTAGATCACAGATATTTAATATTTTAATTCTTAGTTTAATTTATCAGCGCACTGTATCAAAATAAATATCAATATGAACATAATGTTACAGTGGGTTTTATTTATATAGTCAGCTATTATTTTTCATATTTAAAGGAAAATGCTATTTAGTATATTAACAATATTATCGGTAGTTGTTTTTTCATAAAATGCAGTAAACATGACAACTTTTAGACAACTGGTTTGGACAAAAGGTGTTTTTCTGTAACTGTAGCTGCGGATAGAAACAACAGTGTGTGATTGGCAGACTTTGAATAAATGATGACATCACATCACCTTCCTTGAAAAAAAACATATATATATATATATATATATTGTCTTGGTCAGTACAACCGTATTCACTAAAGACACTTTTTTCTTATAAGAGTAGAGCTGATAAATACAATAGAACTGAATGTCATCAATGGTCAGTATTTCTATAATCCAATTGAAATCAACTGTACAGACTTAATATCCCCATATGGCCTGTGTACAAAGACAATAATACTCAGATTGTGAATATTGTCAAACTATCTTCATATTCCTCTCTAATGATTTAAAACATGTTAAAATATGTGATATTATGCCATTTCTTCTGAAAGGAGGTGTTATCTTGTACCCTGAGACCCTGACTGAGCTGTAGGTGACAGACCAGACCTGTGTCTTCATGTAGTGATGGGAGCTGACAATTCCAGTCACTCTCTATAGAGTCGTGGTGCCTCTCTGAATGTGAGCTGGAAAAGAAGGTCTGTGGGTGAAACATGTGTCAAGTTGTGACATTAGTTGCCGTTGAATATGTGCAAGCTTGACATTGAGAAAGTGGAGCGTCCCAGCATGCAGTCTAACTGATAGACAAGCGGTCACACACACACACACACACACACACACACACACACACACACACACACACCGCTCCAGACTCACAGCGATACTGCTCAAACATGTATGAATGAGCACAAATACTAGAATACACACACAGGCAGCAGTGGCCATAACAGGTCCAGACCCCTGGGATTGACTATCATTAAAGGTTGGCCTCTGTAAACAGCCCCCTCCCCACCTTCTTGCTCAGCTCACCTAAGCTCAGCTCCGCACACATGCAGGCGCACACACACACACAAATACACGCACGCAGAGGCCATGTGTGCATGTAAGTCCACAAACTCTCCCACTCCGGGGGATTTCATGTGGCTACAGCTGTGTGCCTACTGGCCCTGGCAGCAAGAGACACAACAGAGAGGAGAGAATATAGGGGAATATATGAGAACGGACAGATTGCAGTGAGAGGCATGTTACCATGAAAACGAGGGCAAAAAACATGAGAGGAGACGGTGCACGCTCTCACACGACCGTAATATTATTTTTCTTTCCTTTTGGATGTTCTCTCCGCTGATGCCTACAGCTTGGCTTGAATATAAAACACTGATAATCTTTAAGTGTGACCGCTGGGGCGGAAAAGGCAAGTATTGAACGCCTTCCTTACCTCAGTGAGGCGGACGCACAGCTCCACAAGCGGCACGAAAGGTTCACCAGAACGTAGGCATGTGTATACACATAAGGACCCACACAACATAAGCAAACACAATGACAATGGCAAGCATGGCGGCATGTAACACACAAACACACACATACAAAAAGAGACACACAAATAAATAGTGAATGAGGCTGCCAGGGCAGGGACGCACTGTTCCTCGCCATAGCTCAGCTCAGCTCTCTGCCCTTGTGCCGAGACCTCGGCCTGTCACTCTGCGTTTTACTCCCTGCTCCGCCGCTGCACTGTAAGCAGCCAGCACAATTTGGGGTATTGAGGTGGTGAAGAAACTGTCCACCACTTCCCATTTGGCCTTTTCTGAGCTTGACAGGAAGGTAAAAATACACTTCATGCTGTCCTGCCAAAATCGAAGAAACCGGCTGCAGTGCTGCTGTGAAATGGGAACGTATATAGTCCTTGTTATTAGCCCGACTGGTCTGAAATGAGGCTGACACGGCGCCAGACATTGAGATGTTTTCTGTCTTCTTAGTTTTTTTTGTTGTTCCATCTGAAAAATTCAATATGATGTGTTGTTGTACCAGATGGAGATGTGCGCAAAAGATATTAATTACTTGTCCATTATGGTTTGTGACACTATCAATCTGTTATCAGCTGCCTACAAGAATAACTGAAATGAGGTGTCACTAACAAGTCATCCCTGTGCTCGATGGCCTCCATTACTCTTGGTCCTCAGTGTCCTCGTGAGATCGGACAGTAACCGAGACGTCGGCCAACGATCAATGCCCCGTCGTGTTTGTCCGCGCAAATCGAGTAAATATCAAAGTAAATGTCGCCGTCGCTATCAAACACCTTTCCAGGAACAAAACTGGGTTGTGGACTTGGGAGTGAAGCCATATCGTGTTCTCCAGAGGTTCATGTATATTTGATGGGGCCTGCCAGATGTGGCCTTGGATTGTGTGGATGTGTACCAGCGAGCCATCTCTCTCGCTGAGCTCACAGAAATTAGATTTCATCTCAGGCCCCCAAATCTAATACACAAGCTTATATTTACTCACAGTTGCAGAGCATCATAAGCCAATATGACCCTATAGAAGCCAGGCAGAGCCGCGCAAAACAAAGTTAAATGAAAATGCTTTAAGCAAACTGTTCCGAAAGCCTTCGAGCCGTCGTAGCTGCGACTAGCTCGGAGAGCTGTTTCTCCTCCATGGGAAAAAAATAAAAGATAAACCCCACTGAACAATAAAATAAAACAATTATTTCTGATCTCCTTTAGTTGAATATAAATCAGGTTATTGATGATAAATCCAGATCAGGAAGAAAATAGTTGTCTTTCCACTCCCCCGGATGAATGCAAAGTATTTTTCCCGACCAATATAGAAACGTCTGGGCGTTGAGAAATCTAATTCAGCCAAATCTCACTCTGATATCATTTCAGAGTCTTTGTGCCTGAGCTCAAAACCGGCGCGTATCGCAGATGAAACGGCTGCATGAGTCACCCTGTGCACTGAGACGCTCCTGTCTCCCTCACAATGAATGCAAAGTCACAGTTAGCATGCCGAGTTCCATTTTCCCGTGCAGAGCCTCTGCCTGCCTTGAATTCTCTCCTGGGACAATAGCACCCACTGTGGAATTTTAAGAGTCCTCTATTTCCTTTTGCCCCACCCTCTCTCTCTCTCTTATCCTCCCATGACCTCCCCCTTTTTTCCTCCCCCCTCCTCCCTCCGTCTGGGACACAATGAGGATAGATGTCGACGGCTTAGTTCATCCATATGTCTGTTTGTCTCGCTGAGATATATTTTCTAGTTTGTAGCGCGGATAAACGCGTAGTCAGCATGCTTTTGTTCGGAGGAAGCAGAAATGAAGGAATCTCAGATTGATGAAGCCCTCGGTCAACACATTTTTAATCTTTATTACTAAAGTCAACGTCTCAGCAGCCCTGTGTACTTCCTTATTCAAATAAAAACTTTAGAATGGATTGATCCAGATTAGTTTCTGCAGCAGATCGATGCTGCGTCCGGGTGGGCGGCACAAATAGCTCTTAATTGTTGGGATCTCCAGTTGACTTGATTTGTTGCAGGGGCTATTCAGGGAGAGGCTGCTGCCAATGGAAGCGTTTTGTAAGGCAGGACATGTCATAACCCAATTGTCTCAACGTCCACTTATAGTAAGTGGCCATGGTGGCTAAAGAGCGTGCCACAGTAATTGACTCAATGGGAGTTTACAGTATGAAGCATGAGGCAGGGGAGGCAGACATAGTGCTCTCCGGGGATGGGCTGCTGTGACAGTGCCGCTATCTCTCTCTACTGAGCCTCCCAGTATACAGGTCACTGGTACACAGGCACATATAGAAGCACACACAAACACACACACACACACACACTCAATACATCCTCAAAGACGGTACAGGGAGAGTGATTCCACAGTCAGGTGCAGGGATCACGTCTGCGGCGCCGTCCCGCCCCACAACCCCCGAGATTCTCCCTCAATCTTTAATGTTTGCCCGAGAACAGAGGGCGAAGGCGAGGGCGCCACGTATCCATCCTATTTTTGTCCGCTGTTTGCATGGTGTGCCGCCTTGAATTAGACCGAGCTTGTGAAGCTTCTGGCTGCAGGGCTACTGGCACAATGGACAGAGCGGGGAACAGTGGTGTCAGACGCTGTGAGAGGGGAACAGGCCGGGTGACATAGGCACAGCTAGTAGAATATGTTTACGCTGTCGGAGCCCGTGCCCGGCCTGGCACGTTCATGCCTGGTACAATAGTTAATCAGCCCGGAAGCTGCTGCTGCTGCTGCTGGTGTGACCACTGACCCTAAAAGGCAATCGGTAATAGGGGGGGTCTTTCTAATAGGAAGAGCAATATCATTTCGAGTGGGGCGCAGGAATTACAGCACATCAAGGGGAGTATTTTTTTTTCTAACATCGCCTCTAGTTCTGGTTCATTAATGGTGGCTTAGATTAAAAGAGTTGTTGATGTTCTTGGTCAGAGAAAAAAAGGTTGCTGCCTACTAGGTGCTCTGTGTGTGGTGCCTAATGAGCTTCCTCAATTATATGAGTGTGTGCGCGTACATGTGTGTATCATTTATATAGGGGGGTTGTGCAATGTACATATATGTTAGACATTGCCTATAGGTATATTCTGTGTAAGCCGGAGTGGAATGGAACATCCCTCGAGAAACATTTGATATTTAGAGGATGCACATGTGCAGCTGAGCCAACATGTTTGTGCCCAGCGTGCACACAAGCACCACGCACATTGTTTGCCTTTGTGCGCGAGCGACAATCAGATGTAATCGGGGACATATCCTTTTCTCCAGCAGACTCAAAGGCTTGTAAGCTCGTGATCTGCTGCACTGGAAGACTATGAAAAGGGCTGGGGTAAGCAGTAAGCCTCCACCCACCTCCTGCCTTTAGCCGGGATGTGCGGATCCATCTCAGTTTCACCTCCCATACCCTCACAGCTCACAGCTAATTTGTTTCTGCAAGACTTAGGCACTCAGACTGAGGTCCCTCTCTCTCTCTCTCTCTCTCTCTCTCTCTCTCTCTCTCTCTCTCATCTCTCTCTCTCTCTCTCTCTCTCTCTCTCTCTCTCCCTCTCTCTCTCCCTCTCTCCATCGCTCCCTCCCTCCCTCCCTCCCTCCCTGTCACTCTTTCTCTCCTTCTTTGCTCTGAATCCCTCTGATTCCCCTCAGGGGGGTGTACACCCCTCGTGATAATTTGTCACAAATGCAAACGGCGCCCTCTCTGTGGCTTTTCCTGGCCCAAAAAATGAGTTTCAGCCATCCCATCTGGCTGTCAGAGGCAAGATGTCGCCAAGAATAGAAGCATCCCCATCCTTCCACATTTCATGGCTGGATTGTCATATTTGTGTGTGACTTATATATTTGACCCGCCCATGCCAGACGTGTTTTACATCTGATTTGGACTTACGGAGCTTTGCTTCCTTGAAGTCAGCGGGCTCTTTGTCTCCGGCTGTCACTGCTCGCTGCATATATAAAAATGAAGCAAGCTCTGGGGCTGCTATACAATGCAGATGGTGTGTAAAGCATGGTGCATATATTTAGAAACAACAGGAGTCAGATGTTTCTCACTGTTACCACACAGCAGCCACTGGCACGGCTCTCCCATGCAAACCCGTTTCTGTGGGGGCTAGAATCACACAAGTCATTTAATCTCCACACACTGATCTGAAATCTATTTGTGGACACAGCAGAGGAGAGGGAGGATATCAGAAAACATCTCAAACAAGTTGTCTCATCTAATGAGATTAGCAGAGCTGCTTTCACAGTCATGACATGGAGATGCACACAGATAACCCTGTAATAACTCATTATTCTTCCCATTTCCACACCGACGCCTAGTCAAGGCTCGCTGACAGCGCGTGTTGTTGTTCTGCTCACACGGGTATCAGGCCGATCTAGGCACTGCAGCAGCGTAGAGAGAGAGAGAGACGGGTGAATTCCGCCTCAGATGCCACGGCACAAAAAGCTAAAGCGATAGAAGGACACTGAGATAGCAGTCTCTGCCTTTCAGACACCGCAGCATTAGTGACACATGCATGAGTGCAAAGGGAGAAAATGCAGTGTGTGCCGAGCTCTCTATGTTTCTTCTGGCTTGGTAGGGGAGGCTGCCAAGTGAGAAAAGGGACAGAAATCAATTCAGTGTGGGCGCGTGCATGCATGTGTAGTCATGGGGATGCACAGCTAACATCCCAAAAAAACCACGGGAAACCGCTGAATGATAAGCGAGTGCGGTAAAGGGCATTTTCTTGCCCTAGTTTCAGTGCACGAAAGATCAATAATAACAATGGACCTCGTGCAAGATTCAGTTGTGAAAACAGATTTTTGGTCTTTCGTGGCACGTGTGGAATTCATAAGTACTCACTCACTGGCCTGCAGTACGAGACCTGGCCTTTCTGATTTTCTTTTTTGTAAATATTATTAAATATGATATTGAAATTTATTTGGTAAAGAAAATATATATATGACAAAGTTGATGCATAATGAATATTCATTCTGTCATCGTCATCATGGCTGTCCTGTTTACTGAGAGATTTCATCGATTTTTTACGGGCTCATTTTGTCACAGCAGCTTATGCGTTGAAGTAGTTGTCAGGACAATTCCCTCACTCCTCTCACTGCCTCAGGGTCTTCATTCAGATCACTATCCAGTATCATCACCTACGGTCGGATGGAATATTCTCCAGTCTAATATCTTAATGATGGTTGCCCCCCTCGACAGCCGAGCGTTATAATCACACACAGCTTTGCTTCAGAATGTTTTTCACATAAAGATGCTAAAACCATTACCGCTGTGTTTTGGTCACTGTACTGCAGTGCTCTGATGTTACATCATTAACAGAGGCACTATTACCACTGTCTAATTGTTGTGGGTCCTCTAATATGATTATAGACTCATCTGCTAAATTGTGATATGGCAATTTTAAGGGTGTTGATTATGCTAATGACCAGATTTCACAAACAGGTGGAATGCATCAGTCTGAAAGGAGCAACAAGTTTGTTTAGTTTAAAGACTACAGTGAAACCGGCTCAGAACACTGATATCAACAAGGGCAGTAGCAATGGGCAGTGTGTTTGTCCTCTGGTGCATGCTGGTCGCAGCTTCTCTTTCTGAAATTCTTAAAGTGCTGGACTCAGAACCCTGAAGCTGCACCCCCCGCTGCTGGACCAGGAGCTGTTCACCTGTTTATTCAAAGTTCAGTGAAGTTTGACAGAACAACCCATTCGCCAAGAGTGAAGCCGAAAAAGGGACTCAAGATGGAGTAGCACCACAGACAGACGAGATTTCTAAATGTATTGTACCTGTATTTAGACCAAAATTAGCAGGAACAAGGTCAATCCACTGAGAGGAGGCAATTGTTTCTTTTTTCCTTGATGTGTCACCTTCAACATCACAAACGCACAGAGCGTCTCCCTCACAACACTTCTCACCAACTTGAGGCAGTCACGTTTCCATCACTGCCAATCAGAGCCAGAGCTGATCAGAACCTCTGTGTATTCCACAGTCATTTGACCTGGAAGTGAATGGCGATTGATTCCATTCCCATTGCAGATAAAACCCAGAGCTTTGTGGCTTTTTTGACCAGTGGGAAAGGGGCTGTAGAAAGATACTGCATGTACTGTGGGTCTTTTGTACAATTTTCCGGGAAACATTTAGTTTGACTTTATCATTTCCTAAATGTCAGTTACAGAAAAGAGAGACTACTCTCACCCTGTGGTTGCTTCATCCATCAAACACTTTTCTAGCAATGGCAAGGAACTTAAAAGCTGCCCTAACCTTCAATTAAGTGTTATAAGTTGGTTCTAAGTAGCCGAGTGGAAACAGGCCCATTTTGTGCCTGCACGCGCTTCTGTCTGTGGGCACTATAACTGGATCACAGAGTATTTTCAAATAAATAGCAGTGTTATCCTGCAGTGAGTGCCAGATCCAATTTGTAGTGTACCGGACAACACGAGACAGAAACACCCAAAAACTTGGATTTGAATTTACGGATCCATCTGCTTTGCAATAAACAAACGCTGCAATCTGAAAAGTCACAATGTAGTAAACCCCACCCACGCTCAATCCCAGGCTCAATTCAATTTGGGGAATTTGTCTGCAAATGCTGTTTGACTCAGGTGTGGCGTGCGTGCCTGTGGTTAGCAGCCAGATGGATGGATTTCGAGTTGTTGTCTCTCCCCCCCCCGTGCTGTGCAGCAGTAAGCTGGAGGCTGACGTGCGTGTGATGATGAGGCCTGGAGTGTGTGGTATTGACCAGTGGATGTCACGTCGTGATTAGTAGGAGATACCGCACGCGCCGGGCCCAGGAGCACATTGATCCTGGAACCTGGGTACAGCCTGTCAATGGGGTCATTTCTATCCTCCTCTCCTCTCCCCTTCCTTCCCTTTTCCCTCCCTCTCCTTCACTCATACCTTCTTCTTCCCTCTGCCTTCCTCTTGTCTCTCCTACTCCACCCTTCTTGTTTTTTCCCCCCTCTCCCGTCTTCCCAATCTCCTCTGTTCTGCTTTCCCATTCCCTCTCTCCTCCTTCCCTCCACCCTCATGGATCAGACTCTTTATCTGGCCTAAGCCACAGCCGGCAGGCAAGCAGGCGATCTCTACAGAGGGCCGAGCAGAAGACCAACAGCTTCAAACAACATTATATTGGGCTGGCATGAAGCATGTCTCACACTGACGGATGAAAACACAGGCCTTTCAGACACTGCCTCTATATGGATATTACTGAAACGCGAGTGTTTCAAAAGCCCGCCGCTCTTCCTCTCGAATATTCCTACGACACCTCCCGGGATGTTCGATGTGGCTCTTGTATAGAAATTAGGAAACGGTGCACTTGTGTGTCCTGATCCAGGCTATAAACAAAAGCCCTCTGTCTCCGGGAGGAAGATGCAGTTTCTCTGGCAGCCACCGCGTTGGATCATCTGTTATGAAATCAGTGCAGAGTAAATCTGGTTCAGAGGAGAACATGTAAAGCTGCAGGTAGCAAGAATAGTCGCAGCCATAAAAGAGCAAGAACACAAATTGTGCGTGCAGTGAATTAACGAGTGAGTCGTTTTTTATGTCATGTTTCATTTTTAATGTTTAAGCAAACAAGTAGTACAAGTCTTACTAGGATTAATGCTCTCACACAAACACACACACACACACACACACACATGCACACAGCAACCAGGCACTATGTTGCCTGTTCTTTTTGTGCTTTAACTTATAGTATCTCCCCGTAGCCAGAGGGATCCAGTGTATTAGAAATCTGCGGCTTTCTAATTTTTTCCCGTTTCCTTCAGCGTTAATCGGTCTGAAGCTGACAAGTTTGATGTTTAGGTGTAAATGTTAATGGAAAAGAAGAAATAATGTAGGTGTTGTTTCAGGGCTGCCAGACCAATGTGAAATTATCCATGGACAAATGCATGATCAGACCAGAGGCACTTGTGTTTAAGTGGATGCAGCCCGTGGTACTGTAGGCTGTAGCCATGGAGACAGCAGCTTTAACCCTGTGTTGCGTAGTGGCCATGGTTGTACAATTAGGCAAATGTTTTAAGGATTCATCTCACAGCCGGCTTTAAATATTTCAGATGGGAATAGCCTACTTCATATGTATTTTTTACCTTTTAGAAAAACTGTGGATTCATGGAAGCAGATGAAGAAGGAGAAAAAAAAACTGCACAGAGAGAGAGAAAGAAAATAAGAGCCGGAGTGAAATGCAGCAAGGAAGAGGCAGCGCAACATTTATTGAGTGTGTCCGACTGAGCGCTAGCCTGGTTTGACTGTAGATGCGGAGAAATGCTTGCAGCAGAGGGGGCTCGGCGTAGTCCACGGGTCTGTGGAGATTTGCTTACGGTGAGGAGATGGTGGAGGTAAGATGGCTCAGAGGATTCAGGCTCCGCTGAACGCAGGCTTATGTCTGATAATCAGCAGGGAGGGAATCAGCGTGGTCCCTCAGAAAAAAGAGACAGGGGGGAGAGCGATGGATAGAGAGAGAGAGGGAGAGAGAGAGAGAGAGAGAGAGAAACCGAGCAGGGGAAGGACTGAAGGCGAGGAAAAAGTAAGTACAAGATCTAGGAGGAGTTATGGCAGGGAAAAGAAGAGAGAAGAAGACATGTCCCTGTGGCCACTTTACTTCTCTCTTGCGAGGTCTTTTATGCACACGAGAGGAATTGAAATAAGATTTGGCTGCTTTACATATTTTCATCCCTATTAGCTCTTAAAGTCATGTGGAATATTGTTAAGCAAATTAATTACCGACCTATAAAATGAGATTCAGCCGATCCAAACTTTCAAGGTCATCTGATCGATGTCTCGTTAATGTCATCTTTAGTTATTTCTCTTTTCTTTTTTGGATGACATTGTTAAGGTTGTTGTAGTTTTGCAGGATGCTTATTTTACAGTCGCATATATCTGAGGGCCAGACTGATAAAACTCACTGCTGATGCCTCAGTGGTTTTTGCCATCTGTCGCAGATTACAAAGTACACTCAATTATGGCGCTTACTGGCATCAACACCAACAGAACATCCTTGTCCATTAACAGTGACCTAACACTCACACGCCCATATTTGCCACGTAATACATTAGCAGTGATCCAAAGCTCAGCCATGTCATGTTACCCTCTCTCTCTCTCTCTGATTACAGTGATGCAGCATTGGCTCAGCAGTTTATCCATATTATCGTTGGCAAGTCGTGGCCTAAAGCGATGTGTAGGTTTGAATCACAACGAAGATTACTATGCCTGAGCTACGTATTGAAATAGTTGCCCTGCTTACATGCAACATAAACATCATGTGCCTAGTTAACGTTGCAGTTAACTCTGGTGGCAACTAGCATTGGGTATCGTTTGAGTTTTACTTGAGACAGTTGTTAAATTGATAAAACGATTCAGATGGTCAAGCGTCGGGCAGAACCGAAAACAAAAGCCCAAGACAACCATTGAAGATAGGAACGCAAATTGGAAAATTTAAGGAGCATATTAACTGTTACTTTTACATATTAACTTAATATTCATAATGGAAATATACAAATATAAATAAATGAAAACTCACACTTTTACAATACAAAAAATTACATTAATTAAGGCTAACTGTACATGCTGCTGGAGCCATGGAGACTGTGTATTGTCATTACAGTTAAATTAAAAACTACTACATTATTTTATTTCTGTTAGGTTAATAAAGTATCTATCTATCAATCTATATTTAAAGATTTTTGCAATTATTTATATTTATTTATTTAAGCCAAGTATACTTTTGTTTAAACTGTTGATATTTCAATTTCTAATTTATCTTAATAATAAAAAGCTATTCTCAAGGTTGGCCACTGTCCTGTGCTCTTTAGTATCGGTTCTGGCACTGGTACCAGTTTAATAGTATCAAATCGGTATCAGAAAAACCCAAACTATACCCAACCCTACTTGCCTGTGGGGATGTTGGAGAGTGTGTGTGTGTGTGTGTGTGGATTGTGAATCTCTAACCTATCCGGTGGTTGTCTGAACCCCAAGGTCAAGCTTCTTCTTTTTTTTCTCCCCCCCTCCATCAGCGGTAAATTATTATCTCCACAGGCTACTCCACCAATCCAGGGCCTGAACCGCATGCCCATTTAACAGGTGTCTGGCGAGGGGGCAGCGCGGTCGAGGTCGTGAAAGCAGCGGCTGGAGGCGGCTGGAGGCGGCTGCAGGGCGACGCCACAGCATTTGAGCAGGAGCCCAATGAGTGATTACCTCAGAGCTCTAGTCATAATTCAGCGTGACCTCAATCTGCCAGCAACGTTATGCTTTGATGGATCTGCTCGCAGTTCTGGTGTCGAGTTCTCGCATGTCAAACACAGGCAGATAATGATTGGGCTATCTGTTGCCTTCACATGGTATAACATGCTAGATAGGAATGTGACACACATGCTGATGGTGTTGCATCACGCTCGTTCATTTTAATACGTCCGGGATATTGACGAACTTCACTACGAAGACAGTGAAGTCACAACAATGTCATAAGTGCTTGACCGCCATCATGGTGATGCCAGTCATCTGTCGGTCTATTCATCAAGGCCGCGCTTCATCAATCAAAGTCTGTGCAAACACACATGCACTCACACACACATCCACGTTCACCTCCCAGTGTGGATAATTAGTGGATTCCCTCAGCGGGTGATGGAGCCGGTGCTCTTCTCTCCTCTCTCCCTGACCTTCCCCCAGCGAGCTTCCTACCACAGTGGGGCTCATCAAACGTAGCTCCAATACATATTTATGGGTCCAACTGACAGCTTGTGTGCGCTGGATTTATACGTTTCTCCACAAACAATAGTAAAGCCCCAGTCAATCTTCCTGCCTTTCATCAACCAAAAGCTGGAGATAAATCAAGAGGCGTCAACCTGGCTGAGGCCTCCTCAGCAACTGGGCCATCTGTGGGCCGGGGTGACGGACACGGAGCCGAGCCGAGCTCCATCCGAGCCGCTCTCCTCAATTACCACAAACGGATTTGATATACATATGTCTGTCAAATTGCCCGGGCAATCACAGTAACGGCTCTGCTGGCAAACGTCCCCCCCTACAGCAACTTCTGATCAAAGACATTCGGAGAGTGGCTGTGGCGTGGCTGGCTGGCGGCATTGGGATTCACGACAGCCTTCCTGCACCATGACCGCCTCCGTCTGCACGGCGCAATCGGAGTTGAGAAGTGAAGAGAGGCAATAGCACTAAAGAGTGAGGGGAGGGAGGGAAGAGGAGGAGAAGGGAGGGATGGGATGGGAGGATTAAGCCCCCCCCTACCCCCGTCCCCTCCATCCCTGCGTCAGAGCGGCCATCTTTCATCTTGCTGCTGGCCCTCTAATGCTTTCAAGTGCCTTGAAACCCTCGACATCTGCTTCCCCTCTCCGGGACTCACTGCACAGGCCACCGTCCTGCAGAGACACACGACCGCAGGACGGCTTGGAGGGCGGTGCCGGGGCAGGGCCGCAGAGAGCCGATAGTCCAATCACTGTAGAGAGTGAGGCGCTCCGTTCTGAAACACTGAACAACAAACACTATGTCGCGCGCTGAGGTGAAAGTAAAAACTTGTAAGCAGACACATTCATTGAAATCGTTTCTCTCAACAGCTTTTTTCAGATTCCAAAAAAAACGTTGATCAAATACACAAATTGTGGCTTATACCAGTAAACATGCTCACCACAGAAACATTTCACAGTTCACTCACCCAGACACATTAATTCTACTTACTACTGGCGAACAAATAAATGTAAATAGCTCTGTAAATAAACACTTCATCTTCTCCAAGAAGAAATAAGCCCCCCACCGCCACTGATTAAGACTAGCAAAGTGATATATCTAACACTTAACTCTGCTGTTTACCTCATAAACACAAAAGACTTCAACACAGCCACCCACACTGATGCTGAAATATCACAGACTGAGAGTGTGTGCCTGCGTGTTTCTCTGCTGCTCTTCAATGCAGAGTCATCTAATGACAATCTGTTTTTCCATCTTTTATGCGTGCCATTTGAGGAGCGTTTTCACCCGCTGTGATTTCCAATTTCATGACTTCAGTGGACTCCCCTGAACTGCGGCAGTGATGGTGCCGCGTGCAATAAAAGCAGCATGGTCAAGTGCGGGGAGCGCTGCCTCTGATTCTCTCAGAGATTGGTAAAACAGCACTTGTGAACTGAAAAGCCACATCAGGTGGACGGATGAGAGGCGGCTGTCAGCGCAGAGACAGAGAGGCATTGTCGATGATGTGAGGAGGGCCCAGTGGAGACAGAAGTGTCAGCTTCACTTTACTGACTGTACGGAGGGATTTTTCCAAAGGGGACGCGATTCAATTATTCCTGAGGAAATCATGTCTGTTATTTGGGATCTGGTTCCTCGTGGTGAAAAAGTCATTTTAGATATCTTTCATATTGCTCTGCAGCTGAAATGTAATTTAATTTGTCAAAGCCTCCCACCATCCCACTAGTAGACATGTTCTCCACACACACACACACACAAACACACATATATCAAACACCAACCTAGATCCCCATGGCCTGTTGACTCTTTGTGCAACATGTGTCTATTTCCGTGCATCTCAAAAAGGAAACGTTGGTGTACTGATGAGCTCGGATATTTTCATTGTGTGGCGCCGCGTCGCATTGTGTTGCAGGGAGAAAGTGTGCAGCATCCATTCCCTCTGCAAATGTAGGGAGTAGGAGTCGAGCTTTATTTATAGCAATCCACCCACAAACTCCTTTAAAATTTAGTGATCTTTCAGGTACACACAAAAAGACTTAACTTACACACGGCATAACTGATGCAGAGGTGCTCCCTGTGTGTGTGTTGTGTGTGTGTGTGTGTGTGTGTGTCTGTGTGTGTGTGTGTTTGTGTAATGACTGAAAATGAGCATCTGTGTCTATAATTGCAGTGTTTCAGGTTCATCCAATTACGGCTACCTTGAAAAGCACATTAACAGGTGGAGGACATGGGCAAGCAGGGTTCATATACTCAAGAACACTTATCTCGGACTCTCTCTGCATTTAAGACGAGGGAATGAATCCGTGTTTGGTTTGGCAGTGTCTCGTTTGCCAGTTTTCCTGCGTCCAATATCTGCAACAAACCCTACAGAGCCACATTGGCAGCATCTGCTCCATACAAACATGCAGGGACTATTAAAGAGTGAGCATATAGAGATGGATGGAAGAAGGGAAAAATGACAGACAGCAAGCTTATTCCCTTCTCTGTCTGCGAGCTGTCTGTGAGACCAGGCCATCTGCACATTCATTATCACAGCCATGATTCCATTATTGTTCTGTGTGGCAACAAGGACTTGTTCTGTCTGGCCTTTGTTATTCTTATCAGCTGTGGAGCTGACAGCCCCCTTTTGATCATGGCAGCAGCAAAATTAACAACTCTCATCTAGTAGCACATGACTGAATTATCTCCCATAGGATAGCGACACTAAACATCATCCTGTCTCCCCCTCTTGTGTCCTTGTGCAGGTCTGTTCCACAGGGCCATCATTCAGAGCGGGTCAGCCCTCTCCAGCTGGGCGGTGAACTATCAGCCGGTCAAGTATACGCGTCTCCTGTCCGAGAAGGTGGGCTGCAACGTCCTGGATACCTTAGACATGGTGGACTGTCTGAGGAAGAAGAGCTCCAGGGAGCTGGTGGAGCAGGATATACAACCAGCGAGGTACCACGTGGCCTTTGGACCGGTAATTGACGGTGACGTTATACCGGACGACCCCGAGATCCTGATGGAGCAGGGCGAGTTCCTGAACTACGACATCATGCTGGGGGTGAACCAGGGCGAAGGGCTGCGCTTCGTGGAGAACGTGGTGGACTCGGAGGACGGCGTGTCCGGGAATGACTTTGATTTCTCCATCTCAGACTTTGTGGACAGTCTGTACGGGTACCCAGAGGGCAAGGACACGCTGAGGGAGACCATTAAGTTCATGTACACGGACTGGGCCGACAGGGACAATCCGGAGACCAGGCGCAAGACGCTGGTGGCTCTCTTCACCGATCACCAGTGGGTAGAGCCGTCGGTGGTGACAGCTGACCTCCACGCTCGCTACGGCTCTCCCACCTACTTCTACGCCTTCTACCACCACTGCCAGAGCCTGATGAAGCCCGCCTGGTCGGACGCCGCCCACGGGGACGAAGTGCCCTACGTCTTTGGAATTCCTATGATTGGCCCCACTGACCTTTTTCCCTGTAACTTTTCAAAGAACGATGTCATGCTCAGTGCTGTGGTGATGACCTACTGGACCAACTTTGCCAAGACTGGGTGAGTAAAAGACTATGTATTACTGTTCATCAATTATACAATTAGAAATGTATCCTCACGATTTTATCAATATCAGATGTCCCGTGATATTCTAATTGATATTCCTATTTCTATTTTTCAACTTTATTATTATTAATATTTTAGAATATAGAATTTGACGGTAAAGGGCTGCAACACCAACAGACATAACCAACAAGTACATTTACATTGCACCTTTAAGCAGCTCGGGATTGACAGAGGAGGAGATTTAATCCAGACAAACTGGACATGCAACATTTTTTGAGCTTGTTAAAAAAACAGCTTGTGGAATAATGGACATTTTGTTCAATTTTTTTTAAATAGGAGTCAATCGAGTTGGGATCTGTGTAAATCAGGGGGCAAGAAGATGTCTGTCATCACCCACAAAGATTCTTGCCCTATTTGTGACTCTGGCTCTGAAAATACATTCAATACTTGGTCATGTAAATCCCTTTTTTTTGTTGTTGTTTATTTAACAAACTGAAGTGACAGTTGCTATAACATATCTATAAAGACGGACGACACCTCCTCCCACCATCAAGTAATGAAGCCAAACATACATGCTGACATCAGGCTCATTTGGAGCATGATTGCTCCACTCAACTGGTTTTATTTTGGTTTGCTACAGTTATCTCACTACTCTATTATTAAACTACTAATTGATGCAGGATCTGAGCTAAATGACAAAGAGTTTTGACCAATCAGGAACTGGTACCAATGTATAACAAAAATCTTGAATAGAATTAGACAGGTGTTTGTATTATGGATTTAATACTTTTAACAACAAATATAACATTGTAAAATGATTGACACCATATACTAATCATACTATTATTATTTAAACAATTTAACTAATAGTAGAATTATGATTATAACCATTACTAAGTTAATAGTAACATAGAAACATCCTATGTCAGTCCTAGTGAAAGTATTTCAGTGCTACAGGAAAGAAGCTGCAGAGAAAAGGTCCTACAATGGATTGCACAGGCCAGAAAAGTAATTTTTCAACACAGACCTTTTTTTCAGAGGTGTTTTTTTTTCTTTGCCTTGGCTTTCCTGGTCTCAGTCTGAAAATTTGGGACATATTGAATCTGAGCAAGATTAAATGTTCCTCCAGAATGTGTGCTGTGCTATTTGTGCTTGGCTGAGTGTTTGGGTTGAGCATGTGTGCATGACTGTCTGCCTTTTTGTGCACTCGTGTGTGTGTGTGTGTGTGTGTGTGTGTGTGTGTGTGTGTGTGTGTGTGTGTGTGTGTTTGGCTGGAAATACTATCTATGCTCTATTATACCGAGGCCCAAAAGACACAGAGTTTTATCTGGGAGCCGTATCACACTCTTGCCCTCAGCGGTATCGATTGCCTCAGCCTGAACCCAGTCGATCACTCGTACCCTGGGTGACTTCGCTCCCCACCGTGCTCAATTTCACCCCCACCCTCACAAAGTCTGCCCATTTTGTATGACGACTAGTAATCATTTCTAACAACTGAAATTTGATTTGGCAATCCCTGTTACCAGAGCGGTATCGATCCCGCCCTGAAAGGGATGCCATCTGAAATCTTGTTCGTCTTTTTTTATCTGTCTCTAAATCATCTGCTGTCCAATCAGGTGGCATTTACATCCAGTTGTCTGGCTGATAGGGTGAGCCCAAGGCCGCCGCCGCCGCCTCTGCTAGATCCTTGAACTGCTAATGGCCGACTTGTGCAGATGGACTGATGTCGGATGTGTTGTCTCCTCAAGGAAAAGCACAGAGGTCCATCAGGGACGCTCGGACTAAACAGCTGTCTCCTCAGGCTGGCGGCCATGTTGTGTCAACACACACAAAGCTGCAATTTGTAGAGCAGATGGAATTTGTGAACTTCTTCTTCTGAGAATATGATCAGCTATTACAATAAGAGAATGTGTTTAATTTTAATTAAAAAAAGACTCGAGGCCTGAAAGTAATAATGCACAGTGCTCATCTACAGAACGACACTGAACTCAGAGCCTGCCACGTCAATGAAATTAATTTGATGGACGATGACATGAGAGCCTTCCCATCTTAGTACTGTGGTCATGGAGATGTATGCAACCTCTGATCCCTCTTTTAAATCAAAATTAGTTCAAAACGTGGGTCGACCCGCTAATGAAGAATTGACTTCTTCCCCATTACCAGTCGATGAACTTGCCTTTCTTTTATTTTTATTATGTTATTTTCCTGATGTTCAACATCTCAAACAAACCAGTGAAGCGTTGCTCAACCTAGCTGTCTTTCCAGTATTGCATGTGCATGACACAAAGAAAAAAATACTGTCGCACTTTGTTCCCAAGGTCTAAAAAGTACAGAAACGTTCATGGCTATTTACTCGCCCAGGACTGGAAGTTCAATGTGCCTCATGACAACGTCCAGGAAAAGGGGCAGCGTCTAGACTCCAAAAATAAAGAGGGAGAAAAATTTGTGTCTGCTGCAGAGTCATTTAAACAGTGACCAGGAGAAAAGGAGCATAACATGGTAATCACAGTCAGTAGCAGAGACCAAGCTAAGTAGCACTGTTCTGCTGCCCATGTTAGTGTTGTAGCTCACTGCACTACAGATGATCACGATTCGAGTGGGGGGGTAGCTGGGTGGATAAACAGGACATGGATCTGCGTTTGCCACTCCATAGTGTGTCCCCTTGGCCTAACTCCAGACAAGGAGATTACTGGCAGACCACAATTAGGCACTCAGATGGTAAAGAGCCTGGGATTAGATCCCGGGATAATAGGAAAACTCAGTGTGCTGGTAATTGTACTCCAGCTCACGTAAAGGAATCTACCATAAATTGTCCAAAGGGGGGGATTCTAAAGTTCATCCGCCTCATTCAGACCGACCAAAGGGAAATAAACGTCTCTTCGTCCGACACCACCCAAGCCAGTCTGGCTCTAGAGGACATCCTCTTAATTAAAACCCAGTTGAATTCCCTCTGCCTCTGTGGCCCTTCCAACAGCCATCCTCCCTATATATCCCCCCCCCTTCCAGATGTTGAATAAACTGAGCTGACCCAGATTGCACTTCCATGGCCTCATCCTTAAATCGTTGTAGAATCATGTGTGACACGATGTTGAGACACTTGGGCTCCATGTCAACAGTGAGTATCATAGCAGCCTCCCGCCCCAAAAGCTCTTCCTGTCCCTGGCTCTCATGTGTCATCTTTACAGGGCAAATCCCTGCCCGTGTGTGTTTTTTTTTCTTCCTCCATCAGTGTCAGTGAAGCATAAAAGCATACAGTGAGTGCACGCTGTCAAATCTTCTTAGTGTGTGTGTGTGTGTGTGTGTGTGTGTGTGCAAGTGCGTATGTGTGTGTTTACACCATGAGGCTGTTCTTTCCTGAGAGTGAGGGCTGTTTCAGAAGCCGGGGATTTACTCAGCTCAGAGTTCTTTTTCTGGCTGCAACATTTGTTTTACCATTGACGGGCAAAAATTGACCCACGCTTTATTGCCACAACAACAACTTCTTCCTCTGCACAGTTTCGCCGAAACTTCCGTCCACACGCTGCGACTTCCACGCCCTCTCGCACACAAATGCAAGCGCAGCAACACGGCTGTACACAAAAAAAAACACATGGGGGGAGCACCTCGGAATAGACAGGATGATGAAAAGCTCAGAAAAGATCAATCGTTACGTATCATTAGTGTTTTGAATGTGTTGGGCCATCTCTACACAACGTATTTTTTTCCCGCTGGTGTTCATTTCCCCTGTAATGTGTGTGAACTGCGCCACACGCTGTGCAGGGACGCTGGGCCCTGTTTTTAAAGACTGCAGCCGTCATGTGCTGGATCTTTACTCCATCCTCCTCTCTCACTCGTTATTATAATCACCTTGTGCCGAACCGCCCATTTTTTCTTAACGTTTCCGATTGTATCCGTTCCTCAGATTTTGCACTTTGCTAGAACACCGACTAGTATTTGTTTTGCATTCCGTATTGATTGCTTTCTTTTTAGAGACAACAGCTGTCAACCGATACACATGTGGAGGGAAGTAGCTACAGTGCATCTGTAGTGACGTTTAACAGACAACGCTTCGATTTAAAATGCTGCCTGTTGATTTGTTTCCCTCCTCTAAAGAGTTAACGACAAGCACACATCAACCGCTTCCCCCATCTGACCTCATTCACGCACGGCCTCAGCCTTTTCTTTTACCCCAGCTGTCTACAAGTTACATCACTCGTCCCTGATCCCCTCCACCACCACCACTTCCCTTTAGCTCCCACAACTCAACCTGCATCAGGAGTCTGGGTAACCCTTGGCATTGTGGGACAGCACGGCCCACAAACAGCCACCTAACTACTCCATTAAGTAGGCACTCACTTGATAGGAGATTTGTAGCCAATATCCTGATTTGCATTAGAGAAGGTAAGGAAGTGGTGTGGCTTGTGAAGGGGCCTGGATGCCATTGATCGGTGTCCTCACTGTGTTCGCTGAATGTAATGAGGAGGACAGCGGGGGGGGGGAGGTGAAGAGGAAGTAGATCTGCGAGTGGTCGACAATATGGAAGTGGTTGTCATATTATAACTGCGGTAAATACCGATAATATTAATGTTCAGTAATCAACAATAGCAATTTAGAAGAGGCAGAAAGCTGCTAATTGGTTATGAGAGAGTGTGTCTGTGTGTGTGTGTTTGTGTGGTGGTGGGGCAGGTGGTGGCGGGGTGTTAGAGGAGGGGGGAGGTGTTTTGTTTGCTGCCATTCATCTAATCAAACAAATCGATAGCATCCATAATAAGGAGTGGTCAGAGAGCCGTGTCCTCCAACACTTCTGCACGCCCCAAAGTCACAGCGCCTCGCCCTGCATCATTTAGCCCGCTGAACCCAAGGCTGCCATTAAATATGAGCCACGCATCACTCAGCCCTCTGCCCCAGCATGCAGCCACATGAAGGGTAAAAGAGCACAGCCCGACAATGTGCCCAGTCAGTGCTAGAGTCGCCCTCTGTAGAACGTGCAAAGATCTAAATCCACAAACAGAATTGGACTGAGTGGATTTAAAAATATACCCGGAATGCAAGGAGAGGTGGTTTGGAAGTGTCGGTTGGAGTGGAAATCCCAATTAGCTGCTCACTTTGTGTTACCTGGTAAGTACATAAATAACTGCAGGGGATGACATTGTTACACAACAGTAACAGGAGTCAATGAAAAAAACTGGCTGCAACTTCTCACACTTTAGCAGCTTAGCGAAAAGAGCATCAGTGGATCGCTGAATAAATGCGGGGCTCCTTGTTTTATGTCGAGAAAACTCTCCTCGGATGAGTATCCAGAGACCTTGAGTGTAGGGAAAATAGATTCTCGTCTCCAGCCTAAGGGCGCCTCAACGTGTCTTTTTGGATTTGGTGATGGCTAGGTCTATGATCATTCAAGCGCTTCAAATTACATCAGGATGAAAAGGGGAAGGAGGTACATGGGAAAAGGAAAAAAGAAAGAAAATGATAATCATTCTTCCCCCTTATCTACCTTTTACATCGGTGCTTGCAGATAAGGCTTGGAATAGGTAATGAGCTCAGGCCGTGTTCTGCCACGTGTGTAGGTATAGAGCTGAGAGTCGTGCCTGTCATCCGAGAGGAGCAGCGATTTAAAGAAGAGGGGTTTTATTCTTTATTCTCTTTGGAGAGGCTCGTCATCATCGCTGCCCGGCGTGTACGGCTTTGTGAAATGTGACATGTCTTGGATTCAAGTGCTGCACTTGTGTGGCCCCGGAGGTCATTACGCCACGGTGCGTCATAAAAACAAGAACACACAAACAAATGCAGGTGCACAAAGACCCGAGATGAAGTGCGCGCACACACATAAATACAAACACCCAGTCGATGAGAGGAACAAGCACATGGGAGCACTTAAACACGCATGGCCGGCCAAGGTTAGCAGGGGTCAGAAAGGCATCATGAGGGGAGGGGGGGGCCGAGGAGGAGATGAAGGCGATGGTTTATAGCAGCACAGCCACATGAACACATCAGAGGAAATCTGAAAGGCCATTAAAACGCCTGCTTTTATGGGTGTAATAATCCCTCTCCTCTGCCTGGGAGTCCAGCCACAGCTCCAATGACCATCCGGATTAAGTGGGAGGTCTGACAGGAGGCAGGCTATCAGCTAATGCACGGGACGCTCCGAGAGCCCAGCAGGACCACAGACACAACCTTTATGCCAGAGCCGTTCATACAAGTCACATAGAAGGCGTTTGCTGTCGAGCTGAACACATACAGTGAGCTCGGGAACTGTTTGGACAACAACATATTTTAATATTTGAATTTGAAATGATACGATGACCCTGAGGTCTGAGTGTCATTTGGGGATTTGAACAGACATCAAGCAAACATGCAAAGCAGTTCAGCTTTTTATGTACGTTTCACCTTTTACTGAAACGATAAGATAATGTGTAATATGTGGTCTTTCTGGCTGTTGATAGAGTAGCTAATTGTCAACTAAACCTCCCGTTTAAGACTGTTGTTCTTCAGCAGTGATTCATTGGAGCAGATTTTCTAGTCATTAAAGGTTTTCATATACAACCTAATAGGAGCACAGATCCAAAAGAAAAGTTCACTGTTCACACACTAATGGTGCATTGTTCCCTTAATCCATAATACAAATAATGTATTTTAAGTACATAATACATCCTAATCATCATAGTGTAGATTTAGCAGATACTATTGTTCTATTGTAAGATGTAAATATTCAATCATTTTTGACACTTCCTCAGTCAAACTTTGCAGCATTTGAACATCACTGATCATTATCCTTCATCTTACTGCAGCTGTTTCTCCACGTAGTGTTCACCAGCAGCACGCTCACCAACCTGCCGTGTTTGCCATGAACTCTGAAATGGGTTTGCATGTTTGAAAGAGAGGCACTGATTGTATGAGTGTCCATGCTTCATGATGCTGAGCAGCTTAGTGTGTTGAACATGTAGGAATATTGCATGTGTGGAGGAGTGAAGAAAAGGAAACACAGGCCATTATGTAACAACTCTGTATTACTACTACTATCATAATAATTACATGCATTAGAATATAATGTAATAGTAACTAATATGCAGCAATGATGGGTGACGGCGGACCGGTCCATCATAGAGCGAGGGAGGAAATTAGACCCCAATGTGTGTGTGTGTGTGTAAGTGTGTGTGTGCGTGTTCTTTAGGTCTGTTCATCCAAGTGTATGTGTCTATGAAAAAGGAAAACAATTAATACTATCACTACCATCAACATCAACATTATTAATTATCATTGCCAATAATATTAGTAGTACTACCATAAATATTATTATGAATTATATTAATAATAATGATCTGAATACTATTAATAAAAAAATGACTTAATAATATCATAGATTGCCATGATAATTAACAACAGCAGGAATTTGAAATAGAAAACATTAGCATGCTTTCGGTCCGTTTTGAGTATAGTTATTCCTTTTTCTTGTGCAAGCACACGACGTATTGAAAAGCTGCTCAGAATAATAAGTAGATGAATTCTAATTATATATGTAATGTGACTGTAACGATGGACAGATTTAGTTCGTCCTCATATTCTTACAAAGGGAAGACCAAGTAACACCTATCTGTGAGACTTTCATTACAAAGTGCATATAATCACATTCACTCTGAAGGCGATCATTATAGGACAATTGCATTGGATTATATCGCACAGGTGTGATCCAGTGAACCACCGGTAATTTCCGCACAGAACTGGGACCGATTGCCACCTGCATGAAACTTCAGTGGGGATGACAGCTCAATTTTAACGTGTGGAAAAGCACAGCGGCACATCGACACTCGGGAAACATTATAAAAGCGGATCTCTCTACATTTCATCACACAGCAGCCAGTCAGCCTCGGTACAGATAGAGCCGGGTAACCGAGTAGCCCTCAGCACACTGAGCAGCAGAGAGTGAGCTGGGATCACTCCCTCTGACTCCTCAGCTCAGGGCAGCACTTCAAAGCAGCGAGCAGCCCAAAGTTGAGCTGCACCGCTAGAAACTGTTCAAAGCAATGTACCCTGTTTACTATTGACTTTGCAACAATTACCCAAGCATATGTGTATGTAATTAGATAAGGCAGCCAGTTGTTCTCTAATGCGGCAAATCAAATTAACTAAAGATGCCACATTGATTTCTTTGTGTTCCCTAAATTATTCATCTTCAGTTGCACTGAACCAGCCAGCCACCAAAGAGCTTTTCTAACTCCTCCGCACCGTCTCTCCCCTGCTCCCTGCGAACACTGATTATTTGGAAGATCCACCCGAGCACCTTTTTTAATTTTTCCGCCATCACAATCCTGCAAATTGACCCTCGTGAATGGAGCATTTGCTGCATTATGGAAATGCCTGGAATGCCCATTAACAGATATTGCTGTGCCTCCATTATTGTTGCCGTGTGCCTGCATGTACATTTTCTTTAGAGTTGGGGGGAAATCTGCTTGCATGTGTGTGTGTGATGGCAAGCTGCTGGGCCGCTGAGGGAATTCATGAAGACTGCAGACATCCACGTCCCAGGCGGCTTCATTGACGTCCTGTTCTCTGGCATGTTGCACACAGGGAGATCAATATGACCTTACCTCCACCACCCGCTCCTTTGAAACTTAATTACTGATATTCAGCTACAAAGTCATCATAGTCTGGCTGTCAATATTCATTGGGGATCATTACGGGCCTAATAAAAGAGGTTATTTACGGGCTGCTCTGCTGACACCGGCACAGGTCCAGGGATTCGGCTCCAGCCATCTCAATTTGCTTTACCTCTCTCTCCCTCTCTTTCACTCCTCTCTCTCTCTCTCTGTCTCTCTTTCTCTCTCTCTCTCTCTCTCTCTCTTTTTCTCTACCACTCTCACCTCTCCCAGAAGCACTGACCTGAAAAAGAAAAATTGACAGCAGAGAAACTAACAGGAGAGAGGATGGAGGGTGAATTCTTCTGGCACGGATTTTAATTCTCTTGGCCATGTTTGGAGGTTTTTCAGCCCGATGCCCGAAAAAAGAAAAAAAAAGCCGCCATATCTCTAAATCCCCAACACAATTTGAACTCTTCCTCCCTCTAGCATTGCAGGCAGAGCCGTGAAGGGATATTTCATGACATTTAGAGAAATGTCCTACGGATCCCTGCCTCCGTGCAACAACACAGCTTTAACTTCTCGGCTCCGACATCAATTAATGTTTTCAAGTCCGAGGCGCCATTCTACAGGTTCTTCCACAGAAAGTCATTTCATCAGAACCAAAAGCAATACCGAGGCACAACTCACAACTCCCACTCCTGAAATTGTACGTGCCAACAAGGCTACAAGGGGTTGTGTGATTGTGGCAGATTGCTATATGTTAATTCATTCAATAAATCAATAGCTTCACTGTAATTGAAATGGTTGGCCGTCCCCTGTTGGGGCAACGTGTGGAAAAACTCAAAGGGGGAACAGTGAGCTCTCTAGGTGAAAGGAGGTACTGCACCCAGAAAAAAAATTCCTCCTCAATCCTATTTGTCTCACGCTTTCAGTCTCACACACAGATTAATATCCTCATATCCACACACACACACACACACACACGCTGATGTGCAGTTCCCAGTTAGTATCTTGATTAATAAGGTCCACTTTACATCAGTACGCCAGTGCAAACTGTGCTGCCTTCCCTGAGCAATTAGCGGAGGGGCTCCACCAGCGTTGGATTATCAACAAGATGCCTCCTGACGCGAGCCCTACAGCCTGCTGACTTATTCATATGTGTTTACTTTAAAAGCCTCTGCCCTGGTTTTTGTGGGTGGGCTGCATCAGAACTGCAGTGAGTCGAGCATCGTGGGAGAAGGGGGAGGAGAGGGGTGAGGGGATCCACATTATGCCCACAGAGAGGTGCTTAAGGGGGCAGAGGGACTGGGT
Source organism: Pseudopleuronectes americanus (assembly GCA_038501795.1). NCBI lineage: Eukaryota > Metazoa > Chordata > Actinopteri > Pleuronectiformes > Pleuronectidae > Pseudopleuronectes > Pseudopleuronectes americanus. Next base: position 10,831,847 of record CM076723.1, read on the forward strand.
CATGCCTCATTGAGCTCTTGTGGTAGAAATAAAACTGTGTGTGTGGTGCCTGAAACATTTGAAATCAGTTATACAGAAATACAAACCACACCTGGATCAACTGTTAGTGTCAGTCTTTTGCTATTGTGAGATTGTGTGTTTATGGGTTTTCGCAAAAGCAGGATCAAATAGTTGTCTTGTTTTCTTAAGCTGCAACTGATCCTATCATGGTTTCCTTATGGAGGTTTATGTGCCTATCTCCACATTAATGCAAGAGCATGAATAATTAATTGCGCTTTCAAAATGTAATTTAACTCTGTCCCGTCTGTGTCTTCTCTGTCTGTAGGGATCCCAACAAACCGGTTCCCCAGGACACCAAGTTCATCCACACCAAGGCCAACCGCTTCGAGGAGGTGGCCTGGTCCAAGTACAACCCCCAGGACCAGCTATACCTGCATATCGGCCTGAAGCCACGTGTGCGCGACCACTACCGCGCCACCAAAGTGGCCTTCTGGAAACACCTAGTGCCCCATCTGTACAACCTCCACGACATGTTCCACTACACCTCCACCACCACCAAAGTGCCCCCACCAGAGACCACGCAGAACAACCTGTCCACCAAGAGACCCAACGGGAAGACCTCCTGGCCCTTCAACACCAAGCGGCCTCCCATGTCCCCGGCCTACAACAGTGAGGACAAAGACACTTGGAACGACGATGAGGAGACGGGGCCCCTGGTGGTGGAGAATCCCCGGGATTATTCCACCGAGCTCAGCGTCACCATCGCCGTCGGAGCCTCGCTGCTGTTCCTCAACGTGCTGGCCTTCGCCGCCCTCTACTACCGCAAGGACAAGCGGCGGCAGGACTCAGGCCATGGGCAGCCCAGCCCCCAGCGCCAGACCACCTCCAACGACATTGGCCACCACGCGCCCGAGGAAGAGATCATGTCGCTGCAGATGAACCAGACGCACCACGAGTGCGAGGCGGGGAACAGCAACGAGGGCGCCCTCCGCTTGGCCTCGCTGCCCGACTACACGCTCACTCTGCGGCGCTCTCCAGACGACATCCCCCTCATGACCCCCAACACCATCACCATGATCCCCAATTCCCTGGTGGGCATGCCCAACCTGCACCCGTACAACACCTTCACAACCGGCTTCAACTCCACCGGCCTGCCGCACTCCCACTCAACCACCCGTGTATAGCTTTAGGAGGCCAGGGACAGCCGGTGCAGGCGGCGGGGTGGGTGGGAGGGCGATTGTGTTGGTGGCGGAGGAGGAGGAGGAGGAGGAGCAGGCGAACGAACAAACGGAGGAGAGGATTGTGTTTTATAAATATCACAGGGAGGGGGAGGGCTACGAGGGGGAGGGCAGGAGTCGGATTAAAACGTGAAGAGATTTAACTAGACTTTTACAACGAGGAGAGTTGCTGAGAGCTCTCTGTGGATGTCAAGTTGTGCAGAGCTGCCAAAATCAAACTGCTTCCCTTCCTCTGATCGAAGGGGGTCTTTCTGCAGTGTTTTTTTCTAAAATAATCATTTTAAAAGCCTTTTTAAGCAGACTGAGGACATATCAACACTTTCTTTTCTTGAATTCATAACAGAAATAAAGAAAAAGTGCTTTTTATTTCCCATCCCTTGCTCCTGCGGGAGACACATCGAGAAGGATGGCCTCCGCATCAATATTCGCGAAAAATGTTTTTAATTGCTTCTTTCTTTTGTTTTACGTTTCAATGCCTTACGAAGCTTGTTCTTTTTTGTCATTATTTCTATTCCCTGAGACTATTCCAAGTGGAGCCTGTTACAAAGCAGATGAGACTCAAAGAGGAGAGACTGAATCCAGGATGGGAACCTAGAGGATATGCAGATGGAGAGATTTTATGGCCATTTTGGGCAAGTCTTTTTTTCTGTTGTGTATCAACGCAACAACAGCCACACAAATGGTGTTATCGTTTTTGGGTTTTTTTGCGTATAGAAATGATTTGTGTGGGACAGCACTTGCTGAGAGGACGCAGAGATAAATACTATGTTACTGTGATTGTTTTGTTAAGAAAAAAAGTGCATCTTTTACAGCCAATTTATCTGTTAAGCTATCCGATATTATCTCCACAAAGTGTGCACGTACACATGCTGCTTAGAGCACCTATGTGTTTGTGTGCATGTGAAAATGATTTCTCATTCCTCTCGCGCAAGTGCAGTGAATAGACACGTTGTCGGAACTTGCATATGCGAGAGTAGAGAAAGAGTGTGTGTGTGTGTGTGTGTGTGAGAGAGAGAGAGAGAGAGAGTGTGTGCAAGTGTTTGTATGCGAGTGTGTGTGTGTGCACCTGTTTTTTTTGTTTGTAGGTTGTACAACGTGGTTTGCGGGGGGGTGGGTTGGGGGCGGGAGGGTACTTTCTCATGTCGTTGATTTCGGTTCACCACCAGTAGTGTTCCTGCTGCGTCTCTGGGTGTCTTCTGTCTTTGCAAAATAGCTCTTTTGTTATTTTCAAAGTTATATATGTCTAATTTTGCTTAAAGATTAAAGAATAAATCTATTATTTTATGTGTAAGAGAAAAAAAAATGGCTAAAGATTCAACTGAACTAACTGACATGATTCCATTGACTTTGTAAGAGTCCCTCTTCGAAAAGCAGACAGTGGCCTGTTCGCACTGAATAAACCTACATCAGTGCACACTTGTATTTCTTTGAATATATATATATAAATATGGGCGTACATACATATATTTATAGGGCTTCTATGGAGATAATGCTCCCATTTACAAAACAATTAAAAACAGTGTTCAGACTGAAAAGTCACCAACACAAAAACGTTTCCATGGATTATTGTCGTCATTTGAAACATCCCACGCCGAGACGTCTCCGTTAGAGCTCTATATGTATATTTATGTATAGAATATTTAATATTTATTTATGTATACCAGATGCATACATGCTGATTGTGCCATGTGCCAAATTAAAACTGTAAAAAACGAAGTACATTAAGTTTCACTAAACTTTTTTTCCCCCCTCTCTTGATCAAACTTATTTTCCTCCCTTTTGTGGCTTTTTATTATTTCCATTTTGAAAGAGTTAAAGAAGAAATATTCTTGCAGCAAGTGCGAGTATCCCCCCCCAGGACTTCCTCTTTACTTCCCCTCTCTCTCCTCCTCCTCCTTCTCCTCTCCTTTTCTCTCGCTGAAACCTTTGAGGAAAAACAGGCTAACAGCTCGGGGCCCATCGTGCACAACTCCAGATTTTACTGTAATTCATGCAAAGTAGTACCGCAGCAAAGGACGATGGAGGAAAGATTGCCTTGATGTACTCACAATGCATCCTGTTATGTGTTATTCTCCGGGTAAAACAGGAGTTATTGATTCTGCAAGTAAAACTGACAGTGTTCATGAAGTGTCATGGCAGAGCTCAGATTGTCCCTCTGCGTTACAGCGGAGTGCACTGATCTGACCTGAGCAGTGATCTAGATCCCGGTTGCAATTCTTATTTCATTTCATACAAATAGAACTCACCATTTTTATGAAGCATCCCATTACAACTTCCCGTGGTATTTAATGATTGGAGATGCAGCGGAGCGAGAACCTCAGTCTGGTCGGCTTGTCGCCGATCCTGCCAGTGGCGAAAAGAGAGACGGGGTTATTCAAGGTAATTTTCTTCAGAGACTGATCTATATGAGTCATCTTGTTTTGGCTCATCCTGTCTTATAGCGTGCTAACCTCCCAAGCAGCCACCGTCTTCAGCTGAGCCGCAGCCATTAGAGAAACAAGCAGTGGGCCTCTACCGAGCATTCTCATATAAACACAAACATTTGATAGCATCTCTGTGATTGTGCTTATGTAAGGGGGAGACTATGCAAATAGTCAAACTTGTCTCAGGAGCAATAATGTCAGCAGAAACAGGTTTTCTGCCAGAAGATTAACAAACAAGAGCACGACAATGACATTTCAATGAGCGAAGATTTTTTGTGAAATACTCATGACTATAAAAGTGAGATGAGCTTCACATATATTTTGTCTTATCCCAGTCAATAAATAATTATTGTGGAATTGAACCATGAAGGAACTGAGGTGTCTGTAGGCATCTCAATACAGTAAAAATAAATGGCATTTTATTTGTGGGGCTCACAATATTGACTTATGACACGTGTTCTATGACGAGTGACACTGACATTTAAAAATAAAAAGATAAAAATGTCCGTGTTACAAAGTATGTGGATTAAACAGAGTAACAGGGACTTTCTTTAAGAAGGGTCAAGTATCTGTTTTGATCTTAGAAATTAATAAAGTCCATGTTTTACATGAGTATGTGATGTGGGGTCATGACAAGTGCAGACCAATGACAATATTAAAGATGGAAGAGAAGACAGCTGCCACAAGTGAAGCCAAAACATCTAGATTGGGGACATGTCACAAATACCACCTCCTCCACGTTAGCACATGGGGCATGGATCAATCTAAAATGTCAAGTTAGACATGAAATCAATTTGGAGTCTGTTGAAGTGCAAATGTTTCATATACGTTTGATGTTAATTAGTTGTTTGATGCTATGAAAATGGAGTAAAACATCATGATTGACGGCTGAGATTGACTCAGACTGTCAGGCAGCTGTATTGGTGGAACCTTCATAGCGCAGCTCAAGATGGAAGTGCCCACAGTGGGAAGAAGTGGAGACCATGTTGGCCACGTGGTCCATCCTTGTGCACCTTTCTGCTCATTGTTTTGGTTTTATAGCCTCAAACTTTAACTTTCTTCACTCTCTCTCTGCTCTCGTGGCACTGTGTTCCAGACGCAGCTCATTTCACTTAAAAAGCTTTTTTCCAAGTAAAAAGTTACTCTCTGTACTCAAAGTGTATATATTAAGCAAGTTTGTGATGAAAATCAATTACTTTAGGCTTCCAAAATAGTTAGAATCAAAAACCAAATTTCAGCCATGATTCATCAATCATTGATTTAAGATGATAAAGACCCATTTGCTAATGAAGGACCTGAGATGCAGCTGAAAACATTTTTTTTAATGCAATAAGTGCACCTAATGCACCTTGAAAAATGATCTGGTAAATTGACCCTTTAAACCAGAATATCAAAGAATCAGTGAACTGTTTCCTCATCTGATCTGTCTGCAGTGGTGGGAGGTCAGTTTCCATTGGCTCCAACACACACACACATACACACACAGAGAGAGAGTAGCACAGGGCTAAAAATTGAGCGCTGGAGATGAGAGTGAACTTTCAAAGGGAAGAAATGTCATGGGAGGGCAACTTATTTTTTGCCATGTAATTTTTCCATATGGTGTTAAAGCAGAGCAGATGTCACTGAGTATTGGCAGGGGTGGACCTAGTGGCCTCGGGGACCCGGGGTGGGACACATGACCCTGTGAAGAGACACTTAATTAAGAGCCGGACTATGGAAGCTGCAGTGGTGGTGCAGCGAGAGAAAACAGGGTCAAACCCCCCCTGCTGCAATCAGACACCTGAAGGCTCCAGTGAAATTAGTACAAACTCCGGTCGAAAACAAATCACCACCAGATGAAAAATGGGACAGTTATGAGCGAGACACTTTTTGCACAGTTGAAATCTTTTTTTTGCAGTTCAGTGAGTGTGTTTTGAAAGTGACATCATTCAAGAATTGGCTGGAATACCCCGATGGGGATTGTGACTGCCTCGACAGCACCGAATTCAAACTCAGCTCAGGAAATGGATGTGCCAAATTACACAGTGCCGCCCGCTGGGAGAGGGCTTCAGGTGTGAGTGTGTGAGTGTGTGTGCGCAGATAGTGAGAATTTTATTTCTACTGCAGTGAGCACATTGTTACCTATATTTTATTTCACCCTCTTCCTCACCCTTATCGCTCTCTCTTCCTGAGTCTCATTAATCTTTTCTCCCCTCTTCTTCTTACTTTCGTGCAGTTTTTCTTTTCTTTGATCCTCCCTCACAGACAAGGCAACGTGAGCAGCTCTACCTCTGTTTCACACAGACGTAACTCGCCCGTTTTCTCTTTTCTTCTTCTTTGTAAATGCCGTAATCGGAACAGCTCGCTCATTTCCAATCATTTGAGGTCTAATTTCCGTGAATTGCTAAATTTCTCTGCTGACTGAGGAGCTAATGAACATTACTTATTGGGAAGCAGATTAGAACCAGTAGCTGAACCAAAACTCAAACTTAAATAGCCTGTTTTTCTCCAAAGGGAAATCATGCTGCCTTTGTCAGAACATCAATAAACTATTATTTCCATGTGAAAAATGCACTCCTGATGATTTTCTTTTGTACCCACGGAGCATTAGACAAATCACTCGCATATTGTTCAGGTTTTTAGGGTTATGGTGCCATCAAACCCAGAGGAGCTAACACATTTCTTTCCTAGATACTAGAGCTGAAATCAGTAAAAACGAATTGTGTTTGAGTCCAAATTCTTCATGTCATCTCGGTGTCACTGTACAGATTACTAAAGATGCCCTGTTACTTATATGTTTATGTCCATAGAATGTATTTATAATCACACAAACTGGAGTAATCAAAAATAAATATCTATTCTTTCTGTATCTTTTTTTGTGGTTTTCATGAATATAGAGCAGGACATACATTTCCAGTGGCCGTGAGACCAAGAAGTTTGGGGCTGATAATAGTGTTTTGTATATTTGTCCTGGTGCAATCTTACAGAGCATCTCTGGAAGTGCTGTCTTTGAAGTGCTCTGTTCCTCCAGAAATCACAGCTTTTGTATTAAATGATAAGGCAGGTGACGTTTATCATTACCATCAACAAATCCGATTATAAAACTGAAACAAAACAATGAATTTATCCTGCTAACAAGAGCCCTCTGTGAAGCCACAGCCAGATGTAACATATGGCTCTGTGCTATGAACCCGTTGTTGTCCAAAAACCATTAGAAACACTGAGACCGGAGCCAAACTAGAGCCTGGTGCATTGGGTGACATTCTTTAATTACAATGAACACAGTCTCTTCAGACTAACACTGAGCAAGGAGACACATCCCCCAGCATGCTCAGTGATGTCAGCCTGACATCAAGATACCACCCTGAGAAAAGGCTGCTGCAGAGTTGTCTGAGAATAAAATTAAATATCAGCCAATGATATGGCTGTTTTATGCATTTTTAATGGTTATTGGGTGATGATGGAGTTCTGTAGCACAGAGGCATAAGCTCCAAGCGGAGGGTGTGCAGACACGCTTGTTAGCGGGATGAATTCAAGGCTGTTTTTTGGGGGCTCTTATTGGGCTTAGTTGGGAAGGAATAACAAAGATAAAATAACACCAGCATGATCCTTGAAATGCAGCTTTGGGGGCAACAAATTGTGGACGCTTTCCAAGAATAGAACAAGTTCAAGTTTAATGTACTTCTCGGCAATAAAAGGGGCCGGCTTGATTTTTATGGCAGCCCAGAGAAGAACAGTGGCAGCCTGTGGTTCATCTCGTACAAGCAGTCCCACCTGCCCCTGGCCTAAAGCTGCCTGTTGACTGCATAATGATCTATCCTCTGGAAGATGGATGGCCTGGAGATACTGCTGGGGCTGCTGAAGACTAAAGCCTGTGCACTCCCAGTGTGCGTGGGGGGAAGTAACAACGGCAGGCAACAAGCACATTTAAAGCCTCTACACAATATCTATCCTGTTTCCTGTCCAGGAAACCCTACAACGAGATGCTACTTGACGGCTAATTTTTCCTACTAGTTGTTTGGTGGGGGAGTGGAGTGGGAGATCAGGTTGCACGGCAAGATTTCCATCTTCCAGGAGGTTTCATTTCTACTCTAACTGCTCTCATCATTCACAGTATTATCTTGCAGATTCTGAGCTATTTCACAAAGTCGCTCCTCGCCAGCTGAGGCCGTGCAGGCCCGGCGCTAACTCCCAGTTGCATCAGCTGGAGTTCACCATCAGATGGCAGTCCACTAATGCCTTTCTCAGATGTTGGTTACTGGTGGCAGGGGGAGGGTTGCGTCAGTGGGCCGTTGATGTCTGAACTCGCAGGCCTGTGCTGCTCTGCTGTACAGACTAAAGAAGACTCCCTGAGGACTTCCCCAAAAGTAGCTTATCGCTTAGATCACATTAAAATGACTTTCAGTAGCACAAATTTGATCTTTGGTGCTAATCCAGACTACCAGGCTTTTCACACATCGCTCAGATCAAATACACAAAGAGTTTGAGCTTATACTCAAAAGAAGAGCTTTTTCTGTTGTGTACTGGAAACATTCTTTGAAGTTAAGCCTATTCTCGCCCGGAGTGGCAGAGACATTTATTCGTCTGAGATGCCTAAATGTTAGTTCCGAGCAGTGAACTTTCCTATTTCTCTAATAAATTTAATAGATCTTTGAAATGTATTTTACTCTGATATTGTTCATATTTAACCATTAAATGTAAATAGAATTTTTTTTAATTATTTTTAAAAGATTCAATGGTTTTGCCGATAGATATCTAATCTGGATTATATCTCAAAATTTGGGTCCCTGTCTAAGTTGTTAATGCAAAATATAAATATATTTTCACTTATGCTACTTTAAATAGATTTAAATTCCCTGCTTTAGTCTCAGCTGTCGATCATGATGTTTCACCTCACTTTTATAGCATCAAATAAGTAATTAAAACCAAACCTACTGGAAGTTTGTTATTACTCCATATGATACATTTTAATATTTACTTATTACTTTTATTGTTGAGTATATTTTTAGACTAATACTGTTTATATTAAATATAATCAATATGATTGTTTTATTCTTTGTACATATTCTCTGTGCTTATTTATTATATCTTGGAGCAAACTGGTACAAGAATTTCCTCCGGCATTAATAAAGTCAGTGTGATAAGAACTACCAAACATGACAGAAACCATTTTTGGAGAAAAACTTCATACTTTTTAGTTTGGACCACATCCCATCCACTAACATGGAGGAGGCAGGATTTATGACTCTTTACTGCAGCGAGCCACCATGTGACGATCGACAGACTTGGCTTCACATTTGGGGAGCTGTCATGTTTTCCATCGTATACAGTCTATAGTCAAAAGTATCATCCTCGCCACAATAAATATTTTCACACCACTAGAATGAATAAAACGCTCAGTAGCAAAGCATTGTGGGCACTGCAGGCAACTCTAAAACTTACTGTTGGATCTTACAAGTTGTCCACATTGTTTCTCTCTGCTCTACTGAGGCTACAATCACACTGGAAACATTTCACAGCGGTGAAGATGCACAGAGAGCTCCTTGTGAGACTGACAGCTTGCTAGCTCCCTGCATTACAGTAAAGAGCACAGTATTTTCCTGCCCACTAGGTAGCCCATGGCATTTACAAAAACTATGTTCACTGTCAACTTCATTTGAGAAGCACAATCTTCTCACAGCTTGTTTTTACACCCTCTTCTCACCAGTGCTCAACTTTTAACTTGGGCTTTATCTGAAAAACAAGACTTCTCTATAAACCAAGAACAGAATTGTAACATTTCCTCAGTTGCTTGGAGTTTTTTGTGTTGCTTGTTTGAGTTTCAGTGATGAATTCAAGTAAATTGTCGGTCTTAGTTGAAAGAGGAAGGGTGAAATGGCGTCAAGAAGTCCCCAGTCAGCAGTGACGTAAGCACTCATTTGAAGACTGGATGGGTCACATTCTTTGGGAATGAAATCCTCTGTAAAGGAATTCCACTGGTTTCCTGCCCCTGTAAACTGTCTGAGGAAAACAGGAAATGACCCTATAGGTTGGCACTCGGATTTACAGTAACACAAACAAATAAATGGCCTTTAACATGTTTCCAATGAATTAGTCCAAAATGAAGGAGATGATATTTTTTCAATCATGTCTGACTGAAATATCGCATGATGGATATAATTAATTTTAAATCCTAAACAGTACTTCAAGTTAATAATGTATTCTGATGCGATTCAACATTTGTTCGTATAACCAAGCATTTTTAGACGCCACAGAAAAGCAGGTTATTGTTGGTCATAAGTTAATAAAAACAAATCACAATTATGAACTCATCAATTAGTATTGAAAAGTCACATTTTGCAAGGTCAGAGCAAAAGGTTCCTTGAGCTAAATCCTTTCATCAGCATGCTCACAACTATAATAAATTATTCAATGTAATACAATAACAAGGAGAAGGGAGGTTTCTTAAACCATCTTAAACATTGGATTATAATAATGTTGCCATTACTATTACAGGTATTTATGGTAAGTAATGGGAAATCAAAGATCTTTAGAGGTCACAACGTAGACTGTACGTCGGTGTCTTCTATGTGTGTGTCACCGCCTTTTTATCGGGAGAATTGTTTTGCATCTGCTGTGTTAGAAGCATAATTTGCAGTGAATCCAGCGGACGATCCCCTGCTGTGATCTCACACACTTACTGCAGACTTTATCCTTGAGGGCCAGGGGGAGAAAGTCAGCAGATAATCTGGAGCCTCTCACACATGCACCTCCTCCATAGAAAATAAGGAGGATCAGTGCATTTCTGAAAGCAGGTTTAGGATTTATCCTCTGAGCACCATGAATCTCTGTCCTAAATTACATAGCAATCGATTCAAGGGTTGAGATATTTCATTGCGGATCAAGCCAATGGACCGACTTCAGTCTGACCCTTAGGCACCATTACAATTCCTAGAACCACGCTGCTCTTGTGGATGAAGAAAGATCAACCTATGTAACACTGCTGCAGATCACATCTGTGTTTACTGTCCTCTTATGCTACTATATCAAAATAACTGAAAATGATTCCATTATTTACGGCCGACATGAATATCTCTTGTATATCGCAAGAGATGCCATATGAGAGATATCATTTCACAGCGTTCCATCAAGTCCTTCATGGTTCAGGCCCCTCGCTCTGCCTAGTGTGAGCTCTGCAAGAATAACAAATCAGTGATCTGTGTCCTTGATCAGGGCTCAGGGACTGACCTCAATTATGTAAGACCCACTCAGAGTGTGTATAGGAGTGAGTGTGTGTGTGGGGGGTGGGGGGTGGGTGTGTGTGTGTGTTAGGCGGTTGAGCCAGCTAATTCCTTGCGAGAGCGTTGTTAGCCTGGACCATTTGGGGAGCTCTCTCAGGGGAGCGGCGTTGCTCCAGTCTCTCATCAGGCAGATGACAGAACACTGCGTGCTCTGCATGCTGCACTCGTCCCGGCCATGATAGCCTCGCTGCACAGGCCATATCTCTGCTTCATTGACTCATTGTCTGATAATAACAAGTGTCTCCTCTCTGCCATACTCAATTACATCTTCATTAGCTCGCTAACTAGTTTAAAACAAACCAGCATTGTGTGAAGAGATTTTAGAGCCTATACGTGACATGTATTACCATGATGCTGCCGACGATAGGTGGTGAGGGCTACAACATGATATTCATTATGTATTCATCTCTTAAGACCATTCACTGTCTCATCATAACATCAATTCATTTTAATTTATCAGCTAATGGATTCAGTTCATTCATCATTTACTCTGTTATCTAAACAAGGCGGCCAGCTAACATATTGGCCTCTTACTTTAGTGAGCTGCCAATCAAACACCAGCCTCACAGTAATTAGCACACAAACAAAGAGGGGGTGTTCCCATAAGACAACCTGATATATTACATCTGATCCCACTGAAGAGGAATCTAATAAAAAGAAAAATCACACAGCATCATTTTCTGATGGCGAGTTTTCAATGTGCAATGAAAATGACAGCGTGGATTAAAACCTTTAAGGCTACATCCATGCTACTGTTTTGGTTGGAAAACAGCGTTTCTACAATAAAATTATCTCATCCACACAAGCATTTTGACTCTTCATCAGTTTTAATCAGTCCATACTAACAGGCCTAAAAACACATGTATCCTCAACCCTCACGTACACTGGGCATGCATGTGCCGGTGTAGACAGAAGGCATTTAGTTGGTTGTTGCAGAAAAATAACAACTTGTCTCCTACGCACATAAGCAGCTATGTTATTGTAAAAACCTGAATTTAACTGCTGTTAGCAAAGACAACAAGGTTGTCAACGCTTGTCATTGATTATCCATGTCGCATTCCTTCATTGTTTCCGAAGCAGCATTTCTCTTTTTGTCTCTGTTTTAGCATCTCTAAACGTGGACGTCTCTGTATCAAGTTAATCCAACCGAAACGTATTGGTAAGGATGAGGGCTCAGTGTGGGAGCAGTGACCAGGTCATTCCTTGTTTTCTTTTATCACTATAGCTTTGAGCAAAGCCACACATCATTGAATATATTAGGGTAATTGTTCCTTATTCAAGAACAAGAATAAAAGAATAGTTTGTATTTTAAGTGACTTCCGACAGGGGGCCAATTTCAGCAGGGCTAGTGCCCCCCTGGTCCCACCTTTCAATCTGCCCTTGGAAACTGATCTCAAACACACTGATACAAAAGCACTCTGGGAAGCTGGGAATTCTAATTGAATGCCTTTCAGTTTCATCTTTACTACACCGACATGTTCCTGCATAGTTGCAGTTCCTCACCTACAGCCTCAGAAAACAGGATGTGCCCTTGTCTGAGGGAAGTTCCATCATCCCGAAGAAAACGTACCGGCTGTCTAGCCTCAGTCAGTCATATTCCCCTTTCTCTGAGAGGAACAGGCTACTCACCACCACCCTTGTGTATTTCCCTATTGTCTGTAGTCATGGTCACTTTCTGCTGCCCCTATTCCTCTTTGCTCTACAGTAATGTCAGATTTGCTCTCAGTGCTACATCCTTCTCTGCCTTAACCCCCCCCCCGCACCAGCACAGGCTCTCGTCCTGGTCATCGGGGTTAAATAGTTGGCCCGAGTTCCAAGCTGACCTGAACTTTTGTGTCTTTAAAAAGGAGTCATAAACAATAGACGGTGCTAAATCTTTAATGTCCAGCCTTCCTTCCTTCGACCGCCTCCGCTGACATGTCAAAAAGCAGCTCCACCAAAGAAGTCTATTCCACAATATATCACTAGGGCCGCTGGTATGGATGGCTGGTTGTATCAACAAGCTGTCCGGGGAGTTTTAAGGAGGAGAGAATAAAGACTCAATAACTTGCTGGACTGTGAGTTCTCTGTTTCCAGAAGGCTAAACTTTTCCTTTACTCTAAACAGAATCTTATGTGTACTTACAGTTCATGGACTGCATTTTTATAGCGCTTTTTCTGGTCTGATCGACCACTCAAAGTGTCTGACACTACACGCTACATTCACACATGCACGGAAATTAATTTGCAGTTCAGTGTTTGGCTCGAGGACACTGACGCTCAGAGTTGGGGAACGACCACGGCCTTTCGATTAATGCCTTGCTCTTCCACCCGAGCTGCAGCCGCTCCCCAATACGCAGCATAGATTAAGAATCGTTGACCCTAGCAGTGTAAACCCAATTTTTGCATATTTCAACTGGATTATACTGCTGTTGTCCGTTACTGTAAAAGGTAAAATCACACGTACAATTGCAACATTCACCTCCCCACCTCATCGGTTTCCCTAAGCTGTGCTGCTAGTGAAGTTGGAGACATGTGGTGGTCCATGACTACACTGAAGTGACAGACTGGAGAGGTCAAGTGAGGTAAGGTTCTGAGACGTTGTTTCACAGGGAAGCAAAGCAGAACGTTTCCTTCCTCCAGTACAGAGCTCAGACTTGTGTAAGAGTGTTATAATGACGTCACAGCACAAAGTCTAAATTAGCATTGTTTCTATTCAGCACAACCAACGCATTTCCTCTTCAGGCTGTCTTCACATGGTGTCTGAATTAGATGCGAGTTTCCTGATCACAGGGCAGAAGTGAAACTCAGAGCGTAACCAGAATCGACAAACAGGAAGCAGACAGAGCAACCGAAGAAGAACGGTTGAAGGGTTCTCGAGACATGTGAAGGGGTAGGAGAGAATATAGTTGGTTGTGGTCTATATAGATGTGAATAGAGATGTGATTTACTTATATATAGTACGAAATAAAAGTCAAAAAGTCTTTATTTATATTTGAATCCATCTATACAACAATTTATATGAAAAAATATATTATTCAAAACTGTACACTGGAAAGGAGGAGAGCATTTAATGTTACACAGCAGATCTGAACCCAATGGATTTGAGATTAGTTAACAACTAAAGGGCCATCTGTGATTCTGAACAACATAAAGATCAGCATCCTGTAAAAAACTAAAAAAGGTATATATTGCACTGAGGATTTAGGACCCTCGCATAGCCCTCAGGAATTTCTAATGTGGCGTGAATAATCTTTCTATACTCAAGGCAGATGAAAGCTTTGTCTAGTGTGGAGAACATGTTACACATATCGGATCTGCTGCTGCAGGGACGTCATCTCGCCAGCTGGACACGGCGCTGCCGAGAGTCTGAGGGTGTTCTTGCATTTTTTTTCGGAATGGAGTGCCCTTTTAATTTCTGATGTTAACCTTTTCCCCCAGAGCAGCCAGGGGAGCATTTGTTCCCTCGGATCTGCTCGGGTGAAGATCTGCCCGTCTGCTCGGCAGGAGCCAGCCACGTCGCCCCCGGCCTGTTTCTCCCCCCCCTCTGCGTGGCTCGCTGTCCGCTCTCTGTTCACATCTCTGCAAGAAAGTGTGGGAGAGAGAAAAAACACAAAGATTCAGAAGCTTGAATAAGGGGCACACAGGCATATTAACACTCGCACAAGCATGCAAAGACTAATAGTGTAGATACAGGGGGAGTTGCAATTAATTCATAGCATTAATGCTCTCTGTCTTGATATAACTGATAGCTGAGAGTGCATGCTTTGTTCTTTGTAGAATGTCTATGTGCAGACACATGCATGTGTTGGCAGTCCTCTGGAACACCAATGCTTTAGGACTGATAGCAGGATCACCGTGCTTATGTAGTCAAGTATGCTATTATCACTAGAGTCCGTGCAGATAGTCCACCTGGGTCCCCAGACATGGCATTTACACACAAGAGGTGCTCAGAGATAAACAGCACGGGGTTGTACAGAGGAGAAACCAGCCGGCTACTAGTACATGCTATGTTTTTCAATGTGCAACAAAACACGGACTCCACATGGACCCTCCACACCGCCATCGCCCGCTGCAGTCCTCTGCCTTGTCAGCTTAAGTGCAAAAGGAATAAAGCTAAGATTGAGTGATAGTGGGTGTAATTCTTTTAAATACGCACCAGCGAGTTCCCGGTCCAACATGTCGATAAAGCTCTCAAGTTCCCTTGTGTCTCCCAGCTTGGCTGCAGAGAGAGGACAGAAAGAAACGGAATTTGAGAAAGTATAGAAAAAAATATAAGCCAGCATGGAACTTGTGCAGCTCAGTTCACTGCTATTTCCTTTGGACCAAAAGCTGAAAGCTAATCTAAGTCCCAGACTTACATCTGAACCAAACTGCTTTTGGACTGGCAAAAACATTTTCAAGCTTCTTTTCTAAGAACGGAGATAAAGCTGATCTTAAGCACTGTAAGACCTTGACAGCATGATGGATCCCACTAGGATCTCTGCTGAATATATGGGAGGAAAGGTATTTTGTGAAAACACGGACGCCTCCCGGTCACCTTCTTGGTTTCATCCATTGAGATTTAAAGGTAGTCTGTGCATTTGCATGAAACTGAATTCAACAGCTCCCCCCCACCACCACCTGAGCCACCATCAGCATGAACAACCCCTGCATGAGCCTCGGAAAAGCAGTGGGGGGGGTAGCTGAGACGTCGCAGACGCAGCGGCAGGGACTTTGTTGTGTAAAAACAAAAGCGCTCGCAGCCTTATGTACAGAGTTTTTGTGTGGCTGTGATAGTGATCAGAGCAACAGTGATAGTGATCACTGTAAGACGCGGGGCTATGTGGATAGAGATAGACTGATGGAAGCCTCCAGTACCTTTCTGTGCCAGCGTGATGCCTGCTGTGTGAAGCTCCTCCTCGCTGGTGTTCAAACTGTTTCCCAAAGAAGCCTCGCTGCCTGGGGGGGGTGGTGGAGAGAGAGGGAGGAGGGAGTGAGCGGAGAAAATAAACTGAAGACGAGCACTGAGGCCTGCCAATGCAAATGATCAACAACAACAACAGCAGCGGTAATTTCCACACAATGCAGGAGTTGCAGATAATGATAATAACATGCAGTAAAGTGAAGGTAACCGCCCTCCCTGTTAGCGGCTCCCATGTGTCAGCTTTTTGAAAGCGGCTTGCCTGTTGAAACATTAGGGGGGCCAAAATACTTTCAATAATGACGACACATGGGAGCAGCAGAACGCACTCTTCTTTCATCTCACAACCGGCAAACAACGGGAGCGAGAAAACAAAAAGAAAACTCGACAATTACAAAAGAGCGGGTTTCCTTAAACGCAGTTCATTCCAGTACACAGCTATTGTCATGGGACAAAAAGCAGCCCATTTATAAGGAGTGTACAGGGAAGTGTCCTCTTGTAACACTAATTTCATGCAAATTAAAAGTGTCATGCGGCAGTTGTTTGGGCTGATAAAGGGCTGCAGCCGACACCCACGGGGCCTTCCCAAAAGCTCACTCACCAGCAAATGATGCAGTAAATAATGTCTTTCCCTCCCTGTGCTCTTTACTTACAGCAAGACATTGTTATAAATCACCGTGACATGTCCCCTTCATCACTCACTGTAATCAGAGTCCTCAACTCCGCTGTCGTCCCCCTGCCCTGTGCGGCTCTTGGCCTCCTGCAGGATCTGCTGGTAAGAGTCCGCTTTGCCTTGAGACGGAGCCTTCAGCTCCTCCACCACGTCCTGGAACTCCTGGAGCAGCTCATCCAGTTCCAGCTCCAAGTCTGTGGAAAAAGTGACAGCAGTTGGAAAGAAGTCCCGTTACCTCACTTGAGGAGAATGTTCAGATCAGCTGAGGCATTTTCACATGAAGCAACTTCGCACTGACAGGCAATAAATTGTGATATAAGTTTAAATTATATGCATGTGAGTCAGGGTCAAATCATGTTTAAAAGCCCTAGTTAAGCTCAGGAGATTCCAAAATAAATAGCTTACAAATATCATCTGGGTCAGAATTAAATAAAAAGCTAAAAGAAAAAACCCTGAAGTTGAATCGTTTGCCAATGGGCTGTGTCAGAAAAGTGTGTAAAAATAAACCAGCCCATAAGGCATAACAACTAAAAATACCTGCTCTGTTAAACTGTGATGGAAAAATATTACACAAATCAAAAGATCTGTGCTTTGCCTTAAATCAAAACTTTAATAAAAAGGCACAATCATAAAATAACAGTTTAGGATGATCACAAATTAATTTAATTATCAAAGCAGGCATGCGACAAAGCTGCAACTCAAGTCCACTATAAGAAATTAATTGTGTAGGATATAGCATGAACATGTACTCAAAATCAAAATGTGCCCTTTGGTTCTAGTCAATACAAAATATACCAACAAATAACTTGGAATAGAAAACGTGTAAAATGAAAATATTTGTGTAAAAAATTAATAGTACAATTAATGTGACACTGGTGGTAGCAGTCACTTAAAAATCCTGTAATCATATAAATCTAATGGCTCAGTGTTGGTCGGGACTCACCTGCATTAATGGGGCAGGACATACTGGAACAGTGAAATGAAGACGCCGTCGAGCTGCTCTGTGTGTGTCTGTGAGAGAGAGAGTGAGTGAGTGTGTGTGACCGGAGAGGTTTAAAACTCAGGACAGGCCTGTAGTCTTTTATCATGAAGCCCTCAGCCAATCACGTCACACGGAAACCTCAGAGCACATGGGGGGGAAAAAAGGGGGCGGAAAGTTGAAACGGAAAACCACACGCATGAGACTGACGGAGGGAAAGAAGAAGACAGTATGCAACTCCACTTTAGGGGTTGCTTGTTTTTTTTTGGCTTTTTTTTTCCATGGTTTTGAATTAAAAGTAAAACGTGGAGTTTAAAAAAAGTTAGTATTCCTCCATGTGGTGTGGAAGGGTGTTCACACGTAGCAGTTGGCAACAGAGGGGTTTTACAGAGGAACTTAAAGAGTTAGTGTATAAGCTTTATGGAAGAATAAAACTGTGACCATCAACCAAAGCACATTGTAGAAGCTCTGACACAATATACAGTCAGGTACCATCTTTAAAGTTATACAGTCTGCAGGGATGCTTTTTATTTCACAATATACGTTTTGATTGGTTGCACTTTTACTGAAGGTCCTGAACATAGTAGTCCGGCAAGCAAACACGCCTGAATAAAAGAGCTTCTTCTCCACATATCAACACAACAGTTTCATTTTGTTCAATTGTTGTTAGTGCTGCAGTACCTTGCTCTGCGGATAGAGGCCGCTCTCCGTAACATTTACTTCCAAAAAGCAGCTGTACAGTTATGAGGGTCACATGAGGCCATTTTCAGTAAAGACCCTTTGCTGTTTAAAGAAGTGGTAGAAATACTCAGATAAAATGTACATAACACAGTTTGAAATACTCTATTGCAAGGGAAAGTCAACGGTTAAACTGAAACTCAAAAGTTGTGCACTGTTGATTTTTACCCAGTCATTGCCCCAGGCACTTTAGGATCTTAGGGCAAAGTTAACATTTAATGATATTCATTTTCTGTTTAAATACAGAAAACTGCATTGTGGAACGTGATCAGAAACAGGCGTGTAATCATATTTGATACCTCCATATTAATCCTGTTGTGTAGAGTTTAGAGATATGTACAAAACATGAGCCTCATGCTTACTCATTATTTTATCCTTCAGGAATTTGTGTTGTTGTAATAACACGTGTTTAAGTGATGCCGGTGAAACCTGTTGTCCCTCCCTGACGTCTCCTGTGTCAGGCTCACACACAAGGTAGTCTAAGTGTTGAGGGAGGGGCAGGAGATGCATTACGCCTTCAGCTGTACAGGTTTAGGTCGCTGCTCCGTACCCGACATTCAGTCGCTGCCGTGGAACTTGGGAAACATGTGTGCATGCGATGGGCCATGGGACTCCCGATAATATGAACTGGGCTGGACTGCTGCAGGTCAGTGAGCCATTGTGGTCTCTGTGTTTCTGAGTGACAGGGGGTGTAACTGTAGTGTTATTCTGTATTGTGTCATTAAAACACTGTAGAGAGTGTGTGCTGGAGGACCGGATGGAGACAGCTACATTTAACAGGCTGTCCTCAAATATATGAAATACTGAAATATTGGTAAAACTGTAGAAATGTACACAAATGTTTTTTTTTCCTAACATCAAATCCATGATTTCCTGTTTGCCTTTTGTTATGGGTGTACCATTCGTACAGGAGTGTAATTGTTTGGGGATGTGTGAGAGAGATCACGTTACCTTGTTTGTGCAGTTGCATGCTTTTCAAAGAGCTCACTGAGGCGTAAGGTTTAAACCACCTGAAAACTTCAGTCAGAATAAAAGGGCAAAAACATGGTTTTTCCAAATCATCGCTTCAAATAAAGAAAATATATATAAACATGTATTTTCTGCTCACAGTTTGTTTCTTTCTCCGACAGAATCTGCTGCTTCTGGTCCATCTCAGGCAGATCATGTGTGGTTCTCTCCGGTTTTCCATCCTGGAGGAACAGGAGCCTGGCACTCTCGTCGGGTCACTTGGTGAACACTTCCCACCTCCGTACCAGCTCCTCACCCAGGACTACCTGTCAATGGACAGAAACACAGGCAATTTCTACACCACCGAGAAAAAGATGGATCGTGAGGCCCTGTGCCCCGAGGAGACAAAGGCAGAGGAATGCATCATTCTACTCTATGCCATTGTCAGGCCCTCAGGAGACCTTATACAGTTCCCTGTGATCATAGAAGACATCAATGACAACACCCCTCGCTTTGAAAACAGTGACATACACCTGAGGATTTCTGAAGACGCGACTGTAGGGACCAGTTTCTTATTGGATGACCAGGCTCAGGACAGGGACGCCGGTCTAAATGGAGAGCTACAGTACCACCTTGAATATTCTGATGTTCATGATAATGGAGTTTTCGGTTTAAAAGTCGAAGAAGACGGGCTTTTCATCATGCTGGTTGTGCAAACAGCCCTGGATAGAGAGACTAAGGACCAGTATCGGATGGTGCTGGTTGCCACCGACCGCGGCGCTGTCCCTTTAAGTGTTACAGCAACTTTAACAGTCACGGTGACAGATGTTAACGACAACTGTCCGCGCTTTAGCAGTGACAGCGTGAGCAGTGTCACCATCCCCGGAGACTCCCCGAAGAACATGCTGGTGGCTCAGGTCAGAGCCGCAGACCCAGATTTAGGCCTGAACGCTGCCATCGCTTATTCCCTCAGTCCCAAAGTCTCCGAGCGGGCCAGGAAGCTCTTTAGCCTCGACAGCCACACTGGGTCCATCACGCTAACACAGGACCTCTGGAGTGACAACTCCGAGGAGCTGGTGTTAAAAGTGTTAGCTAGCGGCCATCACTGCCCCCCAGCCGACACTCAGGTAACCGTATGTGTGCTCCCCAAGGCGACCCAGGAGCTGACGATCAAGATCGGGTTCATAGTGGAGCATGAAAACCAGACGATGGTGTTACCGGAGAACCAGCCCCCCACCGTCTTAGCTGTTCTTGAGCTCCAGGGTGACAGCAGCTTTAAAGGCTCGTCTCTTGCCATTGAGGGCAAAGTGCCTTTCACTCTGAGCCTGCAGAATGGCAAATATCTGCTTTCCACATCAAAGCCCCTAGACTACGAGTTGAAAAGGGAACATCAGATTTCTGTGATCGTCCACAGGAGATCAGGGGAAGTGTCTGCTGCTACTCCCTGGAGGCAGGTGCTGAGGGTAAAGGTGGCAGACGTCAATGACAACCCTCCACATTTCACCCAGTCTCATTACCAGCTAGAGGTGGTGGAAAACAACCAGCCAGGAATGCCACTGCTGCAGGTCTCAGCTTCAGATGCAGACAGCGGAAACAACAGCAGGGTGACCTACATGCTGGACAAACACACATCTACCATCTTTAACATTGACCCTGTGACAGGTCACCTGTGTGTGTCGGCCTCTCTTGACAGGGAGCAGCAGGCAGCACACAACCTCACCGTGTTTGCACGAGACAGCGGCTCTCCTCCCTTGGAGTCCGTGACCACGGTGTCCATGCGCGTTCTCGACCAGAATGACAATGCACCTGTTTTCCAAACCCCGCACTTCATCTTTTTCATCCCCGAGAATGTGCCGCCGTTCTCCCAGGTGGGAAGGGTCGGGGTGACCGACCCGGATGAAGGGGAGAACGGGAACACTGAGCTGCGTGTTGTTAGCAGCAGTGGAACCTTTGTTGTGGATAATGGCCAGGGGACGCTTCACACCAACACAAACTTGGACCGCGAGACAGAGGGCCACTACGAACTCTACCTGCTGGCCAGCGATCACGGGCACCCGGTGGCTTTGACGTCCAGTGCCAGGGTGACTATCTTTGTGCAGGACATCAATGACAACCAGCCCAAAGTAATCCTTCCCAGCAGTAACTCCTCATGCCTGACCGTCTCGCCCTCTGCTGTGGCAGGCAGCACGGTGACAAAGATCCATGCCATCGATGAGGACTCTGGGCTGAACTCAGAGATTACGTACACCGCTGTGGCGCCAGAGTCGGGGCAGAACAGCAGCCCGTTCCAGGTGGACTCAAGGTCAGGGAACATTACCTTAGCTCAGCGGCTCCTACAGAAGGACCTGGGAATGCATCACCTGTTCATTGTGGTGAGAGACGGGGGGAAACCAATTCCTCTCTACAGCACCGTCTGGGTTAATCTGCTGGTCAACGACAGCATGGAGCCCTGCCACTTGGACAGGGCCCCCACCTGGACGGGGACACAGCAACTGGCTCAAACCCCCCCAAGGGCCCCCATGTGTGAAATGGAGTCTCCCACATCTGCTCAGCTCACTATGTTGGCCGGCGTGGGTTTATTGCTGACATCCACATGTTTGCTTTTGGTGACAGTCGTTTTATACCTGAAACAGAGGAGAGGAAGAGCGCGGAGGAAGACGAGCGGGCAGATTGAGGAGAATAACATTCCACTCAGGCACAAAGACAAATATTACTCCGATGAATAACGGAATAAAAAACAAGCGATGTGTAAAATCCTTACTCATACAGTGTCGAAGATGAATACAGCCTGTGAAATAAATGTATTCTGAGTAATTGTCGAAGGCTCCTTGCATTTTAATGATCAAATGTTGAATTATTCAGAAAGTGTGTGCAAACATTTGTCAACAGCAAAAATATGTGGAAATAGAGTCGATCCATTTTCCGATAAAGATCCCCGTCAGCTACCAGGAGAGTAAATAAAAAGTGATCTGATAAGTGAAATATTGGAAGTTTCTTGTAGAAATGTCAAACACCATAAATTGACGCTGGTGATGCATACAGTATGATCCACACCACGATAAAGCGCATCATAGCAAACCATTGCTGAAACACCAGTATTCTCTTTAGGGATTATAAGTGCTGAAGCCAGTGGAAGACTGACGTCATGGTCTGCTAAGTGGATTGGGCCTTTGTCAGATTTCTAACTGGGAGTGATGGGGAGTCATTCATTACACAAAGGGGTCTAGCATTCCTCTGGTGTGATGAGAGCGTTTCCGAAGAAGACGCTCCAGCTCTGAGACGAACGCGGGAGGTGGCCAGCGGGTGAGGACAGGTGAGAGGCGACGTGTGGGAAGGGACACCGCCATCTCAGGTCACCGCCTCCCACCTGTTACCTGATAGCGCGGCTCGTCACCTGCTGCGTTGGAGCGCACCCAAAAATTTTGGAACACCTAGTGTGCGGCGCTCAGTAAGCAAACGGGCTTGTTTTGATAGCAGATGTTTGGAGGGAAATCACACTGTGTTCAAAGAAATCTTTACAAAAAGGCAGCTGCTCTCATGAGCCGCTGATACATTTGTATGCTGGAGGACAATGGAGATATCAAACCAAGTTAAGTGATGCATTTCAAATGAGTGAGTCAAGGATGAATCGATTTTCACAAATCTGCGAACACACAATTACAGAAAGAGGATGCATTAATTGCCTGCGTTTGCAAAATACATTTTTTTTTATCTTGACGGTATCATGAGCCATCGAGTGATCCTTTCAAGACGCACCTGCGCTGGAGAACAGGAGGGAAGCCGGGAGTCGGAGTCTGTGAAACACAATGTACAACAACCTAGTTAGTGCTCGACAAGGCTTGTACAACGCGAGTGGTGTCTCTCTGAGGATTTGCGAGCTAGCAGCTCAGAAAATAAATAATCGAATAGCCTTGTACTTTGAGACTCACTGCATTAACTCAGAGGAAATAAAAGGGCCCCGTAACAAAATTACAAATTAAAGTAGCCTCTTAACATGAGGAATTACAAATCCCATTGGATTACAGTATGTGCACATTAATATTGAAGAATGGGACATGTGGAGTTTTTCAATAGAGACATTTTGACATTAAAGAAAAAAACTGATACACAAAGTGTTTTTTACTGCATCTTGTTTAGAGACAAAGCTGATTTTTCCTCTACAAATGACTGGAACTATGGAATTCTGTTAACTGACTGTCGATGGCAGGAGAAAGTCTGCCATCTCCTGGACACAGACGCAGCTAAACCTGGCTCTTTTGGTGTGTGGCCAGAGGGTGGAGATGAATCAGGGTCTCTCACTCTGCAACAGTCAGGTCGCCTGAGATCAGTGATGTTTCCCTGCTCCACTCACAGCACTTTTCATTTTTTTTCCCTCCATCTCCGGCACAATCGTTTGATAGTGGGTTATGGGGTTGCATGAGTTGACTTGGACAAAGAAAAACCAGCTGGCACTGAACCAAAACGCTCGGTGGATTTCTTTTTTCTAAAATACACATCCAGGATTTTATGATCACACGAAATAACAATCATATCCAATCGAAATACCAGTGATTTTTCATCCCTCAACAACCCACGTTAGAATTCTCTATTTTAATTCATTTAGAAGTCGAGTCATCAACAAATTCATGTTCTGTGAATACAAACTTGAAGCTTGCATTTCTTGAAGGAATATCCAAGGGCCAAATAGAATTTAAAGAAATAACTGATGAAGCTTATATTACTTTTACCACCTGGGATGTCTGATCTTTCCTGTTCAGTACAATGTAGAGTCGGATAAAACATCACTAATTATTGCAATATTCACCAATATCTTACTTTTACTCCTACAAAACCTTTATGAAGAGATGGCCTGGACCAAGGTTAATCCCTTTGAAAGACAAATACATAGAGAATAAACAGAATGTCATAGAACTTTTTTATTTTCAAGTTTAACGTGCTTTCCTTTGTAAAATATCCTTGTGCCCTTTTGTGGGATGTTTTTAAAAAAAATGCTTCATGAGATTGTTATAGACTTGTCGAGCCCAATATTCCCTGATGCAGCAGTCTACTACACTAATAACTGTGCCTACAGTACATTTTGTTTGATTACAAGAAAAATACAGACTGTCATATTAATAAAGAATACTGCAGCTGATGCTACTGAAAACACTTATTGGAGGAGGAAGGGCAAAGAGTTACCTGCCTGCATTATTGGCTCAGTATTAAATTCAAATATATTAAAATCCATGTGGACACGTCTCGCAATGCACGTAGAAAATGTAGAAAGTAGACATTTGTGATGTATGTAGTGGAGCAAAGGTGAAGTATCCTAAAACAAATCTACTTAGATACACATGAAAACTTACTCAAGTAACAAATTATATGTACTTAGTCAAATGTTTATGAGCACGTTTGAAACCACAACCTTCACCCAGGGAGCACGACTCTGTCAATATACTTAAAATAATGTATTATTTATCTTGATAATTATCGCCCTATTCATCTCTAAGACTGCCAAAAGCACATATATGACATTTCCTCATATGTGTGGAGCGCATCTCCTGACTGTCCACATAGGTTTATAGATGCTGTTTTAATCTCACAAATCTCCTCCACTGTTTGACACGTCACAGCCATCCTGCGTCATTCATGAGCGGTTCCTCATTTGATTTTATTTATAAGGGTAGAAATAAAAAACTTAAAACAGAGGCCCTTGGTGAAGCAGGGATTGAAAGGCCCTGCATGGCTGTAATGACCAGCTCTTAAAATAAGTTAGATTAATTTACCATGGGAAGAGAGAGAGAGAGAGACTTTCTCCCTTTTGAATTTGCATGAATTGCAAGTTGTGCTCTCTCTCTCTGTCTATGCGCGTCAACAATGAACTTAGTACATTTCTACAAGCGCAGGAGCCTTGAACTGCTCATTATTCTCTCCGCCCTGGGGCCCATTGAACAGAGACATTGTTTCTTTAAGATCGCGCTCGCACTCATCGACGGGTCTGTCCATTGTTGAGGGAACAGAAAGCGAGTTGAGGTTTGATATCCGGGGGCCGGAGGACACTAAGATTGCGCATATCATCATCATCGTCATCCTCATCATCATCACTGGAGCAGCTGCAGAGGAGGCAGCCAGACACAGTGAAATCACCGACGGGTCGTGAACGCATCCTTCCTTCCAGACATGGGTAAGAAAACCGCTGCTTCTAGAAATCCAACTGTATTAGTTATTAGAAGACCTGTTGTTTCCAGACGTGATTCCATGGGACTGCACGAGACAGCGTGAGGAGTTACAGAGTTTAGTGTGAGTTTAGAGGGTGTGTGTGCTGTACTCACCGGCTGATGCTCCCTCCACTCACATGTTGAGATTTATTTCATGCTTCACCAGGACACAGTTTCTTCCAGAGGAGCCTGGTCGCATCTGCTCTCGCTCGCCATCCTCCTCCATTTGTTTGAAACAGGAGCAGCTTGACCTCAGCTCTGGATTTTCACCAGAAACTCTAGAAACCTGTGTTTTCACATGAGCTGCAACTACACACACTGTGAGGTCAGGGCGCGTGAGCTGCTGCTGTCATTCATGAGTTGATTCTTGGATACAAGGTGTGTGTTTGTGTGTAGGAACGCGGGCACGTTCTTAAGTGTGTGTGCATGGCTTCTCCGCGTCCACTTGTTGTGTGCGTGCATGGAAGGTTGGATGGTGGCCCTGAAGTGCAAAACACCAAAGCGTTGAAAAAAAAACAAACCCACAGCGGTTTATTATGAAATACAGTGGCAAATAAGTTAACACAATGAGCATCATACAAAACACAAGGACAAATCACAAAAACATCAAAACACAACCACAAACATATTTTGTTAAAAGGACAGACAGGGCTTTCGTCCAATCAGCGACAAGCCCTGACCACTAGGTAAACCTACATTTTTCGATTAAAGAAGATGTAGTCGTGGTTTGTTTAGTTATTCTTTGTGTTTTAATTTTTGGCAGTTGTTTTGCTGTTGTTTTTGTCCCATTTTCTCTATTGCTATTGTGTATTGTCTTGCTCTTTGTGTTTTGTGAATTGTATTTGTGTTTTGTTATTTGCTGCTGAGTTTTTCTTATTGGGTCCCATGTCTCGCAATCTGCAGTTGTGTATTTGGATCTGTCTTTGTGTTCTATAATGTGTCGCTGTGGCTTGTGATACGCCCGGTGTGTTGAGCACTTCAGGGCCACCGTAAGCATGTGTAATTGCCCTGCTTTAATTAAGTTCCTTTCTAATTGAACAATACTGAAATTAACTGTGTGTTATTAGCTAAACGCCCGCTTCCATACTACAGTTAAGTTGTCTGATGAATGAGAGTGATCAGAGACTGCCTGTCTGTCCCTGTCTCACACACACACACAAACACACACACGGCCATGTAGATGTGTTCAATTAAAGAGCTTTCCATTTGCTCCCACTGCCATCTGTGTTTACTGTAATGGTACCAGCCGCAGCCAGTCTGCTCCCTTTTGTGTGTCTGTTTGCATGCATGCGTGTAATGGCAAACATGCACACATAGTTGCATTGTTTGTTTATAGATGATCTTTTTTTCTCTCTCTCTCTCTCTCTCTCTCTCTCTCTCCATCCTCTTTCAGCGCAGACAGCTCCCCCACTATCACTTTCTTGTCCCTGCGCCCCCTCAGAAGGAAGTCTGTGTGTGCGACTGTGCGTAAATGTGTGTGTCAGGCATGGAGGTACCTCTGGCCTTTGTTTGCGTGACATTGGTGGCCCTTGTATCCCCATGATGCCGCGGGACAAAGCCTGTTGTCTCTGCGGTCACAAAAGCAGCCTCTCTCTCTCTTTCACTTTGTCTCTCCTCTCCGTCCTCCCCCTTTTTCTCACACTGCCCATGCTGGGCGGTGAATGGAGTCAGGGTGCGAGCCGGGGTCAGAGCAGACACGTCCCCGTGCCCTTGGCCCTTGGCTTCCATTCAGGCAGCACGTGACTCTGAGGGAGAACGCACAGCTTTACCAAGCGAACTAAAGTGTTTACAGCTGCAGTTCAAACCACAGTGAGGAGTTGTCACACCATCACTGTTTCTTCCAATGCCTGGTAAAGACTTTTAGAAATAAGATCTCACCTAGGTATGTAGGTAGTTCCAGTTTTATGTGCCCAAGTTTGAAGATGTCCATCTCTGGACATTTCTGCCATCCCCATAGTTCAAAGGAATTTCATGTGCTATTCAAACAATTGAAAATGAAATATGGGCCAACCTCATTGTACACTTTGTCCATGGGAACTACTTTCTTCCAAAGCAGTGATCACGATCCAAGGTCCAGTTTAACAGGAAAAGGTTTTTTGATGGTAGCG
The DNA here is from genome assembly GCA_038501795.1 of Pseudopleuronectes americanus. NCBI lineage: Eukaryota > Metazoa > Chordata > Actinopteri > Pleuronectiformes > Pleuronectidae > Pseudopleuronectes > Pseudopleuronectes americanus. The sequence goes on from CM076723.1 coordinate 10,859,291, forward strand.
ATTTAATATTTTGAGCAATATCGTAATCTTTGTCACTTTATTCATTTGTGGATGCACTGAAAATGAAAGTTTGACCACTGTGATAATCAATTGTATTTTTTTGTTTACAATAACACAAATGGTATTTCTGTGTAACTGCTTGGCTAGTGTAAGGATGTATTGCTTTTCTCAGCTTTACAAAAAAAAAGACATGACTGCCCCCCAAAAGTGAAGTGTCTCAATCTCTCTTGTGTCTGGCTGCAGTGCCGATCATGAACCCTGTGTCCTCCATACTAACGGATGGATGATTGGCAGCTCAGACAGACTGGTTGATTGGTCGTGTGTGTGTATTGATGGGACAGCACCATAGCAGCCCCACACCATGATTTCTCCTGCACAGTCACTGGCTCCAAATGTGCAAGATGGAAGCTTTAATAGCTGAGATAATTTAGCATAATTTCTGGATGGCGGGATATTCTTTGGTTTGGGCTGTTAAAAAGTCAATATGGGTTGTGAGAAACTGGTGGACATTTCATAGATTTTTGTGGATATTTCTAAACATAACAATTTATGTTTATCAATACTGAAATATAGTAGCAAACCTAGTGTAGAGCAGCGCAGATAAAAATACTAAACAAAAACTGTATTGGGTAAATCTCAGAGCGATATTTCAATACCTTAGCAAAAGGAACCAACGCTAGGGTCTTATTATTGTTGTTATAATTTGTACTCTGCTGTGCATAATTTGTACATTTTAATGGAGTACCTTCATAAAGCATCAGTTAATAACGTGTCCTGACTCCCGTGTTGCTAACAGGTTGCTACGACTGCTGTATGCGCTGTTTGGGTGGGGTGCCGTATTGCTCCCTGGTCGCCACACTGTTGTGTTTCTCTGGCATCGCCCTCTTCTGCGGCTGTGGGCACCAGGCACTCACAGAGACAGAGAGACTCATCGAGACTTACTTCGCCCGCAACCTTCAGGACTACATCACCCTTGCCTACATGTGGGTAGTAAAATTGAGCCTTTCTGTCATCACAGTGACATCTTTTTAATCTCTCAAATGGGCTGTAGTCTCCTATTCTGAAGGGCTTTCTGTAACCCTGAATTATCTCTGTTTTTCTTTTCCCCATATTCCTCTCCTCCTCAGCATACAATATTTCCAGTATGTCATCTACGGCCTGGCCTCCTTTTTCCTGCTCTACTGCATCGTGCTGTTGGCCGAGGGCTTCTACACCACCAGCGTTGCCAGGCAAACCTTCGGAGAGTTCAGGAGCACCATGTGCGGCCGCTGCCTCAGCTCCTCGGTGAGCGGGCCAAGTAGAAGGGAATGGAGAGATTGGATGGGATTAATAGAAATATCACTCCCTGGTGGGTGCTGAGCTGAACATCTTAAGGCTGCTGAAGAACCTTTGGGGACATTAAAAAGATAAGCGTACAGTGTGTTTGAGCGGGTTTGGAGTGGGGGTGGTGAGCGAGGAGAACGGAGCGTGAGATAATAAGCCAAGCTAATAAGAGGGAAACATAAATGTGTTCAGTAAGTGAGTCATTGCTCCGCTGCTCATTAAAAACACTCTCCTTAAATGACTTGCGTGCATCAGTGTGTTATGATGACACACCGTAATGTTCATTCTCCCTTCTCCGTGTGCAGTTCATAGTGATGACATATGTACTGGCTGTGCTGTGGCTGCTGGTGTTTGCCTTCTCCGCCCTGCCTGTCTACTTCTTCTACAACATGGACGCCACCTGCCACACTATCGACGTCCTGACTGAGACCCCAGCGAGTATCAACCAGCTCTGTGTCGACGCCAGGCAATACGGTATAGAGATACCCTTTTATGGCCCTGTGGGTTTCTGCCCTGTCATATGAATTCTGTTATATATTCTATATTTTTGTCTTATTGTTAACAAATCCCATGAAAACTCAAAGGCCAACAACAAATTGATCTTAATACTGGAGATGTGCTGACACACTTCCTGATACTGAGTGCTGATCTGATACCAGTGCATTTAAGAAATGACTTGCATAACGTATTTTAACACCTGAAATCCTACTAACGCTGTAAGAAGTGATGGCCTGGCCCAAGGTTAAACCCCTTAAAAGACAAATACATGCAGAGAATAAACAGAATGTTTTAAAAATATATATATTATTTTAATTGGTTTTGATAGGTTCAGGGAATTTGTGGACAGTTTATGGAAAGAATAACTTTATAGCTGTGTCCTTTTACTGCCTCTGTACTGAATAGGATTAACGAGATGTTTTTTTCATTGTCACAGGGCTCCTGCCGTGGAATGCAGTGCCAGGGAAAGCCTGTGGTATGACTCTGTCCAATGTTTGCAAGACCAGAGAGGTAAGGGACCAGGAAGTAAATCACGTTCTGACACGAAGTAAAGTAGACGCGTTATCACCACTCAATGCAAATCTCCTCCTTTCAGTACCGAACGACCTACGACCTCTACATCGCTGCCTTCGCTGGAGCGGGCATCACTCTGCTGGCTCTGGTGAGTGATTACGCTTCAGCCGGGGTCAGTTTTACAGCACATCGTCCAGAGCAGGGCACAACAATAGCGTTCTGGCTCATGTGACTAAGTGACGCTCAAAGTGTGGGCGGCGAGGCATCTCAGGCCTCCATGACTGATGATGTCTGCACTATCGCCCTCTGTTCGTCTTCCTCAGCTGATAGGAACATCATAATAATGCTGTAATGTCTGGGGCTTTCCAGTCATGTAAATGCCACAACCATTGTACCCGCAGCTCCATGACAGGAGTTGGTAACTGGATGATATGCAGCCGTTTATTTTTTATATTTCTGGATTTATTCTGCTCTTCCCTTCTTTCCTGACACGTCCTGTCTCTCCTTCTCCCTCCATAGCTGACCTATACTGTGTCGACCACCTATAACTTTGCGGTTCTGCGGTATCACGGGAGAAAGGGGATAGGTGCACGGTGTTAGGCTCGCCAGCTTCCTGTCTGCTCTGTCACTTCTTCACCACCAACAAGCGGCTCTAAAGGCAAAAACAACAATTCTCTACTTCCACGTCCTCCTGCATGGGGCCACCTGTGGTTATGGACTATGAAATCCTGTCTCTTCTTTGTTAGATTTTTCATTTCCCTTGTTGTAAACATTATTTTGTATTTCTCTTTCTTTTTTTTGTATACATTTGTTTTTTCTGCAGTGTTTCTTCATTATTTTTCAATTCACCAAACATCTTTGTGAATCATTGCTTTCGTTGCTTGCTGAGGCGAGTGTCTCAATTCATTATTTAGTGAAATAATAACACCACACTAATAAATTAACAAGTGCAAGAAATAACCACCAACTGGCAACACATCTGCAGCTAGAATGCAGCTGTTCCGGAGAATGGGGGATTATGGGTTGCCTTAGCGACCGTCCCTCACATCTGGTTGCCACGGTGGTAGACGAGCGTGAATTTGCAGTCTCACGCTGACCTCAGGACTTTTCTCACGCGCTGGAGAAAGGCCTCAACAATTGAGTCATGCCTGTTGTGAGAGCTGGCCAATCAGGATCCAGCTCCGGGGGCCACCTGCGCTACTAGTCTCTGCCAAGGGTTATATTACACGTCAAGGGAGAGGGTCGCCTGGACAAAGAGAGGGTTAGACCTCTCCAAAACCCACAATGCAGCTCTTCTGCTTGTGGGCAGCAACCACACACACACTCCACACATCCACAAGCTGCCGCCTGACCCCTACCCCCGCCCCTGAATAATGGAAATCATAGATTCAGATTGGATGAAGAGGCAACTGAAGGAATTTCCAAATGCTCTTGAATAGTTTCTCTCTGACAAAGGGACATAATTGTTTAGTTCTGATCTAGAAAGGTCAGAAATTGTTTCTCAACATTTTGAGACGGCGAAAGCACTAGGTGCTAACTTATCAAGTAACTTTATTTTATTAGATGCAAAACAATATAGTTGAGGTGTGACTCCCCCCCTGCGTGACAGAGGTACTTTTAGGACCCCTTTGTTTTGTCTCTAATACTTTTAGGAGTTGTGTTGTAGTTATTGTATAATAACAGTTTTTACTTACTTTATCTGAATTTACTTTTGCTTTTACACTTTTACTTAAAAAATGAAACATTTTGTAACATAATCAGTAGATTATTTACTTTGGCCGAGAGAGCTCAACACACTGCAAATTAAGAATTTGCATACAAATGGCAAAAACACATGTATATTAAGAAAACAACTTCATCAATTTGACAACACATTCCAGAAGTTCCACCACCACTGACGAGTAGCAGAAGTAATTGAAGTCTGCTACTGGTCAGTGGTGGTGGAACTTCTCAAAGCATTGAACCAAAGCCAGGCTCATCACTTTTTTGGGGTCCCCTGGAAACAGTTCTGGTTTAGCTTATTGTAGCGTGTCTCTGTATTTGCTTATTTTGTGACTTTTTGCAGCGCACGTATCATCAAATTATTGAAGTCGTATTTCTAATTTACATTTATTCCTATTTGCATGTTTACTTAATTTGCAGTGCATTGAGTTCTCTGCCAACGTAATTGTTCTATGTGGTGGAAGTTTTACCCAACTCTGAATGGTGGATTTGTCAAGTGACAGCTGCTTGCTTAATGATTACTTTTTTTTGCGTTGGTAATGTTTGATAATAAAAGGAATATTCTTTCAATTATTTGCGCAAAATATCTGTTTGAAGTACATTTGTGAAAGTCTGTTGCAGCGTTTTAACTAGCGCGGCATCCTTGGCTTCCTGCCTCATGTGGGGGCCAAGGTGTTTTGTAAGGTGTTTTGTATTCTCTCCTCTTGTGTCCACAGGTGCACGGTTGCGTGCACTTGGCAGTGTACCAGGTGTACCAGAGGAAGCTGAGGCGCAGGGTGAAAGAGGAGAGCACGGGCTACGAGCTGTGTGGGAGGCTGCAGAGGGACAGAGGGGGGGGTGCTGTGTTCTCCGTACCCCGCAGTCAGCCCGGAAGCCTCCTGACACCTGATGAGCTGATCATCAAAATAATAATGTTTTGTTTTCAACTTTGTAGTAATTATTAGATCGATTCCCTTTCATTGTTAAGTTGTAACATGGTACCAACGCAGTTATGTTTCTTTCTTTACAATGGCTGAATATATCATTAAGTTGAGATTTAAATATATGTATTTTGAAAAGCAGGCAGGATGATAAAAACAATTCTGTCTCGGGTCAGATTTCACAGTATGCAGTGCATGCTTGATATCCTTATTTAATGAAGGGAAAATAAACAGTGTTCACTGTCTCCTGGGTCGCACACATACTTGGTTATTCAACAGCATTCAAGGTCAAAAAAGGTGCATTTTGAGTTTTATTGAACTGCAAAATCCAGAAATGCTAATTCATTTAGACATTGCTGCTTATTAGGGGCTGAAATTGAGGCCTTCTTTCCCCCTGATGGTAAAGTGACTGGAGAAAGGTGGAGAACTTAAAGTTACTAATAAAACTGAGCGACCTATTTAAGGTTTTAAAAATAGTTTAAAAGTGGTTTTTGTTTCCAACTTGAAAGTCGTTTTTTTGAAGCCGTATGCTTTCATGGATTTTCAAGGCATCAGAACAAAAAACAACAGACAAGATGGTATTTCCTTTTGGTATGCCGCATGTTTTTATTCGTAGCCAAGCACTGGAGGGTGTTCAACGCTTTGCCAGCATGTTGGCACAACCCGGTCTCATCCTCCGTAGTGCAAAAGAACAGGAGCAAGGAAAGTCGTCCATTAGTTCAACACAGAATCAAGACGAACAGTGGAAACTTTCACTCAATCGCACTCACAGGACGAGGGTGAAACAGACGTTCACTTTCATTTTGTACAGAATTATAAAATGAATGCCCTTCTGCAATTTACATAAGCCAATAATTTAGACAGCCCAAAGAAATTAGATTTTTACATTCATAAATATTACAGTCACATTTAAAAAGAAACACTGACATGAGACTGGGTTGCAGTGATATAAGACAGAAACATGAGAGCAACATACTAGAGCAGTAGAGTAATGCTACCAGCCGACTGGTTCTCAGGTTTGTTCCATTTCAGGTAAACACTGGTACGCTACATTATCTGAACAGGTTATAAACTGAAATGGTCAAAAATATAGTAAACAGACAAAGTATTTTGTTCGATCCAGAAAACATTAACACAGAAAAACGATTTCAACTAAAGCCCTGATTTTTTTTTATTTGAATTGATTTAGCTCACAGCTCCACTTTGTCAAAATGCCATAACCAGTTCACAGTTAATAAAACTTTCTCGTAAGCTCAATCACATCTTATAAAACCTTTTAACAATGAACATATACTCGAGCTATTTACCCACATTAAAAACAAAGAACCGTGCAATAAAGTAAATAAGCCTGTACCTGATTGGACCAAGTTCCTTTTCACAGTGAAACTATTGTAATGTTCACCATTAGTCAGCAGTCATATGGAAATATGACGCAATTTTTTTTACTTGAAAGGCAAATAATGTGCTACACAAACTAGACAATCGCATCAACACAACATAAAAAAGGTATGAGAACGTGGACCCATAATGAGAAACAATGGTGACTTTGTGCATTCAGACAACCAAAAGATTTGATCTTATTTATGCAACAGGTTTGGTTGTTTGAGAAGATATAAAATACTGTTCAAGGAGCAACTGAAATACTGAGAAGATCCTATTGAAACCGTCTGTAACTCAGTTTGAATATTATTTTAAAATAACACATAGGCAAGAAACACTGCCCCCTGGAAAACAGCAGCTAAAACCAAAGGTCCAAGTGCACCCGTGGTAAATAAACCGGTCTGTTAGAGGAACACTGAAATAAAAATAAAGTACCGATCAATTTCATCAAGTTCATAGAAAAGTCAGATGCAAGTTTCACACGTTGCTGTATGAATGGACAGGAGAGGCGACGCACACATTAGTAGTAACGTAATTATCATAGAGCTCATGCTATCTCACATTCATCTGAGACAAGGAGTGACCGGTGTGACAGCACAAGGTTTGTGTGTGTGTGTGATGCTTCGGTTATATCAGTGGATTCTGTGAACTGGTAAAGCTGAAGGACTGCAACGTGAGGTCCAGCCACGCGACCAGCAGAGGCAGACTCAGGATCACAAACATGCCATGACTATGAAAATAATAATAACCTCACCTACATATCAGGAAACAACAACTTTCATCAGCCGCTGATCCAAACCAGATGCCTTATGCAAATATCAGATGAATAAACTATGAAAAAAACATTAAAGGATGGAAATGTGCTTTATAAGGTCCATAAACATAAATCAAGAAGTGAATAAGGTCTGATGTCTGGCCTGTAGATCTGGTGCCTGCAGCTACACAGTGAAGGGGTCGACTGAATATTGGCTTTTTTTGCATTTTAACGATTATCAGTCTCTTTTTGCAAATAAAAATGTGCTTCCTGTTTGTCATCAACACTTTGTGGTCTCTAGCAATGTCCCGCCCACATCACAGATTGGTTACACATCACAAGTAATAACCTATAAAACTGAAGGTACATACGGGCAAGAAGAACCTATAGACTAGAGCAGCTGCAGTGACCGCTCCGAGCTGTTAGAGGAAGGTAAGGCAGAGGTTGCGACATCACTTAGCTGAAGATGCAAAACCATCACGATCTAATTAACGAGTTAATTTGTTGATCCACCCAAGTGACACTGAGCAAGAGAGGGTGAGAGAGTGAGAGGGAGCCATCGCTCAATAACTTGTGGAACTGAACACAGAGTAATCAACTGGAATTAATGAGAAAGTCAAAAAAAAAGTAGAGAGCTATAAGTGCTTGAGCAAAACTGTTTAAATGTAGAGCAGGTAATTAACACTGTAATGAAGAAAACAGAAGAACACTGAGATGAAAACTGTTGTTACCTAAAAGAGATTTTACTCTGGGAGAGTTAAAGTAATTAAATAAAGTTGGCATAATGAAAGTCAGTTGAACTCTTCTCTTGGTAAATATTGATGAGTTACATTTTAAAAGGAGTATGGGTGAAATAATTACTTAATCTTAAATGATTAAACTAGAGATCATTTTTAGGATACCAGGCGTATGTGCATCGAGATCCACACAGAGAGCAACTAATTAATCTCATTCTGGAACTTTACATCCTATCCATACATCTGAAACTTTAAAATATAAACTCAGCGAGCATTTTATTAGGTACACCTAGCTTAAACTAATGCAGGGTAATACAACAGTCTTCGAATAAAACCCTTTCCCGCGTGACACTTTTTGTCAAAAGTGATTTAGAAAGTTTTGACCTTAAGTGTTTGATCATTCTGGAGGATGTGGTGTTTGGTGATGTTTAGTCGTATTGCGTTGGACAGAGAGGCGTTTTTGTTAATTAGCATGAGACTTTATCGATATAAATGGGGTGAAGTAAAATAATAAAAACTACTGGACCACACAGCAGTTGTACCTTGATTTTCTGTAGTGGTAGTTTGTGTTTGTGTTATTCTACATTTAGACAATAAGTGTTAAATCATTAATGCAAATGTAGCCTATATATTATGTAGTTATCGGTCTTCTCAACCACGTATAATCTTTATCAGCCCTTAAAAAACAATATCGGTCGACCATTGGTAAAATATCTAGCAATCAAATGAATAAGAGCACCTGATTAGCCCGTACCCGATGTCTGAAGCAAGAGCTGCCAAAAAACAATAAATAATTCCCTTCTTATTAAAGACAAAAGTGCAGCAATCTTCCACGTACCCCCAAATCATATTGGTCATCACACTGATGTCAGGAGTTCTCAATCACAGAATCAGCATGGATTGAGAACACAGTCGCTGACAGAGAAAATGCACAGGCTCCCCAGCCACCGCTAACACATCTGATAAAAAGAGAAGGCTATGTTGTATTCAGTCCTTTTAAAACCATGTAGAATCAGCTCATGGACAAATAGTTGAGTGGCTGTGGAGTGTGCTCTTCGGTAGAGGACCGGTATCTTCTCTCTTCCACTGTGTTAATTAAAATTCTAATTATTTTTGATTAAAATAAATGCTGTGAAAGCACTCTTTGATAAAAAGCCCTGCGTCGGCAGACAAAGCTGGGTAAAAGGTTCTTGTGCAACACCATAGAAGCGGACAGAGTAGAAAGGATGAGTGTGCCGTTACCGTTTGTTAATTCAACAATCTAGACACCAGCTGAAGTCCTTGACCCCGCCCCCCTCAGAGCCGCTGTATCGTATCCGTCTCATCTTTAGTGGATACTGTTATCAGTACCTTGTACCTACAGCATGTGTTCCATAAACAATACATGACTGGCTCTTTAAACTGCCTCGGGCAAGTTTCAGCCAGAGAGGTTAAAACATCGTGGATTCACACCTGACCAATCAGCAGCAAGACGCCCTAGAGGCTTTGCGGTTGCCATGGAGATCTATAGTACTACTCAGTAGTGCATGGTCGTTCTGGTCCTCAGCAGCAAGAACCTCCCTGACAGCTGCCTCAAACGCAGCTGTGACATTAGTGTCATCCTTAGCACTGGTCTCAAAGTAAGGACAGCATCCGCTCTCCTCGCACCAGGCCCGGGCCTCGTCCGCCCCCACCACCCTCTGCTCCATGTCTACCTTGTTGCCAAGCACCACGAAGGGGAAGCGCTCGGGGTCTTTAACATCTGAGTAGTACATGAACTCCTTCTTCCAGCCACCGAGGTTCTGGAAGCTCTGCAAGTCATTCACAGCAAAGGTGAGCAGGCAGCAGTCGGCCCCGCGGTAGAAGGGCGTGCGCAGGGACTTGAAGCGCTCCTGACCCGCCGTGTCCCAGATCTGGAGAGTGACCAGGCGGCCGTCCACCTCCAGATCCCTGTTGAGGAACTCCACACCGATGGTGTGAAAGGACTGGGAGTCGAAGCGGTCCGTGACATAGCGGTTCATCAAAGAGGACTTGCCCACTCCGCCGTCCCCCAGCAAGATCACCTTCAGCAGCAGGCTCTTCCCGCTCATATTGCCCCTCCTCGCTGGGTTACAGCCCTCCACACCAGGTGGCAGACCAGGGTCGATTTAACCTGGAAGGAAGAAGACAGGCAAAGACACTTACAATCTAAACTGAAGCAAAAATCACCTGTTGTGAAATGAAAGTGTCTGAATTCTAAGAACAAAATACCACACACACTCAGGTTTTGACACTGCTAATTGATTCAGTAAAGAAAACCTGTCCTTGCACCATTTGAACCTCAAATGAACCTTTCTGCCAATAAGTGACAGATGTGTAATGGTTGACCAGTTTTAGAAACACAGTGACAGGGGTGAATGACCAAGATGTCTGCCAAAGGTCTCTGGCTGGGTTGCTGGAGACCCAACCTTGTTCTTTGCAACATGATGCAGTGGTTTTCACACATGATCGGGGGGGGGCCTGACTGGAATGAAATGCGAGCCATAGTGTGGGGGATGAGCATTACAATGCTAAATGACAGCCTGGATATTGTGAGCTACGTATCAGGTGATGTGTGAGTCCTACGCCACAGAAAGGAGAAGGGCGAGTCAGGATCAGACCACAACAACACACATGCTGCAGGATCAACTCTCATCAAACTGCTGCGTCGATGGTTCCTGTGACACTGAGCCCCCACTGCTTCATAGCAGAAGTTCACCAGGAACCAAAACATTAATCAGTTTTCTAAATACAAACTTTCATGCGACATGACATGAAACGGTGTCACTGTGTGGCGGCTGTAGCAACAAGCCCCGCAGCCGAACTAGCAAAGCAAGCCGGGGCTAGCCCGACGGCTTGTTGACATTCCAGTCTGACCATGCTAACCGTTAGCCTCGGTGGGTTGTGCAGCTAACAACATGTTTGAAAGGCCCGGAGAGGAGCAGAGCAGCCGCCGCTGCAGGGAGGAGACGTGACGCAGCGAACAGAAGCGACAGAAACACAGAAACACGTCTGTCCACTCACCCGGTCCCTCGGTGAGGCTGCGTGCTGCTGTGCCCTGCTTCTGACTGACGTGACGTGCGCGCGACCAGCGAAGGAGCTGCACGTGCACGGCGTACAGGCAGAGGCGGGGTCCTAAAGTCCGACAGGTTCAGCACCCCTTCAAAACACCATGACAACACAGTGTCATGGTGTTAATTAAAGGTCCACTGTGGCAGATTAAGATTAAGATACATTTATTTATTCCAAACACATGCACAGACATGCACAGACACACTCATGCAGTTTTAGGAAATTTATCTTCTGCTTTTAACCCTTCTGGTGCAGGACACACAGAGCAGTGGGCAGCTATGTATAGTGCCCGGGGAGCAGATGTTGAGGGAGTAAGGTGCCTTGCTCAGGGGCACTAGACAGGGTAGGGAGAATCCTCTTGGATTTTTGGACAGATCAATCCAGGTTCGTCTTTTGTTTTTACTCCATGGAGTTGAATCAGAGTCGAACCAGAGACCTTTTCTGCCCATAGTCCAAGTTTCTAACATAAATTTTATATCAAACAATTCTGGTGACTAGTGTGTTATATTTAAAGTATACAAATTGTTGTTTTATTTACCCTAGAATGGGCCCTTTATATTAAAATACTTTATATTTACATCAGCTCTTATTCTTTTTCTATTTAATATGTTATACAAATAAAGAAATACAATCATAACTCTCAATAATATCTCTTAAAATGTCTGTTATATTCTGTGACAGAAACAAACTGAACAAACTGGAGCTGTTTATCACACAGGTATTTAGCTGCACGTGACCTGTTGGAGGCGCTGTTGGACACTACGATAGTTTGCGACCCAAAGAAGAATGAGACGAAGAAGGAAAAGAGCAGAAACGTAGAAGAAGAGTCCAGCTGTTTGCTCCCGCTGTACACACATCAGCATCTTGTTGTCATCGCTCGACGGGACCGATGTTTACGGAGAATAACGGAAGAAGTTGTTGAAGAATAAAGAGAAACAAAACTTGATGTGTTTACAGCCGTAATAACGGTAAGAAACTCGTTTATTCACGGTATCTCGACATGTATGCGTGTTTTACAGCGCTGACACGTATGAAGTGTAGAGATTGTCCTCTGGGTGCTGAACAAATGAAGTTGGCTTCAAGTAGAAAACATCACTTTAATTGCATGTATGATTATTAAGGCAGCTCAACATGATAAACTGAAGACTCAGGCCAACACCCATCATGTTGTTGGATGTGTTATCTCACTGTTGACCACGTATATCTGGTTAAAAACGGTTTCTGAAACCCATTCTCTGTTCTGTTCACCCCCCACAGATGGCAGGTAGGGGCAGGCTGGTGCCCTGTGTGTGTCTGGGGCTGTTTGGAGTCCTGTGCTGGGTGTGGGTGTCCTTCGCCTCCTTCCCAGACGAGCGGGTCACCCTGGGGGATCTGGATGCAGTGGAGCGTGCAGCCTTTCAGCCCCAGAGTGCTCTGTCAGACATGGAGTTCTCCTCCATCATCGCTTCATACAGAGGCCCCGGCAACGTGGATCGCCGCAGCTAACAAGGAGCTGCCCATCATCCTCTGGTGGACCGGGGGGCTGTTCCCGCATTTCCCCGGTGACACCGAACGCATTGACTGTGCCTCGTCCTCCTGTCTGGCCACGAGTAACCGCAAGGTGCCACAAAATGTGTAACCTCTCTGCATAATGATAATCCTCCCAAAGTGTCCTGCCAGTAATTTTGAGTTTGATCTTGAAAGGTGCAGCTCTACAAGCGGACAGCATCCATCATCTTCTACGGGACAGACTTCAGGGCCTACGAGGCGCCGCTTCCTCGTCTCCACCACCAGACCTGGGCACTGTTCCACGAAGAGTCCCCCATGAATAACTACTTCCTGTCTCACGGACCGGGAATCAGGCTGTTCAACTACACAGCCACGTTTCGCAGGGAGTCGGACTATCCTCTGAGCCTGCAGTGGCTGCCCACTCTGGACTACCTGCTGCAGCCCACAGCCGTGTCCCTGCAGGAGAAGAACCGCCTGAGGAGGGGGGGCCTGGCTCCTGTGCTGTACATGCAGTCTCACTGTGACGTTCCATCAGACAGAGACAGATATGTTAAGGAGCTGATGAAGTACATCCAGGTACAGAACAGAGGAGGTCTTTCAGGGCCATATTTACTACCACTAACACCAAATAAGTGTAGTTGTTTCCACTTAACTGGTTTATCTAGATTACCTATGTGACCAGGGACATACAATTATTCAACTAAAGAAGTTAAGGTGCTGTGATAATTTTTACTTGCAATAAATAACAAGAATAACTGGAAAGGTGCTCAGAGAACACACACCTCCACCAACACCCTATATTTAATGTTAAAGAAAGTAAAAACAAGAGAAAGATGATCAGTTGATAAAACAGAGGAGAATCAAATGAAGTTACACACAAATAAAACATAGTTTATGTCAAAATTTGCATAAACACTTTGCGATTAATAATCCAAAAAAAAATTGGAATCTACCAGGCAACTAAAGCAAACTAGCAAGTTTTAGAGCAATGTGTTTTTTCTCCTTGGTGCCTGTTGGCCTCCAAGCAGCGACATTCTGTTCTTGTTGAGAGCTGTTATATTTTCAATGACTCTTCCAGTGTCTGCTGGATTGAGCCGAAGATAAAGAAATAGTTTCAGATTCTTTGTGGTAGTAATTTGGTCATGGGTGTTTTTCATTTCAATCTCACTTGTGAAAAAGTCCTTGACCCCTTGAAAAAAAGTTCACATCTTTCAACAGTATTGTTTCGCATCTTTAGTTTGAATCATGCCGTAAACACTTAAAATGTAAAAAATACAGACCAGTTAGCTCGCATGCATATGAAATATCTAGCTGAGAGTTACATGTACACAGGTTGGTCTGTGAAGGTAATAAACAGTGATGATGCTCTCAGTGAGGTTTGTGAATTCCCATCAGTGGGATTCTTATTACAAATGTTTAATCAGGGTTTTATCAAACATTTATTCCATTAAATCTTTGTCACTGTCTCATCAGTAATTTATCCCCATACGTTTTCATTGCCCCTTCATGATCTCAATTCTCACATCTCATTTATGTCTCTGTAGGTGGACTCTTACGGGAAATGCTTGAACAACAAGCCTCTACCTGAACATCTGGAAGACACGGGCACCGCCACCGGCGAGGATCTCAGATTCATGAACTTCGTGGCGCGGTACAAGTTCCACCTGGCACTGGAGAACGGCCTGTGTCCAGATTATATGACGGAGAAGCTGTGGCGGCCTCTGCATCAGGGCTGCGTTCCCGTCTACCGAGGCTCCTCCGTGGTGGCGGACTGGATGCCCAACGACCACTCTGCCATCATCATCGATAACTTCCCTTCTCCAAAAGCTCTGGCCGACTTCCTCAAGCTACTTGACCAGAATGATGATGAATATGCAAGATATTTGGAGTTTAAGAAGCCGAGCCGTGTAACAAACACTCGCCTGCTGGAGGCTCTGGACACCCGCGAGTGGGGGGTGAATGACATGAGCAAACCAAACTACCTGAATGGATTTGAATGTTTCGTGTGCGACCAGGAGAATGCACGGCTGGCAGCAGAGCGGGGCTATAGGAAAGCCCCTAAGAAGATCCAACCCCCTCAGCCTAAAATGGCCGACAACTCTCACATGGGATGCCCTTTGCCCAGCCCCGGGTACGGAGACGTCCAAGACTTACCTGCAGAGGACGGGTGAGTTTGTCTTAAAATGCTTGCGGTGCCAGCTGGGAAATCCTTCATGCTCCTGTGTGTCAACTTGAATAACAAGTTCTTGTGGGGAGACAAATCCTCCTATTTTAATTGTCTAATTAAAAGGTACTCTGTGTTGAGTCTTATCTGTTTGTATCTGTTTGCAGATGGTTGAAAACATGGCCTCAGGATTACTGGCAGAGTCTGGACCAAGCAGAGGGGCTGGAGTCTCTGATAAGACACAACGAGTCGGACCCTTCGCTGCTGTGGAAGCACATCCAAAACATGGCTGTGAGCAGAGCCAGAGGAAAACGCTGACACAGGCCTCGGTCACAGGCTGGAGAAGGTCCGATATCCTGCAGCCCATCTGTTTAAATGAGGGACTGAAGCGGAAATTATTCATTTCTGCACCTGAGCCAAAACTCTTTTACTCTTAGGAGCTGTTTAGATACTGAATTCAGCTAACGTGTTACTTTTGTCCTTTAGCCCAGATTCAATAATGGGGAAATGATGTTTCACAGGGATATATGCCAATATTTTCAAGTAGGTTAATGACTCTAACTGCGTTGCCATCGTTGCCCTTACCCTGCCCTGTGTTGTTAACGCTAACTGCATGCAGTGCAGCTGTTCCTCGAACTGCACATTCTCATGGGAGGCACATTTTCATTGGACTGGGGACG
This sequence comes from Pseudopleuronectes americanus, assembly GCA_038501795.1. NCBI lineage: Eukaryota > Metazoa > Chordata > Actinopteri > Pleuronectiformes > Pleuronectidae > Pseudopleuronectes > Pseudopleuronectes americanus. The sequence continues at coordinate 10,874,539 of CM076723.1, forward strand.
AGCCAAAGACTTGTCCTGTTTACTGAGGGAGTTCTACCCGACTGTGTGTGAAGACCATCAAGACTGCAGCCAGTGAACTACATTACCTTCTTCCCTGTTACCCAGCAGGTAGCTGATGGTTACAAGCTAAAGTCATATTCGTGTTCACAGCTGTTTCAATTGACTATGCAAGGAGAATATTGTTTCACAAAGGAATTGGATGCAAATGTAAAGTTAAGCACAGCTCCCGGTGGGAAGTCACCACTGCGTTTGTGAGGGAGCTCTCAGGAACAGCTCAGCTAATGAATTTATGTGGTGGATACTTTATTCTATCACTAACTGTATTCAGTTACATGATGCTAAAATCATCTATGTGCAATCATTTTTTAAAACATACTTTTCTAAAACATGTAACTGCTTGAGACTCCAGGACAGTCTTGTGTGTCTCTTTGGACACTAACTTTGTATGACATATTTTTTACCATGCTCATATAAATCACTTTATTTTGTTAACAAGGCATCATATATGTGAACACACTGTTTTGTATCAAGAAGAACAAAGAAAGTAAACATGTAACAAAGTAATAATCTTGCATATAACTACTCAAAAAGCTAAATCATAATATTGCACCCCACTTGCCTGTTCACAGTTATATGTAGCAAAGCATGTTGTACAGGCATATCCTTCATAATCTACTGAGGAAGATACAGCTCTCACCACCAGGGAAGAAACAAACAAACACAAGCTTGTATAACATGTTTGAGAAATTAGAAATTTAACCTAATGGAAGCAAAATAATTCATATTGTTCACTATGAGAGTCTCTTTGATCACCATAAACCACAGCAAGGTTCCAACTGAACACAGTCCAACATTTTTGCTAAAGCACAGTTCTCACTTTATATGCAAATGAACATGAAGGGAAGGGGGACGAGGATAAGAGGGACGCTGAAGAGCTCAGACAATCAGTCCAAAGCTTTGGAGTAGCAGCTCTCGCAGTGGACTTTCCCTCCGTGTAGGAACATACTGAAGAGCAGGTCTCCCATATCCTTATCACACACACCACACTGAAAAAGAATGGTGAGAATGCCATTAGAAAATGTAATTAAAAGAAACCACAGTGCAGAGCAATGTTTTTAATCCTAGAAATTCAGTCACAATTGTTTTCCGTTCCATAATAGACAGAAAACAGTTTTAGCACTAGTGACTGATTCAACCAATTGTTACATGGACTGGTTATACACAATGACTGAACATGATTTGTGTTTTAAAAAGTAAAAGTTCTATGTTCCTGGTGGAAACGCTTATCGACTGCTCTACCAATGGATAAAGAGAATAGAATCAATTAAAATTGTAATCCTTAAAAAGTTCTAAATATAAAAAAAAGCATTTAGAAAGGGTTATATACGTTATACACATAATAATCTCAAATACGTTTAGATTGGTCTTAGTTATTTGAATGTTTATTGCTATTTTTGTCCGTGTTGTAATTCTTTCTCAATAACACAGATATTAGCACGCTGTAATAAAACTACAAACAAGACCAACGTGGAACTGATAACTACACTCAGCTTAACTGTAGGAAATATTATAACTACCGACTGTAGTTTGTGAGATAATGTGGCGTTTCAAGTAGTTCCTCTCTACTAGGCTACTCTACCTCATTTTCAATTAACGAGAAGCGTGAGCAAAATGTGGCTCCATAATATTCCTTCAGATTTTTCTTAAAAGATCTTACATTATCTTCAAATTCTCTTGTTGAAACCTACATGAACCCTGAGGAAGCTTTGTGTAGTCAAATTGTTGAGAAAAGAGTTTCCCACTGTTTACAGGCTGGATTCTGAACCTTGTGTAATTTTAGTATCTGTCATTCACAAATGCTTATTTACCCCAGGGACATGTGACCATTTCCATTTTTACAGACGCCAATAAAAAGCACAGTGCATCGGCACAGATAGATGAATTACCTTGAAGCAGGCGGGATGACAGTTGATATTGAGGTGCTCGATGGTGATCTTAGCATCATCGCCCACAAGCTTTCCACAGAACGTACAGCTGGATGGCATCGGGCCGCTGGGGGAGATTGAGACAAGTGAGTCTGGCAGCTCATTCACACACATCTCTCGTGCAAACGCAGCCGCTCTGTCTGCTTCAATAACCTGCGACCGTTTCCGTCCCGAGTGAGGGAATTTAAGAAGTGTAAATAATCCTTTCATATCCCTGCTTAGCCTCCTAATGAGCAGGTTTGGTGGAATTTCTGCCCTGCTGCTTACACATATCTAGTTTCCTCAGAAGGGGAAAAAACAAGGCAGGGGGACCTTCAGGTTAAAGCTGGTTTAAAACCGGTTTAGGGAATAGTGTTGTGGCCCGGAGTTAAGTGGAGGAGTTTGGTATCAAATCATTTGACCCACTTTGAAAACATGAGCAACAGCTAAAAGCTAAATGTTCTCACTGAATACTGTTGATCGTTAAAACATTTGAAATGCAAAGAAGCTGAAGGTTAAGATGATATAGCAATCACAATACAAAAGCTGAGGGGAGGTGAGGTGATAGAACAGAAAGAGGTTTACGTTTAAGTGGAAGCTCTTAGTTAAGTTAATGTTTTGATATGAAAATGCTGAAAGAAGTCAAACTGTCATTCGATATATATTCGAGCTGGAGGTTTAATAAAAGTCTGTAAACTGAAAGAAGTGTCGGCTGAAGCGTAAGCCGCGAAAGGAATTGGATATGAACAGTGGAACTTGTGGGAAGTTGTAATTGTCGTTGAGAACTCAATACATCAGATCTGAAATTTGAAGTGATAAATTTAGCTGGTGTCAGCTATTTTGTGAAAGTGTATTAACTGAAATAACTGTTGGCTTAAGTTAAATTACTGAAGTTCATTTTTAGTTTTTAGGTAAATAAAAACTGAAAAGAGTAGAAAAGTGTTAAACTGGGCTGGAGATTCCTTAAAGGGGATAAAGCGAAAGAAGAAGAAGAAAACAGTTTGAGGAAATTGGGTATGAAAAGAAGAAGCTGTGGGAGGTTTCGATTCTCGTTAAAAACTGAAGAAATCAGATGTGAAGCGATTTGAAGCGTATATTGAAGCGCTACCATTGCAAGGAATTGAAATGTTAGTGGAAGTGAAACATAAATACTGAGAAAAAAAAAGGTAACATTTAAATAGAAATTGCTAAAACAAGGGGAAAAGTCGTCTATCTGGTTTAAACCATGTTTAGGGAGCTGTGTTATTACCTGGGGTACGTGGAGGGGCTGCTGTAAGAGTAATTGGTGGAGCTCGATGTCAAATAATCCAGCCCACTGTGGAAACAGGAGAAATTATGGATTAATCACGAAAACCGTGTTTTTCAGCAGTTTTCTGTTTTCAAATCAATGCTGTTATTTGATTGTGTAAACAAAGTAGCGGCCGAACCTATTGGTGTCATCTCTGGCGTTATGCGAGGACTCCTCTGAGGTATTGACGTATTCCTTCAAATACACAAACGGCCTTGAGCAGAGACAGTGGAAAGAACAACAGTATGAGAAGTTGAAACAGATGTATTGTGTCACTTAAAACTCAAAAGTGTAATCTAGTCAAATCCCTCACTTTTTGGTCTCGGGCTCTGGTGTTTGGACCGGGCGCTCTTCTTGGGTCACCGACCTGGTGTAGGTTTCATAACTGGGGACAAAGAGCAGCAGGGTTAGTCTCATCGTGGCTTATACAGAGGGACCCTGCATCTGTCAGATGTAACTCAGGAGATCATCATTTTCTGCCATGGCTTGTTAAGGGCACGCTGTTTAACGGCCCGTGATCTGACATCACTAATACGCATCATTAATCTGACATCTGGAGACTGATGATTTGAGGGGAAGGAAATGAGGGCAATTGGAAAGACAATGAAAAAAAATATTGTCATTTAACTTCAAGCAAGTTCAGAGTAGAGACGGGAGATGGTTGAATGTAACCTTAGATCCAGGGTTTAATAATCAACATAAACAACCGTGTTAAAACAGTCAAAAAAGATGACTGCCTTTTATTGTTGTGGCTGATAATTTCCTTCTCTTTTTTGGAAACTCCTGCAGTCATAAAAAACAAACGCTCCAGCAGTAAAAAGGAAGTGTTTTTATAAAAGTGAAAAAATCAGCAGACCAAATAGTTGAAAATAACACTCTGGAGAGAGTCGTCTCGTATTGTGCTGTGTCCGACACGAACAAAAATCATAAACTTACCGATCCATAGCAGGCTCTGGCTCACCGTGTATCTCCCTGGAAAGATAAAGAAAGCTGTATTAGACTTTTCACTGGAGGCCACAGCAGTCAATAAGCTGGCCGCGATCCAGCCAAGTGGATAAAGCTGATCTTTCTAACTCACAGCTCCAGAGGGATCAGGGTTTATTGACCAGGTGTGGTCTGTTTTGCTTTTGCACTGCGGCACTGCCTCAGCCTGAGCACCTCCTCCCGTGCATTGTAATTCATAAACAACACCTACATGCCACTCACGCTTCCCACTCCTTCTAAACTGAACAAAGTGGGGCTTCATCTTCACAAAGAAGGGAATTCTTTTTTTTTAAAGGATTTCAAAAGTTTCTCCAACCTGATGGTGGTGACGGTTGTGATTGTCTCTGTGCGTGTTTCCTCTGAGCTGCAAAACAGAGAACAACCCAGCGTTATATTAAGTCTGGCAGCACTGATGAAAAACCGTGACTGTATTAGTTATTTTTTTTTCTTTTTCAAACAAGTTGAGGAGAAGATGATTATTCTCAGAGTGAGCCGCGAGGAGCTTGTATTTAGCTCGCTTTCAATTAAATGGTTGACAGCCGTTGAATGTTAAGGTGCTATAATCACATCCTGCCAAAACGATACAAAACAAATAAAAGGGCTTTAATATGCGTTTAATGAGCTCAGCTACTGTAGAGGTACCTCTCCTCCTCCTCCTCTTCCTCCTCTTCCTCCTCTTCTGTGTTGATAGTATAGACAGTGGGGGATGTCCACCTGTCCCATGGGGAGTCGTTCTCCTTGGACCTTGAGCACAAAGAAAAGCGTGGCATTACATGATGTAGGGTGACTAATTCACAATGGGTGTTGTTGGAGGGAGAATAAAAAAAGAAAGAAAAGGATGGAAGTGGATCTGTGTGTGTCACAGTTGTAACCAATATATATACAGTATCTGACCTATTTTCATCAGCACCAGTGCACAATGTCTCATGGCTCGATGAATAGACGCCACAAAAGCCTAGTTACTTCACCCACAGTGAAAGGGAAGGAGGGAATAAAAGGAGCAGAGAGGCTTTTAACAAAACACCGATGACTTACTTTCTCTCAAACATGATCATCGTCTGTTGGTCTCCGGCTTGGTCCTCCGGTTCGGCCTCCTGGCTGAGAGGGGGCGTACAGTAAAAGGCTTTTAGCGGTGCAAAGGACAAGGACGTGGGCGCATGTAGATGAATGAACGGAAACACAGTCGGCCTCATTGTGTGTGTGGAAGTGTGAGAGGAAAATCGAAAAGCAGGTCATCACCTCTCCTCTGTGGCGGCCTGCTCAGGTGTGGTGGTGTCCCATGTGCGTGCCCATGACCGCTGAGTGCCGAGACTGAGGAGCCAAAGTGGAGACAGAGGGAAAGAGAAATGAAGAACGTTGTGACAGGTGGAGCACATTAGACATCGGTAATAATGTCCGCCGTCTGAGAAAGAGATTTCTGCAGGTCGGCGCTCGCACGTTCAGGACAGGGGGGGGAGAATAAAAGCATCATTCAAGACACAGTCACACTGCATCTAAAGACATTTCCATTTCCGTGCTGGAATGACGACTCGTTAATCATTTAGTTGAAAAGCAGTTCAATAATTTAAAGCAAAAATGGCACAATTTTCTAGTTGCATCTTCTCAAAGGGAGGAGTTCACTGCTTTACTCTGTTTAATAACCTTATCATCTGAAAGTCAACATTTAAAAACAAAAGTCTGACGTTTCTGAAAAATTCCAACACCTTTCTGATATTTTATAGCCTAAACTATTTTTACGAAAAGTACTGCTGAGCTGCTACTACACATTATTTCCATTATTGGTTCATCTACAGAAAATGTTTTTCTCCGCCAAGGAAGTTAGAGTCGTTTCCTTGTTAACAAGATTACTGAAGAACTACTGGATTGATTTCCACGCTACTTGGTGGAAGGATGCAAAATGTTTTTGACATTATCCTAATTGGGGACTGATATCTTAGAGTGTGTGACAGCTTGATTGAATTGAAGGGGTCTGTTGGGTCGTGATGAAGGTGTTTGCTCTACTGGGTGCCAGTCTACCTAGTTTTATCAATCGAAAGTCAGTAAAACAGTAAAGAACTTATTGTAGTTTCTCCCGATTGAAGCCAATAGTCCAGAATACCAAATATATTCAACATGCAGAAAATCATCACATTTAAAAGTTGGAGCCGATTATCAAAATTGTTTTCCAATTAATTTTCTGTTAAAAGCATTTTCAGATCGTATCTTCTTCTTTTTTAATTAACATAAAAAACAAATTCATCAGCACTGGAAGCCATAGTTAGTCGCAGCCTTATTTCACTGGCTTCATTTCAGATGAAGAGATAAAATCCCCAACGTACTGTGGTTCTGGACTCAGATCTTTGTTCTCCATGAACGTGGTTGGTGCGCTGCAGAAATAAGGACATAAATAAGAAATCAATGCATATCAATAAGATGCACCGTCGCCACACAGCAGATTGCTTTCTGCTGATTATGAATGGATAGCCATAACGTCACCAAGTGAAGCAGCAGTAGTAAAGAGGATAAGATGCAGTAACATGTGACAAACAGAGGTTAGAGTATAGAAAAAGAGGCATTTGCATTATCGTTCATGTACCTGTTGATGGAAATATCTGCGAGGGGCTGGAGCAGGTCAGAGGAGCTGCAGCAGAGAAAAGGGGCTCATAATCAGAAAGTGCTGCATTATGCATGGGGGAGATGCTATCTGGCTGCCTGGAAAACAGTCACAGCTCCAAACCAATATGATTACCTGTTAGGGGATGTGGTCCCTATCGGATATGGATCAAACGGATCAGCCGAGCTGAAAAACAATTTCACACTGATTTCACTCTCAATTGTCAGCGTGGCCCATCTTGTGTCGGAGGAATTCTGATCACATTGACTCATAATGGAAAGATTTAATGCAGTTTGAATGGTAAACAGGAAACACAGAGGAGAGGGGGCGGCCAGACTCAATCAAAATCCGAATGGGGATGTCTCTGACAAATGGAAAGACTATTGTGCTGCCGAATGGAGAAACAAACCTCCGTGTGTTTCAGGTTTTCTTCACCTAAACTGAACCCCGGTCGCAGTCAATACCAATTAACACCGAAGTCATTCATTTTGTCTGTTGAGTTTTTTAGATATTTAACCAATTAGACTTTTTATGAAAGACAATCAATATTATCTGATTAAGCACCTTAAACTTAATTTGATTATTTAAAAATGAATTTTTCTCACAGTTTAATCAATTATTTTAAGTAAATTAACTCTGTACTCAGCATCAGTATGGGGAAAATTACTTTTTACAAGCACTCACATATATCTATATGAATACACCGTGACACAGACATCCTTAAGCACTGGGACTCATGTGATGTGGCAGTGAACAAACTACCTCGATTCAGTAACTACTGTTGTCACTTGTGAGCTCCAGGGATCTGCTTTGTCCTCTTCACTGCACAGAGGGGAGGCATAGGGAGGGAGGTACGGATGAACGGCATGATGGGAATACAAAAAGAAGGAAAAGAGGGCAAGTAAAGGTTAGTGTGGTTCTTCTCATCCACTATTTAAAGTGCCAGTCCATTAGAACAGCTTGGAATCTCCTGAACTATTTAACAAGCAGGAAAACTATCTGAATATGGTGCAGGCTGGACGCCTCCTGTCTGTGTGTGGTCTCGTACCTTTGGTCAGTAATAATCACAGTCCTGGTGGTTACAGTGACAGTCTCTGTGAGGCTGGTGGGCAGAGAGAGCGTTAGTATGCAGTGAACCACATCGGAATAAAATGCATTTGTGAGCAGGAGCAGCTCGGAGCAGATAGTTAATTGTTTAAGAGCAGCCTGTCATCTCCCCTCTACCTTTGTGTTTCTCCTGCTGTCTCATCTGTCTGCTTCTCCTCCTCCCGCTGCACGCTGAGGCTGGCGGAGACAAAAACAAAGCCACAATACTAATCAGTACAACAATCCCTTCTATTTCCAGCCATGCAGCAGATAAGATGCAGCTTTTTTCTGTCTTCAAAGTATTACTCAGTTGCTTCAGGAAACTGTGACTCTGTCCAGGGGTTAGAATGGAACGCAGGGGCTGGAGGGGCCTGGATTTATGGATTTATTAAAAATCGTCCACCATATTGTAGTGATGAAAGTGAATGGGACTCTTTCTCACCTGCGTGTCTCTGTGTCTATTGGAATCACATCAGTAGCCAGGAGATCCAGGGCGCCGCTGGTCCTCGCTGGGTCTGGCTCACTGGAGAAAAACCCAGAACACCAAAGTCAAATACAACGTTTGTGCAGCAGCTCCCTTTAAAACTGGGAAAAGGTGAGTTAAGGTGAGGTTCCAGCTTGGATGTATCTGTGCATGACTCTGTGTTTAGGGGAGGGCAGCACAGTGGAGCAGTGTTTAGCACTGTCGCTTCACAGCAAGAGGGGTTCCAGTTAGGGGGCCCAGTTCAGCTGGGGTCTTTCTGTGTGGAGTTTGCATGTGTTTACCTTGGTTTGCCCTGAGTTTCCAAAGACATTCAGATTGGGGTTAACTGAAGACTGTAGGTGTGAATGAGAATAAGAATGTTGTCTCTATACGTCAGCCCTGTGACCCTCAGAGGATAAGCAGTGTCGAGGATGGATGGATGTATTTGGGGTTTGGGTGGGAGAGAGTTCTTCATTTACCTATCAAATCCACTGAGCAGATCCTGACTCCAACGTCCTGGGCTCTGGGGAACAGGCACTGCTGCCTCCTGTGGACTGCAGCGGTGGAGAGGAGGAGGAGGAGGAGGAGGAGGAGGAGGAGGAGGAGGAGGAGGAGGAGGAGGAAGAGGAGGAGGAAGAGGAGGAGGAGGAGGACATGATGAGCGAAGTTGGGGGATTCAGAGTATTTTTCAGAGCAGGAACAGACCGGTTGAATTAGAACAGAGGGAAATCATAGGATGTCCAACAGTGCCACCTTGTGGTAAATATTCAGAGCCTTGCTTAATTGCACAATCAGTGAGAACATATTTGTTAACAAACCCATCATCGAATGCCAGGAGATCGTCTGTCATTGGCTCAGGGATGCTGAAAACTGGAAAGGGCTCCTCGGCAGCTCTGCAGGAAGTAAGAGAGCAAATGAGTGCACCTGCTTTGACACACACACACAAACACACACACACTATATTCTTTAAGTGCCACATATGAAGGCCAATCTGGAACACCCACTTGACTGAGGGGCTTTCAGGCGACTGAAACTGAGATCTGGGGTATTTTGGTGACTACGTGTTTCCTTGCCAGCCCTGCTATGACAGGAATGAGGAAACTGTTGGTTTTTTGTACCTGCTCTCTGTGGTGTGGCTCTCCGCTGGGCCTTCTTGTTCCTTTGCCAGCTCTGGCTCATCATCCTTGAGACTACGGAGGAAGAAACTCAGATTATCAGATGGCACGTTGTTAAGGCTGGAGCACGCCAGAGCCATGGTGATGATTTTCTTTTCATGTTGGATATATAGACATATTGCTTTCATCTCTCTCTCTTTTCACTACCTGGTTGAACTTGTTGGAATGAGAGTGTCGTAAAAGGCAGCGAGCGTGTCAACTCTGGAGCTGTGAAGATGAATGGAGAACAAACACATGGTTTTTCCATCACACACGTGAAAGGAATGAGAGCAAACATACGGCGGACACGGACAAAGAAAACACTCTGAAAGCCCATTTTAACCTTGGTTTGAGAATTTACAATATTCAAACATTATTAAGAATATTTGTGCAGGCACAGAGCATTGCAGTATCCTATACTGTTGCTGTGGTAGAATAAACAATAAAAATCCTTTCCTTAAATCAATACTTTAAGAATTAATTTCTCTCTTACAAGTAAAAGTTCTGTGTTCCAACCTTTTGCTTTAGAGGGAGTATAAACATTATTGCCAGCTAAATGTACTTAGAGTAAAAAGTGGCAAAAACATGGCTCCTGTATCTTCATATATTTAACTACTCAGTAGAGCACATGCCAAGGCCCAGCAGTCCCCTTATGAAACCACTTTTAAATTCACCAGATCCAGATTTTTATTACGATGTGCACCAAACTGCACAAACTCATAAAAATCGATCAAAGGCGAAAAGAAAGTGAAATTTAAATGTCTCAAACCAGATCTGCAACAAACTTTAAGGGTTTCCACCCTGCTACCAAATTTCATGAGAAGTCGATTGACTAGCTTTTGCATGATCCTGCTAAATTACCAACCAACAAACAAACAGGTGGAAACATAACCTCCTTGGCAGAGGTAATAACTGGGCCGTTATCACTGAGTGTTTATAATGTTGCTCTTTAGTATTATCTGGTGAAGGTGTTGTAGATTTTAGCTCCTATATGAGATGTTATGTGGTTTCATTTGTATAGTCCTCTTTATAAGTAGATATTAAGTTGATCTATATCTGTAAAAATGTTCATGTACAAAGTTGCCAGCAATGAAAGATATTTGAGTTCCAGTGTAAATGTTTTTTGTCTGAAGTGTAGAGTTGGAGAATAAAATAGCAAATACTCAAGTATAAGTATAAGTATAGACTGAAGTCATTACTTTCCACCACTAATGCTGAGCTACAACACTGATATTAGTTGGTGAGAATCTGACCTTGTCATGGGAGAAGGTTTAGATTGTGGTTCAGGTTCTTCTTCAGGTTCAGGTATAGACTCTGTCGTCACTGTGAACGTTGTTACTCTAGACACTGGAGCAAGGGATTCTGGGAAAGTTGAAGTCAGGGCAGGGGACAATGGAGCAGGTGATTTTGGGACAGTTGAAGTCAGGGCAGGGGACAATGGAGCAGGGGATTTTGGGACAGTTGAAGTCAGAGCAGGGGACACTGGAGCAGGGGATTCTGTGAACACTGAAGTCAGGGCAGTGGACAATGGAGCAGGGTGATTTTGGGGACATTTGAAGTCAGGGCAGGGGACCATGGAGCAGGGGATTCTGGGAACGTTGAAGTCAGGGCAGGGGACAATGGAGCAGGGGATTTGGGGACAGTTGAAGTCAGAGCAGGGGACACTGGAGCAGGGGATTCTGTGAACACTGAAGTCAGGGCAGTGGACAATGGAGCAGGGGATTTGGGGACAGTTGAAGTCAGGGCAGGGGACACTGGAGCAGGGGATTTTGGGACAGTTGAAGTCAGGGCAGGGGACCATGGAGCAGGGGATTCTGTGAACACTGAAGTCAGGGCAGTGGACAATGGAGCAGGGGATTTGGGGACAGTTGAAGTCAGGGCAGGGGACAATGGAGCAGGGGATTTGGGGACAGTTGAAGTCAGAGCAGGGGACAATGGAGCAGGGGATTTGGGGACAGTTGAAGTCAGAGCAGGGGACACTGGAGCAGGGGATTCTGTGAACACTGAAGTCAGGGCAGTGGACAATGGAGCAGGGGATTTTGGGACATTTGAAGTCAGGGCAGGGGACCATGGAGCAGGGGATTCTGGGAACGTTGAAGTCAAGGCAGGGGACAATGGAGCAGGGGATTTGGGGACAGTTGAAGTCAGAGCAGGGGACAATGGAGCAGGGGATTTGGGGACAGTTGAAGTCAGAGCAGGGGACAATGGAGCAGGGGATTTGGGAGACAGTTGAAGTCAGGGCAGGGGACCATGGAGCAGGGGATTCTGTGAACACTGAAGTCAGGGCAGTGGACAATGGAGCAGGGGATTTGGGGACAGTTGAAGTCAGGGCAGGGGACAATGGAGCAGGGGATTCTGGGACAGCTGGAGCTGGAGTGGTTGACACCAGGTTTGGTAAATCAGTGGTGATTTTAACCAGAGAGGTGTCGGTTTGATCAGAAACATCGGGCTCCTCAGGTTCTGGCTCCGTATGAACTGCTTCTACTAACACTGGGATGAGTTCAGGGAGAGGTGTGGCCACCTTGGTGCATCCTGGCGTCATGCCTTCAAACGGGTCCTTCAGCGTCACAGACACTGGAGTGGGATCTTCTTTCAAAAGGTCCGGTAGCGGCCCCAGAACCGTCGGAGCCACTGGCTCATCGACGGTGACATCAACGGCTGTTTTCACGTTTGTTTCCGCACTGTAAACAAGACAGACGATGAATGAAACTGAACAGAAATCAGTTGCTCCACAGGAAATTGAAAGGCAGGACCTACATTCTCCTGGGTGTGGCCATCGGGGCGGGGGCGACGTATGTGACGGGGCTGGCAGGAGTGGGGCTGGGGGAGCTGACAGGTGGTGGCGTCGTGGCTTCCTCTTCGTCATCTACAATCTCAACCCTGCACATTTGCAGCCAAGCACACGTGCAAGAAAACATGCGTGGAGACGAGGACACACATTAAAACAAAAAGACGAAACACACATTAAATCAGAAATCAGACATTCACAGAATTGCCATATTTGAATATATGAGAGGGAGCCTTTACCTTTTCGCCACAAATGACACATTGTTGACGACCGGCGAGGTGTCAGCGGCTTTGTCAATCAACCTGAGGGTTTTCATCACACAGCTTTTATAAGTACAGTCATACATTCTCATTATACGTGAGTGAAAAGAGCAATTTCCTGATGGGTTTTACCTTTTTTAATGTTTTTAACTCACTTCTTTTATGATTTAAGAATCCCAGAAACAGGTTGAGCGTTAAGATTAGCATAAGGAGACACAAGACATAGAGTACGTACTCAAATTTCTTTGCAGCAGAGAGCACATAGGACCGCTGCCTGACTGAAGACGTCTTCAGAACATTGCTGGCTGCCTCCGTCCTGCGAGATAAATCATTATGATGTTAATGTTATCTCTGGGGGGGGGGCATGCAACTTCAGATTGGATGGCGTTCTCTGTGCGAGGGGGAGTCTCACCGTTTCTCCTGCTCCTCATTGCTCAGAAGGTCCTCCTGGTTCTCCGAAGTGGGCCTCACCGTGTGGGGAGCTCTGAGGGACAGAATCACAAACACACAAACCTAATGAAAATACATTATCACGCAGCTGCCAGCCACTCACCGGGAATCTTATTTGTGCACGCTCACATTCTCTTGTAGCTCTCCGAGGCTTTTTTGTTGAATAGCGTCGTTCCACTGCAAGAAAGAACAAGGAGTATGTGAGGGAATGTGAGGGGTCAGTGAGAGTGCATCAGCAGCCCCTGTGATCGCTGCTCATTCAGGTGAGAGAAGCTCTTACCTTGAGCCGTTGGTTGTGGTCGGTGATGCAGGCTTCTCGTCCAGTTTGGTGAAAATGCCTCTGAAGGACAAAACAAAAAGTGTGAATAGACATATACTTTTTTCTCTCTATAAATAATCTATGATTTCATTACAAAAGGTCCCCTGAAGTGCAGTTTTCATAGCCCAGATATTCCAGCTACGCTGTAAAAAGAAAAACTTGAAATTGCTCAGCAAATTCATGTAATATTAAGTTTCATTGGTCAGGTTTCCCTCCATCCATCATATTTGGAGGCAAAACACGTTTTTGGAAGCTTTGACCGGGTTACAAACAGGGTCTCCTGATCATTTCTGCAGGGGTTGGTATCTTCTCATCGCACCTCAAGGGAAACATGACACCCTATAGGTGAGTGTTTGGTCGTATAGAGGACAGAAACTCTGGTGCTGTAGTAATGACACATATAGGCGGCTGTGGTTCAAGAGGTCAAGCGGGTCATCCACTAACAACAAGGTCGGTGGTTCAACCCTCGGCTCCTTGTGCAAGGCACTGAACTCTAATTGGTCTCTGACAGCGTGTGAATGATGTGTAGCAGAAAAAGTCAATAAGAACCTTTTACTTTTAAGGTACAGTTTTGTAAATATAAAGTTAATGGGGATTGAGAAATACTCATGGAACAAACTAAGTCCCTGCAGCCTGGCGCACTAGAATTCTTAGTATTAGTAGTTATAATGACTTAACCAAATAACTTTAATTATATAGCACTTTTCAAAACACAGTTACAAAGTGCATAACAATAAGAAAGACAACAGACCAAATAAAAGGACACAAATAAAATAAATTTAAAGTTCAGATGAAATCACAAAGAGCTCTCTATTTAAGGTTCGCTCTGAGGTACTTCTACCAGTATTAATAAACTAATAGGTCAACAAACAAGTCAAATAAAATCAGGAGAGGCTTTTCAGTAGAGTTGTGTGTCACTGACTGCCAGGTTTATTTCCTCAGGCAGGTCAGAGCCTCTGGGCCCTGACTGCAAAGGCTCATCCGGGATTAAAAGTTCTAAATTCCAAAGAAAATCAATCCTTAAACAAACAGAGAGCTGGTGTAATGTGGTTAAAACCGGTGTTTTATGATTCAAACAATTGGTTCCTGTTTAAAGTCAAAGGGCTGAGTTTTCAATAATCTCAAGTCGTTGCAGCATTTTTGGTTCAGGCATGAACGTTGCAATCCTCAAGGCACGAGGAGATAAAAACCTGTCTGACAGTTTCTGCATCTTTATCATTTAAAATGGTTCAAAAAAAGGTAACAAGACAATGTTAGTATGAAAGATAAATGATCAGAACAAAAGATAAGATGCCAAAAAAAGATTGAATTGCCGTCGAAATTCGGAAATCTAGAGCAGTAAGTTGTTTGAGTAGTTTCCTTCCCTTCTCATCTTTAACAGCGTAGTAATTCACGTTTATAGCTTCCACAAAGTGACCATGAACTGTAAAACTTCTCTTTATTCCTTTGCTGTCTCCAAACACCGAAACACAAATGCCACCGGCCTGACGTGTTTATAATTTCATGAGAACTCTTACCTGATCAGATATCCTGACGTTGGCGCTCTAGGTTCAAAACAGAGACTCGTTATCAGCACAATCATTGTTTGGTGGCAGGTTTCACAGTGAGCTACAGAAAACTGCACAGGCGACATCAGAAACCGGTGTTTACCTCCCAGCATCGGGCTTGTTGGGCGGCAGCTCGGGCTTTGTCGGCGAAGGCAATGGACTGGTCTCGATGGGGGCTCCATTCAAACGGTTGGCCCTCACCTCTGCCACCCTGCATGGACGTACAGCCACTTGGGTTAGTCATCGCAGTGAACTTGAGAAATGGATGCGGAGGACGTGATGAAGCCGAGCTAGTCGCGTGGTCTTACCAGGGTTTCACCTCCTCCTCAGGTTCGGCCTCAGGTTCACTGGTGCGCTGGAGCCAGCTGCCATCTCCCTTCAGCTTGGTCCGCACTTTGGTGGTGGAAAATACAGCTGCTCTGTTCCCCTCTGAGACACACACACACAGACACACACACACACATCATCCACCTACACACCATCTGAGATAACCCTATAGTCTGCATCATGTGATACCATACATGATTTTCAGTCCTCCTTTGGGTTCAATCATCAACCACTTGGGTTTTTTATTTAAATCAGGGCCATTACAGAGTTTACAGTCAACAGCCCGGTGTGGAGACGCGCCCTCTGCTCTAAACCGAGGAACAGCCCATCTCACGTTGACGTTCCCATCACATCAGTCATCGTGCTCACCTTTTGACATGTTTCTTCTTGAGGTTTCTCTCCCGCCTTGCTTCTGTTGAATTTACACGCCGCCTAAAACAACGACAGAGGGCACGTTAAAGGAAAAGATTCCAACAGCGGAATGAAATTTGTCACAAGTCACAGTCACAGTTTCAAAATGTCTCTTGCTCCCTCCCAGTAGGAAGCATGTGCTCTGTAAAGCATTCCTCAGTCTCATCATTAAGACATGTAGATCAGCCTGTCCTACCACTTTCCAAAAAACAAAAGAAAATTCTTCAGTTTCCTAAATATGAATGAGGGACACACACACACACATATCACCGTTTATCTTTGCATACAAAATATACCCAGACAGACTGATTTACGAGGGTGGAAAACTACTGCCTCCTTTCACACGTCTAAATGACTTGATTTTGTTTACATTTCAAATGAACTGCTTAAAGGCAAACACACACTCCTCCAAGGACTTCAGGAGGAAAACAGACGATATTAATGAAACACTGACGAGTGTTACCTTATCTGAAAAGCACGAGCGGACTTCAGCTCATGCAAAAAGAGTGCTGCCGATTTCAGGATGCAAATCCAACTATAACTCCGGAGGGCTGTTAATTCACTCCTTCTATTGCACATAGACTCAACATCTCTTAATGTTGGTGATAGAGCAAATACACAGAGAGCTCAGAGAGCATATTTATCCTGGGTTTAACACTTCAGTAAACACACACACACACACACGACAAATGATTAATGGAGAGCAATAATGGCCTTTAAGGCGAGGACAGAGCGGGAGAGACCGCTAAAAAAACCACGAAGAAGAGAAAACACACCGAAAAATGGTGACTGATCACTTTTCACACACTCTCACACTTAATGCTGATCATAGATCATCTTAAATACAGAAAAAGGATTCAGATAATTACTATTTACATCATCACAAACGTCTGCCTACCTGTGATCACTTTCCAGCCAGCAGAGCAAAGTCCATGCAGTTCAGCTGAGAGTCAGTGACTGAGTGTGTGTGTGTGTGTGTGTGTGAGTGTGTGTGTGTGGGAGTGGAGGGAAAGTATTCCTCTGTCTGACAGGTGCCTCAGTCCCTGAGCTGCTGTGAACAAGTACGGGCGTATGAGCACTAACAAGCCCAGCCAGTCAAGGAAGTTAGACGTGGGGTGGAGCAGAGTGTTTGTCTCTGCCTCTGTGTGGGTGTGGGTGTGTGTCTGTTTGTGAGTGTGTGTGTGTGTGTGTGTGTGTGTGTGTGTGCGTGTGTGTGTGCGTGCATGCATGAAGCAGAGGTTGCTAAGAACTCACTTTTTGTTTACTACATCGGTGCTTTGTTCTCTGGGAGCAGGTAAGCGAGCGTATACCTGTCGTACAGGTGGCTGACAATCAGCTCCGAGAGCAAGCAGGGCCAAGGGAAGGGAGAGCGGCGACAAGGCCTCATGCGTAAGTGAAGCAAGTCGCAGCAACATCTCCGGTGGGAGCTCGGCTCTCACGCTCACTGGGTAGGAAAAACCAGGCAGCAGCGCACATCATTAAAATGAGATCAAGAAACAACACACACTGAGTTGGACTGAGACAACAAACAGACACAGAGACAGGGGCCCAGACACCACCAAAAACTATGCACGACAAGTCATTCTAATGATGTACTATATAATGAGAACCCACACATTTCTGATTTTATACTTAAAATAAAAAAGTTGCAGTTCTTCCTTATGTGTTTTTCTATATAAAGAAACCGCAACACTCATTAGTAAGAAACAAATAATAATTAAAGCTTTGTGAAAGTGAGTCGTGACTTGTTTTACTCTCTTGATGAGCCTTAGATAAACAAGACGTTTGCTCAATCTAAGTGTCTGTGTTTGTGCAGGTGAGAGACACAAAGATTGATGTCTATTCAAAATCTGCGATTGTCCGACGCCGTGTGCGAGAGGCCTCAGTGTGCACTCAACATGGAGTCCGACCCACCACTGGTTCTGTACAATATAAAAACAATCTCACACACGCTGAGCACACATCTACGAAGCTGTTTCAAATCACAAACAGGGTGTGGGTCTATTTCGCAACATCTCAAAAGGGGGGTGGGTGGAAGAGGAAATTAGCAAGTCTGAGATTGGGAGGTTTCACTCTGCTAAAGAAAAAAAAACCACCCTGGCAAGTGTCAACGCTCCACTCTATTATCTTCCTGGATCCCTGTCCCTGAAGGAAACCAGTCGGACGGCCTTGCCCGGTGGCTCCGACTCTCGCTCTGAATCATTTGGGTGCTGCTTGCATAGATTAAAGAACGAGAATGCAAGGTATCTGCACCTAACGCCCACCTTGTCGTCGCCACGCCAAAGAGAGGAATGAGAAAAATGATTTGACTCAGAAAAAAAAGCCAATATGCATCGAAGCTAATTAACACATCGAACGTAAGCGGCGTAATAATGAGTCACTGTGGCAACCACACGTTTGTGACATCTAGCTCACACCTGCGTCACTGTGAACATGACAGGATGATCGGATGTGGCAAAAGAGGGATCGTGGCTCGTGATGCATTTTCATTGCCCATCCCATTACTGTGTTCAGTGACAGTCCTTGAAGAGCACTCCAGTGATTTGCCTACACTGATCTAATGCCAGAGAGGCAGAGGCACTGCAGCATCACAGTGGAGATAAAAATGTGTCTGTAAAAAGTATCTTGGCCGAATGTATGTGGATACCCAACATTAGTCCTGTATTTAAATAGGAAGCATCTCATTTGTAAGTCCACTCACACGCTCATATGTACAATCGAGCAGTAAGTGATGTGTCAGCAAGTTCACGCAACAAGTACAAATCCAATTTACTTGGTGCAAGGATGTGACATGGGCATCTTTACAAAGGTAACAGATCCAGATATATGTCTTCACTTTCTTTAACATTGTGAGATAGGGGATTTGTTTTATATTTTCAAAAATGTTCCAGAGAATAATTCAAGGATCTTGATGATAAATAGAATTAATGAAGTGAGGGGGTTCAAGGCTCAAGTATTTTCTGGGAGAAATGCCCTCTCTTTCACTGAGATAGATATTGAACTTCAGGTTATTATTACACATGCTGAAGACTGTCTATAGCACCCGAATCATATCAAGATATACAAAGGGGAAGAGAACTGCTACAGGGACCAAAACCTTTTACAACATTTGAGAATCAATGCTGTTAAATACAACCTGAAATGTGCTGCTTGTTACAACATCCTCCACTCAAGAGTTTTTTTTAACCTGGCTGTGGGGATTTGACTTTATTCAGCCACTGGTTTTCAACGATAACGCCTGGCTCATAGCCGCAGTTCTCACTGATCCTAAAGATTTGGCTGAGGATGAGGTTGGGGCTCATTTCAAATTCTTCAACATAAAACGCAGAACACCATTTTTATATATGTATAGGACATTGTGTCGGGTAACTGTCTTGTTGAAACAAGAAAGGGTCCGTCACAAGCCGAATCCACCAGTTGGAAACACACTATTTGTCATAAGAATCCCTGTGTGTGCTGTGGGATTAAAGATTTTCATAACTCAAAATTTGTTGTAATGTAACATTCCTGTCTACATACTTCTGTGGGCAGGACATGTGATGTGAAGATTGTCTTTGTCGTAAAAAACCATGATCATGCCAGTTGTATGAGGAGAACAAACTTGTATTAAGGCATTTGGGTTAATCAGCAGCATCTCAGTGTGTGTACAGCACACAGGTGAAACATGAACGTTTTCCACAGTGTAAGATCACTTCAAGTGCTTTCAAACTTTTCTAATATCAGACTGTAAAGTGTTAACCAGAACAAGGACCGTCTCTGCTGCCACCTGCTGGTGAAATTCACACATGACCATTAAAACACAGTGAGGTTTGGATAAAGAAAAAAATGTCTCTTTTCTAAATTTGATTTGTCCATTCAGTGCAACCTGATCCTATTATTCTAACCACGCACATAACTAATGAAATGCACAGATTCACATATCTCCACAGTCTTCATCTCCATGGTAACGTCACGCCCCTTGTCTGAGGTGAGGGTAGCTCTGCACGGTGCGGGCGATCCCCTCCTTCAGACCCACCACAGGTTTGTAGCCCATGTCCTGCTTGGCTCGTTCACAGCTGTAGTAGTGGTGCGTTCCAGCCAGGGCCACTCTCATTGGGGTAAACGTGGGTTTTATGGACACTAGGGGGCGCAGGATGAGGGCCAGCAGCCAGAGGAGCAGGGCCAGTCCGTACACCAGGGTGTAGGGGAGGTGGTAGCGGGGAGCGGCATATCCCAGCCCGACCAGCACGTCAGACATGAAGTCCCAGAATCTCACCGGCTCGTCATTGGTGATGTGGTACGGCTGAAAGTGAAGGAGGAGATGAAAAGACCCGATGTTTGATCTTACAAAGACAGCACGGACTTACACGGAAGATGGATCCCAAAGCCAAATCTCACCAATGACAGATTGTTTGAAATAAGACTTTGGCTTTAATCTTCACTTCCACTCACCTTTCCACAGATGGGGGAGTCGGCTCTCAGGCGCTCAGCAGCCAGGATGTGTCCATGCACCACGTTCTCCACAAAGGTGAAATCCACCAGATTTGACCCATCACTGAGAGAAATGACATGAAAGAGAAATACTTGTGAAGAATAATTTAGAACACAAGAATCAACTGTCCCTCTGCACAATGGTGCAAGCTATGGGCTGAATAACTAAATAGATGGAATAGAAAATACTTTAATGTGTACTTTAGCCAGGACAGAAATTAGTCTTTGCTTACATGTACAAGAAGTGCTTTAAAAAGATAAATTACAAACACAGCCTGTCACATCCAAACAGACATCTCTAAGAGAAACATTTACCTGATGTAAAGAGGGGAAAAGGGGATTCAAGTGAGTTTAGAAAAAGGTTTCAGAGATAATGAAATGTCATGAGATTCAAATCCACACACTGACTGATGTTAGAATAAATTAAACAGACATCAGAAAGTCTTTTTAGAGCCTGAAGGATTTATGAAGAAATTAATCAATATGTGCATTATCAGCGCTTATGTTTGCCAATATTTTCCAATATGAAAACTTGTATTTTACTGAATAAATAATGCACATTTATGTTTACATTAAAAAAAATGTCTTAATTCAACCTCTATATATTTGGTTGTAATTCTCTTTTTCCTTTCTCTTTGCTGTTATTAATGCTAAAACAGTTTATGTTCAAACTGTAAAATATCAAGCCTCAATTACATTTCTTTGCCATAATCATTAGATAATGATATATAAGGAATCAGTCAGTTTTTTAAATATATATACATCCGCATCAGAAATGCTTTCCTCCCCAATATTGCTATCAGCTGTTAAAAAATATCCATATCGGTGAGACTGCCAGTCACAAAGTTAATGATGCAGAGGAGCTTTTAATATTTGTATTGAAAGAACAGCTGGAGTGTCCCCATCAACGCAGTGAGCTGATAGTGACTTACCCAATGATGAACTTCATCTTGCCCCTACGAGCCGTATCCACCAGGATCGGAACCAGCTGTGGGTCCCGAGGGCCGAAGATGCCGTGAGGCCGGATGGCGACGGTGAGGAAACCCTTCTCCTTGTCACAAGCTGCCAGGACCAACTACAGAGACAGAGTGCAAGAGTGAAGGTGAGGAGGCAGAGGACATAAATAACAAAGGAAGCCAAGCTAAGATGCAACCATTACTAGGGATGTTGATATTATGCAGTGAAATTAGAATTGATGCTTTTCTCAAAAGGTAGGATAAAAATCCCTAATCAAAAAGCATCATGAGGATCTAGAACTCCACTATCACCTGCTGGGGTCGGTCTAACCACAGTGATGTCACCAGTCAAGTGAAATTACCCCCCCTCTTACTTTCTCTTGCTCGATCTTGGTCTCCGTGTAGTAGTCGATGGGCTTCTTAGCATAAGGCAGGTCCTCTCCTCCGTTCTTAATGTCTGTCCCTTCAAACACCACACTGGCACTGCTGGTCAGGACCAATTTCTGCCAAAAGCAAACAAGTATAGAAGTTATTAAAAACCATTACAAACTAATGGAAGTCTCAGATCCCCTTGGCTGCCTCACCTGTACTCCAGCCTCAGCACAGGCCTGGATAACGGTGCGTGTGCCCTTGATGTTGACCGTCTCAAACAGTGCACGGTTGTCACTGCCAGGGGCCGGAGACGCACAGTGGAAGACAAGGGACACATCTCTCAGGGCCGGCGCCAGAGCCTGCAGCAGCACAAGCACACAGAAGAGTCATGGGTCAAAGAATTTAAAGTCTTGTGTGCTCATTTGAAATTGTAATGCAGGTAGAAGAGTTATCTGTATAGTATCATAACAAGGAGGTTATGTTTGTCTGTTAGTGAGCAACATTACACAAAAACTGCAGGATGCTTTACCACAAAACTTGGAGGAGGGACAAGGTAGGTTCAGGATAGAACCCATTAAATGTTGGTGTACAAGGTACTAATAAAGAAAATGTTTATTACTGTAATCCCTACATTTCACAGTATTAATCCTTGGAGTATTGAGATATCTACATTGGCCTAGATAGTTCAAATAACTGCAAATTAAGAAAACCCAGGCAAACAGAAAAAACACGTGCACATTTTTAAACTACATCAAATTTTGATGGATTCTGAACTACAGCCAGGTTCATCACTTTTTGGGGGGTCCCCTGGAAACTATTGTTTTCGCTATTTGCAACATATGTGTCGGCAAATTCATGTAGAAGTTTTCATTTACGTGTTTTTTCCTATTTGCATGCGTTTTCTTAATTTGCAGTGCGTTGAGCTCCATTGGCCACCGTAGATATTAGTATGATCAAATATTTGGTGGATAATACGGTGAAGTATTCGAATTTGTATTGAATTTGCACAAACAACTGCTTACATTGTTGTTTTACTTGATACTATAACCTCTCTGCACTCACTACCTCTCTCAGGGCCCATCTACTTTGACTATGTGCCCTTCTGGTTTGTGTTGCTACAGAATCATACAACCTCAAGACATTAAACATGGGTGCGTTTGATTCATTGCGTGGTGTCAGCCCGGTGCACAGGGGACAGGACGGTGTGTTACCTGCGGGTCACACAGGTCTCCCAGGTGGAAGGTGACCCCGGGCAGCTCGTAGCTCTGGCGGATGTCAAACACGGACACGGTGTAGCCTCGGTCCAGCAGCTTCTCCACCAGGTGCCTGCCCAGGAACCCGGAGCCCCCGATCACCGCGCAGCGCTTGTTGCCCTGCAGTGGCGGACGGGGCAGTAACAGCATCAACACGTGACAGGGGGATACACAGCAACTTGAAACCAGATGTCAGGAACATGAAGTTCCTCACGCTACTCACCGGTCGAACCCGTGTGGCCATGAGGAGCAGAGGTGAGCAACAGGTGAGAAGAGGGATCGAACCACCGACACTCTGAGGGGAGGAGCGTTTCCTCCGCAGCAGCTTGGAAGGAGCAGTTGTACTGAATATACAACACACACATAAACATGACTTTTAATAATGATTCATCATAATGATTAGATATGAATGCTAACTTTAAACAAGCTGTGGTCACTCACCTGAAGTCCTGACAGAGAACGAGCGTCCCGCGTGCAAACCGTGCACCGTGTGTATCAGCTGAGTGAGGGCTGCCCTGTGATTGGTGGAGCCCAAGCTCAGCACGAAGGGGACGTCCGCGAACAGCCAATTGCGTTCCGGGTACGTCAAAGAACGCCACAATTTGAGCCAATCAAGGATCACAAGCTGATTCTAAACACTTCCCAGCTAAAATACCACACCCCCTGAGTTACATATAATATTGATGGTTTTTCCAGCTGCAGTTTTGTCTTCTCGTGTAAACTACAGAATATAAACCTACAGTAATATCAGTCTGATGGAGAATAACGGTTTATGTTATACTGTTTTCATTTCTATTCATTTGATATTACTCGTTGTATTGCACTGTAACAATGTTTAGAAAAGTGCTATATAAATAAAGTTTATTATTATTATCATATTATTATAATAGGAGGGATGACAACTCCACAACACATGTGTTGTGGAGTTAGACCTAATAAAGTGACCACTGATTAGATATCACAGAACATGTATGAGAAAGATAACAGATATTTCAGATGAGTCTACACTCACAGAACTGTTCTACACGAATAAATTGACTGGGTAAAGAGCTTTCTTATCTCCCAGCTCTTTCCAGATAACTGTTTAATTCATTCGTCTCATACATTAGTGGCCAACTCAGTCTTTGGAAATCAGTATCTTACAAAACAAGTCATTTCACAGCTCACAATAAAAAGGACAGTGGAAAACAAGATGAAACCCATATTTGATATAAGATAAGTCCCACAATGTCAAGGGTCAAAATAGGGACAAGTTATAAGTTACAACCAATACGTAAGTGTAAGGAAAATAAAAGAATATGAAATATATCAAATTTGAATGGAATTAAATTAATATATAGCGTAAAGGCAGGATAAATATGTGTAATGTGAGCATAATGTCCCTGATAGAAAGATCCACTTTTATTCCTCCAAATCGATGTACTGTGCAGTTTCCACAGTTGATCTCAGCTGGGCACTCAGGGATCTTTGGTTTTTAGACAGATTATTTACTAAATCTTTTTCTGTACCTTATGTGTTATCATGGTACAAATACATCATCTTGGTTTCATCCATCTACCATTTGTTTTTTTGGCAAACACAAACAAAGGTTTAACTTTAAATTGTGAAAATATTGTGATTATATTTGTTTTCTTCAGACGTGATAATGTCCCTCTTGGCAGCAAGGGCAACATTATATATTAACTATTTATGATGATGATGATGATGATGATGATGATGATGATGATGATGATGATGATGATGATGATGATGATGATGATGATTATTATAATAAGTATTATTATAATGCCTCTATTAACACAGTGTATGGATGAATTGTGTCCTTTTGACACTAGAGGGTGTATTGAGGCAAATTGAGTATGAGCATATGCAGCATTTATATAACACGATATATTTTGCGCATAGATATGACAGAAGCAATTCCCCACTATTGATATTCTGTTTAGCCTTTTATATTTCTGTGGTAGATTTAATACCATTCTCTGCACCACTGTATTTTCTGATCGTGTCCTGAGCCCCGTGATTTCCAGCAGCCAATCGTCTCTTTGCCCGACTGGTGCGTTTCATTTCTACTCCAGCTTGTGCCTGTGGACCCCGCCTGAGCTCTAAAGCTGACACAATCCCACCCTGGGCTCTGTCCCCTGACACACAGGGTGAGTAAATCAAGCACCCAGACTCCATCGGGCAGCTGGTCCACTGCAGGCTACAGCTACAGACGCTCATTTTCTCTCTATTCTATCCGCTGCTCCTGAGAAATAAGCAGCAGGTTGTTGTTTGTCTTCTTTTGTCTTGTGTCCACTGCGGTGACTGGATGAGTCAGAGCAGCTGATGTAAAACAGACACCGTGTCCTCATCTCCTCCACCTCCCTAAATGACAGGGAGCCTTCATCGCCCAGAGGAAAACATTGATCGTTTACTAGATTAGCAGTTTCTTCTCTCAGTCAGTCTAATACACACAGACACTGATGGTGAGTGAACATATCTCATACTCTTATAATAACCTAATTCTGTTGCCATGGTAGTGGATGTTTAGATTAATCCTTATTCTGCTCTATAGGTTTTGGGTAATTGTTTTTTTTTCTCTCTCCCAGAAACCTCTCTGATTGTGATGTCATCATAGATGTGGTGATTCAATATTTTCATTTTTTTTATTGTACCTGTTCCTGTGTCCACATCAGGCGACCATTGCCAAGAGACCCTCCCTGCAGGGCCCAGTGCCCCCTCCTCGTAAGAAGACCACCCCCAAGGCAGAGCTGACCGAGGAGCAGAAGCAGGAGATCAGAGAGGCCTTCGAGCTGTTTGACACTGATGGCTGTGGATTCATCGATGTCAAGGAGCTCAAGGTGAGAAAATGAAATCTAAAGCTCTGACACTGGACACGTTCAACATGTGTCAGGGAGAGATCAAGGTTTACTTGTGTGTTCATGATCCTCCAGGTCGCGATGAGAGCTCTGGGGTTCGAACCGAAGAAAGAGGAGATCAAGAAGATGATTGGTGAAGTGGATAAGGAAGGGACAGGGAAGGTCTCCTTTGTCAACTTCCTCAGTGTCATGACACAGAAAATGGTAACGTATCTATATTAGGTATTATAATTAAGTGAAATACAAATTTGATTAAATCAGTTCATTTATATAAGCCCTCAATGATCACTTCACGTTTTCATGAAAACACTTGGTAAACAGCAAAGCATTTTACAAATCTGAGGTAGATCAATCATGTGTTTTAGGATTGCATCAATATGTATTTACTTTTGTTTTATTGCTATTGATGATAATTATCTATATTAAGGCCCAGTCCTATCTGACAAACACAAACTCACACTTCTTATGCTGATGATGTCATTCTATGTTGTTGTTGTTGTTGTTGTTTTTTTAACCACTGCACGGCTGCAGAAGAGCAGCTCGTGGTAAAGTCGATCTCCCTCTTCCCTCTCAGGCAGAGAAAGACTCCAAAGAGGAGATCCTGAAAGCGTTCCGTCTGTTTGACGACGACGAGACCGGAAAGATCTCCTTCAAGAATCTGAAGCGAGTGGCCAAAGAGCTCGGAGAGAACCTGACAGATGAAGAGCTGCGGGTAAGAGCGGTTAATGAAAGCAGCCTTCACATGTACCAACACTCCTACTCAATGAAAACAGACACTGGTTTTTTTTTACTCAGGATATAATTTCACAATTTTATTCAAGGTACCGGGACATTTCATTTTAATTTCATTTAATGGCGTCATATCTGTACATGGTAACTTTGTCAGTCGTATTATGAGGGAAACACACTGATAGCCAGTTAGCCAGTCGACTGTCTCTATTGGTCACTTGTAATCATTATCATTCATTGCTGTTTGCTGGGTAACATTAGTAAAATGTTGTTTTCTAAGTCGCACAGATTTTGTATTTGCCTTGGCTGTAAAGACAACAACTCCCATGACCCTAAGCTGCATCATGATATCATCACATCATTAAGCCTTCAGTTATTGTGATCGACAGACTCTTAGCGGCCGAAGTTACAAACAGTGCCTTTAAAAGTCGGGACTGTTATCTTTTTATTCCTCGTCTTCTCCTCATCTTCATCTTTATGTTTTGTGTCCGTGAAGGAGATGATCGATGAGGCGGACCGAGACGGGGACGGAGAAGTCAACCAGCAGGAGTTCCTGCGCATCATGAAGAAAACCTGCCTGTACTGAGGGAAGGATCGTTGATAGAGTGTAGAGGGGAAGAGCGATGATTTTACATGTAATGTTGCTCTTGCACATATATATCTATAACTCTATCTTCTCCTTCTTTTTATGTGGTGCCATACATTGTCACTTATAAAGGTTTATATGTCATGATCCACCGACACACATCCTCCATTTATTCACATCGCATTTGCCAAAAACAGGAAGACGCTCTTTCTGTGAAATGCTGCAAATTTTTACGAAGAACACATTTAGTATGATAAAACGCTTGAAAAGTTATTCAAGGAATTCTTAGTGCCTGCCTCAACACCGTGATGACACAGAACCTTCCAGTGCTTTTATTGACAACACAAAGTGTGTGGAGCAGGATTCAACCATCTGTACGATGCTTGATGTTGCTCTGTTGATTTGTAATATGAGCGGGTGGGTCACTGCTGACGCCTGGAGCGTGCTGTCTCACCTCAGTGCTACCTGTGGATTTGTGCCTGTGCCTCTTAAAGGGTCTGATCACAATCAGGGAAGCTGCCCAAACCTCTCTGACCTGCACACCTCCCCCACAAGTCTCATTATCTTTCCAAAACGTGGTAGATTGTTGATGTGTTGTTTTCTTGTAGCATTGACGTTGTGTACATCTTGATGATTGTTTTGTATGATATAGAGTATGGTGCATATACAGCATATCAGTGTTTAATATACAAATTAAATATATTGAAGCATTTTTTCCTGTCTTTTGTATTATTACTGATATTAATATTGTTTCTTTTTTATATAAATCCAATGTTCATTGGTCGACAGCATATATGGTAAACAATAGAGTAGCTGCATCATTTAAATAAAAGTCCTTAAAGAATGACTTTGCAATGTAGAGCAATGATTCTTTATCAAGGATATATGGGACTCCATTAGAACAACACAAAAAAACTGAAAAAAAGTCAAGAGAGAACATTCAAATGGAAGATTTAATAATTACATAATGAATGTGATGATAAAGAGGGGTTTAGGAGGACTGTTTCACTTTAACTCTCATAGTTAGACTATGAGGGTCCAAGTTTTCCATAAAAGTGTGTATCTGATTTCCCGAAAATTCAAGTTATTACCAATCGTGTAAGAATGAGACATGTTACCATCATGGAGTTGAAAACATTATGACCACAAATCAGCTTTGCGAGTGTGGGGGTTTATCCTGTCCTTTATTTATTTTTGATCTATTATAAAGTCCTTAACGTTTGCAGTGGTTATCAATATTTGAACAGCTTGGGTTTTTATCTCAGTTTCCTTTTCTTATCACAAAAGCTTGATATCATTCTGCTGGAGTAAACACAACGCGTGTTGTTTGTCTTTGAGATGCAAAAGCAGCACAGGATGATGCTGCGACCTTACAGCAGCATATCGATACCAGCTATTCAAACTGAGTCAATTCAAAGAGTGATGCAGTGAATGCGGAAAGATCCCTCGAGCCGAAATGGAATAAACTGCTCTCATTCAGGCGCTGCAGGTAAAAACTGTGAAGTCTTTGAAATCAGATTTTATGTCTAAGTTAAGTTGGGGACTTTGCACATGTGTGCAGCCTGTCGTATCCGCTGCTGCAGCTCCCGTGAGCGATACCCGTAGACCAGAG
This sequence comes from Pseudopleuronectes americanus, assembly GCA_038501795.1. Lineage (NCBI taxonomy): Eukaryota > Metazoa > Chordata > Actinopteri > Pleuronectiformes > Pleuronectidae > Pseudopleuronectes > Pseudopleuronectes americanus. The sequence goes on from CM076723.1 coordinate 10,903,012, forward strand.
GGATGAGGGACACCCCCAGGTTGTAGGTGATGGTTGATGCTATATCCACAGCATCACTGTGCAGGTGTGCAGGGATCAGGTAGCCTTCCATGACCACAGGAACTGAAAAGAGAAGAGTCTGGACAGCCTGGAGGGTCAGCGTCACCCAGGCTCTCTTGGAGCAGAGCAGCCCGGCGTGCATGTCCCTGCAGAGCAGGCAGAAGCATCCCAGGATGGTCAGGGAGCAGAGAGGCAGCACCACAGCGCTACCCAAGGTGCAGTAGAGCAGCGCGGCCGACGTCTCGGACAGGCAGGGCATGACGATGAGAGGGCGACAGCGCTGAAAGGAAAAATTCACCTTGATGTTGCTGAGGCTGATTCCCAAAGCCACAGCGAAGGCCACAAACGATACGGCCCACATGGCTGTAACAGCTGCTCGCTTCCTCCGTGTGCGGATCAGCAACTCATAGCGCAGAGGCCACTTGACAGCGACAAAGCGGTCCACAGCCATGGCAGTGCTCAGCAAGAAGTCCACCTGGGCGACAAGAAGAGACATTAGAGTTAGATGCAGCCCTCACTTTGTCCTGTCAGAGCAGACAGGCTGTTTGGGACCACAGTATTAATCAGACTAATACAAACACTACTAATACAATGTGGCCCAACTGTGGGGATTTTAACCTAAATGTGACCTTTTATAGATGTTTAAAATGTCTTACTCTTATTCACTGGGACGCCCCTTTGGTCTTAGTGTTCTCCTCTCCACAGTATTGATTATTCATCATTTGATATTATTCTATTTAGAAATTCACTTTGGTGAAGCTGACCCCATGAGAACGAACAAACGTGAGTCTGTGCAATAACTGAAAGCAGACAGAACCTATCGGTGAGCAAAACAGAGACGTGTCTGCTGTCATTCATCTGTATACCATTACAAATAATTATTATTTCCACAACTGATCTGAATATTCTTTAGGTAATAAACGGTTTTATTAATAGGTTATAGAAAAAAAGTGTAAAATGGCCATCAGAGTTTTTTTCTATCATCTAACCAACTGTAAAAAACAACCAGAGTTAAATTTTCAACTTATAAAAAGCTGCAGACTATCCTTAATAAAGTGTAAATCAACACATTACAAACCAATGAGCAGGCCTGGTAAGCCGCAGAGAAGATCAGACACTCGGTCATCGACATCCCTTCTCTGGATCTCATAAGAACCGCTTTGACTGTCCAGAGGAGCTGCTGGAATAGGAACAGAGATGGACAAAGAGCACACTCTCGTCTCAGGATTAACAGGAGCTCTATAGACGTGCTTCCATTAAATAGAACGGCTCAGACGTACTTGGAGGCTGTCGCACAGCAGGAGATGTGCGAGGAGCAGGAAGCGAGTGTGTCTGAGGAGGGACGGCGAGCGGGTGATGACCCAGACCAGGGGAAGACTGAGCATGGTGTTCAAGCTGCAGCTCACACACATGATGACCATCTCAATCAGGTGGTAGAGGCTGGAATCCATCTGTGTCTGACTCGCCAGGGTCGACACATTGCAGTGGATGTCCATGACGGAAAGCTCACCGTGCTCCGCTCTTCAGATCCTCCTCAATCTGTACAATTTTAAAAGCGCTAAATTCAATTTGACCTCACTGCAAAAGGGAAGAAAGATGTAACACACTCACCATCATTTCTGCTTCAGACACAACATGGTGCAGCATCACACCGGCTTCTCTCTCAGAACTGGTTCCATCTGCATCTTCCTGTTTTACGTCAGCGGTTTTACATTTACAGTTTCATCATGTCAGAAAACCTGAGATCTAAAACCTCATCAACGCAGTTGTGTGTCAACAGCTAGTGTTTGCTGTAAGGATTGTGTTTGCTTATTCATACAAAAGAACTGCTTCCTACCTGTCAATATTTGACTGATAGCAGACGAGAAGTCATCAGAAACAACTCTGTCCCCGTTTCACCCAGACCCACCCACACTGACCTTAAATATTAAAAGAGGTGACCCCGGACAATAAAAATAGATTTGTATTGTATTTAGAAGTTCAAACATTCTCTGTAATCTAATCATTTCTTTGAAATGCTAAATTTCCCTTGCAAGGACCACGCAACACAAGGTTGTGGAGGTTTGAGATATTGGATGTTGAGGAAAAAGGAACGGATGTTGAGAGAAGGGGACAAGGTGAAGATGTGTCTGATAGGCTGGTGTGACAGGATGTTCTGGACAGGATGCTCTTCCCCCCCCCGAGCTTATGATTCCCACAGTCACTACTTAGAACTAGACATGCAAGAAGTATTTACCAAACTGAATAAGAAGGGATAAGGGAAGAGAGGATGAAGGGATGAGGTAGAAGGGGGAATGGATGAAGGGAAGGGCAGCTTGAGAAATGTTAGACAAACAGAGCGTGATGGTTTGACTGGTTATATGCAGGCTTGACAGGTCATTAGAGGTGAGTGAGGTGTGGCCCTGAACCTTAGTTTACTAGTCAAGTAGATAAGTCAACCACTTCATGGGAGTATGAGCCCTGTAGACTCTGCCGACACTGTATTCATCTAACATTGTTTAACTTTAACAGATTAATAATTAAGAGTTTAGTTTAAAGAAAACAACCACATTGCTTATACATGCAGATTTACCCTACATAAAGATGTCAAGAGACCATTTAATGTACAATCAGAGTTGATATTTATTTAAAGAGTCCATAACGAAAATGACAAACTGATCAAATATTAAAAACACAAAGGGATCAGACTGATCTCCAGAATATATTAGTCGTCATGATGTGACACAACCTCACAAACAGTAGCTGGCTCAGTTTCCTCAGTTCCACTTGCTCAAGTTAATAAATCACACACAAACAAAAACAAATACGACATAGAAAAGTATAAAAAATAGATTCAGTATCAAAAATCACAGCTGTTCACTATTGTAAAACTGGTTGACTGAGGTATTTGAGAATCTGAAGAGGTTTGCTTTGATTGTGCAGCTCAATCCACATTTTAAGACAAATTCATCTCATCTCAATTGATCTCAGCTTTGACTGAGTTTAGTCTTTGAGGCGAAGTCGGCACTGAGCTTACGCATCACCTCCGCGTGGCTTTGTCCTGCTAGTCCCTGTCGAACAGTCCCATAATTCTCTTTGACAAAGTTGGCAAAAGGTGCAGGAGCGCGCGTCTTGAGGGGAGTCAGCAGGACAAGATTACCTGTGCAGAGGGCACACGCAAACCTCTGGGTGTCCAGGGACTTGGAGTGACGTCCGATACTGTAAAGAATCACATAATAGGAATTTTTTTTAAGTGGAAATTTAAACACAAGTCTGGGAAATGCAAGATTGATATCATCACTTACGTATTCTGGCAGCGGGTGCACTGGTATTTGAATTTGTACGTGATGTCGTAACTGTGGCAGCGGGTGACCATGGGCAGCTCGGGATGCGCCAATGTGGACTTGCGTGCGTAAAGTTTCCAGTAGCTTCCGTGCCCGTCCCTCACGCCATTAATCAGCCACGTCGCCGCGTGACACATCTCGTGAATCAACGTGTCTCTAAGACGATCTGAGAGGCACAGGAAATAAATTAAGACTGAAAATTAGGATGTAGTGATTCACATTTTTACAGTTAGGGAATAGTAAAACAGACGAGGTTTATTTCTTCAGTCTATCTGGGTTAATAGAACATTACCTGCGGAATCACAGACTTTCTCTGACAGATCAATGCGAGCGTAGCGGCTCCCCCCACCTCGCTCCTGCCCTGTGACACAGTAACCAGCCGTTTTCCGCAATTTCTTATTCCAGGTCACTGACATATCAACAGGGAGCTGGAAAAGTCATGTCAGGAAAAGAGAAAAAACAACACATGTAAACAGAGAAGTTAAATAATGAAAAATACACATTTAAAATCAGATCATATTTCTAAAAACAAAAAAAAGGCCAAACGTCCGTCTTCACCTTGCTGTCGAATACACTGGTGTTGTACAGCTGGTAGAGTTTCCTGGTGAGGTCCTCCTTGCTCTGCTTGAAGCCCCGGCCATAGCTGGAGCCAGGGTTTGACAGTGACTCCAGGAAGCAGCCGGGGGTTTTACACAAAGTTACCCTGGAAAGGACAGAAAGATCAAGGTCAAACTGAGTGAGTGACACACACAAACGTTGCTTCACATTTAAACACTGCAGATACATATGTCAACATAAGTACCTGCTAATGGGGCCGTGTCTGGGCTCTGTCTGACTGACCATCGGCTTCAAGATGGTGGATTTCCCAGGTGCTTTCACGCGCAGAGGTGTTTCCCCCAGTGACTTAGAAGCTGGTTTTGTTCGTGCCGTCACCGGAGGAGCTAGCAAAGGAGGCTCCTTAATGTTCTCTAGATTTAAAACAAAACTCAAGATGTGAGCTTGGGAAGAGTGTAGAGTCCAGCATAAAAAAATAATAAGAGTAGTTTTCTTCCCATTTTGAATTTCGAGAATAAAGTCAAAATGTCAAGAATAAACATGAAATCTCAAAATATAAGTGAACATTCTATCAAACTACTGTAAGACCTTATGACGGCCTCAATAAAAATGTGTGGTATAGATGAAGGAAAATCAGACAGTTACCTTTGGCGTTCTTTGGGGAGCATGAAGTGCCAGGGAGTTTGTTTTTCTTTTTCAGCCTCTCCAACAACGATGTGAACTCCTCCTCCGAACTCTCCGACTCAACCAGCACGAAGGTGCTGTAAACGTAAACTTAGGAGTGCCCAGAGATGTTGGAGTTTTGGGTGGACGGAAAGAAAAAGGAGATGAGACGGGGAGCGAAGGCAGTGATGGAGCGATGTCGTCTTCATCGCGCAGGAGAACATTATTCTTGGTGGCTTTCGCCGGCGGTTTAGGTTTTGAGTGACGAGTTCTCCACGTGCTTTTGACCACGATGTTACCATCATCGTCGTCACTGTCACTGACAAAGACAGGGGAGTCCCATTGAGACAGTGGTCTCCTCCGTGGAGGCTGGGCTGCTGGAGTGTTGGTCTTCTTCGGCACTGAAATACATCACCATTATACACATTTAGTTCAGTTCTTTGAAATACAGCATCACCACTGAAAGCATCTCATAGGTCTCACCTTTCAAAGATATTTTTGTGTCAATGAAGTCATCGTCTGATGAGCAGTCGTCAACGATGAAGTGTTTTAGGCTTTAAATATAAAGACAGGTGAATCAGATGGTTAAAGGTTTTTCTCACGGAGACGCTGCTTTTAGGTGCAGAAACAAATTTGACACAACTCACCTGTCTTCACTTCCACTCTCTGACACTTTCTCAGTCTTGGTGTTTGGTGTTTTCACTCGTTGCAGAACTGAAATATGCAAATGGATGAACTGAGTGAATCATGATCCACAGTATGAATATGTTTTCAACTTCTTTCTGTTGCGCATTTGAGTCATTTATTGTCAATGGCTACAAATAATGACAACGAAAGTAAACACTTACACGTCTCAAAGCTGCCTTCATCGTCTGAGCTCACCACAAGAACATTTGAACTGCAAGGGAGCAATGGTTCGGAATTTAAACTCACAGATTAGAGGTAAAACTAAAAGCAATACAGGACAGAGACTTTGCTTAAAATAATTTTTTCTCACTTGACTTTCTTTGCAGCGCTACAAGTTCCCTTTGTTGTCGGCTTAGCTTTCGGTGTAGCCCCTCCCACAAGAACTGAGGAACCAAAAGGCAAAATGAACAAATTACTGTTTGTGTTAAGTGCGCCAGACAATTTAAAGATATTTATGCAATTCAACTCACTCACACTGGTCAAAGTCGTCGTCACTGGACTCAATCAGGGACTTGTCTCTGTAATGGTTGCCTTTGAAGCTCTGATTCTCCTTCTCCGACTCATCTTCACTTCCAGAGAGGCCAAGCAGGAGGGGTGAAGCTGATGGGTCTGCAGGTCGATGAACACTTGTGGCACCGAAACGAGTCTTGCCAATCGAGCTGATCAGCTAGAAACAATGGAGACAGAGTACAGAGTTTCATAATAAGGTCATAATGAATGAAATTTGAGATCTATTTCAAGTACGAGTCTCACAAACACCTACAGACCCTGATAATTAAACATAAGGAAAGATGCTCAGTACATAATAACCCTTGAAATGCTGTGTTATCAAGCAGGTATCCAAGGTGTTTACCAGTGTATTTACCAGTACCACGTTAGTCCTATTTGTAGTTGTTGAGAGAGAACGACAACACACAAAGACATTATAAACTATGCTGCCAAAACTAAAGCTAATTTCTCAGGGCTAAAGGAGAGAGAGTAAAAAATCGAACATTTACTCAGCTTATATTGATACATGACAAGGAAAAACACTAAATCCTCACATTAAATAAACAGGAAACAGAATTTGTTAATGACAGAAAACGAACAATATGAAAACTGCAGAACAACAATTAACTCAAGTGAATTAGTCTTTGCATGTGAAGTGGTCCTTCCCCCAGTAACCTAAGGTTAAACTGTTTTCAACAAGTTACACAAATAGATGAAATAAGTGTCACGTGTTGGTCCGTGGGCTGCCGAGGTGCACAACACACACCTTCTTCTCCGCGGTGTCCAGGCCTCCCTTGTCCATCCAGCCCATCTTTCTGGCGACTCTCTCGAACAACTGGCGGTTGTCATCATTCATGGTTTCCTCTGGGAAAACAGCGGCGTTCAGGTCATTTAACATTTAAAGTCCCGGACGGGAGTCAAACATGTGATGTACACAACACACACTTAGGCTAGCTGCTGGTTAACGTGTCCAATTTGCTAATTGACCAGCTCCGTTATTCAGCTGTAGCTACAAAGAGAGGAAACCATCTGGAAACAAAGCTGCACGACAGAGTTAGCTGATGGTAGCTAGCTACTGTTAGCTAAGTTACCGTTAGCACCTCGCTACCTTAACAGAGTGTTAAAATATGTTTTTCCTCGCGAAGCATTTCAATTACATCAAAAACATCATTAAATATATTTGGTGTGGGATATAATTACCTCACGCGCTTCTGTTGTTAAAATGAGGTAGACAGACGTTACATAGCCAGGGCAAATTTCAAATATTGTGCTCCATTTTACCGGAAGTTGTCACGAAGAAATTTGACCAATCGGAGCGGCGTGTTCACGTGACGTCATGTTCGACGTGTGTTCGGTTTCATAAATCTAGAAAAAAAATTATTCTTTACACGTTTTAAATCTGTGAGAATGTTTTATTATTTATTAACATAAACACTACAGAAATAGCTGTGTATATAATTCCTCATTTTCATTATATGTTCCTTCCAAATTAAAGCTCATTAACCATATTTTCCCTTTTTCTAAAATTATTTTTGAAAATTGGCTTTAACATGCACAAATTCTTACCAAAATTTACAGAACATTAGACACTGGTGAACATTTTCTTTTAATTTATTTTCTGTTATTTATTCATTGTTTTAAATTTAATTATTGTTTTTATTTCCCTCCTGTGCAGTAGAGAACTGCGCACTTCCTGCGCCGAAGCTGACTGCGCAGGGTCATTTAATTGAATAGGTAAGTTCTGCCAAATTTAGATGCTCAGTATCTTGCCAAGGACACTTATTAATGCAGAATGGGAAGAGTGGGATTCAAAGCCTTAACCTTCTTGTTGTTGAACGACCGCTCTACCACCTAGGCCAAACGACCAGTATAATTACCTGCTCATTCCCATGAGAAACTAAGCACAGGACAAGATGGACACATTACTTTGTGTGAAAACCATTTTATTTTCTACTTTACCACATATTTGACAGCCTTACTCAAGTTATTTATATTTTTGGTTTTTAGATACTGGAGGATTTAACACGCTTTAAAAACCTATTGTTAGAGAATAACCCAGTAGTTTCAAACCGCGAACCTTGGCCTCTGACAACTTAAAAAATCAGTGTGGGACACATTTAATTTAATATATTTCTGAAAATTCATGCAAAACCTTTAAGTTTACATTTGGTGATCAAATAAATGACAGTTCCCAGCAACTATTTATTATTCATGCAAATTAGTTGGCTTTTTGAGGGCTTTAACATGCGCAATTTCTTACCAAAATCTGCAGAAAATTAGAAAGTGGTGAAAATGTACGAATTCTTCACAAGAATCGATACACATGTATCAATTGACCAGGCAAACAAAAGTCAATAGGTGCAACGCAACAAGAAGCCTGCTATTTGGCATTTAGTGGCCATATTCCATATTTTTTACTTTGAGGTACTTGTCCCAGGGCTTACATTACATCAACTGCAAAGTGAGATGAGTGTCCTCACATCAAGATGGATACAAAATAACTCATAAATCAATTTTTCCTCACACGTTGTGACAGTGGCGTGGCGTCAAAGATTGAATACACGCCAATAAAACACGATGTTCTGTATCGCGGCCATACATTGACCATTTTTTGCAGTGTAGAATACTAGACAGTTTTGCCATCTTTAATTTTTTTATTATATTTATAGCCTTACGGCATCATTGACAGCAAAGGGTTAACAGACATTACAAAAACAAAAACTTAGAAAATACTTACCTAGGCTGTTCCTTCAGTAATAATTAAAAAAAATACAATGTGTTCACCTCTGATATCTAACCAGAAATTTGGGCCTTTTCCAATGACCTGAAACTTCTCTCTTCGGCCTTGTCCAATCTTTTTTTAAATCAGAGTGTGACATCAAACAGGACAACAGCTACTCAACATATCCTTTGATTAACAACAAAAATATAAGTTGGCATTAGGTGAGGGGAAGAACTCTTTTATCTTGACATATTCCTCAAAACTTGCACATCTACCAATTGCATTCATTGAATAACAGCTTAAGACAAACTAAAGAACAATTGCAATCTATGTTTTACATTTGCACGTTAAAGCTGATGAAAAGCAAGTCAGAGTAACAATTTTTATGGTGCAGCATTTGTCTTTTTAAAAACACGCAAAACTCTTTATCCATTCATAAATAGATCCAAAGAGTAATGATGGCTGGGCATTCTCTCCACAAGCTGCAGTCAGTCCTGTGTTCACACTGACAGAAGAAACAAAAATCCACTGATCCAAGCACGGAAGGGGCAAGCAGGGCATTCACGACCCCTTCATGGTCACCAAATATACTTTAAGGACAAGAGTCACAGATGAGCTGCCTGAAAGTCTCAGGCTCTATCTGGCTCAGGAAATGCAGATGAGATGATGTGATGGGGTGTCACATGTGTGCACCCGTAGGCTCCTTCAAAAATAAGAGTCCCATCGATGGTAAATTACAGAAAGATGGAGTTGATCAGCAAGGGGGACTGGAGTGGAGGCTGACGATTCAAGCTAGGGGGCTGAAAAAACAAAAACAAATAACCAGATGGCAAGGGATATACATGGCTCGGGTAAATGGGGAAAAGATTTCTTCCACTTCAGGCGTTCTCACTCGTCTCTGTTTGGAAGTTGACCAGAGGTTCTGGCTTGTGGCCCTTGCTGTGGTGGTCCCACATCTGCAGGTAGAGCCTCTCCAGGTCCATGGAGTACTGCTTGGTGTTGAAAAGAGGGCTGCAGATTCGCTGCTTCCACACACGTGCTCTAACCATCTTCAGGCTGGAGGGAAGGAAGAAAACATATTCAGACTTGGTGTTGTGAAAAGATGTTTTGTAATGGATCAGGTGTACTTACTATTCCATGTCAGAGCCCAGTTTGACCGCTATGTCCTCATATTCCTGACGACTCTGGGCTATTAACTCAGGGCAGCCCAGACATCTGAGCTGTGAGGCAGCCACACGGGAGGCGAGGGTCTCACCTTTACAAAGAGGTTTCACAATTAAAAAGCAGCCTACAGAGTATAATTGAACGATTTTTATGTTTAAAGGGAATTATACTGATAAGTGTGTGTAATTTGGTGCAGATCCAAATAAAAATCCAGATGCAATGAATTTAAATATGGTTTCATAGTTGGGACTGGGTGAAGGTACCATTGTAGTTTCAGAATATTTGAACTAGAATGAACAAAACATGATACCGAAATTCTAGTGCCCTCACCTGGCATGGTGACCATTGGTGTTCCAGCCCAGAGAACGTCCATGCCTGTGGTATGACCATTGCAAAGAGGAGTGTCCAAGCACACATCAGCCAGTTGGCCCCTCCTCACATGCTCCTCCTTGGGTGCCACAGGGGAGAAGATGATGCGAGAGCCAGGCAGACCCATGTTCTGAGCGTACTGCTGAATGTTTGGCTCGCCCACGGCCGGGAAGCGAAGAAGCCACAACACGCTGTTGGATACACGCTTCAGGATCTGCAATGAGAAGGCATTAGAGTAAAATATTCATTTTCTGCAGAGTTGAAGGAACATTCAAAGTAGTTATATCCATGTACGTCTAACTTACGTTGGCCCACATCTGAAGAGTAGGGGGGTCAATCTTGTAGAGCTGATTGAAGTTGCAGTAGACGATGGAGTCCTCTGGAAGACCATACTGGGAGCGGGTTGTCACAACGATTGTGCGGGGAACCTCCTCGCCAGTAGCAGCTTTGTTGTTGATCTTCAGGGGGGGGACAAAAGTGTTTTGCGGTGAAGTTGCCAAAGTGCTTCTGTGTGACTGATCTTAATTGTTGAACCAATTAGTATCCTGCCAAGCCATGATTGAAGGATTATTTTGAACCCAATCCCTTGTGCCACCAGTTCCCTTCACCAAGACTTCTGCGCTACCACCTTACTTTCATGATCGAACATTACCTTTAGGAACATAGTCTGAGTGGCTGCTGAAAAGATCTGGAAAAGCAGCGGGCTATATTAATTTGCTGCTCTGGACTTGGTATCAGCAGTTGCAGACTCTTTAGGCCCGTGCTTTACAGCTCATTATTGGCATTTATTCTGTCAAGTGTGTCCGAGCTAGACGTACCTGTGTGGTGGCCAGGCCGTTGCTGACAGTGAAGCCATTAATTGTGACCTGGATTTGACCTTGATTGATCATGTTGATGATGGCTTCAGCTGCAGTGTTCATGGGAATAACTGGCATGGACAGAGCTCCATTAGTTTCCCCAGCAGGTTCCTGGTTGTTGTCACACTTCATCTGTCAAAAAGAACAGTTTCAACTTAAATGCTTGGGTATAGTTCAGTGCTGTATCATCACTACACATAGTGTTTCATTCTGGTTTGACAGTGAGACCAAAACTCAACAATTCAACATGAACAGTGAAACAATGCTGTAGAAACCCAAAACTCACCTTTATTACTTTGACATCTGGCAGACTGTCCAGGAAGGCCTTCAGATCGATACCATTAAGGACAATGCGGTTGTCGAAGATGTGTCCATTAGACTTGAAATCAATCACTGCCTTTTTCTGTGAATGAAAAAAAGAAAATGTTGCCAACATCCTGATTATAGTGAATCTAGTTACTTTTATTTGAAAGAGAGCAGCATTGTGAGGATGGACAGACCTTGAGGTGAGGAAACATGTTGGCGTGATCTCCAATGAAGAACGTGTGGGGCATGTAGGCAAGTTTTTCAGAATACTGCTCGGCCACCTCTAAAGGTGACGTCTCCTTGTCAGTGATGATGTAGTCCATGAAGGGAGCCCCACTGGTTCCAGGGTAACCCAGCCACATACACTGATAAAAAAAAGAGACCAACATTTAGGGAATTATTTTAGGCAAACCAGTCGCTGTATTCTCTCATCAACAGAGATCAGACTGAATGTAAATGAGGAGGCCTTTACTTGTTTTAGCTCAATTGTGTCAACTTGAAGACATCTTAGAGTTTACCTGTAGGGGGGCAGGGCGGAGAGCGAAAAGCTCATTTCGGGCTCCTTTGGTGTATCCGTTCATGTTGACTAGAATGTGGAGTCCGTCCTGGTGAATACGATCAGCTGCTTTGCCATTGCAAGGGATCTGGAGGAAAGGGTATCATTTATTATTTTGACTTTTTTTTGAAGGAGACCACCTGGTTAAACGTTATATTTTTTAAAGAATTAAAACCACATAAAATACCAACTCCTGGCTGTGACAGTTACCTGTGAGAGGTCTGTGAAATGATGAGCCTCTGCTACCACTTTGACACGGAAGTTGGTGCTATCGTCCGGGCTTAGCGCATAGCAGAACACCTGGAGGATGATTCACTGATGGGTTAAACAAATAAATGCTCCAACTTCTAAAACTCTCTATATTGCAAGTTGAGTTGATGAAATATAGAAATAAAATTACTATTAAGATCACCCACCTCAAATTTCTCAGGATTGTGCATTCCAGGAATGGACTGCATCAGATGAGACGTCGGGTGGTTGCCAAAGTCAGAGCTGACATATCCGACACGCAGACGTCCACTGCTGGCCTTCAGGTCCTTGGGATACTCAAAAGCAGGTTTGTTCAACGCGTTGACCTGTAGGATGACCGAGTAGTAAAAATATAACTACAGCAAGACAACTGATTCTACATCGACTTAGCTAGGATAACACAAACTTGACACATCTTGTTCTCATATCATGTACAGCATCAACCCTTACCATAACCCCTGCAAGCAACCCATTCACCACAATATTGCTCTTTTTCTACAAAGTCCAAACCACCTTGTATCTCACCCAACCCTTACCTTCCCACTTATCCCAGCAGACAGCCACTGCAATCACCATCCACCTCCCAAAAAAGTGAATTAAGGGTTACTTGCTTTCATCATTTTGTGTACCTTGTCCAGGCAAAGGTTCCCATGGCGCTCAGCAATCGCCTTGCGGAAGTTGTGAGAGAGTGGGTAAAGCATGCTGTGGTGTGGGTGCACTGAAGGCAAGCGGTTCTTATCCAGCTGATCAGCGACGATGCTCACAAGCTTCTTCATTCGCTCATCATAATCTGTCCAGTCACACACAATCTGGAGGAGTGATACCAATTACAGAAGTTAGTGATGTACTTCTCACTAGGAATAATGTCTGCTCGTATAAAATATCACATATCTACGAACCTGGAGGCAATGCGCCAAGTTGCAGTAAGCATCTGGGAAGTCTGGCTTGAGTTTCAAGGCTGTGCGGTAAGATGCAATGGCCTCAGGGATGTTTCCAGAATCCTGAAATTAAAGGAAAGATTAAAATACGACACAACAATTCCCGAAGTGAAGCCTTTGATCTTGGCATTGCTCTCGCACTTCCCCAAACAGGACAGAGAGCTGCACTACGTCTCAGGGAGAGGAGGCAGTGTCTCCGAAGATTCCATTACACTCTTTATCTCAACTGAAAGTCACAAGGGAATGATATCAAAAGTAAGAACTATCCATACCTTGTGGATTGAGGCCAAATTGCTGTGAGCATCAGCAAAGGCAGGGTTTATCTGGATGGCACGGGTGTAGCATTGAAGAGCTCCTTGTACATCCTGCATCTCCTTCAGTGTATTACCCATGTTCGAGTAGGCATCAGCAAATGTGGGGCTGATTCTAAAATCAAATAGAAAAACAGCAACCTATGTAAGACACTCAAATATGCTCAGATTTACTGAATTATCTGAACAGAACACTGATATCTACTATGATGGCTTAACACCTCATTAACATAAAGTAAGTCAGAAGGCCCCTAAAGCATTTTCAAACCTAATGGCCTCCTTGTAGTGCATGAGTGCCTCCTGGAGTTTCCCCTGCTGCTGCAGGACACTGGCCAAGTTAGAGTGAGCTGCTGCAAACTCTGGGAACACCTGATGGAAGAGGAGGTTACAACAGATCAGTCCGAGAATACCATGCTCATATACAGAACACAGCAATATTTCCCCATCTCACCAGACACGGATACAACTATTTACTCACCTCTAGGGCTTTTCTGTACAGCTGCACTGCATCCTCAATGTTGCCCTGCTCACGCTTGATATTAGCCAAGTTGTTAAGGGAGTCTGCGTGGGTTGGACACAAACGCAAGGCCGTGTTGTAGCACTCTTCTGCTTCCGACACCTGGGAGAGACGGTGGGACTTTAAGCTCATTTCAGTAAATGCTTATGACTAAAAAAGACCTGATTAATATTCAAGATTGTGCTGTTTCAAACGGTCACACATATCAAGTAGTGCCTTACATTGCCTTTCTCCTTCAGGGCATTTGCCAAGTTGCAGTAGGCATCTGGGAAGTGGGGCTGCAGTTCAATAGCACGACGGTAGGTGTCAATAGCCAGGTCAATGAGACCTTGCTCATAGTAGACACATGCCAGGTTTCCATGGACAACCGCATGGTTGGGGCTAAGACTCAGGGCTCTCAGGTAACCAGCTACAGCCCTGGAAACACAAGGTGCAGACAAGGCTTCAATAACAGACTTATTACATACTGAAATTTAAACTGTAGTTTTATTTTCTTCAAATATCTTCAACAAGCCATTAGGGGTGTTAAGGATGGCCTAATTGAACATATTTCAGACTTCAAAAGTATTGGGGCGCATTGTTTAACTTTTCAAATCTACAGTCAAACCAGTTCCAGCAGCTGAACTAACAGTCCAGACCATAATAGCTGTTTAAGCAGATACAGCTAACTTGCCCTGCTTTAACAATGGCTTGTGAAAACACAGCTGCAAGTTCAACACGGACATGGAGGAAATAAAACAATGGCAATGTTCTTGACTCATTTTAAAATTCCACAAGAGGAGTGGCAGGGTGGTACTTTTCCAAAGTACAAAGGACTAGACATGAATACATAAATGGAGTATAAGGGTATAGGCCATGATTTGGACTCACCTGTCAAAGATTCTGGCTTCCTTCAAAACATTTCCTAAGTTGATATAAGCATCCAGGAAATTTGGGTCCAGAGTGACTGCCTAAAAAAGGAAAACAAGCTTAGTACCATGGATCACAACAAAAATATATAAAGACAGAAAGTAGTAGAAGGTGTGACAACAAATACCAACCTTTTCAAAATGGTGTATGGCAAGCCATATCTCTCCCTGGGCATTGAAGACGCAGCCCAGGTTGCTCCAAGCCACTGCAAAGTTGGGCTGAGTCTCAATGGCTTTCAGGTAACAAGCCTTCAGTTGGTTCACAATGAAAAACCACAGGAAAGGAGTAGAGGTAGAGGGGGAGAGGTATAGTTGGTAGAGGGGAGGACAAGGGATTGTAAAATATAGAAGATTGAGAATAAAAGTAAGAAAAAACAAAAAGGGCAGAGAAAGCAAAATTAGTGACAATTCTCCATGATGGCAAAAAGTGAGTCTACAGCATGGGCTTGCTTGCGCACGTCTGCAGCGCTAAGCTGCATTGCTTTTTCCTGCGCTGCGCAAATCCAACCAACACCCACAGGTAGGCCCTCATCCTGCAGTTATGAAAACACTCGCCAAATGTAGTGATTTCCACATTCTGGTATAAACATGGCTCTTGAGTAAGACCATTTTAGATTTGTAGTATCCCAAATTAAAATTTGATAATTAAATAGTTTGTCTCCACAAATTATGCTTAATTGATGTGGTTATAATATCTCACAACCTGGGATGAGTGACGGTTTGTGTAGGTGATGGTCCCTGTAATGCATGCGCAACAAACGCAAGCGCGCGGTGTGTGTATTGCCACATTCACCACAGTATGCCGCTTGCGTGACCTTGCGCCTGGCAAAGGTCATTGCGTTCGCTGCTGCGCTCGCTAAAAGGCCAGATGAGAGCTGCAGACCACCAACCCCAACAGAACACCTGCGACACCAGACTGGCACACACTCAGCACCCATCAAGTATCTCAGAATACAGGGGAATTGTGGGGAATGAGATCTCAACCAGTGACAAGATTGATATTAAAACATTGGGCATTTGGAACTTAACAATTGTTTGTCGCTGAATGAGTAAAAAACATTCCCTGCACAAGGCAGAAATGTTTCTAAGAAGCCAATATTGAATCTGAGATCTGGGGCATTTGGGAGCGAGGCTGGTGAGAGTGGGGAGAAGTCCACAACAAACAGGCCCAAGGTCGAGAGGGGGTGGGGGTCGCATGCTTGCGCTTTCCGTCTTTTTGGTCGCATGGAGGGTTTCGCTGCGCAGCCCCTGCGCTACTGCAGACTCACAGCGCACTATCTGCATCATCAGAACGCTGCAACTCCAAATAAAGAAGGAAAAACAAAACAAAATAGGAAAAATAACCAACATGTAAGCGTTAGAGGGTTCTTACTTTTCTTTCACGATTATTGCTTCCAAATCCAAGTTTCTTTTTACTAATACAGAATTGGATAATTAGTATAGAATATTTTAAGAAATGCTTATTGTAATTTGTTTTGTTACTTCAATGGAAGCCACAAGACAGAGGAGCTCAAGCGTAAAGTGAGGTGGTTTTTCTTTTGTTGGCAGTTACAAACCCGTTACCATATTTTTGGACTTTGTCAGAGTGGTGGCCGCAGCTGGCTGGAAGAAGAGGAGAGGACTGAGGCTGCCCTAGTGTTCCTTTCCGCCAGGCACCTACGCAGGAATAGTTTCACCCACCTGAAACCTTCTAAATAACAATATCAGTTGTGGAAAAACCAAAAGAGACAAAAATCAGACAACAAGATCGTTAGTAAAGTTTTCAAACAATAAATTCTTTTTTTTAAATATGGAAACATAGCAGGTTCTTCCAAATCACAACAAACAAACAAAACTGACTATTCTTAGTCTTCATTCATGCAATGAATGTTTCATTTCAAAGAAAACAAAAGGAATGCTTGAAGAGTAACAGGGAGGGAAGAAAGGCTCTGATGTGATCAGTTTATCAATTAAATAAATATTGTCAGGCATCCAGCTGTCCATCAATTTGGTTTGCTTGTCCAACTACAGGAGGGCAGTTACTGGCTTGATCTTACCCAAATGAACTGATCCCATGTCTCTGGGAAAATTACACGTTTGAAGGAAAAGGGAAAAAGTATTAATCATTGCCTTTCAGTTATTCTTTTAGCATTTTCATGAAATGTTTTTCAAACTTGGATTTCTTTATCCTGGCCTGCTTTCTTGAATCCTGGCCAATGGGGTAGGGAGAAAAGTCTGTGGTTTAATTATTTGTACCTAGAAGCCTCCACAAATCTGAAATAAAGAGATCATCGCTGCTGCGCGTACTTTTGCCTTTCTATACCAGCATCTGACGCAGGTGGTGGAATGCAGATTGGGAGCTATCTGCCTGATGCCGCATGGACCATTTTAAGTGACTTGAAAACTAGCTCTGTTAAAGAAATTGATTCAATGGCAGCGGTTATCAGAGTTGATAACCAGCTGAGTACAGATTTCATTAGCAATCAAATTTCCAATAAAAAATAACTAACTCCAATTGGTCATAGCAGAAGGGTCAGGAAGACAGCTCTATGCGCGCACTCCACCAATCCTTAGCAGGCGCGCGGGGGGTGGAGCGACAGAGCAGGGGAGCTTGCGGCTCCCTTATGCTCCTCCCCACTCCTTTACCCCCCTCTAGCACAAGATAAGATGGCCTGTAACCAGTAGGACAACTCCACATCTCTAGATTTGACCCAACCCCCCCCCCGTAATAGAGTGACAATGCAAGAGAAATCATTGCAAGTGAAACATTTAAAATAAAATAAAAAAAACTCACACTGGCAGCAAATGTGCTGACAGCAAACTGAGACCAAACACTTGTCTTTGGAAACTTGATGTATTATTCTGGAGTATAGTAGTCAGGCTAGAAACCATCTTATCTTATGCAAGGCAAAGTTTAACTAGCTTCTCATCAGTTCATGTATTCTTCAAAGACCGAGCCAGCATTTTCCCTCCAAAGGCAATATGAAAATGCATAGGCCGAGGTTCACAAATAACCAAATAGATTCACTTTGTAAATTTAAACTCCAGCCTTTCTTCCTGAAAGGGGAGGGGCTGACCTCTGGTTAAAGGCCAGGGGTAAAGCAAAGAACATTGTGAGTAAAGTGATACAGAATAGGGACATATGTAATTAAAGACTATACTGAAAAATAATTTACACGTGGCTGTGTAAAAAGTTAGCAAGGGAAAGTATGTGTAGTATGATTTTAAAAATTACTGAAAGGTCAGTTGCCTTATATGGCTGGTGACCCATTCCAGTCCAAATTTCCCAATGGTTTCTGGTAGGTTAAGGGTGAGAAGCTCACTGAACTGAATAATGTGATAAAGCTACAATTTTACCTCCTTAATTTTTGCCAAAGCGGTGGAAGGGAAAGAACTCCACGTGGCTTACAAAATGTCAGAAGGAAAAAGGGACATATATGACCCTAGTGGGGGAAAGTTAAAACTGGCATGTATGGAAAAGGAAAAATAAAAGGAAACAAAAAATAAAATAAACACAAACACCACATCTAAACCATTGCCAACGCGCTGTAACGTACCTTGGCCTCTTCCAAACGCCCAAGGGCTTTGAGCAAGTTGCCCAAGTCACTGCGCACACAGTAAAGATCCTGAGGAGGAAAATAAAAATGTATTATTACTATAATAAACCACATAGAAATGTGTTTTTCTCCAAACTTGTTTTACATCTCGGCAGATTAAGATTTCAACGTATAGCATTTCACTCACAGGGTTATACTGTAATGCCGACACATAAGCCTGCACAGCTCCCTCCATGTCCCCCGCGGCCACCAGCGCTGCTGCCAGGTTGATGTATCCGTCAATAAAATCGGGCTTTAGTCTCAGAGCATGGCGATAATGCTCTATGGCCTCCTGCAGTTGGCCGCGCTCCTTGTACACATTCCCTAGGTTGGAGTAGGCCTCAGCCAACATTGGGTTCTGTTTGATGGCCAAGGTGCTGAAGTGAGCGGACCTGTAGGATCAGAACAGTTAACATAATGGTTACAGTGCTGAAGGGAGTGGTTGGCAGTGTTGACTCGATGGGTTGCGTAGAGGCAGGGTCAAGGTGCGAGTGAATGAAAGGAAAAATTTGTTTTAAGATGTTAGGGTGAGCACTTAAACGGCACACTGAATGTCCTTAAGAATCTGAAAAGATTAATACATGACACACAGCAGCATATGCATTCTTTAAAGTTGAATGTTCAACTTAATGAACAATGTAAGATGACAGATTTGTGTTAGTGCTGCATTTGACATGGAACGATAGCAAATGAACTTCAAATCACCTAGGAGTATACGGTTTGCATTAAAGGAAGCATAAACATCAAACATTTGAACCTGTGATTCACAACACCCAAAACCTTCACCGTGGCACCTGCAAAGCAAAATGATTCCCACCAACAGTGTTATGATTGAGAGGAAAGCAAAGGCAATACTAAACCAAGCAAAAATGATTTCCAGAGCAGTTGTTGAATATCACTTCTCGCTGCCACTTCCACATGTTCAGTGGTCGGCCCCCCCACACCTCACCTGTCAAGTCTTCGGCACTGGAAGTGGATGGAGGACAGGAGCAGCAGCACACCCGTGTTATCGGGCTCCTGTCTCCACAACTGCATGCAGTGGCGCTCGGCTGCCTCAAAGTCTCCTGACTGATACTCCCGGTGCGCCAGCTCTGCCAACCCTTGGAAGGAAAGCATACGTTTTGTTGGTTCTGGAGCACCAACACATCCCAAAAAGGGGGAAACAACACGTTAGAGGTGATGGAAGAAATTAAAAAAGACAAATGAAAAACACACAAAAAAAAGGAGATGCATCTAATGCTGCAAATGACAACTTACGGATTTGAACTATACCAAAAAAACTGATCATGGGGAAAAATCTATGATTCACTGAAATTGTGTGTGGCAATCTCAACACATGTATATCATTTTACATTTAAATTTTGAATTAAAAAACGTAGTTTGTGTTGAATATTACTCTTGAGAAAATGTAAGGTTGCACTTCCCATATACCGCCAGTAACTGTATATTGTCAAACAATTCAGTCTTTAATATTTGTATACAATTCAATGTGCTGATTGTAACTTTGTGTAAGATCAGGCTGAATGAATTATGAAGTTGTGTATCCAGATGGTCAGTAGAACAAAACAAAAAGATGGGGGGAAAAAAATATGAATGCACAGGATGAACAGATTAACAGGGAGAGAGGGATGCAATGACAGCAATTCAGAAGTTCTGGCATCTCCATTAGAATAAGACAAAAGTACATCTGTCGTGTCAAATACCACCTCATGTGTTTTGAATATATATTGTTTATCATTAGCCTTGTTTCTTCTCTCTGATTTGTTTATACTCAATGCGCTATATTTACCCACATCTTAATTTAAATATGAACCTGCAGTGTAACCTGAGCTCAGTTCACTGGGTGTGGCAGCAACAACATGAAGCCACATACACACATTGTACAGTGCAGGTTGGGGAGGAACTTTCGACACACACACCTGCAAACAGCCGCCATTCTGCTGAATCATACGTCATGATCGCAGTAGATCAGGTTCATCCGCCCATAATAACTACGTCCTCTTACATGCATGTACATGGGTGGGATTGTATTACACAACGATAGACGTAGTGAATTAACACAATCAGATAAAGATGACTGTCTATTTAAGTGTGATTGGCACAATCTGACGTCGACATGACTCATTTTAATAGACGGAGAATCCATGACGTGTAGTAGGTAGTGTCAGTCATCTGGCACCTGACGTCGTTTGGCTGTGCTGTTGTAATGGAGGGAGCCATTTTCTGGCGTGTAACAAAACAACAGCGTTTGGATACCGGTGGTGCTACATGATGGCTACCAGCATAAGGCCCACAAGCAAAATCAATCCTGAAAGCACAATATGCAACAGTAATACTTCCGGGTTTCACGTATTGCTAAGTCAGTCGTCAAAATGATCGATCATCTGATTACAATTAAAATCCATTCGTTAGCACTGACTACTGCTAGGTATGCTAACAATAGCATTAGCCCGAGTCTACGGCAATCACTCAGATTTAATGTGATCAAACACGAGTGGTCGGACAAACGAAGCTAATGCTGTTGTGTTCGATTTCATTTTATTTATATGCATTTGCTTGAATGGCGAGCCACTAGCCCGGTGCGACACTGAAGATGGTGGCGTCGTCTCTGCAGCTCGCTTCGCTGAAGAGCTAAACGCGAGTCAACCAACCTGTGCTGTCAGCCACGTTTCCCACGGAGCTCGCCATCTCCTTGGCCTTCGTGTCCTGCACGGTGGTCGTCAACGTGTCTTCTTGCAGGCGACGGGCTCAGAAAGAAAAGCGACCGACGTGGAGTCTTTGTCGGCTGCGACCAGCACGCACGTTGCGAGGCAGGCTAAGTGTTAGCTCACTAGCTAACCCGACCTTCGATGGCTTGTTCGTCTCGTCCGAGCCTCGCACAGCAGATCCCCGCTGGTCCCACAGTGGTCAGTGGACGGTCGGGTGTTATCAGACCTCGTCGGAAATACCTAGAAGTGAAATGGTGGAAGCTCAAACTGGCGCTAGCGTCACGGCTCCTCTGCTCTTCGTTACGAAGCAACCACAGTTCGTGAAATGGCGAAGTGGGTGGACCTCGTTTTCTGAGGTGGAATCTAGATCCTCCCATCACCATTGCGACGAAACCCGCGTAAAAAGCTCGTGTAAGGAAAACGATAATCAACCAGACGAGGCCTTGAAATGTGTTGTGCGGAACATGGGTTTTAAACTTTCACCTGCTACACCCAAAACATGAGAAAAATAAATGACATGTAGCACCGGGCGGAAGGACACATTGCTGCATTGAGAAGGCGCTCAAACGATATCACTGTGTTTCAGAGATAAAGCCGCGCCATAGACCATACACATGCTTCAAGTATAAATAGGATCCATGTAATACTGGACCTCATATAACATTTAATATATACATATATAAAATATGTTTGACATGGTAAAGTCTTTAATATACAATGCAACAGATACAAAATAATCAAACAGGACAATGAAATTGTACAGTTAGATTGTGATGTGATTATTTGAACTCAGGGTCCAGAGGAATCTGATGAAATACAACAAAGCACAGAACAATTACATTACATAACATTTCATTTAGCTGACGCTTTTATCACATTAAAGCACAGAAGTAGAGACAGCTGGGATTGGAGCGAGTAGTGCAGAACTTAATATTTGGTAAGACCAAGATTATTTAATTTTCAGTCAGTTGTAATGTAGATCCAACATGTACCCAAGTTAGAAAATGGATGTACCTTTAAACAAACTGCAGACACATGAAGGAAGGCAGTATCTTTATTAATCAGAAGTTTATTATGCAGCCTTATTATTGCAAATTAAAAACAGCACATGCAAAAGAAAACTGCAAATGCGCTCCCTGGGCCACAGGGATGAGCCAGCCCCACGCCACTGCGCTGCCATGGGTGGAACCAGGACACTAGAGGACACAGGAGCTGGGTCCGAACTCATGGGTGAGGATGGGGGGGATTTTTATTAGGGCGAAACAACTGTTGCACAAGTTGTGTCCCTAAAATTTCAAAATATAAATATAAATATAAAAAAATTGAAATTAAATTAAATTAAATTAAATTAAAATAAATATAAAAACAATTAAATTAAAAAAAAACTGAACGCACATCCTGCGCAGAAGCCAATTGCGCACATTCTGCGCAGAAGCCCACTGCGTACATCCTGCGCAGAAGTCCACTGCACATCCTGCGTAGAAGTCTTTTTTAATTTTTTAATTTATTTAAATTAAAAAATGTTCCCTTACTTTATATTCACTTCCTTCAAAGTCATACAAAACACAATATGGATGATGGGTACACAGTTGTAGCGATGGTGGATACTTGTGTATTCAAAACAAATGAGCTGTTAAAAGACCTACCTCTCAGTAACCGTCAAGTAGATAAACTACAGGTCTATTAGAAGAATGTAGATAAACCATTAATATTAGAAGAAGAGAATTTCCTTCTCAAACAGAGAAACTGTCTCTGTTTAGACCTTAATCCTAATATAGCTTAAAAACCCAAAGCAAAGAATTTAATCATTTCAACATTTGACCGACCTGTTTCTGTTGGGATCTAAAATGTATAATGTTCAGATGAGAGCCCATCAGTAAAAGCACTGCTGCTGCAAACACAGTATGCAGAACTTATTATCACCAACAGGGGGCATCCTATTTCTATGAAAGATTCCTGGAGGCCCTGATGCTGTGAAACTTTGCACAAGATTCCCTTTATATTTAGTTATTTCTGCAGGTCTCACACATATGATACTCACCTGTCTTTATTTGCCAGTAGGATCTTCTTGATTGCAATATTGCATTACTATTATATACTGTTGTGTGTTCCCATCCTCCAAAAAGGCTTCTGTTCGGTTCATTCTGACCAACAGTTTGAATAAAAACCTCAGTCTATATTCATTTGATTCATAGTTACAGGAAAATAAGGCTCTCATTTCATCCCCTCACTCTGCACGGTATCTTTCCACATCACAGGTTAACACAACAGTTTCAAGGATGTGGCCCGTGAAGTAATTAATGTGCCACTCTGCCCCGAAGATGCTGAAAAGGGGGCTACTGCTTTCTGCACCCCACTTTTTTCCCAGAGCCCCTCTATGGGAAAAACAGTTGACATCATTGCCCATGTTGGCTTTGCTCTGTGTGCTCAACGCATGCATAGGGAGCAGGGTTTGTGTACTCTTCCACACGTTCCTCTCCTTTTGCTCTCACCCTTCACAGCAGCTCCGCGGTCACTTGTGCGCAGAATGATGTCATGGCCACTGTGTGTTCATGGCAATTGCATCTGACATGCTTTATCTTTGTGCAAGCTGCAGTCACTAGGAAGCCGGTCAGGGTGAACACATTTTCTCTTGCCTAAAGGGTGGGTCACAGCTCTCCACAACAGACTCTGCTTTCACAGAAGGCTATTTTAGGAAGCACGTGAGAGCAAGAGATTCATTCACTCACAGGTCAAGTCCGACCGGCCGCTATTAACATCTCATCCCGGCCTGGAGATATCGGGAGTTTGCAGCGCTGCACTTGCCAGGGCAGCATATTCTGCAAGCAAATGAGTGGCCGGAATTATTTCAGCCCATTTATTTCAGGAGACGATCCAACGCAAGGAGATGACCCACATCCTTTGAAGTGTGTGGAATGGTTTCCTGGAAACTTGAATAGGGTTGCTTTGGGTTACAGAGGGTGTTATTTGTCCATCAGTTACATATCTTTTTGCTCCATTCCGTAACTCAAAACTACTCATGTCTTATGGTGCATGAAGAAGACAGAGCATATTTGTCCTGAGTGACTCTTGCTCACTTACATCTGGAACATCTATCATGGGCAAGTCGCGATCTCAGCACCCATCTACAGTTTCAGGCTCGCTGATCAATGCGCGCTCCTGATTTTATGGCTGTGTTATTTGTGTTTTACAGTTCATATAATTCAGAGCTGATGTCCTGAAGTTATGCAAAAAAATACTATTTATTTCATTTTCTGGGTGAAATTAGACCCAACCATCTGTAAAAGTAGATCTTTATGAACATGCTTAATTCCACTTTATGATCCTGGCATAGCATGACCAAAGTGATGACGATAGCTGAACCAATATGTTCCACTTAGAATTACATTTTTGTAAATAAATACCCTGCAAGATAGGATATTTACAAGCGATCCCGCAGCTGCCAGACTTGCCCTCTGGATTATAACTTGCATGGGAAGGGAGAGCCATTAGTGCAAGTATGCCTCCTGAATGTGTGAGCTGTCTTCACGTGGAGCGTGGTGATGGGAACAACAACAAATTGCTGCACTTACAGGATCCCTAGTAAAAGGTAAATGAGATGAAGGTTCCGATTAAGTAAATGGCAGAGCAGTAGACGACCGTAACTCCTGCACAAGCGCGGCGCTTTATTGCTTTTCCAGATGGCCTCCAGCGACAGACATATTTGTCACGTTAGGCTTCCTCCCTGTAAGACAGACGAGAAAAAAGACACAGAACAAAGGCATTTCCTCAGGAGCACGAGCCAGCATACCTGCTGTGATTGTTGACAAACTAGCACAAGATGAAACTGAGGCATTTTTCAAAAGCGTAATATCAGTGTTATTTAGGATATGACAGCCCTATTCCATTGGTGATGCCTTTTCATATAATTGGAGAGTGCTAAGAATAACTGCTCTCTGCAGAGAACACTTCTGGCTTCTCGCTGCCAGCTAGGTTAATCACCAGGTACCAGTCGTTTGATTCTTGCTCCTGGCCTTTATTTAAGACATTTGTCAGGTGCAGACGGTTCTTTTATAGGCTCACACATTTTGCGGTAAGAAGTTGTGTCTGAACATCTCAACTATGCGAAAAGAAATGCACAGCTGTAAACTGTTTGTTGCTGTTTGAAGTTACATTTAGTACTCATCTCCTCCAAGTTATTCAGTACAGGTGGAAACATACGTCTGTTTTGAGTTACTCTCACATTGAGCTAAGTCGATGCTGAGTGCAGACAGGGATAAAAACACCAACAGCAGATCATTATCGCTCATCATCATTCAAGTCACATAACAACTCTTTGAAGTGCTTTTATATTGCTCCAGGTTGCTTTACTCTTTAACCCTGTCTGTTTCTGTGTCCATCACATCGTCAGGGGGCCGAGACGGGGCCGGTCAGGGCTGGTGTTTTTGCAGTGAAGGTATCATGACTCGCCTGGTGCCTCCTTTAAATCTCTGCATTTATCACCTGTCATCCCTCCTCTGACTCCCTGACCCTTCGCGTCTCACCCTGACCGCTCCTCTCTTTTCCAGCTCCTCTCATTGTGAGGAGGAGCGGAGGGGCAGCGTGGACCAAAGGCCCGGCGACACCTCTCCTGACACCAGCTGTCCGTCTCTCCTCACAGTTGCACCAACTGACTGACACCCTCTCTGACCCTTTTAGCTTATATTCACCCCTGTAGGAATCGACCAGTCACAACAGCACCCTCCTCAAGCCCACTCCCCACCTAGCACCTCCTCCGTTACTCCAACACAATGTATGCTCTTAAGGAATATTTAGAAGAGGTCACTGCACACTGCATTTGTATTTTCATGGTGAAAATGTGACTACTCCCAGGGTTTAATAGAGACTCAATCTCCAATGTAAAAAAGTCCTGGACGAAAAACCCCACTTATCCCAGCTTTGCCTGATCTCACTTAGATCCACCTGAGGGGGCATTGAGTGGCGTGCAATCCCAGAGACGGCATGTCTGGGGTGGGGAGGGATTAGAAGAGACTCTCCCCATGGCTGGCTGGGGTCCTAGACTATCTGAGAGGCTCGCCTGAGAATCTATGTGACCATTTGATGTTGCTGTTGCATTTCATCCTCTGTGAATCAGTGTGCAGCCTCAGATTGGAGCTCCCTTGTGTCCTTTTATGTTTACTCTCAAAGTTTAACAGATCGTTTTTAAAACAGTTCTTCATCTTCAAGCTTGTTTTCATTGATTTTACGAGTGTGATGTGGGCTTTCACTTGCTTGTTCAAACATTTTGTGAGCATCAGACAGTTATCCCAGAGTCTTGTCCTCAGTTTGTTTAATTACTTTATAAACTTGTTCTTTTAGATGTTAATCATTTATTTGATACCCTCTTTTTTAATGTCTTGCTGTCTCTTCTAATTCAAAATGAAGTTGATAACAAAGCGTCGATCCCTCCATAGCTCTGGAAACATGCTCACTGCTCCTCTGCGACCTCTCGGCTCTTTCCACTGTGAACAGAGCACTTGTTATGGCCCATCCCTGTGTTTGGTCAGGATCAGCTGGAGGTGGAACCTTAAAATGAAAAACACAAACAAGCTGTCAGGGGTAAACCTTATAATTACTAGCTGTACATGCACTATAAACACAGGGATACATGTGGGGATGTTGCTCGGTGGGACTCATGGACTCACGCTCCCCGTCTCCACCACATAAAACAACAATCTGCGTGTGCGGTGGTCTTGTTTCTCTGGACTAATGAGGCTAGTCATTCACCAGGTAGTTTCTACCTCCTCTGGTGTCTCTCTCGGTTTCTCTGCATCATTCAAACGGCTTTCCTCACCAGTGACAGTTACAGCATAATTGACCTGTGGCCAGCCCTCAGCAAATAGGACTTGTGTTGTGCCCCATTCTCACGCAGAAGTCATCCACTTTGTGAAACCTTTTATCCAGAAAAATGGATCATCCATCACTAACCCCTCTCCCCTCTCGCAGCCCCTCTCCTCCCACTGGTTGCGTAATAGGCCGTACCTTGTGAGTCAGTTCTGGTGGGGGGAACACTTTGTTCGGAAAAGAGGGTCACGTCCAGAGAGTAGAAATCAGCTATTCACCAGGCTCAGGGCACAATACACCACTGTTCGTCCTAAAAGCAAGGATCTCCACTTGCCACCTTCCTATAAGCAGCTTATGCCCATGTGAACTGTACTTACTGCACCTGTTCATATTACAGGCCGATGCTGCTTGAGTCACCACAAAATTATTATGGTCTTCCCCTGTGTGTGAGAACATTTCCCTCTCTTTCTTATTGATGCTGTTCCAAGTTATGTAACTGCATACTATGCCACAATAAAGGATTAGACCAACTTTGAGAAGATAAGCTTCATAATAATAATAATAAGCAGCAGCTCAGGGCTGGATTTCCAACCTGCGAGTTGTTTACATTTCACATGTGATCCCATTCAACATCATCAGCAGCAGCTCCCACCTATAGTTCATAAATGGATCTGTTTATTTGGCCCATTCTCTCACGTGGTGATTCCTCTCATACAATAGTTGTACGACTATTTGTTCCTGCAAGTTGTTTAAACACTTTACCTCTAATCTCAGCCTGCCTCTGTCTTTTTCCCACCCTGTTCTTTTCCTCTCTAGATATCCTGTTTATACGACATGCACAGTTGTAGAAATATTGCGGAAACTTGGACACATTTCAAAATACAACACGGACTAGGTTTTGGTGCGTGTATGAAGGAAAGATTCCGACAACGTTTAGTAAATAATGTCATTCTAACCTAACTTTTCTTCCCATATGACAGCTTGAATCTTAAAGAGATCAAATGGGTGTCAAAGTGACTTTATATCTCTTAGCCAAAGATAACTGAGTTACTTCATGTTAGTGTAACATGTGCAATCGCATCTTGCTGATTCAAGTGTGTGTGTCTTTGTGTGCCTGTATCTGTGTGTGCACAGCATAGGTCGGAAACGGGCTGGACCACAGTGGCCTTGGAAGGAACAGGGAAGGAGTCTGGAGGAAAAGGCGTAGCTGCTGCCTGTTGGCCGCCACATCCACTGCCTTTGCCACAGGGTGCAATAAAACACACGCTGGAGACAACTTCACACACATTTGCACACGTTTATGCTCAGATATGAGACCCTGATGACAAAGTACGGAGCTGACCATTATTGTAGACGTGCTGACCTCTTAGTAGAGAGGATAATTGAGTGACTAATCTGTGTGGGACTTGGCTACCGTGGAGCAATGAGCACTCATTTTGATCATCTCCTGTTCTTTGTTTAAACGGGGCTGTTCAATTCACGTAGACAGGGATTATGTCATTATCTACTCAAAGTCACACCCCCTTTGGCACAACGTATTGACTTAATCAAATCATGGCAAAACTAAACTCGTTTGAGACCGTTTACTAGGCATATACAACAACAATTATATTTTAAATTTAAAAAAAAATTAATGAGCATATGAGTTTAAATCTTTAGGAAAACGGTCTTTACTATTCTTGTTCTAGTCGTCGAGGTTAAAAGTGAAGACAGGGAGTAGGTGGCATGGGACAGTATTCAGAAACAGCTGAAGTGGAGAAACCCTCAGAGGCAAAGGCCACCAAGGGAGGGGAGACTTGTGAAATCTACTGTACTTTCTAATAATACTGGCAATTCCAGGATAATTCATTTCCAAACTCTCATCTCTACAACATCAACAGAATGGAAAGTCACAACCTGGGAGAGTTATTTATTTTTGATTTATCTGAAAACTGTTCAGATTCAGAGGATTACATCCTCTCTTTTTCCTGTGTTATCTCCCCCAAAACAATGGCAGGAATACTTTTGTCTTGCTGACTCTATTGAATGAAAAGTGAAACAACGAGGTTATAAAACTGGGCCCAAGGTCGGGCACTCTTTCTTTTTTTTGCATGGTTTATGAAGAAGTAGAACTGGTGATCCGTATGTTGGTGAACACACAATACTCATCTGAAATCTGTCAGAAGGTGTTGAGAATCATGCCTCTACACAAAGCTGCAGGTGTTGCACTAAAGTCGTACCTCCCTCATTAGCAGCTCTGTATTCTTGAGTGATCTTCACTCTTCTTCTCCACAGCTCAGGGTCTCACCTCGGAGACAGCCCCGCTGAGAGATGGGACCAACCAGGGGGAAACATGGGGGGTGGGGGGGGCGGGAGGTCAGAGGTTGCTGGTGCAGAAACAGGGGTCATGGGGAGTGGTGGGGTAAGTGACCTTTGACATCCCAGTCACAGAGTTGCAGACTCCAAGTCTTTAATCACCTATCAAATTACAATTACTCACTATGTGTTTGCATCTCTGGTCTATTACATATTAATATAGACTCAGTGTATAAGCATTCAATGAACCCACTAAGGGGCGTATAAAGTGTGCTGCGGACAGTTGTTATAGAATATGCAGCACAAGTCAAATGAGTAACATAAATTATTTTTTTGACAATATTAATTACAAATGTGATTTTACAGCTATTGCATGTGAACACATTTTTATAGTCTTGCTACAGGCTGAGTGGTGTTTCCCTGATCATATAATCGGACTATTGCATTCCTTAGGTTATATGTCAGATTCCCCACAGAACAACTGGGCTTTTTCACAGTGCTCAGTTTGACTCATCAAAAGCACAGGTGGAAGTAATAGTACATGTAATGGCTCTATTCCATTCAACTGTCTCAATAAGCCAGGCCAGTGAACTATTGCACAACACTTGGAGATATTGATACATTTAAATGAAATGCAGCTGTTATTACACTATACTATTTCTTCATTTTCCTATATGCTATTTATTGCACTTGAGATTTCCCTGCCTTATTTCAGTCACTAAAGCTGACCTGCACTCTTTACAGAGAGCTCAAGGTATATTGATAACACATGTATTGTAAATAGCGTAATAATCAAATAAACTAGCCGATATGTAGGTAGCAACAACAAATAAAGTATTATTGTATTTCGTGTCACTAGCACACACTATAAATAAAGATGGATGACGCAATGTATTCATGACTTGTAATACACAACTTAAGATATTAATTATTATAACTGTTATGCTAAGGAAGCTAATCAGTCTCAAATCAGTATTTTATCACAATGATCCAAATTTAACATGCTTAACTCATGACTCATGAGAATATTGAGAAGAAATGGCCAAATTTAACGTTAGCTAACTAAATTCCAGCAGTAGCCTTTAGGTGTGTTTGTGAGTTTATGTAATGGCTAATTGAATCCAAGATGTCAGTTGCAGGCAGCAGTCCAGCTGTGAAAGAGAGATGAACAGCCATACGAAGGAAAGTGAAAGTACATTTAGAAATGAATATTGGCTCAGACTGCAGCACTGACTCGACCATATGAGGGCATGTTTCTTCCAGATAAGGGCCAATCTTTTTTCACCTAAAAAAGCAGAAAAACAAAACCAAGTGAAGTATGAAGGATGTCGGCCGTTCCAGCTTCTCCAAACGAGAACATAATTTATCAACAGCAGGAAATGACAGATAACACATGTTGACCCTAACGTTTAGTCACTTTGAAGTCAAGATAGAGAAACACTTAGCTGAAGGAAAATGGAGACTGTGGCCGCCCCGTGTTCACATGTGCTCACGGGGCGGCCTGTTTCTGTGGCCAGTGCGGCTGGCCACAGAAACAGGAACGACAGACTAGTTCATACAGAGTGAGAGGGGAACAGAAGGCATGTATAAAATAGATAAAATAAAGATGTCCAAACATTTATTATGATCGTATACAGGTTTTTGAACATTTGACTGCAATGAAAAATGTCATGTTCATACAGTGCCTCACTGTCTTACCATAGATTTAATATAAAGATGGATGACCTGACGGTGCCCAAGTGCAATTTGTTTCTACTAAATATTGATGCTACAAAAATAGGATTAGATGTCATGATCGACAGCTCAGACTGACTCCCAATTGGTTGAGCTTGTGTATTGGTGGTACCTTGTTACCGCAGCCCCACAATGCAATCACTACTGGACATTCTTGTCCAGGATATATTATCTTCATTTTAGATAGTGGGAGGAAGTGGGGACACGTTGTCCATCTTTAAATACAGTCTATTGTTTTAGTTGTTATGACTCTTGTGAATAAGTATCCGTTATTTCTTGTTTTATTATTTGCAATATCATTGTTGGACCTGTTGTTGTGTTTTTGTTTCAGATATTATTGCCAAATGGACGGATGAAAAAATTGTGGTAGTGAAGTGACAGGACAAGCAAATCAGACATTCCGGTCTTATGCTGTGTGTGCAGGCCTGTTTTACTGCATGGGTTTGGTTTGGAGCATATTCCCTTTGTGTGAAACACAATGCTGAAACCAACAATCTCATAATTAGTATTACCCAGCCAAGACTTGCCCAGTGCACGTGGGGATACTGGGAGTGAAAGAGGGACTATTGCATGAATAGTTTTTATGAAAGTCATGCAAATGTGCAGCACATTGTACCATGTCTGTTACACTCTTAACAAACATTTGTTAAAAAATATGCAAGGGTATGATTTGTCACAAGTTGGCTTATTTAAAATCATCTCTGCCAGAGAAAGACCAGAGCATCACCCTGCCGAGCAGGCTTTATTATCTCTGTCAGTTGTAATAAGTACCTCTACCTTATCTTCTATTTGTATGTGCACTGTGTTATTATTGCCTATGGAACACTGTGACCACATAATCTGTGGCCCTCCCCTGTCTTTACACCCATGTCAAGCACAGAATTAACATTAAGACTCAAACCGGTCATTACAATTCTATATATAAGCCTCTCCTCCACACATCTCAGTCATCAGTAAAGATCAAACAATGTGGAACATACATGGGGGAAATGGGATCCGAGAGCAGGGACACAAAGGATCCATTTCAACACATTTTAACCAGCTTTGGAGTTTAGGCCTCACCAAGCAGCACTTCAAAAGAA
The DNA here is from genome assembly GCA_038501795.1 of Pseudopleuronectes americanus. Taxonomy (NCBI): domain Eukaryota; kingdom Metazoa; phylum Chordata; class Actinopteri; order Pleuronectiformes; family Pleuronectidae; genus Pseudopleuronectes; species Pseudopleuronectes americanus. Next base: position 10,934,861 of record CM076723.1, read on the forward strand.
CTTCCATGTCAGTCAGGAATCAGGGTGCCCGCTATGAAAGAGCCGCTCTGTGCCCAGATCTGTGCCCCTGGACCCTACAGCTCTGACATTCAGCATAGTGGCACCCATCTCTACTTTGATGTCCACATTGTCACAGAGTCCTATGGAAGTAATCAGGCGTGCTCTGTTTATGTTTGATCACAGCACCAGTCAGCCGGAGCTGGACCTTATGACTGCCGTGTCCCATGTGCGACGCCTCTGCGGGTCACTGGAGACGACTGATGTCGGCCGAAAATACACAGAATTCACTGAGGGGTCTCCAGTGCGACAAGGACCAAAATAATGACGTTTGCCAAGTCGAAGCAGAGATGGGTGTCTTTCATGGACACGGCTGCTGTGACTGGGCTGTAATGTGTGGTGGCTGCACTTCTGATAAATAGCCAGAGGTGGCAAAAGTACACACATTCTTTACTCAAGTAGAAGTAGAAGTATAAATACTGTTTCAATCACTAAACTAAAGTATTTGAATAAGGCCAGGGATGGGTATGTTTTCTGTTTCATTGTGGAACTTAATTTAGACATTATATGTGATGTTGGCTGATTCTTCACATTCTTCTACGTTGTTACTCCTTGTAACATACATGACATGTGTGCTGAGTCACTATCGTCCCCATGCTTGAGTCTCCCTCGCTTGTCTGATTCGCCTAGATAAGTCTTTTACGGCTTGCTTTAAACGTTGTGTGTAATATGCACTGATAGATAAGGAACCGTCGTTTCTGTGTTGTTGTCCATTAAGGTTGAAATCTGTCTTGATTATGGGGAAGTCTGTTACCTACACAGAAACAAGCCTGTTTTGAAGATGTATGTAGGAGAGATAGTGCTAAAATGTAGAGAGTAAAGTTAAAAAATCTACAAAAATAAAGTACAGATACCTGAAAAATCTGTTTTTCTACAATAACAAAGTATATGTACCTGATTACTTCTCACTTCTGCAAATAGCTTCAGTCAATTGCACTAACTCCAGGAATGTACAGAAGTGATTCGGGATGAAAACAAGTGAATACACAAAGGATTAGGTCAAATATGTGGTGCCTTGGATTTAAGCCAGTAAGGAGAATGTATATGAAGCTTATTCTTTTTCTAACCCTTTAAGTTATCGCCTCTCTCCTCTAATCCTCCCTCTATTCTTAACACCACCTCCTCCTCTTCTTCCTCCTCCTCCTCCTCCTAACTACTTGCTCAGGTCACAGTTGGGGGACCACTAAGAACTACACTGTAGTACATCCCCCAGCTTGCTGAATGAAAGAGGTGTAAAACAACCATTATCATTTACGTGCGTGTCTGTGTATATGCATGTGTGTGAGTGTGTGTGTGTGTGTGTGTATTGGGGGAGTGGGGGTTGTCGTAGCTGCATGTGCTCTGTAAATCCCCTGGGCCTCTCAGAAATGAGTTATCATTAAATCGTCCTAATTACCTGGTTCCTCTATGTTGGACCTCATGGCTTTCAAATACACAACCACAGCACCTTGTGTTAACTCTTCACACTGTGTGGGAACAACAGGCAGGTGTGACCAGTAACAACAGGATGACAGGGTTCAACACTTCTGCTCCCCATGGACTTCCTCTCACACCCCAGCTCCACATTGGACCACACCCCGAGCAACAACAGACGCAACGATCCCCCGTGTGTGTCTGCCAGTGTACGATATATCTGCGCAAAAAGTGTAGACGCTCTGTCTTTTGTATCTGTGAGGCTGTGTGGGCACTCTGGTTGTAACCCCTGAATACCTTCACTAGGGTAATCCGCTTAACTGGAGGAGTGCTCATCAACTCGGACAATCGCTGTTAACCCCAAACAGGTTCTGATAACCCCTGAGCCTAACCTGTGACCTTTGACCTTAACCTCAGGGCTCTTCAAACAAGACATTGGCCTCTAGGGATTCAATAGATATATCTTAACAGGGTTTCCATTTTCTTTTCTCTGTTTTGCTTCCTCTCTCTCTCTCTCTCCCTCCCTCTCTCCTCCCTCTCTCTCTCTGCCTCTCTCTCTCTCCCTCTCAACCTCTCTCTTTGTGGTTTCTGCGTAGGGCCGGCCCAAGCTAATCCTTTGAGTCTGTCTCCTGCGGAGCCCATCCTAAGTTTTCACAACACGGAGCCAGAGGCTGCTGTGATGTACACGTGAGGAGTAAACAGCGCTGCATAGTTTGTGTGTTTTTCTAATCCTCTCAGAAGGTGTAAATCTTTGAAATCGGATCACAAATATATTGTTTCACTTTCTTATAACTCAAAACAGCTGGAAACAAAGATTTGCCAAGCAGGACAAAACAGTGTCTATTTGAGTATTATGCAATGAATGTGAGAATGACTAGAATCGACATTAATAAAAAACAATAAACAGATATTAAGCTAAATCATTCTTGTTGGCTGGATCAACCCGTTTTGATTTGCTGGCAATAATAAAACTCGGAAGTATAAAATATTAACTTCTTTATTAAAACTCTAAATATTTTTACATATTTACATAGAACCATATATTTCCAGGGGTTTGGCCCATTGTGGCCTGTAAGTATTACACAGGGGTTAAACAGGGATGCGATTTGTTCTCAGTGTGAGTTGTGTGTGTTTTGGTGTGTGGTGTTTTGTCAAGAACAGAGGGGTCATTACTCTGACACTCAGTGTGGACCTTTGATTCGACACTTTCACATTTTGTCCAAAGCGATGAAAGTACAGTGTGCAAACAGTTGACTGTAGACTCAGAGTTGTGTAGTTGTTGAGTGTGAGCAGAAAATAGGGAGTGGTTTGAACAGGGTGGGGATATGTGTCATATTTAAGTGCAGTTTTTGTAATAATGCGAGTTACAAAACATATTCAGGGCATCGTAAATTTCCAGGTCCACTATCTTAAGCTGCTGGGCTCCTCTTGAAAATTTCCAGAAGAGCCGTATGTGACAACGCAAATGTCCAAGAAAGCTCCCAGTAAAATGTCTAGGAAATATTAGAGTGAGCCTAAGTGAGTTTTCTTATATAAGGGCAAATGCAGAACTGGAAGAATAGGAATGAAAAAGAGGTGCCACACAAAGATGTCAACTTGGACTAGATTCAAGAACCTTTGGTAATAAGGACTGAGAACAAAAACAGCTTACTTCCGCAGCAGAATTTATAAGTCATGTTCTGCCTCCTGCATGCCTTACCAACCTTTTTCCTGTTTTGGGGAATGCGTCTGACATCTCCTGCTGTGTCCGGAAAATGTTCAAGTCTGAAACCTCTTTTACATCCATCACTCAGTCCTTCCTGGGCCTCCTCCCAACCTCTTGGTAAGTTCTTAAGATCCCCTTCAACAGCTTGAGTGGTTAATGAAGGCTCAAAGAGAGTGATAGGAGGTAATAGTGGGTAATAATACTAATTGGTGCTGATTGCAGAGCTCCTAAAGTGGAATATCTGTGTGAGTAAACACAGGCCTGCTTCTTTTCAGTGAGCTCACCCCCAGAGTGCTCTCCCTTTCTCCCAGCACAGCCTAGCAACAGCCTGTCCTTCCATTTTACTGGGTTTTGACCAAATAACTCAGCATCATGCATTGGTCGCCCATCCTTTTGTTACCGCTCTTTTCTGTCCGTGCCAAACATGCCAGATCTCCATGTGTCAGAGAGCGAGAGGAAGGAAGGGAGAGAGGCTTTGCACGTGATTTCCAGAGCGCAGAACGAACCCCATGCTGTCTTCCCATTTATCTAACCCACATTAAGTCATTTCTGCCTGATTCGGTCCCTCTCCTTCTGTGGCTTTGAGATCGTCTTGTCCTTTAAGAGGTGATGTTAACTTCTGTTCTCTTTGACAGAGGCTGTCTTTGTCACGTTTAAGGAGACCAGCGGGCCCCCAAGTCAGAGACAACTTCATACTCTCAGCAGCACTTGAAGGAATACTTCAACTTTTTCGGAAAGACCTGTATTTGCTTTAAATTAGAAGATTGAAGCTCTTATATGTCTTTCTGTGAAGTTAGCTTAGCTGGAGACAGAAAACCAGCCTAGCACTGTCTGAAGGTAACCAAATCTGCAACACCTTTAAACCTTATTAATTAACGCAGATCTGTTTGTTTATCATCACAAAAAACGAAGTGTAAAATGACAATGTCTGATAATACTGGTGATTATACTCCATTTCTTGGCCCATAAACAACCACAGCAACTAAAATCACTTTCATATATGGACTGAACTCAAGACATTTTCAAGAATTTATCCGGAGGTGCATGTGAGAGCACAAATGTCAGAGTCATTTGCTCTGGACATTTTCCGGAACATAAAGCCCCCGACTAAAATGTCTGGAAAATGTCAAACTGAGCCCAAGTGAGAATACAGCAGGAAAATGTCTGGAAAATTCCCTTCCAGCGAGTGGGTGTGTTGATGAGGTCTCTAACACGTAACAGACACTAAACTAAATAGAAGAATCACCAAAAAGAATACAAATATCTCAGGATTTAAAAGAGGCGCCATCCATGTGGAAGACAAAGATGTCAACTTGGAAAGACAGCGAAATTCAAGAACCTTTGGCGATAAGGGCTGATGCAAGTGTACTGTAAATGTGCTGTGAGGAAAAATATATGATTCAGCGGTGGAATTTTTGGACTATGTCCTGCATCCTGAATTATATACCCAGATGCCAACCCACGCCTGAATATTCCAGACATTTTCCTGACTTGGATAATCTCCTTCTGCGTTCTCATATGTGATGGACAAAGTCCGGAAAATGTCCAGTACCAATTTTCCAGACATTTTCCAGAGTTCATGTCTGAAAACGACATCAGGTCAAAATATTGACAGCTTCAGTTAAATTGGTGGATCATTTTAGCTAATTCTTGGCAAGAAAGCAAACAAGTTTATATCTCAAATTCTCTAATTGATTGTTTAACTTTTTCCTCTGACTAATTTCACATCTTACGCGCCACTCATTAATTCCAGGCTCCACTCTGACGTGTGTCCCTCATGTCCGGTCACTCACACAACAGATCTAGCTGCCAAAGGTTTCCCTCTAAACAGGAGAAATTGGACCTTGGGCCCATGGTTTGGGGGCCCAGGAGTGCCTTGTTTTACCGAAAGCTTCAGTGCTGCAGCAAAAGGCAGACCGCATTGTTATGCAACAGTTTAGTGTGGATGAATAGGTTTTCAGCGCAGGTCAAGTGAATGCCAGGGGAGATGATGGGAAGAGAGGTGCACGCAGGTTAATCCCAGAGGGAGTCGCCTCAGGGCCCGGCCCTCATAGCTCCTCCATGTTTTTCCATTCAGCCTTAAATGTGTTGGCTGAATGTTTATCGGAGTCGGAGAAGGAGCAGAAAAGAAGGGGGCTGGATTCTGTGGGTTCAGCGGCAAAGCAGGCTGGTTAATCCCTGCAGCCCCAACACAGGGGCCAGCCAAGCTCTTGGGGTCCCCCCTCATTTCCCTTCTTTGCTAAACTCTCCTCTCCTTTCTTCCTCTCCTTCCTCTCCTCTCCTCTCCTCTCCTCTCCTCTCCTCTCCTCTCCTCTCTCTCCTCTCCTCTCCTCTCCTCTCCTCCCCTCCCCTCCTCTCCTCTCCTCTCCTCTCCTCTCCTCTCCTCTCCTCACCTCTCCTCTCCCCTCTTCTGTGGGTGACATCACTTGTTGGCACAGAGAAGCAGGGGGAGAATAATTAGGTTTAGATGGCTGAAGTAACTGTGTGTGTGCGTTCTGATGCAGAAGGGAATTTGCAAGGCTATACTCAACATGAAGCACGTAGAAGTTATAATCATTACTCGAATGGAAACTAGGGGAAATAATACCATTGATCGGAATGCTTTTATTTCTTTTATAAAAGAAATATAGATAATAAAGTCTGCATTTAACTAGCACTTGCACTGCATGCACTTACATATGCAATAATATGCACCAGAATTTGTGCCAAAATAATAAAGAAAAACTCATTTAAAGCCAAAGAGACATGAAACAAAGAATGAGTAGCTGGGCTGGTGATGTTGGGGGAGGACGAGCAGGAGGAACTGCTTTAATAACTCACTATAGACTCCATACATGACCACCCCAGAAAAGCCCGTCCGTTCACTGCGCTCCCTGCTATATACACAGCCTACTTAGGAAGGAGCCTTTGTCAGTACGATGCGCTTTGTCAACCCCTATTTAGTGGCTTCTTTACAACAGGCCCAGCCCTTTGAATATTAACTGTGTGATCACTCTTGCCACACAAGCAGCCGCTCAGGACCCCCTATCCCCGCGGCCCAGCTCCCCTGCTCCCTGCACCAGGGCTTTGTGCCCGACCACAGCTTGGTCCACACAGACTCTTGTGGTCTCACATCGGCCAGTTAGGGAAAAATTCTACTTTCCGTTGGTTCTCTGACATCATGTATGCAGCACTTGATTCGTTTCACATATGAGAGAGAAGTCTAAACCAGGGATCAAATATAAGAGGGGTCTTAAATCTTGCATACAAAGGGAGGAGATGCAAGAAAAGCCGGGGGACGAAAGGGGATGATACGTCTATGTCGCTTTAGGTCACCGTGTCATTGTGAGCCTCTAGTGGAGTGCGACTGTAGTTCTGACTAGTGTAATGAGCGTAGCAGATGGGGCAGGAAGGCGACCGAGGGTGGGAGAGTCTGGCCTAGTGTTTTTTTGCAGGCCAATAATCCCCTTTATTGAGCCTCAGGAAATCCTAATTGGAGTCGGAAGTGGCTCTAGTGGCCAGATGTGCAAAGACAAACACGGTCGATCAAGCCCCCCCAAGGACAACTGAACACAAGCTCCTCGCCTTCCCTGCCACCCTGCTGAGCTGAATTTGCAAACACACACACACACACACATAAACACACACACACACCTAGCTGACACAAGCCCCTCCACTAGCATCTCCTACGTCCAGCCTGGGGGAATGTTACTTTATCACCACCTGCCTGAAAGATATTCGGTGCTAAAAATGTTGTAACAGTAGACAGCTTGGTAAACAAAGCAACACATCACACTGTGTACTTAGGACAGTCCATGAAAACAAATTGAGATCTTAGGTTCAGCTGTGCTCAGGATCGTCTGCTCTCTCAATCGATAAAGGTCAGAGGAGCCGTGGCTTATGTTGTCGGAGAGGAACACACTGGAAGCTCATCAGTAATCAATGCGCAGGAAGCTTAAAGACACTTCTAAACACACAAACCTGTTCTGACTAAGAGATGAGACACTGTGACAGATAAATCCTTTCTTTTCTACACAAGGATGACTCACAACGCTCTCCTCTTTCTGTCTCCATGATGTTTGTGTCATTATCCAGAGACCTGTCTGTGAACCCTTTACTATCATGTATAACATAAGTTTGAGTGGGAGTGAACATACTTTGCATTCTCATGTATGCAGCAGTCATATATAAGTCAGAATAAGTGCATGTGTGTTTTTGTGCGCAAGATAACGTTTTGGGGAAAAACAGAGCAAGACACTTAAAGTGCATCTGTGTTGTCTGTCTTTTGCTGTCTGTCCTTATCAGGCCGGCGGTCTGACCAAAGCCAGAGATGCTTGTCAGGCCGTTCTGAATAACTGCACGTGATCCGAGTGCAGCTGAGAAACTGAGAGCTATCTGAGGAAGCTGGTTTGGATTAGGAATACCTCCCCCAGACCTACTGTCCCAGTCTGGGATCAGACCCATGTGCGGGTGAACGTCTATGCATGTGTTTAAAACCCCCACTGAGTCGCAGTCACACTGACCTATTTACTCCACCATGGAAATAGCCAAGACCCAGGAGGCAGACCAGACTTTTACAGCCACGTTTACACGCTATATAAATGGGTTATATGGGCATAAAAAAAAATCTATTGTATTGATTTCTTTACATCCGGATTCATTTCTGCAGTGTGAAAACGCAACTGTAGCAAAGGTCACCGCAGAGAATTTGATCCGCATAGGAAAAGTACTCAGTAAAACAAATACAATTCTGTGTTTTAGTCCCTGTAAATGTGTGTGTGTGTGTGAGAAAGAGAGAGAAAGAAAGAGAGAGCGCTAGCGATTATGTGTGTGTTAGTTCGTGGAGGAGGGAGCTAATAGCCTTCACCTTTATGTAACCCTTCTGGAACTTCAAAGTAAGATTAAGAAGGAGAGATGGCGAAGGGCTAACACTTGCTGCATGGCTGCAACCGCCCCATCAAACTAAGCAACCTGAGCTTCTAAAGGCTCGTTGGCGTTTGGGGTCTCATGTGTTAATCCTGATTTCTCAATTTCGAGGAAAAGGTAGCGAGGTTCTCGAGGACATCAGAGAAAAGTCGAGCTCATGATCCACCCGTTTTGAGATGTTTTTCTGAATGAGTTTGTTTGAGCAGCACGAACTCGAACGCATGGATCCCCTCTCACAGTGGCGCAGACTCACACACGAACCTTACACATGAGCAGCCACATGCACATTCATCCTCTAAAGAATTGGCCGAATGCAGCATGGCCTCTGTAGCTCACTGTTATGCAAAAGGGGGGAACCGGCTGTGAGTGGGCCCAGTAAACACATCACACACTGTTTTGTCTCCATGCAATTTAACCATCTTGGTAAAACAAGTGAGGAATGCCATGTTAACTCCTCGCTGTCCATTAATCACTGTCACAATGTCCCTGTAGCATTAACTCTAGGATAATATGAGGAATTGTGCAGGGTTGCTCAGGCCCTTCATGGACTATAAAGCTGCCATCTCTCAACGCTGGCATTTCCTTGTATTCTGAGAATTGAAGTGACTGACTAGAAAGTGCAGTTTCCTGAGAGGAGTTTATTCTGGCACGGTTGCACTAGAGCCTGCCCTGCTGTACAGACCCAACAATGGCCAGATCTCTTGGGTCGTAACCCCCTAATTACTGTAGCCCAAGAAGTGATGACGAAGGCCTGTCAGCGTGGCCGGTGACAGGGGCTACCTGAGCCTGACTCGGGAGCCCCAGGTGACATGGGCCAAGAGCGCTCCAGCACCTTGGATGAAAGGTCGGTGTTATGGGTCTACATCCCAGCACCTGGGGCCATTTCAGCACCCTACTGGGACTTCTGGCCTCTTGGCTTTCACCGGTGCCCGGTTCTTGGTGCAGGGAGGAGATGTGGACATCCTTTCCCATATCTGATAGCAATCTGCTCCCGCGCTCAGGTTCACAATAGCAGCCTCTTCTTTGCCTGATCAAGGCCTTCTGCACCAATTACAGATCAGAGTCCTGCCCACTAGGATGATTAGCCTGAAATAGAGACTTATTGAGTTGTCCATACAACTGCTGACAGTATAAGCTTTCATTTACAACCTTATCCCAGTCTTGTCAAACATTGGTATAAAAACATGACATGAGATATCAAGGTTATTAACTTCAAAGGATTATGGAAATAATACTTAAAGCCTTTAAGTTATCTATATTGTTGAGGATCTTCTAACTTTATCTATTGTTCCTCACTTGGTAAACACACCAGACATTAATCTCCACCAAAACATATGTTAAGCCTGTAAACATGGATGAGTGGAATAATATGGAGGCTCATTTCTGCCAGGGAAAGAAATCATGGATGAATGCTAAATCAAAAATATGAGATTGAAATAGAAATTGTGTGATGGTAAGTCATTATTTTGAGTCATTAAGTCATTTTTTAATAAGTAAGTCATTTTTTCAAACTTACTAATTTTAGGTCCTTATTTTAGTAAGTTAGTAATTAAACAAATTAATAAGTAATTTCTTGAATTAGTAAGACCTTATTTAGAGACACTAATTCCGTTTTTAATTTAGGCTTTAAGTCCTTATTTTTGCCACTTTTTTGAGAGCTTGTCGTTATAAAAGCTTACAGGATTTGTTGGGTGACAAAGTGGTGGAAATGGTCTTCCATAGCATGAGGACCGAGCTTTCTGGCACCTGAAACCCCTAAATCCGCCCATGGGAAACTGGGAGGATACAATGAAGGCATATCAGCGTCCGGGTGCGCGCCTGCGCGCGTCTGGTAATAGTGTTGGAAGTTTCCCTGCAAGTTGAGGAGGACGAGAGGACGAACAGACTGCTGGGAGTGGAGCGGCACTAGACGCCAGCAACAAGGAGATCCAACAAACGAAACAAAAACTACTGAGGGAACATTTATTCATGTTTTAGCTCACAGTAAACCGGAGGCTGTTGTTCGTGGAGTTACCTCGAAGAGACGAGGAGTCAGTAACAGCCGGTAAGTGAAGTGATTAGTTTGTGTTGAATCACTGACTCAGGAGTGAGGTGATCGGTCTTGTGGTGATCGGTCACTGACGCGTGACCGAATGATGGTTAAAGCGGGATCAAGCCTGAGGTTAGGAGAGATAGTTCTGTCATATTTCAGAAATGTCAACACGGAATATGTTGCAATAATTTCAATGAAAATCTAATTTAGCGATGTTATGTTTGCGTTTTGTGTGTGTTTTTTTAAATGTTATAATTGTTTACGTGTATCTTTACTTGGGCAATAACATCTGACAAATGAGTCTTGGCGCTTGTTAAGACACATCTCATCAAATGATGGAGGCGGCATGAGATGACGCGGTGGCGGGGTTTTGCAGCGCGCTCCTGCGGCGCACGGTGGAACAGTTTGGCACCGGAGCGCTTCCCTTGTAAAGTCCCCCCCACCCACCCCCAAACTTGTGTGATCCACGTCTAGAGCAGGAGAGGGGACGATGTGTTTTCTGGTGACATGCGAAGCCATGTCATGATTAAAGACTTCCTGCACCTCTTGAACCAGACGCCTGAATCCTCTGAGTCATTCCCAAACTGCATTACTAATCCTACTTTAAAACTTGCTGGTGCAAGTGTGTGCAACCGGCTTTCAGATGTGGAGCCTCGCATATAACTCCAGCCCTAACCCTAAAAATACCATAAAGTCATGAATTCTGAAGCAGACCCTCAGCTTCGCAGGCTTGGGGTTGACCAATCATCTACTGTTGCCTGTGCTGTCTCCATGTATTCTATTTAGAAGGGAGAGGGCGCACGGTAGAGGTGTGTGTGTGTCTGTGTGTGTGTGTGTGTGTGTGTACTTGTGAGGAGAGGAGAAACTGAACAGGATGGGACAAGCTGTTCAAAAGGCCTACAGAGGGAGGTGGTGCTGGGGCCTCGTACTTTCCAAAAAAACACCTTGAACTTCCACTGAAAGTTGAAGCAGGGGTTACATATTTTAGGGGAAAACCACTGGTTAGATCGGTGAGTTCAGTGGAACAATGCTAATGAAAGGAGAAGTCAGGCCAGGTGTCAGCTCAGGTGAGGTCCTAGGCCGCACTTCAAACTGCCGGAGTTACTAAATATGGCCAAACCAGCAGGACAGCAGTGATTTACTGTCTCTCTGTTCAAGATTTAACATTTTTCTTGTCTTATTCCCTAGGCTGGAATTATCGATGGACCTTTGAACAGAACTTGAAAGGGGAATATTACTGTCTGACTAAGCAGAGTGTTCGTCAGCCATCACCTCCCCCTCCAGCTCCCAGGCCGTCTCTATGCTCATCAACCTGACAGTGGCCTTCAAGGAAACTCTTGCCTTTCATGGAACAGTGCCTGCCCACCCCGCTGCTGCCCCTGACGCTGTGGAAGTGACGGCCATGGAGTCACGTCCGGTGCTGGTCACCCCTCCGCCGCCTTCCCTAGCACCTCCACCACCGCCGCCGCCACCTCCTCCTCCCCCGCCTCCGCCTGCTGACTTCTCTTCCTCACCTTTCAGCAGGGCGGACAGTGTCCGTCGGAGCCGGTTGCGGAAGCTGAACTGGGAGCGTATCCCCAAAGAGAAGGTGGAGGGGAGGAAGAGTGTGTGGAATGGGGCGGCCCCGGGCGAGGATGAGTTCCCCATCGACCTCCACTCTCTGGATGAGCTGTTTGGTCAGAAGGACAGTAAGCCTCGGGACAGGACCAGCACCCTGAGGCGCCGCTCCTCTCTGCTTCGCTGCAGATCACCTCAGGACAGCTTGGAAGAGGTCAGATCATAAGGACTGCAGTGATGTTTCTCTGTAAATTAAGACAGAACCCTTATCAGTTTCCTTTACCTCTTCACAGATCTCCTTGTTGGACTCCAAACGCAGTATGAACATCGGAATATTTCTCCGCCAGTTCAAGATGTAAGCCTCCTCCTTTCTAACTCGAGCTGAAATGTTAGTCATTTAATTAACAAAGGATTGCTTGGCAACTCATAAATGATCAATAATGTTAGAGCAAAAGTTCCCAAAAAGCCAAGTTACAACTTCTCCAATGAGAACATATCTTTAGTTTCTATCACTGATAATGAAAAAATCTTTGTGTTTGGGTTTGATGGTTAGACATTGGACATTTTGAAGATGTCATATTGAGCTGTGAGGAATTGTTATGGACATTTATTTCCACAAATGAGTTTGACAATTCATGAATTTAATTTTAATTTGATATAAATCATAACATACATTATCTCAAGGCACTTTAGACTTTGGAAAAAAAAGATGGGTAGAAACCATTAGTAGAACGATGAGTGGAGAAAAATCACTGATGAAAATAACTGTAAGTTGCAGCCTTGTTGGACTTTACAACTTTTCGTTGGCATTTGCTGGAGGTCACCATCAGTCAAAGCTGGAGGAAGTTTTAAGTGCAGGAAACAGAAGTGTGTCCCACTGGGCCCAGGGGAACAGTAACTTCCCTTGAGATTGAACTGGAGTGTGTGGCCATATATCAAGCAAGGATGGGCGGCTGAGCGTGTGTGTTTGTTCAGTGTGTGTCAAAAGTGTGAGGTCTCATTGAGACAGAGAGAAAAGTCTAGAGTATATTGCAGGGGAAAGGTTCAGGGCAACTGAGCAGCTGGACATTGGTTGAGGGTAAGGGGGGGGTAGTATTGAAGGGTAAGTAGCTGTGGATGGCTTTAGGAGTCAAGAGTTTACACTTGCTTGTAAAATGCTAAAGATACAACCCCCTGCAGAGAGAGAGAGAGAGAGAGACCCCACCGGTGGACTGTCATATTCATCTCCTCAGATCCTCTTAAGCGTGTTTGCCAGGTTTTGGCATCTGAGACATTATCACTGATACAGAGAATCATGTGCTGGTAGAAATCAAATACATAAATGAATAGAAAGAAAGAGCTGAGCTGTTATTTTCTCATCCCACCTTTCAACTGAAGAGCACTAGATTTGTCAGGACTTGTACGGGAAGCCATTATGCAAAGAGCCTCTGTTGTACACAAACATTCATCTTGTTGGGAGCTTATGTGCCTTCTGCTTTGAGCAGAGATACAGGTACTGTTCAAATGTGGGTGTAGTTTAAAGAAATGCGGTTTTATAATGTCACCAGTGTCTCAGCAGCCCTTTCAACATCTTTTCATCCCAGCTCTATTTATAGGCCATTTCACTCAGCATTGTGTTCTTATAGAACTAGTTGAGGCAAATAACAAAGAGCATTTAAAGACTTTTTTGTATTTATATTCTCAGTGTACCGTGGATGTGTTGTTGTCAAAGACTTGAATGTGAATGCTGAGCTGTGAATGAGAATAAAGGTTACACACAGTAGCGTGCACACGTGATGGGTTATGAACGTGTGCGATGGGCGGTGAGACGAGGGGGGGAGGGGAGAGGATGAAGGAAAAAGTGCTGCAATAAAGGACAGATGTGTCACATCGGAAGAAGTAAGTCAGAGGCTTAGCAGTCAGCCAGCTCAGTTTCTGGTCTTTCACCTTGATATCTCCAAGGCCCTTTCTGACGTCCTCTCTCCCTGTCTGCCTTTTATTTACCCGGTGGATATGCCGCTCTGCGTCGCCCGTGTGGCGTCGGACAACCGGCTCTGCCCCGACACTGTGACTGATAAGAGGAGGATAAGCCTCAATATTGTGTGAAACAAAAGGGCTGATACTGCTTATTAAATTATTTTTCTTAGAGGGTGTCATGCCTTTTCTCAGGCTGCAAACCCCCACGTACACGTCAGCTATGATGTCATACTAAAAACATGTTTGCTCTTGTCGTTTTTTTTCCCGCAGGCCTGCTAAAGAGATAGTTGAGGATATCAGGCATGGAGCTGGGGACCGTTACGGAGCGGAGAAGCTCGCAGAGCTTTGCAAATTGCTCCCCGACAGTGAGGAGGTAAAGTGCCTTTCTTTTGGCATACAAATACGACAGTGACGACCCCCTCCCCACCCCACCCCCACTCCCTCTCCTCTTACTCATCATCTGGCTCTGGTTAGGATGATCAAAAGTTTGCCATTACTCCATGTCGTAAGATGTGGTCTGTTTCCAGCAAAGCAACACGCGGAAAGATATTGGAATTGACTGTTAACGGCATGTTGGGTTTTTAGTATTTCAGACTTTTTTTTTGTTTTTATTGAAGCTGTTTTCCAGATTTTTACTCTGCATCTGTTCTCTCTCAGGAGTCCCGCCTCAGGAGGTTCAGTGGGGAGCGGAGCTGGCTTGGAGAGCCGGATCTTTTCATGTTGCTGCTAGTGGAAGTCCCCAGGTACACCCCCCCTCAGATCTGGAGAAAACTGCTTTCCAAAACTGCTTTTCCAACTGATTAAGTTGTTTCTAGCTTTTAAAACTCCTCTTTGTTTCCTGTTTATTTTATGGGACACTTGTCCATCTGACAGGCTTCACTTTGCGATGACATGTGCTTGTTTAAGTGATGAGTGATCAGGAGTGCCCTTTTTGTCTCTGTCGTCAACCCTGTCCATTCACCCATTCCTCTTTCTCTTCCCTGTTCCATTAGCTTTCGGCTCCGCCTGGATGCCATGATCCTGCAACAAGAGTTTGACCCTGCCGTGACCTCTCTGTGTGTGGCAGCCAGATGTCTGAGGGAGGCGGCCAGAGGTAAAGTAACAGCAGGGAGTTGTGTAGTCCACCACTATAAAGATATCTTCCTATTTTTCTCTTTTAAGTGTATTGTGGTGACATGTGGATCCAATATGCGAACACTATATAACATTGTTAGAATTCAGATTAAATAACTGATTTCGGGAGAAACCTGCTATTAGTTAAAATGTTTTATATATTTTATCAGCCAATTTCAGCGTTAGTTCTTCAAAACAAAGTTGTGTGAAGTATTTTAAAACCTCGATGTAATTTGCTTGTACTTTTGATATTATGCATCAACCTTGTGGCACAATAATGAATATCTTTGTTTTACCCTCCTAGAACTGCTGAGCTGTCCAGAATTACACTCCATCCTTCGTTTGGTGCTGAAAGCTGGGAACTATATGAACGCTGTGAGTGCGTCTTTATTTAATCTGTTTTATTTTCCTTTCTTCAGCCTGACAAAGCAGAGCCAGTCCCTCTTTTCTTTTTTAAAATCTGTGTACCATACACCAGTCACTAGGGGTCTGAGTGTGTGTTCAGGGGCGTCACTCTGACGGTGCACCTGGGCTTTGTCTTGTTTGTTTAAAGTTGTCATATGACGTGTGTGTGTGTGTGTGTTATTCTAACCTTGTCCGTGGCTTCTTAGGGTGGATACTCGGGGAATGCCGCTGGGTTCCGAATCTCATCGCTGCTCAAACTGGCCGACACCAAAGCCAACAAGCCTGGCATGAATCTGCTGCATTTTGTAGCCATGGTAAGAACTGAAGTGAAAAGGCAACACAGGCCCTGAATTAATTTAATAGTTTCAACAAAACATTTGGACATTTTGGACAAAAAATATTCTCTTCAAATGTAAAGTTTAGAAAAATATGAGTTCACAGTTATGTCTGATGTCATTTTGTTTGGAGAACAATTGAAGTTAGCCGGGACTGAATGATCGGTACAGCTATATAACAGTTTCAGTCTGTCTGTGGTGATAAGTGTTAATTTTGTGGTGGTGATTACAAAAAACAACATATGGGAGCTGAGAAACATTAAAAAACTTTCAACTTTAAACTGCAGCACGTCAGAGGACATGTGGCAAGTAGGTGATCCTTCATATGTGGCCCCGGATGCATTTGTGTTCACACAGCAAAAGATGACACATGCATCCCACACTTTCTCCTAATGTGGTCTGAGCGTTCGGATCTGAATACACAATCAGTATGCATTTGGTTGTGTTAAGATGTGTGTTTAGGGCTGAAAACTTGTGACGGGATCACCCAGGTTCGATGTTAATACCAGGACTGTACAGGGTCTAAAAAGGTTTTTAATATTGAAAGCATTTGTATGAGTATTTAACAGTTCTGAGAAACAAACAAGTTGTGATGACAGTGTTCAGGGAACAGTAGCCCGTCCATCCCAACTGCTCCACAGAGCATATGATTTAGTCTACAATCGCAAATGACGTGTTGCTCTCTCTGAAACAATAGCTGGATAATCATTTGTGTTTGTCTCCACAGGAAGCTGTGAAAAAGGACCAGAGTTTACTGTCGTTTCCAAACCAACTAGGCCATGTTGGCTCCGCCTCCAGGTCAGTCTTTTCCCAAACCTCACTCGCAATCATATCCAGCAGTCACAGAGTCTGGAACACACTACCTGCCCTGCCTTATATCGACAAAATCTGACTCCTATTTAAACAAACACAATCCATATCTATTTTCCTTCTCTGTCGCGGCGAGGAACCCAACTGTTAGCATCAGCTTTCTGCCTTATTAAAAGTGGGTCATGACAACATGGATACTCCAAGACAATATTTAAGCTCTGCTAGAGAGTTTTGCACAGTTTCTGATACTTCTTTCTGTGCTAAAGTTGTTTCGAAGGCTTGAAAGAATTACCATCCTTTTTATGCTTTTTTGAGATGAAGCATATTTTTTTGCTACTGCTTCATTTCTTGTTGGATTTAAAATGACAACTCAAGTCCAAGTTCATTGAAAAACTCCTGCACACTTTGCATCTGATTTTAAATTTTCTGTTGAAAAACCTTTCTCAAGACATGTTACACAGCTATGTCGAAACAGTTGTTAACATAATTGTGTTTCACATGTGTACTCATCCCTTGCAGGCTTTCTGAGGAGTCTGTGCTGGAGGATTTATCAAAGCTAAAAAGCAGAGTGGTTGCCCTAAAGGCAAACATCCAGAAGGAAACGGAGATTCAGCAGCTCACACAACCTTACCTGGAGGTATACAAGATGACCAGATTCTCAACACGCCAATGATCTTCAACATGATTAAGCATTTTGTAAAAAAACAAGGAGGAAGAAAAATATAAAATATCTTTCCGTCCTTGTGCAGGTAGCTGAGGAACGTCTGAAGGAGGCAGAGGATGAAGTGGAGGGTATGAGGATGTCGAGTCAGGCTCTGGTGGAGTTCTTCTGTGAGGACGACAGCACTTTCAAACTTGAGGAGGCCTGCCGGGTCTTCCACTTGTTTTGTCACCGCTTCCAAAAAGCTGTCCAGGTTAGTTCTAGAAGAAAAGTCTTTTGATCTCAATTGTTATCATTAAGAGCCTAGCATGAAGATTGAACACATTCTAACAACAGATCCCTTTTCTACAGGAGAATGCAGAGCGGGAGCTGAAGGAACAGAAACGTCTGGAGCGTCAACGTGAGATGGGGGAGAAAGAGAAACGTCGGTCGGTGGCTATTTGTGAGGGACTGGACCTCGGCCCGAGTCTTGTCAGGGAGCAACACGGTCAGGAGAACCAAGACGAGCTGGAGAAACTCTTAGAGAAGAACCTGAGCCACACTTGGAGTCGTCGTAGCCTGAGAAGCTCAGACTCCCGGAGACATTCACACCACCCGCACAGTGACACCCACCTCTGTAGCACATCCATACTAAAGAGCTTCCCTGAGTTGGGCAGCAGCCCGACCAGTTGTCACTCAAACTGCTCCTCTGACCACGAGAACACCATACTACTTTGTAGCTCACCAGAGACTGACGGGATGTGTTCCCCCACTGACCATGGATCAGTCCCGACCAGAGGGAGCAGGGTTCAGCCCAGTCAAACCACTAGTCGGAGCATGGAAGTAGTTAAGGATTCGCCTACATTTAGTCATTCTCAGCATGGACGTAGCTTCAGAGTCAAACAAGGGTCTGAGAGAATTTCCTATGTTCTACCGGCACAACCGAAGGAAGCAGGACTTGAAAAAGAAGCAGAGTTTTCACATGAACAGATGCCTTCCATGAACATTGAATCTTCACACAGTTCCTGTACTATTCCTGCTGCTATAAACACTGATACACCTGCCCTGTGTGTTAAAACCTCTCCTCATAGTCAAAGGTTTGGCCCGCCTCTAACGGACAATAATCCCTCTCTCCAGAGTAAACATAATGTCCCTTCAGTCACTGAGCCTCTTCCCCAGTCCGTTTGTACAAATGGAATACTTTCTCATAGTGACGCCCGGCCTCGCCTGTTGAGGTACCAGAGATCTGAGAGCCAATCACAATCATCTGTAAATAGTCCAGACAAAGCCCAGTCACAATCGCAGATGAGAGAGACGCATACTGTGTTGTCTTTGCCCGACGCTGGACTAACTGAGCAGACGGATACAGAAGTGGCGACAACATATGTGGGAGAGAGCTGGATGCCCCCCAGTTTACCAGAGATCAGCTCGTCGCAGCCAGTGGAGTGCTCTGACCTGCCCAGTCCCGAGAGGTCGTACTCCCGTGTCGGTGAAACGCTGGAGTGCCGCACTTTAGTGAAAGGCCTCCGATCCTATGACGCCTTTTCACCCCCAACCTCTCCACTCCCGCGACCTGCACCAAGCCTCTGCTCCAAGTGGCGGAAAGAGAGGAAGGTTGACCTTAAAGAGGGGACAACTCCAGGGTCTCCTGTATCACATGGGAGTAAAACCTTGAAGGTTCCTGTGCGCAGCGGAATAGGATCCAAAAGGGGACTTGTGTCACGACCAGGACCTTCCAACAACACAGGCATTCCCAGGGTACGCTCCAAAACTGAGGCTCCAAATGGTGCCCCGGCCCCTACAAACCCCTCCAGTCCCAGCCGGCTGTCTAATCCTCGCAGTGGATCAATGCGCTCATCTCCCATCACTCGGCCTGCCACCGCTCAGGTAGAGGCAAAACGAAGCAATAGCACTCGAGAGAGGACCATAAGTGAATCACAGACTCCAGTAAAGCCTACCTTGACCCGTAGGACCTCGGACAGATCCGTTCTAGAGAAGGTGTCAGGCAGCACCCAGCAGGCTTTTGTCCGAGGGTCTCCTCTGCGTGTGTCAAAACGACTTGCCCCACACTCTGAGACTCAGGTTTCCTCCCAGCCTCGCACTGCTCACAGTCCATCTTCCACCACAGCCAAGACCATACGCACGACTGTCATATCTGCAGCCTGCAATAAAACTGCCAAGACCACCAGCACAAGCTCGTCCCCCACTAGCTCCAAGATCCCTACAACTTCTCGGCTCCCTGGTCCCAAAACG
The DNA here is from genome assembly GCA_038501795.1 of Pseudopleuronectes americanus. Lineage (NCBI taxonomy): Eukaryota > Metazoa > Chordata > Actinopteri > Pleuronectiformes > Pleuronectidae > Pseudopleuronectes > Pseudopleuronectes americanus. Next base: position 10,954,042 of record CM076723.1, read on the forward strand.
GCTCGAGCTGCTGCAGCTCCGGCACTCTGGAAGTGACGGAAATGAAAAAGTGCCTACACTGTGCTGTTTTCAGGATTTTTTATGTATTTCAGTCTTAATATATTCAGCGTGGGCATACATGGATGATGTGAGTCAACTGGACTCAATCAGCTCTCATCAACTTAATTTCATCTAAAGTCGACTTTCTGACATTTGTGTGTAGCTGTAAGTGCTTAGGTGACAAAGAGTGGCACTTGGAGCAGCTGGGATCCTGTCTCATGTATTTCACCCACTGTTAGAAAAGCAGAAATAGATAAATCCTACCTCTTTTTACATCGGATTGTGTCCTATGCAGGCAATAGGACACTACAAAGAGACCTATCGAACAGTTGAACACAGTAAATTCCATGTTAGTAAAAAAGATTCAACCAAGTGAAAACACTGTGTGGTTGGAGCTTGCTTTGTAAGAGCTATGATATGGGGAGCTGTTTCAATCACCCAAATGTTTTGAGTACTGTGACCCTTCTGCAAAGTGATCCCTGCGTTCTCACACATGACTGTCTCACAGTCCAAACTTAATTTGGTACTATCAAACTGTTCATCCTCTTGTAGAGAGGCCTCATCAGTCTGATGCACTTTACAACCTGAAGAAGAGGCTGCGAGGAGATGAATTTTGTCATTTCTGTTTTATATAAAAAAAAATCTATAACTTTATTGAATAGCATTGGTTGTTATTCACTGCATCATGTGGATTTGTAAATAAAAGAAGATGAATAAAGATGATGATCTGAATAGAGGTGTTGTTTGTCGATTACACTTTTCCAGTGCGTGTAAGTGATGTTCTCGAAACTGTTTTTGGGGGTTGTGTATTCAGGAAAGCACTTACTATGAGAGCTTTCACTTTCAAGGTTCCCACTCTACTTCATCAACTGCTGCACTTGCATCTCCCCGTCCTCTATCTTCTAGTCACCCTCATTTTTCTCTCTCCTTCTTTATCCCGAGTGTCGCTCGCTGCATCTCTTGACACAGTCACCCCCAATCCTGTCGGTGGCTGTTGTTATGGCAATGCCACGGATGTCCCGGGGAATCTTCTGGCAGAGTAGTAGGGGTGCAAGGGGTTGGGGCTGGAGGGTGTCTGTGGGTGTAGGGTCCCAGTGGGAGTTCTCTCTTCATAGGCCTGCAGTGACGCCAGTACCTCTTGGGAAAGGCAATAAACCGGTGCCTCTTTGTGCTCTTGAGTGTCCAGTTGTCGGTCAGCGTTGGCCTCTTGAACCTGTCCCAGTGTATAGAGGTGACATCATCAACAGGTCTCCAAGGGTGCAGGATGGAGTCGTCCAAAGTGATCCCCCTTCTTTAGCTGCCTTCGTGTATTCTGCATTGATCTGAAAGCAGCAAGCTCTGTTAGAATAATGTCGCGTCTGAAGGTCAATAAATTATGTATGGGCTTTAGGACCGGAGCTGACCACAGAGAGGACGAGGCCCAGAAGACAGGAGACAGGGTTGCTTTATGGTCTGTTTGTATACGTAAAGTGTTGTCAGTGGCATTTAATTGCAAGAGAGTCCCAAGTTCAAGAGAAAGGGTTGGACAAAGTAACAAGTTTATAGGTGTCCAGCAGGCATTCAGACCATTCTTGAAATCTTGACAGGCAGATAAAACCCAGGGCAAGCCTCCCTCATTTGCTGTGACATTGACTGGATTTAAAGTGTGAGACTGGACGTGAGAAAAGTTTAGGGACACCCTCCTCAATATTTGACACAAGATGTAATGTAATCTTAAATGCTCATTATGGTGGCTTACTCTCATGGAAAAGTTGTCTGGTATAATCTGTTGTAATTACTGCAGGAAATAAATGCAGTCAGTGGCAGGGGAAAATATCACATCACATTCCATTCATAAATTTGGCCGTTTAATAAGTCCTTAATGTGTGAGGCATATGTAGGAGGATATAGCAGAGGTATCTGTAAAGTACATTTACTCAAGTTCAGTTTTGATGTACATGTACTTTAGTATTTCCATTTGCAGATTAAGATTTTACTTAGAAAATATTTGATCAACAGATATGACGTGTCTTCTTTCACCAGTGGATTGAACAATAAAAATCACTCGCACTGAAACCAGCTAAACTGCTCATTTTATCCTAAATCATAACACTGTATTATAATGTACTTTTACTTAAGCATCTAATACTTCTTCTTATTTGCAGTCATAATTGCAGGACCTTTACTTTCAGTAGAGGATTTTTATCTTTGTGCTTCATGGGACAGGAGGTCATTCCTGCTGACAGCCAATGTACTTTTCCATCTCCAGATTATACTGGACTAAAGGAGTAATTTCTCAGCACTGTAAACGTATATGATTTGCACTGTGCCCCCTGTACTATAAGACAATCAAATTACTTGTATTTGTATTCAAATATTCTTAACCCTTTACAATACTTTGTGTTTATGCTGGACCTGACTGTGTTGTGTTTAACTGTGTACTTTGTATTTCTGGCTGTTGTTTTGACTCACGTTCAGTAGAACATTATACTGTATCTATGCTTTAACTCTATTTATGCCTCAAGGAGTTTCGAGGAATCACACGAAAAGCGTAACGACGCCACCCAGTGTCCGATAACCGTCGGTGGCAAAAGGAAACCACAACTCCCGGCGTGCATTGCTGCCGCACGTCGTTTTTTACGTAATGGACAGCTCCCCGGATGCGGCTGTGATTGACTATACCAGGCAAAAAGAGATCGAAAGCCAAGTGGCGGTAAGTCCCCCAATCCTCCAGATTTCACTCTTACAGCAAAGAACTGCCGCGGAGACATATGTTGGAACATGGCGTGATTTTTAAAGTAACTTGTGCGAGTGGCGGGCTCAGGAACAGACCGTCTGGAGAAGCGGCTCGCAAGGAAAACTTCCAGCTTGTTTGCTAACTAGCTAGGCTGCTAGCCACCAAACGCGCTAGTTCCTTAGCTTGACGCTAGTTAGTAGGGGAACGCCTAGTATCATAGGTGACCAGTGCGAAGTAATACAAACCAGTACGGCACTGGGTCCCCCGGCTTCACTCGTTAGCTCTCGTCATGGTTGAAGTTATGTTAACTTTGTAGACATTGTTTAAAAGTGAATGGCGGAAATAGTCGCCGAAGTTAGACCATGTACCGTTACTTACCGACGATGAGCTAATGTCGGTGGCGGTTAGCTCGTCTGCTAACTGGGTGATAAGCTGCATTAGTGCACAGAGTGACTTCACTGAGGCGCTAGTCGGTTATTTTACATGTGTCCTTCAAAGTATAATGATCATGTCGCTCATCAGTGTTAATGTGAAGTGTACATCAGCCTCTCGGAGCTTTGAGTGGTGGAACTAGATGTGACCCAGGTGCCCTGTGTTCTGTTGTCAGGTGCTGCAGCCCCAGTGGTCGTAGGCAGGATGCAGACCATTAAGTGTGTGGTTGTGGGTGACGGGGCAGTGGGTAAAACCTGTCTACTCATCTCTTACACCACCAATGCCTTCCCCGAGGAGTACATCCCCACTGTGTTCGACAACTACAGCGCTCAGATGAGCGTGGATGGCCGCACCGTCAGCCTCAATCTGTGGGACACGGCCGGCCAAGAGGAGTACGACCGCCTGCGCACCCTCTCCTACCCCCAGACCAACGTCTTCATCATCTGCTTCTCCATCGGCAGCCCATCCTCCCACGCCAACGTCAGGCACAAGTGGCACCCCGAGGTGTCTCACCACTGCCCTAATGTGCCCATCCTGCTCGTGGGCACCAAGAAGGACCTGAGGGCCGACGCAGAAACGGTGAAGAAGCTGAAGGAGCAGAGCCTGGCCCCGACCACCCACCAGCAGGGCAACGCCCTCGCCAAGCAGATCGGGGCTGTTAAATACATGGAGTGTTCAGCTCTGCAGCAGGATGGAGTCAGGGAGGTGTTCGCCGACGCTGTGAGGGCAGTGTTGTACCCAGTAACGAAAAAGAACCCCAAGAAGTGCGTGCTGTTGTAATAAATGGTTCCCACTTCTGGACTGTGTCGATAAATGATGGAGATCCACAGATGCAAAGGAAGGCTGAGGAACAAAGGGCATCATCCGGCTGCCTCCATGCCGCTTCCAGCAGTTCAGACTCTGTTCGGCTACTCTGTTACTGCTCTCTTCCTTACTCATCTCCTGGAGGACTTCTCTCCGTTGCCATCATCACCAAAGTGACTATGCCAAAATGGGGGCAACAGACTGAATCTCCTCTATTTGTCTTACATTTTAACTTTTTATATTTACACTTTCCCCCCCAATTTTGCATCTGTTCTAGATTTATAGATACTCTGCTTTGCTTTATAAAATGCTGATAGTGGTTGTTACAAGCCATAATAACATCCAACCAACCAACCAAGCTACCCTGTTTGACTGGAGAGAAGAGATCTGCCTTTGTTCAGGTGGAGAAATAATGACTACCTCAGTCTCACCTAGGTTGCATCTCATGAGTCTCAAGCGACGTCACCATCCGAATGCTTTGACTTGCCTATTTAGATGCAATAAACAGACAAGCAGCAGGTGAACACGTTTATCATTTCAAGCAGCTTGAGTCCAGTAAAAAGGTGCAATGATTCCTGGACAAATGCCAGTACCCCTTACCCAATATCCACATACGAGAGGTTAAACTGCTGAGCTGCAGTTCCCGTTGTGTTCAGTCTGGCATGTTAGAGCTGTCTGGCTCCAGCCTCTCGCACTGCTCTGTCACTGTCACGCATGGAAGAGCCAGTAGGCCTCTGATGATAAAGCGGACCATTAGAAGCGGCCAACCAACCACAACAGTAATCGAGGAGCAGGTGCCATAAGGCCTCTGCCAAATTAAGCCACACCGGTACTGGATTTATTGGGCTTCCATCATCCGGAAGTCAGGTTGTAATACAGCTCTCCTCTGTCCTCGTCTTAACTCTTAATGCTCACACACAGTGCCATTGAAACATGCCTAAGAGTGACTTTATGACAGGGTGGTGTAAAATAGACTATTTTGTCTAATTATGTTTAATTTACTCTGTAAATGATTTTTTTTTCTCCCTCAAATGTTTTTTAACCTTGGGAGTGTGGTAATGGCCAAAGTGGAATATATTTTTTTGTAATGTTTATTTCATCATTAAGATTTTGTACTTAATACTCAGATTTGATAAACCGCTACTTCATCATTGTCAGTGATTGCCTGACATTAAAGGTCAGCAGACTATTACCACTGCATACTTGATTTAGTGTAGCATATCATTCCAGAACATCTCTTAACTGGCTTATCCTAGGCTTTATACTTCTTTACCTTTATTGTCTCGATAGGTGAATATCATTTCACCTTGGAATAATCAGTGTCATAGCTGCCTTGTTAACCATGTAACAGCAGTTGAGTTACAGTATGGAAGGAGCATTTTATTGGGTTAGGTGCCTTATCTCAACCAAAGACCTTAGCAGTGCTCCCTAGTCCAACCCAAAGGTGTTCATTAGAGCGATAAGTGCCACAGAAACCTTTTTTTAAATACAGGTCCAACCAACCCTGGGTTTCATTTATGTAAAGCATTCACAAGCTCTCTGACTTAGTTCCCATTTACGGCACTCTTTGTATGACACAGGTGTTAAACTGACATCTTGTGCGGCAAGTCTTTGTGCATGTTTATTTTTGAACAGAGCGCTCATGACCCACATCCCTTTAAAAAATTGTGGTTTACATCCCTGCACAGCATCGTGCAATGAGGGCAAGGCACAAGCACAACTTGCACATACGGTTAGCAGGAGCTGTGTCGGTGGAACGTGCCTTGTCACATCCGATGATTTTTATACATTTTATAAAAAACTATTTTTTAAGCAAGAATTGGCTGCTCATTTGTACTTACAGCTGCCAGTAATAAAAGCAGCCCTTTTAAAAATAGTAACTTTCATTTACTCACTCGAGCGGGGTGTATTAGAGTCAACCCTCGATCGTGGCCTGTGTAAAGTCCAGAATAACCGAAGCGTAACACGAGCGGGAGGGTTTGTGTAATAGCAGCGATGCGGTTTGAGATCTGCCTAGAGATGTGTGAAAATGTCCCAGATCAGTGTGTGGAGGGTTGAATGTAAGTGCACAATATGTCAAACTGTCAACTCTGGTGAGCATGTTTTTTTGCCATGTCCGGATTTCACTCAGATAATGCTGTTGAAGTGGAACATACACCTGTGGGCTCTGTATGTCTGTGTCCCGGAGCTGTATGCTATCGTGTGCGTGGTACTGCGCTTTTACACTGGGAACTTGATTTGTAGAAATCTGTTTGTAATTGTTTTATATATAACAAAAGCATATTTGTATAAATGAACTAACAGTGAGATGATTTTAAATTATGCCAAATAAAATGGTGGTTAAAACCATTTTCCTCTGCTGGCTTGTCGCTTGACAGAAGAGTTCTTGTATCAGACATGATAATGTCAATGTTTCACAGGCATAGTAAAAATGGAAGATTTAACTGACGTGTGTGTGAGTGTGAAATGAGTCACGATTACAGACACCCACGGATATTTTAAACTGCGGAAACCACACTTTAGTTCCTGTAGCTTGCTCTACTGTAATATAGTTATTACAAGTCTTTCAGTTACCATGTCTGAACACTAGATGGACACAGCCCTCCAGCTCTGCTCCATGTTACCCAGAGTGTGGGCCATTCTTTTAAAGCCTATCTGTTGTTTTTTTTTCCTTCTGTACATTCAGAGTTAATGGTCTATTCCGACCCGGTCTTCAGGGTCATCATTCACTTGAGCAGACACCCACAAGTTCAATCAGTTGCAGGGGCTTTAAAAAAAAATCTGCGTGCTGCTTACTCTGAGAGATTCCCTTGACCTTTATGGGTGTTGCCGATGACAAATGACAGATGTGTTGAACTCCAAGTCTCATTACAACCTTACTGCAGCAGCATTTAGAGCTCATTTCCTCTGCGGTTTGTCTCTAAATGTTTTACAAACCAAACAAGGCTGAGTGCATGTTTGCAGCCTGTAAAGCTTTCGTCGCTGCTGGTGTTTGATTTATTGTTTCAGCAGGAATCTGAACTGTTGAGGCGTTCAGGAAAACAAAGCTTCGAGGCAACGCCTGAGCTCTGGTGGTTAAGTAAGAAGAGAAAGGATGAGTGCATGTTTACTCTCTGCAATACGCTTAACTAATGCAGGTGGATTAATGAGACTTGGGTCGGTTAAGGTGATCCACTTTTAGTTGAGTGGACAGTGAAAGGATTGTAATTGTGACTGCATTATTCAGTTCATTAGTTCGGAACGGCTCTTTTCAAATAGAAAGGGGATTTTGGAGTTTGATTTGATCGTTGATTTCTCATTAGACAGGATTTCTTAGTTCCTCAAACTGCTTAAAAATCTGCTGAGGCTATTGTCATAGCATTATCTTCTATTTCTGCAAATCGATCACCCTCAATTAGTGCAGGAACAATTTACACATTAAGGTTTCACTAAGACAGAGATGGAGACACAATTTCTTACCTGTGCAGTTACATGCTACCAGCTACAAGTTACAGGCTTGATTTTGATGCTATTCCTGAGTTGTCCAGCTAACCAGCACAGTGTCCCAGATCAGACCATCCAATCGAGGTTAAACTGTCTAATCAGGGAAGACCTGCTCGTACCCTGTCTCCGATCAGTCCGGGAGGGCCCCAGCAGCCCACACTGTTGCTGTGGTTGTCGATGCTACTTGAGGTAAGTCAATTTGTTTTTGACATCACACCACCACCAAATAATAAAGTTTTATCAAAATCATAAATGTTAATCAGATTCTGTCTAAGCTTTTTCCTGTTTCACAAACACGCTTCTACAGAGAAACAAACGATTTTGGCCAATCATTGGCTTGAATCTGGCAGGCCAGAAAAAATAACCTGTAACGCCCAAATATGACAACAAGACTCGGGCCAGAGCCAGTTTGAATGAAACCCAAGAATCATCCCAGGCACAGGTCTGGATCCGGCTGCTGAAACTGAATAAGCATCACCGGCATAAGAGCACAATCTGATACAGTGTTTTTACAACCTTGTGTAGCATGTTTAATCACATTTAATCTACTGATGTCAGAGTTACACGTAACTTATTAGGCAGCACCTTCAGGAAACATTGAACGTTGAATAGCATAGCAAAATTATAGAAAAGTGAAGTGATGAGGAGTAAACAACACTGACATTGAAGGAGCATACTTAAAATTAGACCTGTCAATCACACTGTTGCCCCAGTGCATTGTGGGAGCGATGTACTGATCATGGTTGTTCCTTTTACCTACATTCCCTGGTTCAGGATAAAGCCATCAAGGGTGAATAAATCAATGAGGGCTGTCTACTCAATGTTTGTGTGTATCTGTGTGTGACAGACTCCTGATCAGATGAATGGGTGTTTTGTGTACCAAGTGCTGTAAGTGATGTAAACTTAGACGTTTTTTTACTCACAAAGACGATGTTTCCTTTGACTGTAGCAGGAGGTGTAGTTCTCTGTGTCTCATCTCGGCCAGAGGGAAAGCCGACCGGCTGATGGCCTTTCTGTGAGTCATCAGCGTGGAGCGAGTGGGAGTGCTGGCCTCCGTCGGGACCTTGATCTCAGCTCCGTCTATCACTCCTCAATCTCCATGGATCCTCTCCGCCGTCTCACTGTCCATTTGATGATGTGTCGGGTAAAGGCCGGGCAGCCACTGGCACGATTCAGGAAAGGAACTGGGGAAATTCCTCCTCTTCTCCTTGTCCAAAGATGAAAAAGCAAAAGGCCTTGATCTAATAGGCGGCCTGCAGCGAGAGCGAGACTGAGAAAGCTGCGGTTCTGCATTCAAATGAAACTGTTCCAGCAGAGGGAGAGGGAAAATGAGATTGGCTGGGTGGGGGCAGAAATAATGATGGAGTGGAGCAGAAATCAGTCAAGTTGTTTCAAATGTGAAATGAAGGGATCAGGATGGAATATTGGAAATATAGGATGAAAGAGTGGTGGAGAGATGTTCTGCCTCCTCCGATCACATTAGTGGTTGGACTCCTCTTATGTTTGTTAATTGTAAGACAAGAGCAGCAGCTGGTTAGCTGAGCTGAGCATAATGAGGAAATGTAATATTTTGGGCAAACTCTTGATGTCCTGGCAACGGATCAGCAGTGAGTCAGGCAGGCGGTTACTCACAGTGCATTCACGTGGTGTCGCAATATCAGAAGAATTTGTTCTCAACTAGAAAAATTCATGTATCAAGTCTGAGCAAGTCGGAAAGTTGGCAAAAATGTTGGTACACCTTTTGGCAAGTTGCTGACGTCATCACTTATTAACCAACATCAAGTTTATTGTGACTTATCACTTCATGCTGCATGTCCGTCTCTCACAAACACCACAATAAAGACGATTTTACAATTGAAATGCATACGTATTATCATTCTATTTTAAGTTATCTACCCGCCTGTGACACCTGATTCTTTTTCATTCCCCAACACTTAAATTCAACACACTTTCTTTACAGCCTCCAAGTTTTCCTCATGTTCTAACTTCAAAGCACATGAACACACAGAAGCTGGAACAACAACTTATTTATTCGGGAAACGGGGCCGTCTGAGGAGAATGTGAATCCACAGTAAGCCTGGACCGCTTTATTAAGGCCAATCCCAGAAATAGTCCAGCACAGAAGCCTTTGTTATAAGATTTTGCACATATGAAAGAAATTGGATGTACCATGTATATTATTGGGCATTAGATATTTCTGAATGTGAGCTATCAGGCTGTTGGTGGGTAGCTTCATATTAAGTTCACCGACATTGACATTCTCTTGTTACTCCTGAGTAATGCTTGATTTTTTAGCATTGTCCCTTTAATGCCAGTTTAAAAAACAATTTGTCTCAATGTTTAAATCGATATTCCTCACAGTGGATGGAGCAGAAGGAGGCCGGGCGGGGACCTGTAGGCGCTGAGCATTTATGACAGTGTAAAAGCAAACAGAGGAGCAGAAGAGAGAGAAGAACAGAACACACACACACCCAGGTCTGCTTAACTATTAATTACGATGGTTTGCAGCGATGAGGTTGGAAACTGCTGCTTGTGAATCACTGAGGTAACGGAGAGTCCTTGAGTGCCCCCCCGCACATTGTCATCACTCAGGCCCCTCTCCTCCTCGCTTCTGAGGAAGACAACATACCCAATGCAACCCGTGCTGATTAGACGTCTCGTGTTATGTGTCCACCCATTCTCCATGTGCCATGCCGCCGTCGTTCACGCTCTGTCATTCACTGATGTCTGTGTATCGCAGCAGCGGGGAGAGGCCAGATGGCGCAGGGTGCCGGAGCAAGTCAACTCCGACACTTTCCCTGAAGCACGCTCGCACCACCGCAGGGCGGGAGCGATGAAGTGAGAACAAGAGAGGAGGGGGGGGGGAGAGGAAGAGCTCTTTGTGGGACGAGCTGTGGTTGGATGTAAGTGAAAGCAATCGATGAGTGGAGTTTGAGCGCTGCAGTTCTTCATTAATATTGGATGTGGCGTATGACAGACCACACATAGGGAGCCTTTTGGCCCTGCCCAATTACCAGCTTTGACTTTGGTTTCATGCTCTGTCTGCGCTGTCACAACTCCGGAACGACAAGACAGCAACAAACCAGACACTGTGGAGTCTAAACAAGCTACATTCCTCCTCACTTCCCTCCTCACTCCACATCCTCTCACTGCTTTTGTTTTGGCTGGTTCGCATCAGTGTCTGCAACAGAGCGGAACCTTTTTACAAACTTTTCAATTCGGACCGGCTAGAGAAAGGTCACCTGGTTATCTAGACCGACCTGACCCTGAATACATCTGCAAACCTTTGGGGCTGATTGGGACGGAGCAGTCCGACACCGCTCCTCTGTCGAGTCCTGCCGTTTCGCTGCAGCAACATTTAGTTCAGCCATTAGGAGAGAGAACTTGTGTTTCTGGGACTGTGTGTGTGTGATGAGACAGAACATCCTGTGCCGACTTGGTTATTGCTCTCCTGCAGCACCATGCCTGCTTTGATCTCACTGATCTCGTCTTCAGGGAGCAGATTGTAGCGCTCTGCTCACCGGAGTAGATTGTCTGGTTTAACCAGGTGGAAAAGGCTTTCTAGAAGCGAAGGCTATTATTCTTCCCATCTGCGCTCTGGGTTTTTCTCTCGTCTTCTCTGCGGTCAGAGGCAATCTCATTTCGCTAAGGATCTCTGCTCTTTGAAATGCACATCTCCGTCTCCCATTGGCTCGGTTGCATTCGTCAGGGTTTTGTTGTTATGGAGGATGACGGGACTTCCAGGTGCTGTCGGCTGAGAAGAAGGTTCTTAGAGTCAGAGTGTTAATCCAATTGTCTTTAGTCCCATGTGAGGAAAAGGAGATTGGGCTCTCTGTGTGCATATGTGTGTTTGTGTCGTAGATGTTTGTGGATTACGGGGGGGGGGTCGGCCTCTGCTGTTGAGCCTCTTCTGAACAGCGATAACGTCCCTGGTGTGGACACGGTTGTTCTTGGCCCTCCACACATAAACCTCAGAGACTGCTCTGGTACAGTGGGGAAGCTGCATCTCAACAAAAAAGACCAAATGACATGTGATCTACTGATTAAAAAAAAGCTGTTTCCCCTCAAGGATTAATATCTGATGTTGGTCTCCTTGTGTTATCTGCTTGAACTGCAATTTGGTAGCCAGTGAGGAAACACTGTTTTCTCAGTGGGGAACTGCTTCTCAAAGTTATAACAGAGACAGTTTTCATGCTTCTTTCTCCTTTATTCTATCTCCCTCTGTCCTCTCCTCTTTGTTCCTCCCTCCAATAGATCCACAGAGAAATGTCTCATTTACTGCTGGCTCTGCTCGTTGTTTTCATCTTGTCCTGGTTTTAACTTGGAATACCAAAGGGTCCAAACAGGGGTGGATGGATTTAAATTTTTTCAAATCCTCCTAGTTTGAATTAGTAGTCATGTTTTGAATTAAGTTTTGAACTTTTGAGTAGAAAGGTCAAAGTACAGCAGGCAACTCAATCCAATAATATATGGATTCTTGAACAATAAGTTTTTGGCCATTACCATTGATGTTTATCTGCTCCTGTAACAGACTCCACACCATCCTTTCCACTCAGATTGAGAAACAAGGCTGCAGGTTAGCCACATTAGTGAGGTCAGGTCACGACTCTCGTTCATCCCAAAGGTGATGGATCAGGTGAGGGCAGGGCGAGGTCACGGCTTTCAGCAAATCTCTCCTTTACAATCTCAGAAAATAATGACCTCCGCCAAGGAGCTTATGTTGTCATCTGTGTCTGTTTCTTTTTCTGTGGGCTAGCAGCATTACACACAAACGACTGGACAGATAAACATGAAATATGGTGATAGGATGCAGTATGGGTTAGGAGAGAGTCCATTCAATTCTGTTGTGGATTCAGATCATGGGGCAGATCCAAGCATTTTCTTTCTCATTGTGAGAGGGGACGTTTTCTTAATTTTTTTTTCCATTTGACAGAGAATAATACATGGATCTCTTTGAAATAATACAAAATATTGATATATTTAGGGGTCTAATATTTATATTTGTGTACTATGTAAATATAGTACTGAGCAAGTAGTTTGATTGAATTTAAGGTGGACTGGTGGGCCTTGGTGGAGGAATATGCACTCTACTACTGACTTTCCTTTTTCTTTATGAAACTAACTATGTGAAGTCTTGTGAAAAGATGATATCGCCTTGGAAGACAGAAGTACACTCTCTGAAATATCAATATATCAATGTCACATAGCAGCGTAGCAAAGACAGCCCACGACTAAGAGCACACACATAAGGAAAATAAAATAAAAAACATGAGGACTCATTGTTTGGAGAAGAATAGAGTATCTGTATTCTGATCATATATTCTTGGGAACAATATGACTCATATTTTCCCTATAACCTCTCGCTTTATGTTTCATCAGCGCATTGATACTGAAATAAAATGTGTACCTTCATACTTTCTATGGATTCCTTTATATGGACTACATGAGCATTGTACACACATCAAGAGCTGAAGGTGAAAACATTGTCTAAGCAAATCATTTGATAAAATGAAATACTGACACAAAAGTGTCAACTGTGAGGAAAAAGCAATGGCCTCAGTCTCTCAAGGTCACTGTCCTGCACAGAATTAACTGAGTGTGTTTGTGTGTTGATGTTTGTGTGCGTGTCGGCAGTGCATGTTAGAGTGCTCTAATAGATGGTTTGCATTTATAACATTTGACATACTGAGACTGACAGCTTTATCCGTGACCATGGAAACTGGAAATTAGCCAGCTCAGAGGCTACAGTCATTTGCGGGCTGACACTTAATAGACGCTCACGTCCTGAAGAGCGTAACGGAGGAGAGGAGAGGTGGCAGACAGATGGAGGAACACAAAGATGAGAGATGACACTTCACATGTTGACATTTTGTTGTGCATGTTATCGCACCTTCCCCAAGAAGCTCTCCGATGTGACAGGACAAGGGGATCTCAAGACAGCCCACAGTCTAACAGAGCCCCTCAGCGTAGGGGTGAAACATTCAGGCCTGTTTTGTTCTCTTGGTGAACGCCACGTCTGCATTCGTCATGTTTCTCCCACTTAACTATTCATTAATCTCCTTTTATTTGTCCCCTGTCTGCATCCAGATGTGGTATCTTCCGTTCAGCATTGTGCAGTTAGGCTCCCTCGATGGCTCGGGAAGCAAGCTGTGTGCAGCAATTGAGGCCTGCTCCCCCTGGGGCTCTTGCTAATAAAGTCTTGCCTCCTCCAAACCGCTGCCACCACCACACAGCAGAGTGTGTTTGACCTCTGCCTGCCTCCTCTGTGTTGCCCTACGAGGTCAGGATGACAATATACGCTCACACTGCATTCACTGAGCTCAAACTCAAACATACATTATACAGAGTAAGCAAAACAAATGTAAATAAACAGTGCCACGAGCATAGCTTACTGGACACGCCAACTTCAATATGAAAGATTTGTGCTGCTCAGACATGCTGTCTTTACATGCGTCACTGCACACAGATGCATATTCCCACATAAGGTCAGACCCACTTCTCCCAGTCTCCCCCAGCGTTTCTGTGACGCTCTCCGGGGTTAAACCCCCACCAACCCACGAGTTTTCATTTCACAGCTGAAGAGAGGAGACGACTCCGTCTATTTGGCACAAAGCACATCGGTAAATGAACAAGATTCATACTGAATAAAACATTCAGTGAGAATACCTAATGCCCACAGTGCAGAGCTGAATGTAAGCTTCAGAAGTAAAAAGGGGATCAAGAAAGGAATCTGTTGAGAGTGTTCAAGTGGGTTTCATACCCGTAAAGACACGGGCACTGTGACCTCTCTTTCATGTACTTTAAAAGCTGCCATCAATATATGTATGAGTGCAGAACGTTCAACTTTTCACATGACATCTCAGAGATACTCTGCAGAGTTTGGTTGGAGTCTTGTGGTTGTAGTGTGCTGTCAAGGAAATAAGAGGAGACAGGAGGAATAGCAACAAAAAGGCTTCAGCCAATCCAGACCATTAACTGTATATAAAGATGGAGGCCCAATGAAGCTAAAATATCTCGTCTTTGTGTACTGGTACCATGGTTACAGGTGCGTCCTGTGAGGTGTCATGTCACTGAGTTCTGAAGTAACACAAACTGACTCAGGACATCATGTTCACATTAACAAACCACATCAGGAATCACACTCACTCAATCACAAAAAAATCGAAGCCAACTCCAGGGCCAAACAGGACCTGTACATGTATATGGGCACTTTTCACCCGAAGTGGTTGTCCTCCTTAAACTCGATCCTGTGGCATACACAAAAATAACATTTACGTGGTAAATCCCATTCCCAAATTAAAACTAAAACTGAACGGAGTCCATTACATCATAACTATTTTCTGACACAAGCTGTTGTAGACATATTTCAAACGTAAAATCATGTAATTCATGGAATCAAAAATGACCCACCAAATCATATTTTACCGAAGCAAAATCTAAGGTCACACGTCTTTAATCATACGTGCACATAATAAGAAATCCAATATCATGTTAAGCAGGTTACCAGGTCAGAACATGCTCAAGGATTTTAAATGTCAGATGTTATAATATAGATCGGTTGACCTTTGACTACAAAAAACAACCTGACCCCTCTTGTCACTGAACACTGTAATGTGAGTAATATGGATTTGGGCCAGAATAAAAGGAAAATCAAAAATCGTCTCACAGGCTGAATACAACTGCACCACAGACCTGACGTGGCCCCCAGGCCTTGAGTTTGTCATGTTGTATGTGCAGTGTTCATCAGGTTCAGTCCTTCTTGGTACCTAGTAGTACTGCACTTGTTTACTGCAGTACAGGGAGTTATTCAGAGGCTGGATTCAGTTGAGAAGATGTTACATCGTCAGATCAATACTGTGGTTTTTGTTCCGTGAACATAGAGGACATAACTGTTCAGTGTGTTCACACAGATGCCCAACTGCAATTACAATGTACTCACCATAAGCTCACACTGGCACCAATTAAACACATAGGGCGTTTGGTATACAAATTATTTGGACCAACTGGCTGACAGGCACTGAGTCAAACTACTATCATGGCTAAAGATAAATGATACATGAATAAACAGTACAGTCCACTGCATGTCCTGTGTGCAGTGTACATCATCAGCAGTCAGACACAGCTGAAGACATACATTATGTATCATAAAGGGCCTGGTGCTGGGTCTGTGTGCTGGATACTGACACAGACAAAGTCAGGCGTCCAGGATGAGTAATTGGGTGAGTAATCTGAAAGAGGGGACAAAACCTTCATTTCAAAAGCCTGTTTTCTTGGACGAGGACGTGTCTTGATTATCTTTTGCCCCCATACAGTAAAATTGGACAGAGCATCTTTGACCCAGTTGTAGGAAGCACTTTGAGCAAAGATGAGGCACCTGCACATGAAGAGAGGGATGACGTACTTCCCTAGAGGACAAATCTTGAGGGGGGGGGGAAGCCATGCATCTTGTTTAATTATCACCCCAGATATCCCGCTGGGTTCCCAGGAAACAGACTCCTGAAATCAGATTGCTCCCCCTGAGTCTTATCGTGTGTCCTGTGTGTGATTGTGCAGCTGTAGACCTGTTTAAGTGTGTAAATGAAAGTTACCGCTCAGCATTTCTTCATTTTTTTCCTTCCACCAGTATCTCTGTCTTTCAATCAAGCTGCAGGGGCCACTGTGTCTGGTCTCCATCAGACTTCCCATCA
Source organism: Pseudopleuronectes americanus (assembly GCA_038501795.1). NCBI lineage: Eukaryota > Metazoa > Chordata > Actinopteri > Pleuronectiformes > Pleuronectidae > Pseudopleuronectes > Pseudopleuronectes americanus. The sequence continues at coordinate 10,970,203 of CM076723.1, forward strand.
CTGACAGGGATGACTGTAATTATATGCTCAGCGTTGCTTCCGAAATAGATTTGTGATTCACCAGCCCACGCAGTGGCAACACGTGCACAGACACACGCTCACACGCACACACACGCGCACACTTGCATTGTGCTGCCACACAAACAAACACCTCTCTAGTAATCAACTCTGATGGAACACAATTAATATCCAATTCCAGCAGCCTTTGTTTCCAGCAGGGGATTTAGAAAAGAAATGAGGGACTCTGTGGGGAATTGACTCATAACAACCGATATTTACTGTGGTGACATTGTCGGCTTGGGGGTCAGGGGCAAAGCCCGATAGCGAGCTCAGGCCTGAATTGTCTTTGAGAGAAAAACGCTAACTGCAGGATGGGAAAACCACCTGCACAAAATGTCCCCTCGGCGGGTGTTATTAGGATGTGAGAGGTCTTTAGTATGCCGGAGGCCTCAGGTGTTTGAAAACACAAGAAGATTCCAATCTTAAGCTTCCCATCTGGCTCTTGATGACACACCGTGGATAGCCAGACGATTGAATCCCCCTCATCGTCCTCAATCAATAGCAGGACCAGCAGGGGAGGGAGTGGTGTCTCGGCTTCTCTCTGTTTCCCCTTTAAATCTGACTTGCTATGCAGGGAAGAGAACACCTTCATCCGTTATCTTGCAGGAAAGACAAGGCCGAGAAACGCCTCGGGGCGAACTGGGGGCTCTGCAGTCCCCTGCCTGGCTGCCTCAGCGATAAACTGTGTGTCTGTAGCCCGCGGTGGTGCTATGTGTTTTGTTGTCATACGTGGGAGCTGTGGCTGGACTTCCAGATGGACTGGTTTGTGGGTGAAGGATGATGAGATTGGAGAGGTCGAAAACTCCCTAATGGCTGTGGTACTCGTGGTGACACATCAGAGGGTGTGGCCTAGAGAACACTGTCGAGCTTCCTGGAGGAAAGTTTCTCTTAGAGTTTAAATGTTGTGGATTTTAGGTTCTAGGGATGGCAGTGTTGGTCAGTTCACTGTAGTCCGGATTGAAATATCTCCAAAACTAGCTGTTCAAAAGAAAATGTGTGAAAGAAGGAAACAAAAGTTCAACATTGTTTCTTGCATTGTAAAACTTAATAACGGTTTTATTTTACTGTATACTGTAGTGTTTGTGATGCATTTAGCTGTTGTCTTGTTTCTGTTAATCGCCTCAGGTTGAGAGCAGGATTACACAAGAACAGATTTCCACAAAACTTGGTGAAAGGATGCAGAATGGGTCAGGGAAGAACCCATTAAATCTGGATTTGGATCAGATGGCAGATCCTGGATTACTTGTATCACTTTCTTTAATGTTTGGAAATGTGTTTTTTTGACATTTTCACCAATTTCCTGGGGAATGATTCATGGATCCTGATGAAAATATGTGGCTCATTTCGGGGACTGTAATGTATGAGTATGAGTGTGTGAAATTTGGTGCGGCTTGACTGAGTTTAATGGGACTGTTGGGCCATAGCGGCCATAGGTTTGTACTGCAATGTGATTCTGTTCTGCAGAACATGAACCAGCTGCAAACCAATTTTAATCGAGTCATAGTTTTATTAGGGCCTACTAATACAAAATCATCAGGAAATAAAGGAATAAAACAGGAAAACATTTTTATATCAGCAATATGTGATACACTGACCCAAATCTCATCCTAAATCTTATCTGTTGCACATGAAGAAAGTGTCGTGGGGAACTTATAAAACGTTTGTTACAGAAATATTCAGAAATACATTGACATACAGTCAGATCTGAAGTTATAATCAGAAATCAGAAATACTTTATTGATCCCCAGTGGGAAATTGGGTTGCATTTCAGTCTCTCCAGCCAAGAATAGAAAAATGAATAGAACAGGACAATAACCATGAGAAAAATACAAAATACAAAAAAGAGCATAGAATGTTTTTAATTATGATACAATATATAAAGGAAGAATATGTAAATATTAAGTATATGCAATATTACTGTATATACACAACACAACTTACTTTAAATTAAGGTTAAGTATACACTCTTTTCCGTCATCCATTCAACAGTACCAACAGGACTTTGTTCTCGTTTTAAATTGCAACACTTAAGCTTATCCTTTAATGTCCTTCACTTTTTACTTCACTGTCCTCCTTCCTCTCCCCTTTACCAGAGAGATGGATTGCCACAGATCAGGGTGGAGGCGGCCGCCTCAGAGCAGCCTGATCAACGCGGGAGTGAGCCATCACTCTTTTAGTGAGGCGGTGGGACAGAAACTAGGGTGAGTGGGCGTGAGGAGCAGAGATCAGCCCATCAGAGGTCGGCCCTGAGGTCAGAACATAGAGGTGTGAACGTTACAAGGAAAAGCATAAACACTGTGGTATTAGTGGGCGACAGAAATAGCTGCTGCAGGAGGGCTTGGTCGCAGATCGAGGTCAGGTTATGAATGTGCATCTGTGTTTGTTTAACACATGGGGCGTTAAGACGAGGAGCCCCTCCCAAGCGAGCAGTTAAAGGCGTAAGTGGCTGGGGTTATTGTGTGCATATGTCAAGTCTTGAGGACCTGCTGCGAGGCGAAGGGTAATGAGAGCAGACCCAGTGCAGAGGTGTTTGTTTAGGGGCCACCAGGAGGCGTCTAATTAATGCCAACTCGGAGACCCTGGTGAGGCCTGACCTTCTACTCAAAGCCCCGAGCTGCCTCAGCCACCTCATCCTGCCTCGGCTGCCATCAGCGGGCCTTGAATTATTGATAAGACCGAGAGGAGAGGCAGGGGAAAGCTGGGGGGGCGGATCAGGATTTCTCCCTTGCATCCGTATGTGTGCGGGTTTGCATGTGTGCAAGCAAATGAGCCCACAGGAAGTTGAACAATCTATAAAGGGAGCGTTAGATGAGACGAACCCCCGGGGCGGGCGTGTCTCAGGCAAGGAGAGAAGCTTCCTAAATAACATGTATTCTTGAGAGACATGGGGTTAAAGGTGACGAGAGAGAGGGGACGTGGACGAGAGCAACAGGAGCACGATGAGTGATTCTCAGACGGAAGCAGAGGATGATGGGAAGAGACAAGCTGAGAGACTGGTGATGAGAAGAATTCATTTAGGAATGTGCGTGCAGAACTTCAGCACAACGCTCGCATCACAACAGAGTGGAGCTGTGACTCCTAAATCAGGCGCGGTGCTTTTCCCAAATGCACCGCGCTTATTTTCTCCACAGCTGGGGCTTGCTCGCAGGAAACAGATGGAGATAATAAAGCAGGGGATTGGGATGGACGTTGCAACCCCACTGGACTGTCTGTAGCAGGCACACTCCATCCCGGCCCTGACACACGTGAAGCCTGCTGAGGCTGGAGGGGCAGGTTGACCAGTGGGCCAGGGATTCAGTCGGAGGGAAACAGGTTCATGTTCAAGGGGTTAAAGCCTCAGAATGATTCACAGATTGACTCCAGAAGTAAGACCAGGTCCAGGTCTTAAATAATAACTGTGAAGTCGCAGACAACAGAGGCTGGAGTCGTGGCTCAGAGCAAGTTTCAAGTTGCAAACATACTGATAAATCAATATTCAGCAAAAGATGAATGTTAGGATGTAATGAGCTATTTCCACATTTGAGGAAATGCTTTTGGGGTTTCTTGTCTAGAATCAATTAGATGATGGTAAATTTGTACATCATCACATATGTACTGGTTAGCTTAGCTTAGTATAGCATAACGACTGGAAACAGGACTAGGTCTAGTGATGCCAGCTGAGAGTTAGACCTTGTTTCCAGTCTTTAAGCAAAGCTATACCAAATTCTAAATCAATCTACCACCCCTTCTACTTACTAACCGATCCACCTGTGGATCGTCATGGTCTTGGCTGATTCTTCCCACAGGACAGACCCATCCCCCCTTGCCCAATCATCACTGTTCCTCGCTAGATTGTCTTCAGCCTGCTCTTCTTTCTCTGACCAGCTAATCCATCTGAAGGACAGACTCTAGTGGCTACTGTGACATCACTCACCGGTTTGTGTTTTAGCTGGTGTTTTAAAGAATCGAGTTTTGAATTTTTCTTTGTGCCACTTTGTTTGTCTTGAAAACCAGAAGTAACCTTATTATATATACATATACACCTACATCCTGCACCCATTGGATGGTACCAGCTGTCAAACACATGGTATCGTGCCTCGCTATGTCATCTAATTGACTCTAAATGGGACCATAATATACAAAATGAACATCATGCTGTGTTAAATAACTTGAAGCTCCAGACTAAGACCATCAAACTCTCCATAAAAATGTTTATTGATATTATAAATAAAGTATCTTTTTGCAGAGATTAAAGGTGTCAGCCTCTGTCGCATTGGCTTCACTTTTCAGACTTGGAGTTTACATGTATTGTCATGGACAGTGTGTGGCCAGAGTATTAACAGAAAACAACATAGTTATTGTTCCCTGCAGGAAATCGTCTACCTATTACTTTTAACAATTATTCTGCACCGTTAAACAAACAAGAAATAACATTTTGGAGTTGAGATGATCTCATCTTAAGATCTGCAAAAAAGAACATGTGTTCCTTTCCCCAAATTCTTTTAATTAATTAAACCTTTCAAATGCTATTTTTAAAATCCATCATCTACTCTTGGGAAGTGAAATGCATTGATAATTTGACAGTAATAAACAACACTCTCTGCGCCTGAGTTAGCTTGAAATTGGACAGATTGCATGAAATCTCTCCTGACTTGAAACCTGAACACTTTTGCATAAATTTGAAAGACTAATTACAGTTTGGTGATTAGCTCCTGCTCTCTCTTTTATTCCCTTCTCTTTTAATCCCAACCCGCCCACTACACCTACGCTCTTTCTCTGCTAAGTCATTAACAGCAGACCTCCCGTGGGAACTGAAGCTACCTGCACAGAACAAAACAAATACTGGATTATTTCATGCATTAGCTGCGCGGCTCCTGGGAGCGCCAGAGTATGAAGTCAGAAGACGGCTGCTCTCGCTAATGTGTTTTTAATCACTTGTGTATGCGTTTTATTCTCCTCGTCCAGACAGGATACAGATGCAGTCGGTCCTCGCATCACCTTCCTATTATCCACCATGATTAAGAAAAGTATTTTGGGACATGTTTTAGTTAGGGAGCAAGCCACGCTCATATATCCTCCTGGCTCTGGTACAGTCTGTATAAACATTGTATGCCGGAGCAGGGGATTGGAGGAATACGTGTTGCTCGCCAAAGTGCTGTTGTGTGTTTCTGCAGCCCTGAAAAGCTGCACTCTTTGACTAATCGAGTCAGAGAAGAGAAGAAAAAAGGGGAAGGACAGTTGTCAGCTGTTCATCCACATGCACGATGCACTGAATAAAGAAACACTGATGTGGCACGAAGAGAGAAAACTCTGTTACCTCAATGAGATCAGAAGCAATCCGATCCCATTAGTATTACACGCCACTAACTCCCTGCACACACACACACAAATCAAAGTGCCGCCAGCAACCTGTCTTTCCTTTTAATTCAATAAACAGAACACTTGTGTTTACATACAGAGGCTTTTACTCCATCCAAAGCAAATCTTTTCTATGTCAGACATCCTCTGGCTTTATTATTTCTGGCAAAAGCAAAAGGCAGTCTCAGTATTTATTCACGTCTCTAAGTATGTAAACACTCACACAGGACGAAGGCTCTGACATCCTGTTTCTGAATCACCTTCTCTCTTCCTCAGGGGCCCTAATATTCTCTGATCTCTGATTCGAGGTTCCTTCTGCAGCTCGTAATGAACGAAAGAAAGAAACAGAGAAGTGAGCTGGCCTGTGGTGTAAAAACGCACAAAGGAAATAAAGTAATGAAAGAGATAACAAAGATGTCAGAGAGAGTTTGAGCCTTGGCAGCAGCAGCCAGCAGCCAGCAACCAGCCAGCCAGTGAGTGTGGTTTGTCGTCCCTGACAAGAAGCGAGAGTGACGGCTGCTTTGATCCGACAGAGGATCTCACATATTCTCAGCTCCAACCCGAGCACTCAACACATTGCCACTGGCACGCAAAAAGCCCACCCCACACTGCTTGTTCGACAGCACGTATTCATAAGCGCTTGAAACTAAAAATCCCACAAGCCACCTGTCATCAGCTGGATGTGATGTGATTACAGACTGTTTCATTAATTCTGGTCTTTTTCTCTGGGGCGGAAGCGAGGAGATTTGAGAGACTGAAGGCAAAGCTGCAAGTAAGGAAAGGCATTCTGTCGAGCTGTATGGGAAAAACTATTGCGGCGTGTTCCCATCTCACGAGGTTTTGTTAACATCCCACCTGCAGCAAAGTAAATGTTATCATTGCAGAAAATGGGCTGGCATGCGTGTGCATATGGCAGAGAGCTCCCAAACGGAAATCCACAGTTAAACAGTGAGAAGGCCTCGATACAGTCTCTGTAAACAGTGGATAGGTGCTTCACCCTCTGCCCAGATTTGGGAGCCGTTTTTGTCAACGTGGACAGACAGTATAAACTCCTCCAGCCTGTGAGTCAAACATCGTATATCCCCCTGTTTTTACAGCATGTCCTGGTCACAGATACACACTGTAACTTTGTGACACTCTCTCTCAGAGTCAAGGATATGGAGATAAATAGAGTTTGGGCGCTGAGGGATTTACCCACAGACACTCTACGGTGCATCCCCATTTAATATCTATTCATAGATATGCAGATACCTTAGCATTTCTATGAGTGTACTCTGAAGATGATCTTTTTACAAAACACACCCTGTCGGAGGGTAAAGTTAAGCCACCATGAATTGACACTCTTCATTTTTTGTGAAATGTTAGGAAAAAACTATTTAGCTATTGGTACAAAATGCCAATAGACAAATATGCTTGAATAAGGTTCTTAATGAGAATAAAAGCTCTTTTGTGGAGTTTATGTCTAATAAAGACAATGCAAGTGTCTGTAAGTTTTCTGTTGAGTGAGCTAATATCTGAGAAGTTGAAACTAAATTCAGCAGGAGAATTTGTGAAAGATCCTTGTTGAACCAGACAAAGAAAAATGTTAAAAGTTCCAGTTTGTTATTAAGAACTGCTGCAGATCAGATTTACTGATGCGACACCACAAGAAACAGAGATGATTAGTTTGAACGAACTAAAAGAAGCTTTGCATATCATTATCAGTATCTAATATCCAGTGAAGGCTGCGACATGTAAGCGATGCACCATTATAGTTTCACCTCAGATAAAGATACATGTAGAAACAACGGGGCACCTGTGTTGTGCTTGTGATATGATTGACCCAGGGAAACACCCTGGACAGGACAGGTCTCTCCCAACCTGTCACACTCACATTCACATTCACACCTATGAGCCTGTTTGACACGAGGAGAATCAATCAAAGTCCAGAGAGACCTAAGCTGAACTGCAGGTCTGAACCCAGAAGCTGTGAGATGACAGTGCTAACCACTGAACCACAGTGCCACCAAACATTTTCATCTTTGAGTTTCCTTATTCTGAATGTGAAATTAATGAAATACAGACCAAATGACGCATTGTTATAGTTCAGGCTTTCCAACATGTATGTGGTGCACCTGGGTGAAATCAGGTCGACTAGGTGCAACAATAAAACACTGCTTTCATGTGAATGTATCTGTAATATAATATTAATGTAACTAGAATGGCACCCGAGCACATTCCACCATCAACAGTCCCCTGATGGAACCCCATTCAGATTCACTAGAGCTGGAATTTGATTTGGATCTGCACCAAATATCACACACTCATAAATATCAGTCCCTGGAACCCACCTGACTTTATTCAGAGAGATCCATGAGCTGTTCTGCGATCAGGCAATGTTAAAGAGAGTGATTAACAAACGACTGGATCTGCCCCCTGATCTGCTTCTGTACCGACATTGAATGGCTCGTTCTCTGACCCAAACCGCATCATTCCACCAAGTATCATTCCAATCTTTTTAAGTAGTTTTTGCATAATCCTACTAACTATCATATAAACCAACACAAACCCAGATGAAGACATAACCCCCTTGGTGGTGGTACTAATTGGTATTCTACATGATGAGGTTCGTTATTGGCCTTGTAAACAGTGGATGAGGCAGTACCTGGTGCTACGTAGTGTCGGATTTACCAAAAGCATCTTCCATTACGGTCTGTTCATTAAATCCATGTGTGTGGGTTGCTGTTGCTGCACCATTACTCTGATTAATCTAATGTTGAATCTGTGTTCCAGGAAGTGAAGGTACATTCTGCTAATGTAGCTGCACTTGATCATAACAACATCATTTTCAATTTAACTGCAACCACGAGACTCATTTATGTCTCAATGTAACGCACTGACTCTAACAAACCAGCTCCTCTTCTCATTCTCTGGTTCTTGGACGTGATACTAAGAATTTCAACCTGTAAGAATCCTCAGGTTTGGCTGCTGATACACACGCAGATGATCCCTCGCCCCTGGGACCTGAACCAGAGAATGTGTTGCAATTGTGAGCCGTGGATTTAGTCTGGGGGAGTGTTTGAACACAAATATGCTCGGAATATTGAATAGATGATATTTTTCAGATACTATTCCCTGTTGAAGGGAACAGAGCTCATAGATCTCTGTGTGTGTACTCAGCACACAGAGTGAGGCAGGACTCCACATGTAATCCACCAACACAGTCAGGACACATCCTGGGGTCAGCGCTGTCTGACGCTTTTTCAAGTTTGTAAATGTTTAAATATACTTTTTTTCAAATTTTCTTTTGTTATTCGAAAAAATTGAATAAAGAATCAACATTTTGGATGAAATCTTTTTTTTTATTTTATACATATTGTGGCTTGGCACTTTTAGCTAAGCCACAACATTGTTCCTCTAGTCTAGTATGACATCACATGATTTTGTACTTTTCATATTTGACACTAAATATTATTACAATTGATTTTGAAGAATTACTGGTCATTCAGATTTACTGTGCACATACACATCTGAAAGTCATCTCAAAGTGCAGTGTTTAAGGAGGATACCATATGTGAGACAGGATAAGATATTATTTATTGTAGTATACGCAAAATACAGTGAAGAGAACTGCTTTACTCTGAGGGGCAGTCGAAGGAGGAGACGCAGCAAGTTTATTGTAATGTAATAACTTTTACTGCTCATCGATATAAATACATAATACATGTTATAATGATTGGTGCCAGATGTACATTGTTTACTGACTAGTCTTCTTCTGTTAAGGTGCTTAAACCACATGCTTGTATTCAGCCTGTTCACAGAATGATAAAACTCAAACATTGTTTATATACTTGCTCTTACTGGCTTGATGGCAAACATGAAGCAATAAACCAAAATCCCCATCTTGTTTTCCCTGGTGTGTATCCCGCCTGTCAGTTATGGAGCTTTACAGATCTCTTCCTGTTTTGATTTGTCCTGTCTCCGCTCCTTCCTTTCACGCACTGCTCAGCCGAAGCATGTTTGTCTTAATTATCTGTCACGGTGTCTCCTTCTCTATTTGTGTTTCCAGTGATTGTCTGTAGCTGGTTGTGTGTCTCCCCCCTCATCTGCTCTCCTCTTCCTCCTGACTGCATCACGCAGCTCACCTGCACACCACTGTTTCAGCAGCATGTGGCTTTTAAAGCCTCCGTTCTATCGTCAATTTAACACCTTCAGTATTTTCCCATTTAAAGTGGTCTGAACCAATGTTCACGTTGTGTACATCTGATCATTGACATCTGACATTTGGATTTCACATTGCAATTCAGGGAGAAGACTTTTATTACGTACATCCTGTCATCATCACCTACGTGGGCTGCATCTACCATCACTAGACATTGATTGGTTTGTAGATGGGCGTGCGCCTTTGTTGAAATGAGGATGAACCGGTTCACATATCGTTCTTTTTTTGTTGCCATTATAATATCATTATGAGTTGAAGACTGTGAGCGTTTATTTTCTTCTTCTGCTGTTTAATTCCATCTCAACTTCCTGCATCGGTCCGAAACTCGGAACCATCCCTCGAAAATGTTTTCACACGGCAAATGAACCAAACCATGGTCCGGTCTCTGGCCCGGATCTTGGTCTGAGACACCTTTCACACCTGTTATCATTGTTCGGACTAAACTCAAAGGTCTGAAGGTCCAAACCAAACTAGGTTGGTGTGAAGCCCCTTCAGTTTACACACACCTTAGTTGTGCAAATGCTCACATCTCATTTAGTCTTTCTTGTATTGAGCTCTTATCTAAACCAACCTCATCCTGCCTTCCTTTCTGCTGCTCAACGTCTCCCGGCCTCCTGCTTCACCTGACATCAGCTTCTCCCCTCCCTGCTGACTCAGCCTTCATTACCTCTGCAATAAATCCTGCTCAACTCACTCCACACAGTCATTATCAGTCGGTTATTACAACAATGTCTTCATGTGAGATGTTCTGGGATGTACTGTACATGCAGGATTTGTCAGGTGTAGCCTGGAGATAGAAACATGTGTGATTGCTATTGATTTTCTCCTTGAGCTTCTGCATGTGCATATCAAGAGTTAGTGGAAGAGAGAGGATGGGCAGATGTGGTCATTGCAGATCAATGGAGCAGAAGCTCTCATCCTCCTGGAGTTCATCAGTGTCTCCGAGGCTGCTGCGCTGACCTCCGTCCCCGACCAGCCAGGCAGAGGCCATCCTCTTTGATTCACTCCACCTCCTGAAGACTAATCCTGCAATTCAGACCAGTACTGCTCTGCAGGGGATAATTGCTCACAGTTTTCCTTCTCTTCATTATTCTACCTCCGTAATTAAAGTGGAATTTAGGGCACATTTACTCCAGCTGAGCACTGAATATCCATCCATTGATTACAAACTCCCATTTATGCTCACATTCACATTTTAACCAGCGGATATTCTCCTGAAATAAAGGCAGAGAGCGCAAATGTCCAAGTCAGTGGCTTGAACTTCTCCTGCCAGCACACAGGTCAAATGTCAGCAAATGTGAGAACACAGCAGGACAGTGAAGGGAGAATTTACCCCGAGTGGCTGAGTGTGTTGATGAAGTTTCTAACACACAACAGACACAAAAACTGGAAATACTAAAATAATACAAATATCTCAAAGTTTAGGAAATGTGCAAATCACATAAAAGACGTCAACTTGGAAAGACAAAGGGACTCGGAAGCTCTTGATGATAAGAACCTTCGCCGGTGTTGATGTGCTGTAAACAAAAACCCATTCTGCAAGCCCCCCCTCACCTGAACACTCATGTAGATTGTCTTGTTGTGTGAATCAGTCTGACTCGGTCACTGGCCGCTGCACTCTTATATATTCGAATGGAAAACTCAGAAGACCCTATTGTCCTGATATTATTACATTTTCTGTAGAGACAACCATCTCCACTGAACCTTACCCCCGTGCAAACTGCACCACTAAGCCGAGCAGTGAAATTATGGTGCCAAAAAAGTTATTTAACACATTCAATTGTAAATATGATTGTTGGGAACTCTGACAGCCGCTTCGCCATGATGGTTCACCACTGTTGGCAGCTTGTGAGTCTGTGGTTCTGCTCGTGTGAGATAGAAAAACTTGTGAAAGCCTCCCTTCTTCCTGTTAATTGATGAATTCCCAGTGAAAAACCTTCTTGATGAAATTGTTTCCCTTTACAAGACCAAGTGTCCTCTCCACCAGGATACAGAGAGCTTGTTAGACACCACTGTAGTAGCAGCAGCAGCAATGTTAAGTTGTGTGTGTCTGTGTGTGTGTGTGTGTGTGTCTGTGTGTGTGTACACACTGAATGGATTCAGCCTTGCTGGCAGTGCAGTGTGGTGCTGTGATGAATCACTGTAATTTGCGCAGCCTGCAGAGGAGGCGATACCACGGACTATTAAAGACAGCAGCCCTGCATTGATTACCATAGCAGGTAATTGCTTGGTGAAGATAAAAATCAGTGCTAATCCTGGAATGTTGTCAGGTTTTGAAACAAGGAAAAAAAACTTTTGATCTTCCCAGCGGGTATGTAAAAGCCTGGCCATTCCAAAAGAGATAAGCTGAAGTGGACCAAATCAATTCCAGCAGTGGGTTAATTGCTTTTCTGTGCATGTCTAGCACATTTCAAGAGTGACAGGGGGGGGTAGGATTGTTTTAATATTGATTCACTGCACGGGGAAGATTTTAATTTCCCACAAACCTCTCTGCTATTGCTGCCAGTCTGAGGTTAGGAAATTCAATTATCTGGACGTGGCCAAAAACCAAACTTAATCCACAGGAGAGCTGTGATATTCAAATGACTGACATGAATCAGTGGGCCTTTTGAAACATTTCTGAATGACTCGAGATAAGAATCAGTAGATCAAGGTCACATTCACTGAGATAATAAGGTGCAGAGAGGCTTGAATGATGTGTCCTTTGTGGGAGAGTCTGTGGTGGGATATTTTTTGTGTGAAAAGGCTGAAACATGCTGCGACCCACTGCACAGCACTTAGAAGCATTAGGTGCCAATGCAGTGATGCAAGTAACAAACCAGAGGCTGAATTGAAGCAAACTTTGAGTTTATACCATGTTGACAACTTTTTTTTTAAGCAGAGAGACGTTGGGTTTTTGATTGACTTTTTCTGAATTGCATTTCAAAAACTGATAAAGTATAGACGAGTTGCTGGAGAGAGAGGAATTAATTGGACGGAGCTGTGACGGCTCAGACAACAACTCAATATCTTCTCAGGATGAGAAATTTGGCACATTCATATATTTTCCTGTAAGGGAGCAGCTCACACATGAGGTATGTTCCATAGCCCTTTACCTAATATTACCCATAGATATATATAAAGGCTAGATGTCTCGTCCGCGTTTCCGGCCAACGGAGACGAACGTCCGCACATGGCGGCCATCTTGCCACAGGCATCTTGCCCACCCATAATATTGTGATGGTAGTGGTACATGTACTTTTTAAATAAAAAAAAAGGGTTAGGGTTAAAAAGGGTTCTTGATGTATATTTGTAAAGGGAAATCTTGTACCTACATAGAACATTATTCTATTTTTTTACAAAATAACATAATTATTCATAAGTATGTAGTGTCATAACTACATCTCTGACGTTTGTAACAAACCGAACCATTTAAAAATTGGTTGAGAATTTAGCAAGTTATGGTTATTTAAAAAGTACGCACCACTACAACACAATGTTATGGGTGAGCGAGCTGCCTGTGGCAAGATGGCCGCCATGTGCGGACGTTCGACTCCATTGGTCGAGACATCTAGCCTTTATATATATATCTATGATCTTACCCATCACAACCAAATGCAAGACCATACTTACACTAACCTTACCCTCAACCTGAACCTTATCCTAAATTAAACCAAATCTAAACCCTTTTACAGCCCTTTCAAGAGTGAGGTCCTAGAGAGGCAACACAAATGTATACACACTTTCACACACTTACACACACACACACACACACACTGTATTGTTTATGGATGCTGTTTCCTAAGTTTCCATAAAGTCCAGTGAACACAGTAAACTGCACATGGCAGCTTTACTATCTCAGTGGGGACATTGACATTGAGGTTTTAACCATTCATTGGAGCACTAGGTGTTATAGTGCTGTAGTATATTATGCATTAGAGGCTGCGTTATATAAATAACATTGACCAAGTCATTTGCCAATAAATAATCTGGTATGAACCCTAAAAGTATGGATTGTTCACCTATTCATTATCTCGCTAAACTCAGGCTTTGTGTTTAGAAGTGTGTCGTCAAAAGCTGAAAATAAAATCGGAAAACCTCAAATGCATTCCCATTTAGAGCTTTACAACTATACCCCAGCTCTAAACGGCAGTTCTGAGAATAGTGGTGTGTAACAGGCAGGAATTAGCATTTTGCCCTTTCAGCCCTCAGTGATCCATGAAGTTAGTCTTCCATTAGTTGCTGGCATTCACTCGAGTGTTTCCATGCGACAGTCCCCCGATTAAATCTCAATAACTCCAACATGTTAGGTTAGTGGCGTTTTTTAATTGAATTTTGTCTGTACGTTGTAATAACCATGGCTACAGGGAAGTGCGCTCTCTTTGTTCACCTTGATGTGTCAAAGACAGAGACACAGCCAAAGGCCATAATAGAGACTTCACAAGACTCCGGGAGAAGAATACAGCAGGGGGAAGATCACTTCAAAGTCGGCCTCTGCTTGAAGGATGACACAAGGCCAGTCTACTCTGAAGTGCATTGTTCCTCCCTTCCAATTAATTTATAGGTAATTATTCCTTAGACACCTTCAATAAGATGAGAGGCCACCTACCAGAGACTGTTGCAGCTGCTGGAATTAGAAAATACATTCACAAGCAAAACTGTGATCACATGCCAGTCATGTCCACATGTTCTGCAATGTTGTCAGTCTTATTTATCGACTTTTTTTTAGATGAGCATACATACTTGGCAGACCTTACGGAGGAAAACTTACTAGGGATGGTACAACGAATCTGAGTCTGAGCCATTTTTCCCACTGAATTATCATTTAGTTGCAAAGATGTTGGACCCACATCCCTGTCTTGTCTTCCAAAGTGTCCAAGTGTTTAATGCAGGTCATTAGTTAAAAAGTCAAACTGAAAAATGCAAATGTAAGCTAAAACTAAGGCCATCACAATGACAGTGAAACCTCAAAAAGTTCACTCCAAATCTCTCTGTAACAAGTTCGTTGAACTTCATGTAAAAATCTGTGGATTAGCATTAACTGATGTTTTAACCACTTTTGGGACAGAACAAACTCAGACTCTGACATAGTTTCACCCTTTTGAGTCACTTTGGTGAAAGTGCAGTTTATTTACACAGCGAGCAGGTCTAGTTCTGTTGGATGAGCTTTTTCCTTTTAAAAGGGAGTTTGTGCTCGTTGTACCTGGTGCTGGATCAGGTGGCATTCGGTGAATTCATTTGAGCTTGAGCGGATGAAGGCAGTGAGAACAAACCAAAAGACTGATAGCTAGAAAGCTAAATGATGCTGAACACTGAGTCAGGTGTTCATTCCCTGTGGACCCTGGCAAATTGTTGGCTCTTTTGCATGTTGAGAAGCCTTTCGACCGTTCCTATCATATTGTCCTAGTCTCAGAGCACCCAGCTCTGATTGCTTAGGGGTGGAAGTGCAAGAGATTCCTTCGAGGCTGATAACTCTCTCTGGGTTTGTCTCTTTGGAAACTCCTTTCACACAGAAGGTGTTAATATAAAGCTATAAACATCAATAAAAAACTCAGTAAAGTCCATATTTGTGAGTGGGAATGTTACTTTTTTCCAGGGCTATTATTTGAGCTGTGAACCTCTAGTGTAGCATTGTGTGAGATGCATCACTAACACACACAGCCCATTTGTATGCAAAGAGAAAGGAAGCCAGTGATACTCCTATAGCTTATTTGGAAACAACGGGGGACTCGGCCGCTGTGTTGTTGCCGCAGTGTTTGGTTGTTGCTCAGGAGTCAGCAGGGCCTCGTGGGAGACGCGCAGACACACACAGACACACAGGACTGATGATGATGTACAGCCTCAGTGTAGTTGAGGAGTCTCCTCAGCAGTACATGCCAGGAGAGGCATCAGTGACTCAGGCTGACACTGCGGGAGTGCAGGGCCGAGGGAAATGATATCAGCTCCCGGTGCACCACAGCTCCTCCTCTGCCAGGAACTGTTTGCAGGCTTTGCAGCTTCCAAAGACGCCCTGGATCTGTTGTTAACGATAATGTTGTTTGTTGTTTGATATGATCTATCGGTGTTTGCACCCCTGAATATAGAACATTTTCCACTCTGAGATTTTGTCTCCTCCTTGTTACCCAAAGACAAAGATGCTAATAAACTTTAATCCTGCTCTGCTAAATAAGACAAAGAAACACATGGGCTCCTGCAGACCTCCAAAACATGAATGATAATATCAATAACAATTTCACAAGAGGCTCAACATTTGGAATTATCACCTCAGGGTATGAAGGGAGGGAAATAAATTAAAGACATGAAAGACTGACAGCAACAAGAGCCCCTGTAGAGCAAGACTGAGAGATTCACCTTGTCTCACATTTTAATAGGAATTCTTTTAATATAGTTCTAATAATGTCAGTGTTGCATATTGTGTAGTTTCTTTAGACAATAAGATCAGTATCCACACAGTGATACTGCAGCTGCAGGCAAAGTTTTCTATCCCTCGCTTCTCACAGTTGTTTATCTCTAAAATATTCGGACTGAAATTGTCCAAGGCCAAATAAAAGATGCATGATTTCTGCCTCTGGGTAGATTTAATGTTCCATTTGATACAATAACAACACAACTGTACAGTATTTACATCCCACATAAATTGTTTTATGGTCATGAAACACTTCATAGCACAGAAATGAAAAGTTAATGAGGCAAAGAATAATTTTGGATTCTTTTTGGGGTTTTATCAGCTACAGAACACATGCAGGAGACAGCAAAGTAGAGATGGAGATTATTGATGAAGGGAACAGATGTGCTTCAAATGAGTCTGCGTGAGTCGATAAAACTCATTAAAAAATATATTTCACAAAGTTAGTATCAAGATGGTGAACATAACGAAGCACATAGCGGGTTAAGAACCACATATTTCCCTCGGAGGTTGGCGGAGACCAAAAACTGAGCTAAAAGAGAGTAAATACTGGAATACAAAACATGTCTAAAATGACTGTTGCACCTTCACTGCTCAATGTATACATGAACAACTGCACTTCCACCATACCCAGAGAGCATACGGATGTTGACCGCTTCAGGCAATGATCTGGCACTTCTGAATGTCTTGTGGCCCAAACAAAATAGATGTGAGCCTAAAGTGGTCCACTTTGACAAATGTGGACCAAATATTCCGGAAAAAAGTGTGTTGTTTTTTTTTGGCAAACCTGCGCCAGTCAGTGTGATCTGGATGTTGCCCATGTGGTAAATGGTGAACATGGCCCAAATAGCAGAAAACAAATTATGGCCACCTATTTCACCTTTGGTCTACATGCGGTATTACTAAGGCTTACCTGTGGCCCAGATCTGACAAACAGTAACGGGCTGCCCAAGGTCCATCCTTCCATGCAGTATGTGGGCCGAATGTGGCAAAAGTATGAGTTAATGCTGGTTGTTGTTATAATTCCAATGAAAGTTTTATTGGCAATACATTTCTCACAGGAAGTGATACTCAACCTGAGTATAATGCAGCAAGTGACACTGAATCCTCTCATGACCGACAGATAAGACTGCAGCTAACAGGGGCCTTGCAGGCGAGTTTTAACAGTCTTTAAAATGTCATTAAAGGTGAAGTCATGTCAAATAGGATTAAGAGCTTGGTGTTTAAATGGCAACTTTTTTTCAGATGTCATGTGACCCTTGCTGTCTGCAAGGAGTTTTTACGGACAATTCACTTTATCGAGGTCAAGTTCAACTGGCAGATCACACAATTATGCAAAGTAAGTGGCTTAGCAATTAAACATTTTTTAAACAAAATTTACTTCGACCACCACTGGAATATTGCACTTTTTGCTTTTGTAGTTCAACACAGTCCACATAATGATCATCAGCAGAAAGCCTGTTGTTTCCAACACCATCAGGGAGGCCTCCGTCAAACAAGCTCTACAGACAGGACGCCCTGTCTCATTTGTGCTCCTTATGCAGCGATATCTCTACAGCTTACATCCTCCATCATGACACTGAGTTACTATCCCACAACGTTTCGTAAACCACAGATCCTGAGACCAGTCAGAGCACGGCACAGACCACAAACCAGACGAGCCGGCTGCAGCTAACATTTGTGTCAGGCTGCATTCGCTGCTAACTCCTCTCCACGTTGACAGCGGGTGGCCTGGAGGGCGACATGTCAGCAGGGCACCCGTTGCTTTGCATAAAAATGCGACTATCTGCAAAAGCCGAGGCGTACTATCGAACACAGGGCAGGGATTTGTAGCCAAAACAAGCATTAATGAGCAACAGAAAGTCTTGGGACGACTGTCAAAATGATAATGGCTGAATTTGAATGAGTTGAAATGATGATCTGTAACATATCTCCACTGCCTCCACATTTAGAAGTTCTTATTCATATTATTCTCGTAAATGAGGCTCGTTCTGTTTGAAATTTGTTTCTATATTTGGTTCATAATAATTCCTACACAGCAAAAGAGGTTGTTCCAATCTCGCTGCAGTCAGTGTGCCTTGCTTTCAGACAGGCCATGTCATATTTTCCACAGAGAGCTGTGACGGGCCAGGCACTTGGCTCCCGGATCAGACTATCAGGCCATCTGCCGCGCCATCCCACAAATTCACTCTTTAATGTGACACATGGTAATCGAGTCATCTAATGTTTCCATCTACTTCATGCTACTGCTCATCTCCACATGCCTGCTCTCCCCCCCCCACCCCACCCCCACCCCCATTATTCAGCACTACCCATGACACTTCTCTGTGTCCTCTTACATATCATTAATCATGTGCAGGGCTTGACAAGGATCATGGAGATGGGAGAAACATGCTGCACAACCCCCTCCGTGCACAGTTATCACATGCAGGCACATTCATTCAAAGGATTTAAAAGCATGTAAAGAGACCCTACAATGGAAGTGTGGCTGTGCGTGATGAATCTATGGAAACGTGTGATTTTATATCAGTGAGGGAGAGAGAGAGAGAGAGAGAATGGGAGTGCGCTGTGTGCAGCGAGGAAAGGGTCCAGAATTAGGAGATTAAAGTAGTTGGAGGGATTAGGCCCCAGGTTTTAATGATGGAAATGGAAAAGCTGTGAACGGAGTCTGACACATTCTCCCTGGCCCTGTGCTCCTCTTCACTGCCTCTCTCCTGAGCATGTGTCTCCTGCTGATTGTCTGGACGGCCTGCGGGGAGAGCCAGCTCTGCTCTCCATTGAATAACATACATTTGTTTAAAGAACATTTATGCACAGGCACATGTTTCCTGAAGCTATTCACGGCAGTAAAAGAGGATGTGGACTGTGCTGCACATTCTGCTTGTGCTAGTTGTATTTTGGCAGCTGTCGCTGTTGTTACCATTGCACTTGCACATTTGGGACCATACACACATACTCAAGCGTATTTGCACTGACATGCAAAAGGAAGACAGTGTAAATAACAGGATTAAGGTAATAGTTTGGCTAAAGCACACATGATTTACAGTAATCAGACCTCCAGCGCAGCCTGAGTTTACATAATGAGGTTCACTTCTCCAAGGATGTATAGTTGTTTACAGGAAATATCTTATTAGTGCCACCAAATAATAAATCGTCTGTGCTGTATTTAAATTTTTTATTTTTCATGAACTTACAGAGCCCCTTAACATGATTTATGAGGCTTTCTAGCTGTAAATTGAAAGTTGTTTTTGCCCACCGCACCCAGAAATGCTTTTTTTTCCATATTTTTTTATTAATAAAAAAAGGCAGCCATTATTCCATGACCTTCAAGGAGCATTCACAAAATCTGAGTGTGCACATCCGCCACAACAATGATTGATATGAAATTTGGGTGTGTGAATCGGCATTGTTTTTCCCTGAACCTGAATAAAGGTAAATAAACTAGAAACACACTTAGTTGAGCACATACCTTCACCAAGGCCCAACAGTCTCCTTAGATCCAGTCATGCTGCACCAAATTACACCCATAGAAATGGATATACCTGATGAAAAGCATCAGATATATCTAAATATACCTGATGCTTTTCATCCACAGCCCTGATTTATTGCTTTGAAAAATAGAGGAAATGTCATCCTCCCCCTGATATGCATCCACACCAAATATTATACCTTTATACCTCCATCAAGTTTTGTGGTGAAAACATACAAATAAACAAGCAACCCCAAGTGAAATCATAACCTCCTTGGCAAAGGAAATCACAGTTACAGTTGCTGGAGTATTGAGTTAATTGTTTACAGTGAAATGTAATTGTATACTTTTTGATTATTAGTTTTTTTTTACTCCCAGTTAGCGATATTCATAATAAACTATTGACATGTAGAAAAATTCAAATTGTTGATTAATGTCACACCAAACCAGTGATAATGAGAAAAGTACCAGTATGAACCCACGAGTGTATTAGAAAGCTTGACTGTTTGCTCTGCACTCCCATTTTTGGCGTAATAATTAGGCCTCAGTTCTCTTATCTTCCCTTGGGCCACGTTTCATTAGCGCATACGTATTACTCTGCCCACAAAGTTTATCTGAAAGTGTGAAACTCTTCGTGACTGGAGAGACACTCAAGTATCCGATGACCCTGACTGCAGTGCTGATTTTCTTTACAAGGATAAATTTCAGCTAAGCTCTAATTGTCAGGAGGCCCGACTGTACCAGAGATAACTCATGCCCCGAAGAAATTAGATGCTAATATATTGCTCACCATTCGAAATAAATCTGCAAGGTGCTTTTTCATGCAAATGCGAGACAACCTATGCGTCAGCAAAAAGGCAAAGAAGGGATACTTTTGTGAAAGGAAGATGGAAGACTGTGCTCAGGAAGTCTGTGACGAGTTTCCTCCGACTCAATGTGTTCTTGCCGAAGGCTGCCTAGGTCAGTGTAGGGCGCTTCCCCGAAAACAAAGGAGGGGATCTTTCTGACACTCCGTCTTTATTTCAGACCTGCTGCTTGTATTCCCTTAACTCATTACGATGCATTGATTAGTGGATATTTTTCTTCTAATTAGATGCAGCTCTAAAGCTGACACTTTCAAATTTGGAAATAGGAAACCACTCAAAGTCTTGGCACTGTCGCTGCATCATATGGAGAAAAGGCTTAATTTAGTTTTCATTCTCTTTTAACCCTGGCTGCAGAAAGAGTGAAAACTTCCACTTTAAAGAAAGAACCCGTGGTTAGCTCCACCTCTGTCCACTGATAATCACCGACGCAATGATTCCTAGGTTTGATCTGAAGTGCTCAAATATTCTGTCAAAGAATGTTTCTCTGTCGGCCCTGTTCCCACCAGGACTGCTCTACCTCTCGGTTTCAAAGCGTAAGTATTCCCTTTGTTGAGGGGCTGAGCCTATCAACTTCACAGCTCAAATCCTCATAGTGAATCCATAATAAGTCAAAAGGCCAGCTTCAGAGAGTTATACGGAAGGAGGGTTAAAAAACAAAGGGTGAAAGAGAATCGAGAAGTGGACAGATTCTTACGGAGAGGCCCAAATGCAAATGAAGCGCTCTGGTTTTGGGTAGGGACGTCTGTTTTGTCTAACAGGACTCCAACACAGCAGACTGTGCAGCTTCTGCCGCAGTAAACAGGAATTTCAAATCTTGTTGTTTCAGTGCTTTTCATGCATCCCTGACTCAGGCGCGCTCTGATGACACTTGTCCGAGCCCGGGAGCCCCGCCAGCGCCCAGTCGCTGTCCATGAGCCAAAGGAGCTGATGAGGCAATACTGTAATGAGTTGCAGAGTGGAATCTTTTCTATGGATTTCTCAGCAATCAGCAGCCAGTTGGAGACGGCCTGAGTGTTAAAGCCGGAGAGTGAAGTCAGGGAATCACCGGACAACATAAATTGTCCCTGTTTTGCAGCCTGCGAGCGGAATGGCCTGCTGTTGAGAGACTGTGACAAACCCTTATCTGTTGCTAATCCTCTACTCAGAGCAAGAGGATATCTTTATTGCTCCTTAATGGTCACCAGTGTGCCTGATAAAACGACTCTATTTGTCTGATGTTTAACAAGATAAAACTCCCCTCTCGGCCAACACTTCAGGATTAACGTCTTAGCCTCAATAATAAGAGCTGAGCTGCATCAGGCCGAAGCTGCTGATGGAAAAGACACGGCTGCAGCTTGGACTTTGCCTGGTCAGATAGAAAAATACAACAATTTACCGTGAGTGCAGTTTTTGTAATTTCTTATTATTGCTCTCTTGGTGGTTATGGTAGTAAATGACAAAGAAAAAGCAGTTTGATGGCCTTGCATCTGTTGTTGTTACTAGAGGAAACAGGAAGCTGGTGAAGAGACTTGAGGTGTCACATGTTTTGAAAGCTCAGAGTGACGAACTGTGGCGAGTTACTTTAGAGAACAGGGGGTTTAGCCTGCTGTGTTTTCAGGGCTGAACACCCAAAGTCCAGGTGCACAACTTACGTAACTACGTGATACGGTTACGTAATTAAATCATCACTTATGTAATTAAATCTAGAAAGGGCAAACAATTAGGAATGCAACGTTTACTTCATAGTGCTGCATCTCAGTATGAAACTCTTCTACTCAGGAGAAATAGGACTCAAGTTGTCTCCAAAGTTTGTGTCTTTTTATCTTATTGCTGTAATTATCCACCTCCTGTTGACCTTTTGTGTGACCTTTTGTCACTGGACTCTTTTATTTTGATCTTGTCATTTCCTGTTATTTCAGTTCCTGTTTCCCTGTCACCTGATTAGTCCCTGTGTTTTCCCGCCGAAAACGCCCCATCCACCTAAAACCATGCTTTCTCTCCGAGCATATTTGTAGTTTAGTGTCTCATGGAATTATCATTCAGACTTTTTACCAGCACCCACATTTTTCACCTGTTGGATTTGTTTTTTGGTTTGGACTTCTTCTCCCAGGGTTTTTGGACTTTCTTGTTTCATTAAAGCACCATTTTTAGTTCCATCTGCATTTGGGTCCTCCTGCCGAGGTGTCTCTGTAGGAAACATGACAGATGTGTCGATGGTCCACTTCCAAAACATATAGGCTGGCTCCATGTCCAACAATATATCATCTTCTAATTCTACACATCTTAAATGAAGAATATGTGGCTGGGGAGGGTTTGATTACGGTAGGCTATAACCATGTACTGGGGAGGAGTTACATTTCAGGTTTTGTTGAGGAAACTACTATAAATATTAATATACATAAACCAAATGGGATTTTAATATTTAAAACTGTGAAAATTATATAATTCCTGTAGAATTTATCCTTAAATCATATTACACTTTCTTGCCAATTACATGAGAAGATTGATACCACTGTCATATCTCTTCGATAAGTAGTCTTTGGTACTAGAGCAATGAGGAAGTTAAATTAGCTCAGCCTAAAGACAGACACAAGGAGATAGCCTTTGTAGAGAATGTCTGGAAATCTGGATCCAGAGTTTTCCTGCCACATATGAAGAACGCAGCTGGATTTTGTCTTAGACATACAGAGTCACGACATCACGAAAATGTCCAGCACAGTCGTGTGAGGGGAGATGTCTGTGTACTAAACTAACAAAGCCTGATCCTCACTCAGGCTCCACACCTACTTCACAGAAATGCAGGAGAGGCTAACTTTTCCTCTAACTATCAAAAAATGAGTGAAGTGTATTTCCTGAATGTCAAACTGTTGCTTTTTGTGTGTGGACACTCTGTTGCTGAAAATGAATTTGTATAGTGGCTTAAAAAGATAAATAACAAATCATTTTTCATTTCATTATGACTTATCTCATATATGCTACAAAGGGGAAAGCACAAAGACAGACACACACACACACACACATCCGGTAATTCATTACTGAGGCTGGATGAACATTTTATGCAAAGCAGATAGAGGAACAAATGGCACTGTGCATTGGTTCATGTAGTCATTACTGTCATTATTATTCCACATTCTGGCTGCTGGTAATTACCCACTCACTTCCTGGTACGCCACATTCTCCTTCTGATTCCTCTCCAGCGCTGACTTGGATATAATGCGATGGCAAACTCTGCAGAGCCCTTTGAATCGAAGGCTTTTGAAGTCACAGGGTTCATATTGATGAGACAAAGTAGTCATATACATGATTAGCACCAGATATTTCAGATTTTTTTCTTCTTTTTATTTTGCATCAGCAAGGTCAAGCACCTACAACTTTCACACTTAGCTCACATTATCCAGTTGTTTGATCAGCGGACATGTTACAAAGAGCGGGGCAGACGTTTCTAATCAATGACATTACATACATTATCCTTCGACTGAGTAAAAAGAAAGTTCTTAAAAATATATCTCACCAACAGTTTCTAAAGGGGAACTGTTTTCTATGATGGGAAAAGTCACATCTTAGTATTTAATCTTGTTTGTGTGTGACTGCTGGACTCTCTCAGCCTAAGCGCACAAATCAGTTTTGTTCTGTCGACATGCAAAAGCTACCACATTAGAGGTTTGAGTAAACCTGCTGTGAAAATAAAGCTGGAGTCCACTGCTCACAAGTTGTCAAGTTTGTTCGTCACGTTGCCTCGGCAAAGCAAAGGGCTCTACGCGTTGTACTTCTTGAGCAAGTCACTTTGCCAGTGCCTCTTGCGATCCGGAAACACTCTGGGCAAGCGGATCTTTCTGAAGTCCTCAATGCATTTCTTCAGATCCTCCTCCAGCAGCTTCCTCTCGTCTTCGTCCTCATCCACCCCAAGGACCGGGCCGCCATTCTCCCGCACGGTGGGCCGTGGCAGTGTCTTTAGATGGAGGGTGGTCGGACGATGGGCGCTCTCGGCAGGAGGCGGCGTTGAGGAATAAGGAGCAGGGGTGTAGGTAGACGAAGGTTTGGGTGGCAGAGGGGGAGGCAGGGCCGGAGGTGATGGAGGGGGGAGGTCCGGGCAGTTCGCAGCGAGGAGGGGCAGCGGAGGAAGAGGAGGCGTCAGAGGAGGAGGAGGGTCCAGGTGCAGCTGGTTTCGTACGTTCACTGTTGTGAGGCTGCTGTCTTCTGGAAGGCTGTTGGTTCGACCGGCAGTGCCATGACCCACCTTGAGGGATTCAGCAGCAGTTGTAGAGGTCAGCGCTTCAGTGAGAGCTGGATGGTCAGAGGTTGAGGAACCACCTGCAACAAAAAGAAAGAATGAAGTCTTTTAGATTCAAGTAACATTTTAAAGGTTCATTGATGAGTTGGTTCATTTTCTTGCCAAGAGTTTGATGAGAAGATCCATTTATGACACGAACTTGGAATCATGCTTCTGATTCAATACAGATTTATGACTTATGAACTAACTATGAAAATTGATAAGTGAGGGGAATATGTGGGTTGTGTCTGAAATCAATCACTAATCACTATATAGTGAATTTGCCATTTTGTGTTTGGTGGAAACCTGTATGGTGGACTGATCGTATCCCACAATGTATCGTGAAAAGTAGATTATCACTGAGGGTCAGTAACAAAGCAAAATGTACTATCAGCACTTGAGGTATTGACAAGAAGTAAAATGAAGTGAAAGAGTTGAGAGGAGAGAGGTCAGCAAGAACAGAGTGAATTACTGCAAAGATAAAGAAAGGTTTATATCTGCTGGTTTTTAAACGGTCTGTTTTGGTGTAAGTCCGTCATATTTACGATGGTGTAGTTTGTTGTTTTTATGACCGGCACGGGACAAATCTGAGTCCTTGCGGGAAAATATATAATATATAAAAACAGAGCAGTGCCTCACTGCACAAATTGCTGCTTACAAGTTAATTTCTTCATTTAACATGCTTTTTACAAAAAGTATTAATACCAAGGGATATCAAGGGAGATAATGCACAAAGTAGTGCAGTTTGTTTTTCTTTTGCCGATGTGCTCACTATACAGTCCTCTATATAGAATCTTTAGGGGTTAGAGAATAAGTGGGTGATTTCGGTCAAAGCCTTGTAGTCAGGCATCTATTGTGTTTGAAGGTTTTAGGAAACAGGCAAACTCTGCACAAAAATTGTATTCCATTTGTTTTGTTCCTATCAGAGTGTGTCAGTAGCATGTGGCTGGCATAGCCGCAAGCACCTCAGCTTTAAGCTTCACAGTCTTTGTCTCCAGGAGCACAAAAGTAAACACATGCTGGCACAGGAGCATTATGGAAACAGAAATTAGCAGAGAGACGGAGCTCCGTGGGAGAGGGAAGAAAATGAGCGATAAGCAGGGTGGAGGACAGTTTCACACAAATGCAGAATTCCTCCTCGCTTTGGTTTGCCTGTGTTTCTTCGTAGAAGGAGAGGGGCTGAGCGCGGAGCATGAGACCTCCTGACTGGAGCCCGACAAGCCATTATTCACGGTGTGTTGATTTCTCCATCTCAACTCTGTGTGAGGACAGAGGCGGTTGCTGCCGTGCCACTTCTCCGAATAGGTGGCACATGCACATTCTGCACCTCTCGGTATTTGAAGGCCCATCACCCGTTTTGAACTAACCCCCCCCCCTCCCCCCCTTTCTAACTCTCTTTACAAACACAATATTTTAGAAACAAGTGGACGTTCTACTCCACCACCAACTCATCTTTGATTTTCACTGTCTACACATGAGGCAAGGGAACAGTGAACTCAGCTGTAAAGTCGATGATTTTCCAAAATGCATCCTTTTTTGTGTGTGTGTGTGGTGGGGCTTCAATGTTGCACTTATCCTGGGTATGACCATGTAGAACACAACACACAGAGTAATTTTTCCTTTCTGTTGTTGTAAGGTGGAACTAGGTAAAAAAAAGCAATGCAAAAATCTTCATGCACTCTCAGACTCTGTTCTCGTCTGATCCCTTTTGGAGAACCCTGATTTGTTAATTTCCTCATGCTGCTTCTGTAAACGACAAATAGCAATTTCAGGAAGACCTTGACAGGAAACGTTGCAAAGTTGCTGTGGCTGCAAATGCCCGAAAGAAACTATTTTTTTTTCTCATTGTTGTGGACTTTCAGAAATGCTGCATCGATGGAAAAAAAATAAAAATACTTGATGCATAAACGTTTACCCACATGAGAGTGGACCTGGTTCTACACTAAGTTAAATGGGTAACGACAGCCCTGCATGCAGGCTGCTCATGCACTGCATCATCTAATGGAGTCACAGTCACACAATATTAATCACACGCATTCTGGCTCTCACAGTGAAGCAGCCACATACAGTACAAGCTGCTACGGCCCATTATAATACACAGGCAGAGCTCATCTCTCCTCTCACTGCCTCTCATGCAGAGATGTACAGGCACAATATGTCAGCGAGAGACACACAACCCAAACGCACACATGTGCACCGACATACAAAGATCCACGCTCGTTCCTTCAACAGGGCTCATCGTCACGGTAACCCATCTTATATAAGAGGAAAAGCTGCTTGTGTCAAATGGAGGCGGCACAGAATATTCTCCCACTGCCTTGGCTTTCTGAATACCTGAATGCGGCTGTGCATGTGTGTGCGTGTTTGTGTGACAAAAAGTGCACAGCCCATGTGTGAGATGAAGTAGAAAGCGAGTGTCATCTTGTGTGTTTCTGCATTCATGCGCACGAGTGTTCATACTGTAGTTGTGTGTTTGCATGTGTGTGTGTGTGTGTGAGAGAGAGACAAAAAGGGCCAATGAGATAAAGTAGAAAGTGAGTGTCAGCTTGTGTGTTTGTGCAAGCAAGCATATGTGTGTTCATTCAGTAAGTGTGTGTGTGTGTCTGTGTGTGTGTGTGTGTGTACGTGTATCCTGGGCATGTATTGGCATTTGAAAGAAGGACAGATAAAGACAGAGGATGCAGGGGACGGGAAGGAGGGTTGGCACAAACATGCGCTCCACCATGTGTGTGTTTGTGTGTGCGCTGCCTTCCCTGTCTCTCGTAGTGAATACATGTGTTTGAGGGCTGCATGGATGTGGGAGTTTGGGGGCTTAGCAGTGTCAGAGGAATAATCCACTGGGGGATGGGCTCCATGCTTTCCTCCACCACTAAGCCTTGTGGAGGAGAGCAGCGAAAGAGTGCACTCAACCCTTTTTCCCTGGGCCACTTCTCCAGGGATCTATGCAAAAGCCAAAGCACTTTCTCACACTGTCTCCTCTCTGAATCTGCCTGCCTCTCTCTCTCTCTCTCTCTCCCTCTCTCTCCCATCTGTTCAGTGTGACACATCTCTCCCCTGCCATCATTACTGCTATTAGCAACTCTAATGTGTCACTGTTGCCAGGGTTTAGCACCCCTCTGTCACAATTGTCTCCTCCACGCTGTGTAAAGTTACTCTCACCTACATCTCTATCTTTCACCAGCACACTGTGTCTTCTCACACACAGACGACATGAAACCGTGATGAGTTTGTGGGAAGTTATATCGGCACTATCATCCTGACCCAGTGTGAACGCATCTTTTCTCACTGATCCTTTTAACACATGTAAAGTGTCTTTGAGTTCCCTGAAAATACAGTTATTATTATTATTATTATTATTATTAATTATTATTATTATTATTATTTATTATTATTTATTATTATTATTATTATTATTATTGTTATAGTTGTGATTAATGATCATCATCATGATCAAGTTAACAAATACACTGTGCCTCCTCCATGTTAGTCGATGGGACATGGACAAACAAAAAAGTCAAAGTATACACGTAAAATATTTTTTTCTGAAAGATGGTGTATGTCATTATAAGAAGCTCTTATCACACCCAGTGCTCGTTTTTTCAGGCAAATATTTATTGTGTCAGGGGAGATGTCGTGATTGACGGCTGAAAATGACTTGTGGTGTGTTGAGCATGTGTAACGCAATCACGACTCCACAACCCGATTGCTACTGCACAAACCTCGGCTGCAAATACTATAAAACAGAAATGATTATAGTTTATATTCCCACACAATCAGCATGATCAACCTAGAGACGTTTGAATGTGGAGTGAAGTGAATTCAACATGAACGTATCCACTGCTTCGGAATTACCTTGAATATGACGGATCAATCAGCCGTTGGTCTTTTTAAAAGTCATTGTGTCCGCCGACAGGTGCTGTGACCCGAGAATGGGGAGAGTGGCAAACGATCGCCATGGTAACGGCACAATGATGTGCGGGAGCCTCAGCTACACACATGCATAGCAATGTCTGTCAGACCAAAGAGGAAGCCTTTCATCCCCAGTGAGATGTTGTGCATATGCCTTCATCTCACGCTACATCAGTTTGGCAATTACGGTATGTTTTATATCTAATTACCTAGTATTCAGCTCCGATATTCAACATCTGCTTTGTGAAGTGATCTGTATGGTGCCTAATGACAGAGTGGGCCTCACCACTTCTGCTCACTCATTGTCTTTCCTCTCCGATTGCTGCCACGGAGAACACATACGGGGGCGTAATCAGACATGGTGACACTATGTTCCTCGGACTAAACTGTGCATGCATTGCTACATTAGTCCAGATCCAAATCAGTGAAGTACATTCACGGGTCTCTGAGCAATTACAAATCTGTCAGTTATACGTGATGTTGAAGAAACAGCTGGAGCTGCATCCAAGTAAGAAAAGCTAAGAGAGGATGAGAGAGAAGATAGAGAGGGAGGGGGAAGTTGAAGGAGAACATTGTGCCAGGCATCAGTGCTTGAACCACAGATAGTGTTCTTCAAAGCATTGATCTACTAATTCCACAAATGTCTGCCGGTCTCGGAACGTGGCTTGAGAACCGTCGATTTAATCCGCTTCACACTTGGCAAGTGTCGTTGGTGCTGATCTCCATCAATCACAGAATCACTTCCTCTTAAGCTGGTCCTTTTCACAGTAGAAACACAACGCTCTTGGTGCTGCTGTAAAGCATTATGCAAAGCTGAATTAGCTTTTTATTTTGAAAAGTTAAGTGTCAATCATATAAAATCCACACACTAACACTTATTAAGTAAATTCAGTTTTATTTCATGACAAACATTGACAATAAAAGCTTTATTTTGCAGATAAACCAGGTAGGATGAACACAAGGTTTTCGAACTGAACTCTGAAACATAGACCTTTTATAAAAAGATCTGCAAACAACGTCCAGTACACAAAAGTTTATTGTAGATCTGTTCGAGGAGAACTCACTAATGACATGGAATCATTCTGAAGTTTCTCCAGAGCTTCACCACAGCACAATCAAAGCAGACCATTCCAACCATGAAGGTTCCGAACTGGGACTGAACTAGTTTGGTAGTTAAATATTACGATATGATTTTTGATGATGTATTTTTTGCAGGCTTGCTCAGAACTCATGTGACCTCTTTATCTTCCCCCTGCTTTAAACAGCCCTGAGCCGCCGCCCGGCTTCCACAGCCCGGAACCAGACTGCGTATAAGCACCATCAAGCCTGTGCTGGCACCTGCTTCTCCTCTCGAGTCCGGTTTGAGCCAGGGTCGAGCCGTGCCCAGGACGACTGCAGCACCAAGGACAAGCCTGACTGTTCAGATTACTGATAATTAGAGGGGCAGATTAGAGCCCAAGTCTCCAGATGGCTGAGGTGAATCACCTTCTGCACAATGGCACTGAGTCACATCGACAACTCACTGCTCTGCAGAGACACACTAACTGCTCAAGGTCCTTGCACAACATGGATTCACAGTGGGCACAATACACAATAAGGCTCTCATGCTCAGGCTTTGTGGATGTATGGGGTTTGGAACAAGAAGCAAGCCATTCACTTTCTGAGCAGATTCAATCCAGGAATTACTTTTTCAGGTAACATGGTGAAATAGGATGTTAGCCTTGGCGGAGATATGTGCTCTCTGACTCTCCCTTACACAAAATGCTCTCTGGCTGACAATTCTTAAAAAATATCAGCTTTCTATAGCGTCAACTGATATTGTCTCATATTTTATCAAAATAAAGAATATGAGACAACAAATCTAACAAGAATTAGAATATCATAAAGCTGTATTCAAATAATTAGGACAAAAATCTAAAGACAGTATTTACAATCCTCCTCACAAAGAATCCACATTTGTGATCATTTTGTCCGATGGGTGACTTAAAGAGAAAAATAATGTAATTTTGCCATAAGGTTTCACAAATAACAAAATACTGCACCACATTATCATAAAGATCAGGACAAGATTTTTTTTTAGAAACTCTGTCTATTCTGAAGAAAGACCCACCCAGACTTTTTCTCATTAAATACAATTTTTTTTCTCATAATATTACAAATTTGTTCTCAAAATCTCTTCAGTGTGGTTGGAATTATCCGTCTAAATCAGGGGCGGGAAACATTACTTCGATCAAGATACATTTACATTTTAATGATATTCTTCTAGGGCAATATTAAATTATGGTATATTATTAACCGATATTAACTTAGTTGCACTGGTGCGCCTAACTTTTTCATTTGGGTGCACCAGCACATCGTTTTTCGTGTCCTCCTGTTGTACCATGTAACTGTGCATTTTGGGAAACAGGAACCGATAAAACACACACATGTTCCTCACATGGGACTTGAGCAGGATGGTTTGAAAAAGGAACAAATCAAGCTCATGTGTATTTTCCTTTGGACAGACACTCTTCTGCTTTTCAGGAGAAACGTTAATAACAGTCACATCTTGTCAGTTATTTCCACAGCTTCCTGCTCAGTTTATGCAATC
This sequence comes from Pseudopleuronectes americanus, assembly GCA_038501795.1. Classification (NCBI taxonomy): domain Eukaryota; kingdom Metazoa; phylum Chordata; class Actinopteri; order Pleuronectiformes; family Pleuronectidae; genus Pseudopleuronectes; species Pseudopleuronectes americanus. Next base: position 11,001,269 of record CM076723.1, read on the forward strand.
TACCACAGAGCCTATACGTTTTCCTCTCTGCTTCTTTCCTCCGCCTCACTCCTCTCGCTCCTCCTCACACATTTACAATCTGTGTGCTGCTGCACTGGAGACCGTCGCCACTTGAGTTATCCTCTCTTTTGTTGCTTTCCTCTTTTTAATCCTACAACTTGACTCCGACTCTCTGACCAATTTCATGCTCCCTCATTCCTATCCTCCTTTCGCTTTGTGTCTCCACACATCTCCAGTTCTTTTTGTCAGTTTTTCTTTTCTGTGTCTTGGGGCTTTAAAGAGAAAGGAAAAAAAGACTGTGAAGTAAAGCGGAATAATAAAGAGATGGATGAAAAGACCCAGCTCTGTACATCAGTACTGACCTAATCTGTTCTAACCTTTTCCGTCTGTGAGTTCTCGTTCCATGTTAAAACCACCTTTTGCCTGTCCTCTCGCGGGGGGGGGGACGACTGCCCACTGACCTTGCATGATAAAGTCCTGCGGGAGTTTGGGGCTTCATATGTTTTGAAACAGCTGGTCTCTGTAGGAGACATGTGTGACGAGGAGGAGGAAGAGGCAGCAAATCATGTGTACCCATGCTGCAGGATAGAGCGGTGCAATGAAGTTACACATCTGGCTTAGTGCCTGGCTCACTATAAATAACCCAACGCACAATAAACCAAAGATGCCCCGAGCCAGCGCTACTGTACTCCGCGCATGTGGGCAGCGCGGGTGAACCATGTTGTCATCAGGGACACGCACACATGTGAAAACAAACAAAAGAAGGCAAACACACAACATGCATTTACTCCCCTCTCGCTCACACACGCACACACACACGCACACACACACACACACACACACACACACACACACACACACATACACACACACACACACACACACACACGTATCTTATATGTTGATGGCGCAATCTGCGGTAGGCCTGAGGCAGTGGCGGCTGTGTGCTCTCTCCTCCCATTGGCTGACGTTGGTCCCAGGTAATTAGCAGCGTTTCCATATTAGCGTGGACCTCTCAGGGTTATTACTGTCAAGAGCTGAGTTGGGGGGGGCAAATTGCTTGTTTGCTTCTAATGGATTTTTAACTAATCACTATGACGAGTGAGAAGAGGGTAATCGGATCTAAAACCTTGCTGCTCCGACTCATTAGCTTCGCGCAGGAGAGCTGTCGCACAATCCTCTTCCTGGTGACTTCCCTCACATTGTGCGCCTGTTTGTGCGTCGCTGCGCGTTCAGAGATGCCAACTGCATGCTCAGCACATTGGTGAGACAGGGAGTGCCCCCATCCCATGCAGCGCTGACCCACCCAGCACAGAGGCCCCCGAACACTCGTCCCACCTGCTCAGCAAACATTCACACGAGCGGAAAAAAGGAAAACGGAGCCAAAATGCACTGGCACGCAAAACCGAACGAGGAGACACAAACAAGTTAGAGCTACAGATAGCTGCGGCCGAATATGGAGGGTAAACATAACGACAGTGTGGAGGCAGGATCTGTTAGTATACTCAGTGTAAAGTGTAGAGAAAATGAGTCATCGTGGCTCCATAAACCATATGCTGGTGCTGTTCATGAAAGATGCAGCCTGGGAACCTGAGCTGCATGAATTTAAAGGCACAGCTCACGATTCACAGCCAGCAGACTGAAAATACAGTTTTCCTTTGTTGACTCGATCTTACTATGAATCGATAAACTGTATGATCCCAGCCATGCTGAGTAATCCTTTGGATCGATGATGTAACTGGATCTCTCTGGGAGTGCTGACGGGGCTGACAGGCCAGTAAGGGAGACATCACACTGCAGCCGCGGCCCAGTGCCGCGTGTCGGGACCATTCCAGAACCTCTTCACACTGAAGTTAATCAGTAAGAGACATAAGCCGAGAACACTGAATTCTCCAGCACTTAAACACTCTCCCCCTGACACATCTCTTCCTCTACCAGGTTATCTGTTTCTCCTCAGTTCCTTTCCCCATTTTCCAATCCCCCTTTTTTTTGTTCTCCTTTGACGTAAATCCGTTCCTATTCTCCTTTTTCTTTTTCCAAACAGGGGAAGTGAAATACGACACAAGGGGGCCATTCTGAGAGGGGAGAGCAGACCGGGGCCAAGGCACACTGCCACAAGGGCCGCCTACAGTGACGCTAGCAGCACGGGAACACGACATGGGTCATGCCTCAAGCTGCAGGGAACAGATTTGTTCACTCAGGGTGCAAGGCAAAAGTTAAATAATGAATAATAATAGCTTTCTGAGGAACTGTATTAACTTTAACTATTGTGGTGGGAATAAAAAATATGTTTAAAAAAACTGATTGTGTGCTGTGGTGTGAGCAGGTCCGTCAAATGCAATCTGCTATATTCCAAAAGACATGAGAAGCAGCATTTCATGGTAAAACTTCTTTTATTGTGACACTTTGGATAAGACAGGCGGACCACAACTAGAGCCTGCTTCTCATGTTGCACAGGAGCAGGCGTGCTGCACTTTTCAGCCGCAAGTTTCACAACAGAGCGTTGCAAAAAGACACAATCCCAAGCAGCAGCATGTCCTCACAGCCTGTGGCCTGTCCACCCCGCCGCTGCCGCTCCTCCACATCTGAGTGTCAACACTTCTCACACACCCATTGTTGAATGTCGAGTCTCGATGGAAACTCCCGGAGACAGAGACGGAGAGCGGCTCGGGACACCGATGCCCGAAATTTCACAAATGTCTCGCCATGCCTGTGCTAATGACTGACCTTGGCGCTCCCCGTCTCGCAGCGGTGCACCAGGGGACAGTGACAAGAGGAATGCTGCTTGTGTGTGTGTGTGTGTGTTCATCATGCATTCCTGACAGCCACAAAAATCTTCTGTTTTTCCAGGAAAGGAGCCACATAAATATTTTAACATTTTATGTGGAGCTCATCAGCGATGCTCTTATCTAGGCCAGGCGGAGATCAGGTTCACAGGTCTTATTGTAAGGTAATTAACATGTGATAATCTCCAGGTATCAAAAGCTTATACAAGACAGAATTTAAAAGACAACATGTGACCACCTCAGCCTCATAACCGACATAAACACACACCTGGCTGTTGTACAAGTTTAAATCCTAGGGCCCACTTTTCTGTTCTCTTTCTCAGAGGGGGGGGCGTTTGTATTGACAGCAGAACAGAATCCTTTCTAATCTTTTTAAATGGGACAAATCTTTGCTTTGGATGAATCCTTAACAACTGTTATTCACCCTCCTCGATTTATGTCCAGTCTGCTTTGAGATTTGTAACGTGCAAAATAATTAGGTCAATTATTGGCAACAAAGTGTTTTTTTTCTGCAATCTGCTTTGAAGGAGCTTTTGATCTGTGCATGTCCTCATTTCTACCCTGGCTCTATATTCTGGTCAACCGCTCCATACAAGTCCAGGCTGAGGAAGAAAAAAAATGTGGGGAAGCAGATGGGAGGAAATGGTGCCTCAGGGCAGAGTGTTCAACATTTAATATGGAGCACAGTTTAAGACCAGGGACATTTTTTTTTATGGGAAATGGTGAGATGGAATGCTGGATTGGTTTCTCTTGTGAATGAGTTGTATTGTCACTGAAAGTTAAAATGTCAAAGTGCAGTAAATGAACCACTTCCCAGAAAGCTTATGAGGAATGCCTTTCAAGACTGTGGAAACGCTTTGTTATGAATGGAACATAAACAACCCAAATAGGAAGAAAACATCTTTTATTTGACAAATCAATTTGCTTTTTTTGTTCTTTTCTTTTGCTGAACACTTTTGATTTCAGCGTTGTCTACGCCTGCAGTGACACACTGCTGCAGGACTCACATATTGACTCAGTTGTCAACAGCACGTCATCACACCGAAACACAACATTGCCGTTTCTAGACATTTTCAGAATACATTTATTGTCATTGTCAGACGTTCTCCCAAAACTACAAACTGACACCTCAGGTGAAATCCTGCTGGCTGCTTCTCAACTGAAGAGTCACTCAAGGCTCTTGTTCTAAAAATCAAATTACAGCTTCTACATTTTCTTTCTGTGTCTGCATTCCCTGGATCTTTCCCTTCAGTTTGTGTTTTAGTCTGAGGTATATAGGATGTTGCAGACCAGTCCTGAGGCTGTAACTGGGAAAGACTTGTCTTTATAAATCTGCCCTGTCGATGCCCTTTGCTACAGTGGTGAGAAAACATTGGGCTTTGGCTGAGCTACAGCGTAATCCTACCCTTTCCTCCCGGGTATACACTCCCATTAAGTGAGAGTTATCTCAAATAAGCAACAGCTTCAACTAATACTGAACCGAATATTAAGAATAACATTGTTGTTTACAGAACATTCAGACACATGGTCCACTAAAGTGACAAGCACATTTTTTCTTTTTCATGGAAACAAGATGTAGTCGTGGTGTGAATCCCGTCCCACGACGCACTTCACTACAAATGCTCTTAAAAGTCTAATGGAGCAAAGAAATGTCAGAGAGCAGTGGGCAGTGAGTGATCTAACGCCTCCTGCTGCTGCGCCCCCCCAGCGTGGCTGATTAGAATACTGAAAGCTCTGTAGTACAATCGATACACACACTTCATCCAGCTTTTCTTTCTGTCTACGAGACCTACGCGATTTTGTTTTCCTTTGAATCAAAGCCTGTTTCATTCATTCTTCCACACACACCTACATGTTTTTCCTTTCAAAAACAAGATCAATGCACAACCCCCCCACCGTCCGTGTGGATTTACTATATCATTCCCCATTCAATCATTCATTACTGGACAGGAAAAAACTAACTACTGTATATGGCACGTTCCCTATCCACATGGTACTGGACATATTTAATAAAAACTGAAGGAAATTTGATTCTGTGTTTGAAATACTTCTTTTCTTGTGCTGGGGCTGCTCACATCCCTCAAGGCTGATAAGAAGTCCAATTATTTGGTAATTTAGTTCAGAGGAGCAGTAGGGTCCAATCTGCTTGAGTAAGCAGGCAAAGTACAGCACTGTACATCACGGCCAATCTCTTTGAAGCCCTTTCCCTTATGCCCATTATGACTGGTTTCATTCGTCATATGGACACAACGGGCTGCTTATTTAACAAAGTTAGCTCTAGGACAGAGTATTGTGCTTCACCGAGGCAGATGCAATGTATAGAGTACACAGGGGAGACAGTACATAGCAGGTATCAGTCTCTGCAGGACAAGGCGGAGGTTCAGGACTGGGAGGTGCTTCAGCTAGATGGAGCGACGGCTAGGCAAAGGCAAGAGCTGGACCTGAGGATGAGGTGGGGGTTTGGATTTGGGTTTGAGGGGGGAGGGCTGCAGATTGGACCAGCAGAGAGAAGAGTCAGGGCCGCTGCTGTTGACTGTTCAAAAGGTAAAAAGCTGGATGCTGTAGAGAGAGATGGAAGGGCACAACGTCTACGAAACATCTACTGGTGCAGGAGCCGTCAAAGAGAGACGGGATGGCTGGAGGCTAAGGGAAGGGGGGGCACTTGGAAGGTGGAGAACCGACAAAGCCGATATAGTCTCACTCACGGTAGAACACATATTCAGTGTAGCTGGTCCAGATCTTGTCGTCCGTCTGCTCATGGGCAAAGGCGCAGGTTCCTGTCGAGTTACAGGCCACCATGTGGAAGCCTGCGTCGGCCAGCTTGTCAAACGCCTGCTCCAGAAAGGTGAACTTCAGATAATAGCGGGACGTGTAGCGCTCAGGAGGGCGGTCAGGGTCACGGCTCTCGTTGAGCGTCTCCCCAAAGACTTCTTTGGCCAAGGAGGTCTTCCCACAAACCATGATTCGGGCCACCCTGCGGAACTTAGCATCGGTTTGGCTGTCACGGCCAAGAGTATACGAGCCTCGGTAGCCAATGGTGATGAACCCGGAACGTTTGCCATCAATGGCACCGGGCACCAGGCTGGCACACGCAGCAGCTGCAGCACCCTGTGAGCTGAGGGTTCGGGCCGTGTCAATCCCGGGTGAGGAGTCCTCTGGGTCGCTCTGACACCCCTCGTCGCCCAGCGAGTTCTGCTTGCTGATTTTGGGCACCAGCAGCTTGACGAGCTCTGGCAGGTTGAAGAACTCAGCCTCCCTCTGCAGGCGCCCGCGTTCGGGGAAGTGGTCAGGAAGGACCAGCTGCTGGTCCCGCATGTAATCCAAGATGTAACGGAATAGGAAACCATCACGGTCCACAAAGAAGCGCCCCTTGGTGTCCCTGGCCAGACCTTTGGCTGACTTTCGACTGAACATCTCCCACAGCAGAGAGTCTGGCACACTTGTGAGGGTGGAGAAGCGGGTTATGTACACCTGGCCTCCAACATTAAGCTCTATAATCTCTGGGAAGGGCAGTTCCTCCACAGATATGCTACTATCTGGTAAAGCCATGGCTCCCTCCTGCCACACAGGTGCACTATGGAAACTCTCTCGGTTGCACAGTGGTGTCTGAGGCCTGTTGCCTGTCCGAGATCTCGGGAGCAGCCGCGGTGTGATCTCCTGTGGTGACGGACGCAGCGCGCAATTGGTATGCGCGTAAAAAAAGCTGTCCACCGCTCTCACATCAGATCCAGGGTGAACTGAACAGTCACACACTCTCTCTCTCTCTCTCTCTCTCTATTCTAACTACAGCTTCGCATAATTCTTACTAAAACATCGTGCAGAGAGTTTCATCAGCGCTGAAAAGAGACGTGTTGTCCATGTCCTTTACGCGCAGACAGTCGCGCTCTTCTGTGGATGAAAGTCCGCGTTTGGCTCCAGCTCTGTGATCAGGAATGCTCGCTTTGCGCAAGTGTCCATAACGAACTTCTCTTTCCCTCTCTCTCTTTTTCTCTCTAACGTCGCTCCGTGGTCCTGGCGTCAACGGGATCCGGTGGTGGCCCAACTTCAATTAAGCAATCCATAGTTGGTGCGTTCCGTGGGGGTCCCGCTGGTGAAGAGCCACGTGATGAAGAGGATCTTCCAGACGTAGTGAGAGACGAGGAAGGTGAATAAAAAGACCTCGCACCTTTCCATCCCCTGGTTCAGTGTCCGTGTGTGAACGGACAGGTCCGCGGCTCCTCTCTCTCTCTCTCTCTCTCTCGTGTCAGACTGTAACTCTGCTGCACCGTAACCGGGGGATGAGGCATTTTTCATCCCGGTAAGCACCGCCCACACGCCGTGACGCGCCTCTGCTGGGATCCAGGTCAGAACAGCCTGAGTCCCTCAGAGAGCGGTGGAGAACTGGCAGCTCTTTATTGAATCTCCTTAAAGAAATCAGGGCAATTTAGTTTCCCCCTCAAAGTTGTATAGAAACGTTAATTGCCCCAAATTGCCTCAGCAGATAAGGCCACAGGATCTATTTAAAGAAGCCTTACCAACTGGACTCTTTATATGTATTTTCATTTTGACAGCACATCAACCTCTTTATTATAAATGGTAAGACAACAGAAAGGAAACCTGTGCTTCCATCAGGTCTCCTTTATTATTTCTCAATGTGGCAAGTTGATGGAATAAATAGTGTAATAAAAACAAACACCGAGGCCAAATTCTTATTTGCCGGAGCCTCATTAAAACGCAGCCACTGACTGGTGAATGTAATTGTATTGCTTTTATTTGTGGGACACTCACAGAGGATGAGCCTCCTAAAGAAGGATGGGATAACAGTGACATCTAGTGAATACTCAGGAGGACACTTTTTCTCTTACAAGACAAAATCATTAGTTCAACGTTTAATTTAACTCAGGAAGACTTTGAGGTAGAGACCTAAATTACTATATAGCCGAGTGTAGAAAGTAAACAAAACATTCCAAGAAACCAAGAAAACACAAATAAGAAACAGTGAGTTTGCAAAACAGTAAAAACAAGAGCAAAAGTAAAATCCTTTGGAATAAATGTAGTACATCAAATTCTAAAGTAAATGATCACAACCAGCTTCCTCCTGAGCTTTCAGTCACACAACATGGTTTTCATGATGTGAACAGTCTGCTGAGTTGCCATGGATATTGATTCATCTGAACTCAATGGTTGTACTGATTTAATCAATGAAACCTCTGTTTTATTTGTGGCTGTCAATGAAGAGTCGACAGGCCGCCTGCTACTTATGTGTTCTGACTCTGGCTGTGTCCTTTTCTTTGGTTAACTCCACCACACAGTCGTCTCTCTGCAGGCCAGTTTCAGCCTTCTCAAAGCGGTCTGGTGCTGATTTCCCTGAGGCCCCCCCCCAGATGGCTCGCGGCATTAGAAAGCCTTTTTGCAGTCAATCTGGTTAGGACGACTTTGGTTATGTGGCCCATGGATCTGGAGGTGATCTGGCAGGGCTGTCGTCCAATGAGACGGACTGCTGACACAGTCCCATCTCAATTTTCTGCTCCTTTGTCGGAGTTATGCTGCGTAATAGCAGAATGGTGAGCAGGCCAAAGCTTAATATCCAAAATGAATGTGCTCTGATGCAGAACTGTGTAAATATTTGGGGAGTGTTGCCAAATCTCAACCCAGTGCAAGGGATTCAAATGATTAAATAAAAAAAAATTAAAGTTTTTCTGAACCTGCCTTTCACTGACCGGTTTTAAAATCCCTGCACATCAGCAAGATTTGAACAGAAAGCTTCATCATTCTAATCACATCCACACCAGAGACCATTGATCCTCAGAAATGTGGGCAAAACCACTGCATCTAATGAATTAGTTTGACCTTCTGCAATGGCTGGATTATCCACGTGTGTCTGTCAGTGCTCATCACAGTGATGGCCTTTGGAGTTTGGTGTGTGTGTGTGTGTATGAGAGAGAGAGAGAGAGAGAGAGAGAGAGAGAGAGAGAGAGAGAGAGAGAGAGAGAGAGAGGAGAGAGAGAGAGAGAGAGAGAGAGAGAGAGAGAGAGAGAGAGAGAGAGAGAGAGAGAGAGAGATGTTTGATGCTTCTCTGATCATAAGCAGAGTCCTGCAACCCTTGGGAGAGAGATAGTAGTTCGGCATAACTCCGACAGGAAGCGGGAAAATATACCTACAGCTCCTACTGGTGCTAAATGTGAAAGTGTCAGGGGAAAACCAGCTGAGCCACAAATCACACTAAAGAGTTGGATTATATAGGGGGAGAAAAGAGGAGGTTACTTAGTGAGGATCTCATGGATATGTCTGCATATTGATCTCTGCGTCCTCGGCGGTTTGTGCTGACGGCAACCATTAAGTGATTTATGAGATGAACACTGGATGGGCTCAACAGAAATGAGCAGGCTGTTGCTGCTGTTTTCTCAGGTGGCTGTGCCGGGGCCCGTGTGAACCTGTCTGAACGGCCTCATTTCCCTCAGTATGAGGCGTCATACATCTTTCATGACAGGTGACAAGTGGAAACTCGACCCGTCTGCAGCAAGTCTCACTGGGACTTTACAGGTCTATTTTTCTACAGTGTGGTGAAGAGCTGCTTCCCAATCAACATGTGAAAAGAGGGAGAACATGTCTTTTATAATATCTATGTCCGGGAGGTTATATTTTCCCCTGTATCAGTTTGTGTATTTGTTTGCTTGTAAGTAGGATTACGCAAAAAGTACTAAACCGAATTTCCACCAAAATAGTAGAGGGATTGGAGCCGTGGACCGAGATAAACCACATATCGTAAATAACGATGAATGATGAATCAATGAAGTTGAAATATCCGGGACCTGAATGCCAACATCTTGCGCCTTTGGAATCTGCGCAGTAGTGATCAAAGGATGAAGCCACAGAGGGAAGGTCCCGCCGATACGCTGATAAGTGCTGGGCCCAGAGTCAGTCTCAGCTGTCAATGTAGAAGTTTCACGCCATTTTTATAGCATCAAAGACTGAACTAGATGAAAAAAGTGTGATGAGAGCGAACTGAAAAAACAGACACCATCTTAATGAAAAATGTATTTTACTTTTATTTTGACTTTTTAGTTTGGTCCATGTCCCATCCACTAACACGAAGGAGTTGAGATTTATGACCTATACTGCAGCCAGCCACCTAACGTCTTCCATTGTATATAGTCTGCGAGAAGAACTCATTAGATTTGGGTTTTTATTACTCATTTGTAGATCTTGATTTCCCTGTTTAACAATTCTATCTATAATAAAATAAATAATTTAGGTTATAAGACCAGTTCCTTTTTTTCTTTAATAGGTCTTCTATAAAAATGTGGATTTGAACGCTCTACTGAGTAGAGATTGGGAACACTTCACCTTCACAGTGGGATTACAGATTTCAATTTTTTAATCAAACCAGTTGACTTTACTTTCCTCCTGACTCAGTCTGTGTTTTTGCCCTTCTCCAACAGAGGACACTCCAATAACCAATCATATCCTTTCTATAATATATACATAATGTAGACCGGTTTCATTAACATGGTTCCTTTTTCATCACTATCGCACTTGTTAATCATTTGGTCTGACTGTAAAGTACTGTAAGAATATAAAAGAGTAACTGAGGGCTGTTGCAAAAAATGCCTGACAAGTCATGTGGTCAATTTTCAACTTGGAGAAGGCTTCAGTATGAATCACATTTACTCACACAGACAACAAGATGTGATTGGGATAAACCTATTGTATGTTCAATTACATTTGCTGTTGACACTGGGGATATGCTTCACATTATTTACTACACAATTCATGTGTGAATAATCAAACGAAAGTCAGATGATTCCGTGGTTTCTTCAGTGCCAGTACTGTCACACTCCTGGGGTGCGTTGTTAGATCGGAGGTATTGTTGTTAACAGCAGCGCTGAGCTTTGTCCACCACTCTGCAATAAGAGCTGATTGCATTGTGAACTTGAAAGTGACGAAGTAACTGCTACCACAAGAACAAACACACTCATAGACAGACTTTAAACCATAAACAGGCCTCTGCTGAAACAAGTTGTAGTTTAGGAATGATTTAAGTTCCATTTTTATTTCAGTTAAGACCACAATGCTGCATGATGTCCTATATGAAACAGGTTTGCACCGAAAACTTGATATTCTTTCAGAACCCTGAATAAATTGGAATACCTGTGAAATGAATAAGTACCAACCGAACAAGAAACAGATCTGCTACAACCAACCCTGAGCTAATGACAGGCTTTTAGGATGTCATGTCAAGTTGATTGTGTTATGCAGGACAAACGACAAAAAGGGTAAAAAGATAATTGTTTATTTTGGTTCTTCCCCACCAGTAGTTTATCCACAATGACTGAAAGAAAATATAGACTAAGGTACACAAAATGCAGGGATTTTTAATATATACCACAATTAATTTCATGGAGACAGCATATGTGCATACTTTACGACTAATGCCAATATGATGACCACTGACTTTGAGGGAGTAAACCGATGCTTGGGACTGGGTTGGGTTATTTAGGGACTGTAGGACTAGGGTATGGGGAACTTGTTAGTGAGCACAAACAAAACACAAAATCCAATCACTTATCCATAGAACAAAACAATAACTGGTTCACCCACTGTTTTCAATGACATATCAGTTTTGATGCAGTAATGGATCGTGCCCACTTTGTTAAAGACAATACTCAAAAAACAATCTTTACCTTTACCCACTCACAAAGCTGTGTACTTTTTATCATGTGGGGTGATACACAGTGGTGACAGACCTCTGGACCCCACTGTGTATGTGTATATACATATATATATGTGTAGATATATATGTATGTATAGTCCCCATACATATAATTAAATTCAGTTATTATTAAAGTGCTTTCTACTGACTCAAAACACACAATCTCTGAAAGAATGGTATTGGTACAGCATGTTTGAGAGTTAAAAATCACTTGTTTTTGATTAGCTGTGTTCATCAGTGCTAAAGAGATAAATACCAAAAGATGTACGGCATGATTGCGATCCAATGGTTAGCTTAGAGATCACATCTGTGGCATAGGTAACGTCACAACTTACAGTGCCGGTTATACGACTACTTCAGGGTTTTATATCTGATGCAAAGTCCATCCATCTGTGACGTTCATGTGATAATACGCCTGTTAATTATCGGCACCATAGTAGCAGATATAAGAGCATTTCTATGTCAGAAATGTGTTGTGTACACTAAAGGGATATTATACTAAAATACCAACTGAACCTTTCTCCTTCTCAGACCAGAACATTTTCTGATTCATCTTTAAACACATTTTTAACAGAATATAGCCTATATCATACATGATTCAGTTATTGAATCTCCAAATGTTCAGGCTTGGGAAAAGAATCCAAAATGATTAAAAGTTCAATTGATAGTTAATAAAATTTCTGTATTCAAGGTGCATAAGGTTTGTCACTGAATTTATGAATCATGAATGGCTCTGCCCATTTAAGACCAGATGGCACTGAACAGAAATGTCAGAGTAAAAGCTAGGTGATGAGGAAATAGACACCGCGGAGGCAAATGTCCCCTGTACTCGGTCCACATGGTCTGATGAACTGGCATGACGTTCACGAAGCACCGCTTTCTGATTTACAGGACAAAGTCGTCATCTTGCAGCATTTCAGCTGAGTGGGTATAAAAATATAGACATTTGAAACCCTGAATATATGTTCATAAGTGATTTTCTGCAACGAAACACAATTTACAGTTGTCCCCACTCAGTTTTTAGACTTCAGCCCCCTCATCTAAAACATGTTCTTTCATCACCTCTGGGGGAAGAGGGTCACACCCATTTCAACACAAAACGGCAATTATAATATTGTTGTCTTCATCAACAGCCTGCATCCGTCATTTCTTTGATAATACACTAAAATTATCTCTGGGTGTGTGACACAGATTTATTCGGGAAAAAGGAGTGTGTATGTGTGTGTGTGCTGACATTACATCATCATGTCTTTGTGATGCCTGGCTATGTGCTGGCTCTTCTCTGAAGGCCTCCTAAAGCCCTTAGTGCAGTAGTCGCAGCGGTGGGGGTAGTCCTTGGTGTGAATGGAGATGACATGACGTTTGAAGCCAGAAGCGTCCGTACTGTTATATTCACAATACTGGCACTGATAAACCTTTCTACCACTGTGTGTCTTCATGTGCTTCTTCAGCTCAGCGGGCTGCCGGTAAGCTCGCCGGCAGCGTTTGCACTTAAAAGGGAGGTCCTTCGTATGCAAGGACAAAATATGGCGGCTTAGGGTGAAGGTATCAGAAGCGTTGAAGTTACAATGCCGGCACTGGTGCACCTTGTTGCCCTTGTGTGTCTCTGCGTGTTTCTTCAGCTCAGAGGGCCGGTGAAAGCCTTTCTCACACACATCGCACTGATGTGGAAAGTCCTTGGTGTGAACGGAGATAATATGTCGCTTTAGGTCACTGGAGTTGGTGCTCTTGTGCTCACAGTGCGGGCACTGGTGGGTCTTGTGGCCTTGCACCATCTCTATGTGACGCTGGAGTTCCCGAGCGTCGGCATAGGCCTGTGGACAGTGGCTGCACTTGAAGGGCAGATCTGCACCGTGCTTGCTCTTAATATGAGTCTTTAGATTGGACTGGTCTGCACAGCGGAACTCGCAGTGTGGGCAGTGGTAAGGCTTCTCTCCTGTGTGGGTCCGCATGTGTTTCTTCAGCTCTGATGGATGGCGGAAGCCTTTGGCGCATTCGACACACACGTGTGCAAAGTTCTTACTGTGCACGGCGAGCAGGTGACGATTGAGTAGGCCCTGTTCAGCCGTCTCATAATCGCAGTACTTGCAGTGATGCAGTTTGGGCTCCCGGTCCTTGACGATGAGCTTGTCAGAGCCCCGGGGGCTGGATTCATGGTAGCGCCTCGTGTACTCAGAGTATTCAGGAGAGCGATCACTGTTGTGACTCAGCAGCTTGTGACTCTCCAAATGGTTGTGGAAACTGACCTTCTTGTTGGTGGTAAAGTCGCAGTCCGTACACTGGTACTTCTTCTTTTGCAGGTGGTCCGGGTGGTTCTTCATGTGGCATTTTAAGAAGCCACGTGAGCGAAACTTCTTTCCACATAGGTGACAGGGATAGACTGTCAAAGGCATGCCGTCTGGTCCAATGATAACAGCTGGAAGAGGTCAAAAAAACAGCATGCAGCTTAGAAAATGTTCACATTTTGTCATTGTGAATTATTACTTCATTATCATATGCTGTCCGTACCAGTCTGACATTGTCGTATCTCTCCTTTCTTCTTTTTCTTAGCTTTGGGCTTAAGGGCACGGTTGCCGCCCAGTCCCTCTCGGATTTGCAGAAATGGTGTAGCTGCCCCATTCTTTACCTGATCAATGGTATTATCTGCACAGACATGACAGGGTAACATCATTACACTAAGCAACACCTGTCCATTTTTTTTACTTTAAAATATGTTTTTGCTAGAAAAGAATGTCATGTTTTAATGTATGTTATTAATCCAAGCTTCCGTCTATGCTGCACAGGCAGACATATGTTATAGTCGCTAATGAACAGAAAGCTTTTTCACAAAGGAACATACTGATGTCATCATCATCATCATCCTCATCACTGTCATCATCATCATCATCATCGTCATCTTCTTCTTTAAGATGGTTCTTGACCGCCATGTAGACCATCTTGTCGCGGCCAACTCCCAATCGGCCTGATGATGCAGCTTCCAGGTCAGGATGTCCATTTTGGTAGTCATCCTCCGTAATTACCTCTGTTCCACCTGGAAACGGAAAAACTATTTTGAATGGGAACAAATCTACAGGTAATCTCTTGTGTCATAAAATGATATGTTGCCAGCAGACTGGAAAAAATTGCTAAATTTAAAAGCGACTTGCCTAAATCGTCATCTGCTTCAGCTTTAAAAATGTAGACTTTTATGACCTCAGATTCATCCTCCTCTTTGCATTCCTTATCTTCCATTACCTCAGTGCTGATCTCAAGGGGAGTGTCTCCTATGTCCAACTTCTCTCCCACCTCATCCACTACAGTGACACAATAATCCAAACATTGCGTTAGCTTAAATGACATAACAATAATAATCAAGACATTACAGAGGAATAGTGTTAATTAATCTAAATTGTGTTATCATGCAGAAAGTGGTCTTACAGGAGATCATGAGGTAATCCTCAGAGCTGCTTCTTGCATCATCGTCCTCATCTGTCTGCAGGGGAACAGCCTCAGTTGGCAGCTGTTGGTGAATTATGGTCTCTGAACCGTCTTCTGTTACCATCAGGCCTTCTGACACAAGCTGGTGGTCCAGGGTGTTGTCCTGGTGGTCCGACAGAAGCTCTGCCACAAACACTTGGTCTGTCATGTCATCGTGGTGGTGATTTGAGCTCCGGATGAGGCCTGAGGTAAGGACGTGGTGGTGGTGGTGGTGGTCCAGATCTTCCTCTATTGCAACCTCGGTCCCTAGGATATTCTCAGGCATGATCACACTGTGTTCTGAGGACACCATATCTTCACTGTTCATTTCATGGGCCTCGATCCCTTGAGACTGCAAACTTTCCACATCTACCTCCAGACCCTCCACAACCTCGGCCTCTAAACCCTCCACCTCCACCTCTTCCTCAAGGCCCTGAACAACATGAGCTTCTAGGCACTCAACATCTTCATCTGTTTCCAGGTCCTCCACTACATGTGCTTCCAGACCTTCAACTTCCACCTCTCCATCAAGGCCGTCAACAACATGAGCCTCCAGCTCAACAACATGTGTCTGTAGGCCTTCAACCTCCAAGCCCTCTACATCTGCGTGTAAGCTCTCCACCACTTCAGTCTCCAGTCCTTCAACCACCTCTGTCTCTAGGTCTTCAACAACCTGAGTCTCCAGGCCTTCCACCTCAAGCTCATGCTCCAGGAGGATGCCCTCATCCGTCATCACATCAGAGAGAAGCATACCCTCAGGCACAGACACCACAATGTGGTCCCCGTCAATGTGAGCCAGACCTCCCATGCCTGCAACTGGAAGCACAAGAAAGAGACGGGCGGATTAAAAGCTGTTTCCAAGAACAAAACTAAGTCATAAACCACAGTTCACAGCTTTTTGAACGTTCAATCTACAGGTAAGATGTCAAAGCATCTTGTAACATTTGTGAATATCATCAGCTTGTTGGTATGCAGTTAGGATGTCAAACTAACCATGTAATATTATTGTAACTTTGTTATGCAGCCAGCTAATGACGTTCAATCACATTTCGACTGTAGATTTTAAAGGTGTGACCAAATGAACCCAATTAATACATGTAGGGAGGGTCTCTTATGTGGGAAATAGTTACATAGTTCATCTACGCATGCTGTCATCATTAGATTATGTGGGGACATTTATGTCGGACTGCATACTGCAAGAGGAAAATAAGGGTTTCTGGCAATACAATCATTGTCACCTTATCCTACTTGACCACCTACCAAAGTCTTGCATGATCATAGCGTGGGGCATCTTTAGCTCCTGAGTGTGCAGTTCCAACACCCCTCCTCCTTGATCCATGTCTTTACTCGGAAAAAGACTGAAAATTTACATTGTACACGTGTTACATGGTTGCTTTCACTTTTGTTAGTGTGTGTTACTGATAATGAAAGTTAATACAACTTCTGACAATTTGACAATGACTATTGAATACATACCTTCACATTTGATGACAAAACCCTTAAAATAAAACCAATAAGATATCTGCTGTGCCTTCTTCCATCAAGGTAATCAATCCCTCTGACAAACAGACAAAACAAAGAATTAATGACATTAAAAAACAAACTTTATACATGGTTTCAGGAATATGATGGGGGGAAACTGGTGTCGACACAAATAAAGGCCTCTGTCTGAATAAAATACAGGATACAGAAAACATATGTGCGGCCCCCGAGGGGGGTGGCAGTAGTGTTATTGACCACTAGCTCCATCCATAGCCTCTCTGCAGTACTGCAGGGGGGTTCAACCTGCAGACATGTAGCTTTACACCTGGAGCTGGTTGAGCCTGATGGCTGGAGACCAGCTGAGACAAAGGACTGTCCCGCTCAGTGTGCAGGGGACGAGCTCACAGGCAGCGGCTCCTGGATGATATGTCCTGCTTGTTTCAGTGGGAGGAAGTGCACTGTCGCCACATTACGGTTCATAATGAGCCAACATGTCATGTCTGCAGTGGTCTGGTGTCATGTTGTGGGTGCCTGGTTTGCGCAGATGAGTTATTCTCGGATAAAAACTAACACTGTGCTGCATTACGTCTCTTCTTAAAGAGTCTTGTTCATTCCGAACGCTAAAACTACACATGTTCCGAGTTTATGGCCGCCAATGAAAGTACCGCAGTCGTTATGCAATGCAGACCAGGGCGGCTACCGCCCTCCACCCACCGGAGCTAACTAGCAAGCAGGCTAGGACTGTTCCCCTAAGCGCCATTTTGTTTTAGCATTATGGCTAATCCATGAAAGGCGATAACCGATGTTATTTGTCTATTTAGTCATGAAAACACGACACGTCGCCACGCTGGTGCAATCAGCACAACATTTGACCAATGCAAAATGTCTCATGAGGCTATTTCTGCGTGTCGCTGTAACCTGCGCGACATCCGCGGACCGTCAGGCTAGCTAGCTTGCTAAGCTAGGCGGCGCAGCTTGTGCCGCATTATCTTCCATGTTGTTTTCGAGAGGGCTGAAAGAGGCCCGCTGCGGCCGACAGGGCCCTTGCGACTTATTTCACATGCCCCTCCGATCGATTCAAAATAATTTTACCTGATAACGTCGTCTTCCGAATCTATTGGCGTTTGTCCCCCTCCTCAGATTTGTCTGTTATTGTTTTGGTTTATTTTTGACGGTAAGCTAAGTGCGGCCTGCAGTTTTGGATCCCCGGCCACTCTTTGCTAGGCCTCGGCCAATCAGCTTGCTTCCTGACAAGCAGAGGGAGGGCGGGGGGCAGACAATGCGTGGCCTCGTTTACCGCTGATCCTTTACTATTTGCGTCATGCATAGGAGAGCAGAGTTACATTAACGCACGCAGTCACTCAGCGGGGACATATTTATCATCCGCACAAACACACAACGCGGTAACGGTGTCACATAAAGAAATAAAAAATAATGTGATGTGAATGCAGACTGCGCGCTCACTTTGTTTGCGCAGATGAGGCCTGTAGGCCATTTTGTCATAAGAGGTGGGAGACGTCAAAGTCCCATTTATGAAGCGTTTGGTCGCAGCCAGGAAATAAACAGCAGATGATGCTGCTTCCTATTCGGTGGATGCTCTGCATAATATCAATTAGCACTATGCAAACAGATATAGGCTTGGCATGGATGGAATTAAAAATAAGCAGAGACGCTCTTAAAGGTTCAGGGTAGACTTTATTTCTTTTAATTGCAGCTCCTAATTGTCAGAGGCATTCTGCAAGAGGGTGCATAGCTGTGTAAGGCACACGGCCTCCGTGCATAAACTTCTTTGTTACAGTGATATCCAAAAGCAGACACACCTCTAGATATGCAGTAGAAATGCCTGGAAAACACAGTACGATAACAGTACCTTCAATTGACTCTGTATTACTTCTGGAATTAGAAAATTTTGCAGCTGAAATGCACATTGGCACACTTTTCTTTTTCTAAATATATATTAATGAGGACAGTGTTGTTGAGGAGTTGCATTGCCGTGTCAGCAAAGAGCCAAATACAACACAATCATACGATAACTTCACTTTGAACCACTCAAACATTCAAAAAAATCCACACAGATCATCATGGGACACATGGAAGATTTGTCAAATTGCAGTTACATGACGATGGCAAAGGCTGGAGGTATAAGGGGAAAACAAACCCAAGCATGCAACACTCAGCACCTTCATCTAGTAGTAATTCACATAAAAATGAACAAACCAGCAATAACTTCATTTGAATTGTCTTCATAGCAATTACATCTATAGAACAATAATTAAAACCATTTATATTCCAGCAGTTTCCTCACGGTTACCATAGAAAAATAAGTAAAATTGACACAAACAAATCTTCTGGAAGCTCAGAGTTGGTCCGTATAACAAGTGGAGGAAGCATGTGTGCCTTTTTTTGTCTGCCTACACGTCCTCTGTGTGTGTGTGTGGGTTGACAAATGTTTCATGCGAGAGAAATTGATGAGTTTCAACTATGAATCCAGTGCAGCCCAGTTCTCCAGTCCAGAATGGGGGAAGGTTGTAAGACACTGGTGCGGAATCAGTGGCTGTGTTTTTGTTATATTCTGAGAGGTAATGGGGAGAGGTCAGGTGAAGACTGCAGCAGTGAAATCCTTCATCAGCGATCCGACTCAGTAGCAGCCATCTTTCCAAGATTCATCTGATAGTCTTGTCACGCCAAAAGACCTATATAAAAAAATAAACAAGTGTTAGTTTAAGTAAGAGTAATTTGCCATTTCTTTTTTTGTAGTCCTTAATATATGAAGTTCACCTTCTGGTTGGCTGTGACAGTTTACTCCTGGTGGATGCGGTTGGCCCAGCCTGTCCTTGGCCCACAGAAGACCTCCCAGCCCCGGTTGAGGCTCTTCCAGGTACGTAGGCTCTGCCATTGGCTGAGCCCGGGGACTGGACCCTGCGGCCCCCTCCCGCATGCGGTCCTTGGATGACAGGCAGACCTCGTGGAGGCTGACGGCTGGCTGCCATGGGGCCTACTGGACTGACGGCTTTCACTGGAGTCCGCAGGGAGAGTGGAGACTGGCCATTGCCACGCATTCGACTACCAGCCGTACCTTAAGTGGAAGGACGTCACAAACTCTTTAATGGACTCTCAATCCAGATTGTTTATTTAAGACAAGAAAGATAAGTGAATCCTATATTTGACATCTAAATCCAATTTATTTTTTCAGTCTGGTGTTACTTGTATATCAAAAGAAAAATTCTATATGAAAGGTTTATTATTAATTTGGACATTTGGACAGGCTTAGGAACATCAGAGCTGGATTATCAAGGATAAATCTTGAGCAGAGACAGGTACAAATAGAGGGCAGGCGTTCTGCCTGCTGAGGATGGCATTAACTTTATAGATCTGTCTATGGTCTACCAACAATGGCCCATAAACTCTATGTGATTAACGGGAAACAATGGCCCTATAGAGTTTACTTTAGTAGGTGGCATTAGAAGAGCACATTACCCTGCCAAAACTGATTCGCCACTTCATCACTATAGTTTATACATGAAGGGAGACCAGATACAGTACACATGGAATGTAACCTTCATGGCAGGAGTACACATAAAATGCCTAAATTGCCCCTAATGGCTGTCAAAGCAGTACTGTACAAAATAATTAAATTGTTTCGTAGCACTACCAAATCCTACCTTTAAGAAGAATCACCATTTCCTATCGGCCAAACCTTACACATGCAGAGGTTAAGAGGAGGTAATGTGGAAGGAAAAAAGTGACACTATACAGAGGGCAAGACAAATACAGGTGACATTTTGTGGGTGGAGTGGTGCAGACCAGGTGAGGAGGGCAGGGTTACCTGTGGAAGGGGACTGAGTCAGGTGGGACATGCGGTTGCCAGAGCTCTGGAGGTTAGCCTCCATGCTGCGGCTGTTTCTGACTGCTTCCAGGGAACGTAGGCTGGTGCGGGGGGCCAGATTAGGCATGCTGTGTCTCAACTCCTCTGGAACCACACATATACAACACATTTAACAACAGAACGCCCATAGTCACACCTATGGTACAACAACAATCTCTTGGATCGTCATTCTAATCTTCCCAGAATAGGATGCTGTGAACTATTAGGGGTTATTCCCTACCTTCACTCTTGGCAAATTTAATCAGCTCTGCACTGGGGCCCTGGAGAGATCGTCTCGGTGTTCTTGAGCGTGGGGCCCCGAGTCGGCTGCTGTATTCCTGGCCGTGGTTGGAGGTGGAGGGGGACAGGCACCGTGGGGAACCTAGCGGCGAGGGAGTGAAGTGATGCCGTCTCTGGGGAATGGAGCCGAACTCATCCTCCTCGTCTTCCAGGCTGTAAGTGTCAAATTCTTGATCGCTGTAGGTGCCAGCCCGGCGCAAGGACTGAAGAGATGCATTGGAGCTGCGGCGTGATGCAGTCGCTGATGTGGAAGCATAATCCTGCCTGAGACCTGACAGAAGAGTTAGAAAGTCAAAGAGGGAAAACCGCATTGACATACAGATTCATGCTGGAATCTGTATTTTGACCTCCCGAGATGTACGGAAATAGTTGCACCGACACTTTCTGTGCTAGTTTCTTACATCACAGATTTACAACCCTCCACCCTCTAAAGTTTGGGAACAAAATTACAGGTGACGTCTCTACTCACTCTCTTCCTGTAGGCGAGCCATGATCTGGACATCAGTGAGATCCTGCAGCTTGTAGCCCATAGAGATGGAGTCATCTGATGTGCTGAGCTCACTATCTATAGAAGACTGGGAGCTCAGGGCTGACTGCATGCTTGTGACACCTGCGAGCACAGTGGGATGCCTGTTACATCAAGCTGCATCTCACTCATCAATGACAGCAACATTGAACACATGTTCTGCTACTTTGTTGGTAAGAAAGAAAGATGCCTGAAATTCATTGATGGATTTTTAACACTGCACATGTTTGTAATCATGGAAAACAAGCAATAACCATGCTAGTCAGGGACATGGTAAGATAAACTTTAATTTGTGTCATATATAAACACACATATATTTATGGCACAAATAGTAGTTTATCTTAAGTTTCAAATAATGATGAATGAACGCATGTCTGAGTAATCTCTGTCAAAACCTCAGTCTACTGTCTTCAACACCGGGCACACATAATAAAAACGGAGGGTGAGGTGCACTCTAACTCACCCTGACAGAGTACTACACGCAGCGCTGCCTGTTAAATTTATTAGGCATTGGATGGACCCGGCTAACATTAAAGAATCTAGGATATAAATTAAGAGGACCGCTCTGTTTAACAAACACTTTTTTCATGTTAAACAACATCTCTCTGCAAACCAATACCCTCCAGCCTGTTCCAGCAGCATCAATCTCAAAAGGACTGTCTGGTGATTATGTTGCCCAGAAAAAGCTGTGTGCAAGTGTCCCGCGCCAGTTGTGTCTGTCAGACAAAGGCCCAACACTTGAGAGCAAACAGAAAGTGACAGCATCATCTGGAGGGCACTTGGTTATATAAAAACTCTGGGATTAGATTTGGCCTCTGCCCACAAGCCAAGCATGTACACATCCATGCAAAGATTTGTTATTCACAGGGTTTTCTCATCAACATTAAGAAGTGTCAGGTGTTGTGAGACAACGGGAGGAATAACAAGAGTGCAAAGTGACGGTAACACACATCCCCACAACAAAGTCCAAAGCACCAACATGATACAGTATACTTCACACAGGTTAGAATCACAGCAGACCTGCAGTACACCAGTGTCTTCACCCCCACCCCCCTCCCAAGTATTAACCACATATACTTTACATCATAACTGACCATCTTCCAAGGTAGATCAATACTTCAATTCAAGATAAGTTGACATGCTTGAGGTAAACATCAATTACATTGAACATTATGTCTGTTTTTTGTTTTTTTACCTCCAGCAAGGAGAATGTTTGAATCTGCGTGTGTTTGTCTGTTTGTTAGCAGGGTTATACCAAAAAATAGGGTCTGGAAAGAACCCATTAAAATGTGTCCAACAATTGAATGGGACTGTGGCAGAAGTATGCGCTCTACTGACATTTTTTTGTGATTTGTGTACAGTAGTTGGATACTGGTCTAACACACTACAGAGTTAAGAGCAACCTTTATTCAAGAGGCAACTAAATACACATTTGCCTTTTCAGAACATCTGTATTTACATATTGTTCTTTGTTGTCTGATCTAACTCCTGAATTCACTGCTGTTCAGCAGACAACCAATTAGTCTAATAATGTTTACTTGAATATATTTATTTTTTGGTGATTTTAGAACAATAATAACAAAATAAACACAAACAATGGCTACCTTTGGGAAATGGTTATTTATAATGTACCGAATATGTGTTACATAATAAAACATGCAAAAATGCTTTAAATAGTCCCAGTAAGATCCCACTGCTGATGCATTAGTGCACACGGATCAACTGACCTACATATTTACAATAACTGACGTCAATCCCATTGTTGTGTAGAGCAGAAAATAAGGAGCAGTGTGTTAATATCATGCCATACCTGAGCTGCCACAGGTTAGTAGGGATTTGTTAGTTGATTTGTGGTACCCAGGAGAGATCAGGCCAGATCCTGCCGAGCCTCCCTCAGCTGACGGGCTGCTGTACATGTTCCTCCATCGAGACGTAGCTGGGGACAGGAGAGAAATGTCAGACAGTTTGGGAGAATCTACACACTGGATGATATGAGCTGCTTTGACATTTTCTGGAGGGGCTGTATGTTCGAAAGCGTTTGTCAGAGGCAGCTGCCTCCGACAGTTTCTAACACTAGACAAAACTGAAAAATAAAAATAAATACAAATATCTAAGGATAAAAGGAAGACAGCATCAAACAATTTTAGTGATCAATGTGGATGCTGGTGCTGATGTGCTGTAAACAAAAACACTTGACTTCAGAGCTGAACGTATACGTTATGTTCTGCCTCCTGTACGACCTACACTTATCTTCCTGTTGTTGTGAACAACTGACCCTAATACTCAGAAGAATGTCCGGACCCAATGTCTGAAACAGCTATAGAGAGACATAAACAAAAATGAGTGGAATAAGTGTATATTATATTTGATGAGTACAGAATAATATTATAGACTTATACAATATTTAGACAGTTTGATGTGGGTCTTAATGTCAATTTTAGACCCAAAGATCTTTGACAGAAACATTTCCCTGCAAACTGTATATAAAATAATAATAGATTTCAATTAAGTAAATTAAGGTTTTTTTTTAACTCTTCATTCACCTTTATGCCAACACTATAGTTTCTGCAGCTAGACTGAAACCAACTAGCAGTTTCATGGCCCAGAGCTACCGTTTTAAAAAGGAGAGCTGACCCAGAGGGAGGAGAAGGTAATTCAACACGACCTGTGACTTCACGTAGTCATTCAGCTCTGGTGTGAATAACTTTGTTGTTCAGCTTTTGCAGTGTGCAGGAGGTAGGAGCTGCGAGCGGGATTAATAATGAATAGGGCCTGTTGGATCAGACACAAACTTCTGTCCACACAGACACATACACACTATGCAAACTTTCAGGGTTGTGCGTGAGCATTGTCAGTTGACTTGCACGCATACGAATGCATGCACATGCACAGTGGAGGTGAACTGTAAATACGAAAGCAGGACAGCCACATGTAGAGCGGATGAATGAGAGGCTGAATTAGTAACCTTAAACCTGATTTGGGTCAAAAGTCGCTGAGGAAGCAACTTGTGACTCGGATAACTTCAGTTACTATAGTTTGCTCCTTTAAAAAATGGTTAATGCTCATATAAGGGTTTCCATATGAAATTATTCAAAACACAGATACAGAGTTACTCTGTTTGGGGCTATTCATGCAAACTATTTCATGCAAAAAATATACACATATATGTTCATACTCTGATCCAAGCGGTTGATCAGGATCCGACAAGCCTTCTCTGTCTCTGGGCTGCGATGGTCGAAAGCCTGCCGACACCATTTCAGTGGAGACTCTGGGCCCGCATCAGCTACTTGCTTTTTAGGAGACACGTATAACCTGAGGTGAGAGGACAGAAAACAAGAAGTCTTATTATAACTATTAATACAAAGACGATACAAGAAAACAAGGTGCACTAAGGCTTAAGCAGAAAGCCTGCTTTACTTCTTTGTGAAACATGCATGTCAAAGGTGTCAGTATGTGCAGAGCTGATAACTTGGTTGAGGACAAGCAAGAGATTAGTGGGAATCACAGGAGGGCGAAGTATGCAGTTAATGGCACTGAACATGCCATGCACGTATGATCTGTTTTGCACAATGTGTGACACACACTTGACTGAACCCGGCAGAAAGCTACGCCCAAACACTGAATGTTCCTGTGGCTACAGCACAGTAACATCTCCCACCAAACAAACAACCAGGCTGTCTGGTAAAAGTCAGTGATGTTATGAGTGAGCAAATATTTGAAGTAAGTAATGCATCTTTGAACAGCCTTATCACAGCCTCCTGTCCGACCTGGTGCAATCCTCCATCTACAACTACTAATGCTAGCATCTTATTAAAATAATGGTGGAGAAGTAAAATAAAAAACTATGTGAAAATATCTTGTTTACAAACCCAAAGGAAGTTATTATACTAAAAAATTACTCAATATTTGAAATACAAGTTCTGATACATGCAGCTGTCACTGTGCATTGCTTTTACGCTACAAGGGATATCTTCAGTCACACCTGAGAAACGAGTGCGATCAAAACCCATCAACATCTGAAACCAAAGCTTTGTCTGCAATGTGTCCAGTGTTTCCCCAGCGAGAGCAAACAGCCATTAAGTTCACCGCAGTGCTTTTGAAGCATCGGTCACGTGGGCTGATCCCTTTGAGTTCCATACACGGAAAGGACCCGAGTGACCGGTTCTGGACCGTTCAACCACAAATCATATTCCCATCGGCCAAACACAAAGGGGGCCATTTCCCACAGGGAACGAGCACAAATATAGAGAGCAATATTCAGGTCACAAAAACACAGCTACTCTGTGTATTGGGGGGGGATGAGTGGGTGAGAGCTGTCTCTTTCATACACTAATCCTGTTTTGGATGAGGTATAATGATGCATGTTCTGCACCTGGGTTTGATGCTGTCACGCCACAATTTTGATTCCAGGTTGGGACACGACTGATGCCATTCACATAAGTTCACATGGTTCACATTGTTTTTACCATAGTTCCAAAATATCATTGTTACACCTACAAATTATACCAGACCTTGTAGAAACATGTCATGTGAGGGGCTGAGATTATACTAGAAACAATATAGTAATTCTAAAACACCTTTAAACTTAACCCTATAGCTACTATAACAAATATTTACGGGAGGAAACACTGCATGTCTGATCTAATACAGTTGATGTCCAGTGTGGGAATTTTTCTTAGATCATCTAATTATACTCTTCTACGAATCCAAAAACCTGCAACTAGAAAACCAGCAGTTGCTGCCACTGTTTCTGTGCCTGCCACGGACTGGTCACACGGGGAGGCCCTCAGATCACATGCTGTGCAATCCCACCCAAAGCAGTTTAGCCATGTGGCAGCATCCAGCCCAAAGCAGATCAGATTATGTTGTTGGAAGGGATTATTGGATGTTTGGGCTATGATAACCTCGCAAAGCACACATGGTATGGCTAATGATGTGAAATTGAAAAAAATAAGTCATGAATGGTCTGGCTGTTAAGCTCTATGGCTGAGCTGCGTAAGTAGCCGACACAATATGGTGCCTGTTTCTAGGCAAAGCAACGCCCACAGCATAAACACACATGGCCGGTCTGATCATAAACATAAAGATAGAATGGATATTATTAATAATTAACTTTCTGTCTGTGTTCCTTACTTTAATTACAATGGTCACGTTACAGGCACTGAGCAAAGTTCATATTGTTTCAAAACAACAGTGTTTTTTTTCAAGCTTTAACCTGACCTGCATTCAGGAATGAGCTCATTCAGATACAACTATGTTAATCTTAAGTACATTATGTAACAAGGCTTATGGTTTTTCAGATCTATATCTGGTCAACCTATAATTATCATTAAGAAGAAACTTCTTTAGAGCAGATGGGTCAAACCGTCCACGCAGGAGAGGAGGAGCTTCTCCCTCTCGTATTCACGTCACCTCCTTCTGAAACCATATAGGCTGCCGTTTCTTTTGCCTCCTCCACATCCCCTCTTCTTCTCTCACTCTCCTCCTTCACTAGCACTCTATACCACCTCCTTGTTTGCCACCGTAAAGCAAAACATACCTTGTTTCTGTGTACAGGGAGAAAAAGCTGTTTCTGTGTCAGCCCAGAGTTGAGTCTAATTTTATATCTAAATACCCTAATGCCACAGTACATACTCACTGCGCTCCAGGGGAGTGATGCTCTTAAAAATCAGAGGTTAAAATTAAAAGCTCCAGCCACTCATCTGGCTAAAGAGGGCTCATGTATGATCTTAACAGGGAACTTTAAATTAAATGTTGCATTATCAGAAATCTACTTCTATACATGGTGTAATACATCACATTTGCAAACAGCTCTAACCAGGTGTTATTTAACTATATACATTAGGTAACAAGAATATTAAAGGGATGCACATTGCAGCTGATGAAACGTACCAGCTGTCCTCATCATCTACTGCTGCGCACTCATCCTCCAAATCCAGGACGTCCACCTCATCCAGTCCAGTTTGGTCCACCCCTGACTCGCTTTCTGCAAGTGTCTCTGACTCATAACTTTCCTGAGAGGGGCTCTCTGGTGTCTGACTTTGCCCTTGGGTATCCCCCGCTCCGTTGCTGTAGGTCAAGGTGAGAAACCCCCCACACGGACCCCGGTCCTCGTCTTCATCCTCCTCTTCTTCTTCCAGCCTGTTGGTCACAGGTAGAGGCGACATCTCCTCGCTGCTGCTGTCCTGTGGAGGTGACAGCTCAAAGTCTGTACTGCCCAATTCACCGCCCTGCTCCAACCTGAGGCACGGGTGGGTCAGCCCCTCGTTGATGTTGGCGGCTGCTGTGACGTTGCCGTTGGCACCTCTGTGGATGATGGCCTTATTGCTCCCCCTGGTGCGCAGGGTCTCATTCTGGACTTCCAGCCTGCGGACGAGCTCCTGTAGCTTTCGGACCTCCTCCAGCTCCTCCCCTGCCAGGTCTTGGCCCCCCTCCACTTCCTCCGAGCACCCAGACTTGGAGCTCTCCATGAGCCCAGTGGGGCTGCCACTGTCGGGCTGGGGGAGCACACTGCCACTGTCCGGGACCACCATCCTCCTACTCTGTAAGAGGACATGGCAACATGAATGTTATGCATAGTGAGGAGCAGCTGGATAATTTACAACACAGAAAACATGCTAGACTAAGCTTGATATGACGACAAGAAGAAGCCTGTGTTTCAAGTTAAACGCCATCATGCTACTGAAGGGACAGCAATAAGACAACTCATCCACACACAGATATGGTAGCACAGCTGAGAACAGGAGTCCATCCTCTGGACCTGGAAGCTGGTTAGTTTACAAACATCAGGACAACAGGTCGGGTTTATAAGGAGAATCACACTTCTTCTGTTTACCCTGGTTATGTGATGACTTGAAAAAAAGTCTGTTCAATATCCAGAAATGTTGTGATGCTGACAGAATAGTATGGTTGCTGGATTTGACTGCCTCCGTTTCTACATCCTGTATAAACGTCAGGGTGGTTTATTTGTTTAGTATCTTTGTTGATGCTGCATCTCTGGTTCTTTTTTAATTCTCTTTCTATAAAGCGGTGTCTTATGCGCCTGTGGTTCTAAGCTGGGCACCAAACAACAATAACAAAAATCCACCATGGATGTTCGGGTTCGATCACTCGTGTTCGCTTGTTATCACACAGGAAGCTCCAGTACCACAGCTAAAAGGCAGCCAACTATCTCTATTACTTACATGGCGACGTGAGGCTGCTAACTCAGCATCAAGCTAGCTCCATTAAGACGCTGTGCATCTATACATTAAGCAGCTATACTGGGAGTAATGGAACCATGCGTGTGTTTGGAATAGCCTGGTTGGTGTTAGCTGTTCTAGCTAATGCTACCAGAGGAGTCCTACCGGTGAGTGCGCCGTGTTGTCCCAGCGAGCTTGCCCGCCGCTCCGAGCTCAAACTCCCCGGAGCTCCAGCGGTCGCATGGGTGAAGCCGCTAATTACGAGCGGGCGAAAGGGCTCCAGAGCCGGGCGGTGATTGTCAGGAACGCACCGGGGATGTGACCTCCCTGGTCGGCTAATCCATGCTCTCTTGTCGCTGCCGCTGCGCCGCTAATAGCGTTGATGATAGCTTGTTGGTGGAGTTGAGTTACACACACACACACACACGCACGCGCTCACACACACGCTGGGGGAACAGACCTGCAGCAGCAGCCCCTCCCCCTCTCTGCGGGGTACTGGTATTTAGCGCCTTCTGTGGAGGAGATTTGGTACTGCAGTG
The DNA here is from genome assembly GCA_038501795.1 of Pseudopleuronectes americanus. Taxonomy (NCBI): domain Eukaryota; kingdom Metazoa; phylum Chordata; class Actinopteri; order Pleuronectiformes; family Pleuronectidae; genus Pseudopleuronectes; species Pseudopleuronectes americanus. The sequence goes on from CM076723.1 coordinate 11,030,096, forward strand.
GCATGTCCAGCTCACTGACCTCAGTAGGCTGAGTTCTATGCAGGAGGAGTTCTTTCATACTCGCACTGGACTCCCCTGAAATGATCTGGATGGAGTGAGGGGCTCCGGAGTTTGTCCTGCAAGGCCCCTGCTGTTTTGTGGGATATACACTCTCTCACTCTATTAGTTTACTACCATTCAAACTCTTTCAACTTTAAAATAGGGAAATTACACTTCACTCTAATGCTCTGCAGCATGAGATATCCTTTACCAGAAATAAATATAAATTTTTTTAATGAAGTTTTCTGTTTTTTGACTTAAATTAAATTTACATAGTGTAAGATAGTTTGATATTAATAAGACTGCATAGTCACATGCAGTATGCGTTGGGAGCACAGCATCCTGGTTTAAATGTTACTACCAACACATCTCCTTTGGTACTCTGTGTGCAACAAGCATACTGTGTCAGGGTGAAAATGTTAATTAATTCCACTGCTTACTGTACAAGCGACACAAAAGCTTTGTACTATCATGACAAAACTTCCTTCAAAGTCGTACAAAACACAATATGGATGATGGGTACACAGTTGTAGCGATGGTGGATACTTGTGTATTCAAAACAAAAGAGCTGTTAAAAGACCCACCTCTCAGTAACCGTCAAGTAGATAGACTACAGGTCTATTAGAAGAATGTAGATAAATCATTAATATGAGAAGAGAATTTCCTTCTCAAACAGAGAAACTGTCTCTGTTTACACCTTAATCCTAATATATCTTAAAAACCCAAAGCAACTAATTAAATCATTTCAACATGCATCAGTAGAAATTCAATTATCTGAAATAGTTTTAATAAAACATGCACTTGTTTTCTTTTTAAATTGCAGAGGTGCTGAGGGCAAGACTCAAGGACTTTCTTTACAGTTTATCCTGCTGGCCCTCTAGAAATACTCTACATAATGTCCGATTGAGACCCTCCAGACAGAAGCACTTTAGGTGGGAACGCAGATGTCTGAGTGAGAGCCTCTGGATTTTCTACACAGTTTCTCCTACCAGCCCATTTGTAAAAACTCTAAATGAGCCCTGGGAGAACACAGCAGGAGATCCTCACCAGGAATCACTAATAGCGAATGGGCATGTGGATAATGTTTCTAACACGCAGTGGATGCAAAATTTATAAAAACCAAAAAGAATACAAATGTCTATTTCTGAAAAAGACCTCAGGAGTTCTTTACATTAGTGTCTTGGGGATGTAAAAATTAATTGAACGTCAAAGAATTTTCTCCATTGAAACTCATTCAGAACAGGAATTGTTGTTATTGGCTCCTGAACACAAACAGTCAAATACTCCCATCTACCGGAGAGCTGTCTTTTTAAATTACAGAAATCTATGCCTTGAGCTAGATTGTAATTTAAGCTTTGTGCAGCGTGTCGCTAAACTTAAGTATGCTTTATTTAAATAAATTTAAGATATGTCAGCATTTAAAGATAAAGAAATGATTTGGCATCCTTTTATCTTCCGGGCCTGGATTACTGCAAACATTTGTTTTGCTCTTAAAGAGCTAATTTAAGTTTACAGGTTGGAACACATCTCGTCTTGCAGATCTTGTATCCCCTTACAGTCCTGAAATAAGAATTCCAAGGCTCTGACGCATCTTACCTGAGAAAATACAGCAGGCTGAGTTGATAGTTTTCTTTGTATCAAAACTTAAAACATGCTTTTATCGTACCGCATTCCCTGATTCTAGTTTTTACATACGTAAAGCGACGTCATGATTAAATTTCTCCTACACGATCAGTTTAAAAAACATAATTTATAAGTTATTTTGATGTCTTTTTACTAGTGTGGTTTTTTTTTAAGCATGTTGTAACTTCGTTTTGAAAAACTGCAATATTATTATCGTTGTTTGCTTTGTGTAACCTCCATTGTAGCCATGGGGTGTCACTGTTAATATGTTGGTGCAATCATCGCTGTAGCGAAGCCAGAAAAGAGTGAAACAACAAATTATTCCACAATGATTTATGAGAGTGGAGAATTGCAGTCATTCTACAATAGATAGAAACAAATAAAAGACCATTTCATTGACTTCTTTGAATGTAATTTAAAGTACTCTTACTTTTATAAGGCAATGAATAATCAACAGACCTTGATCCAGGAAACCCTAACCCTGTGGTTATGTGGTCTTCACACAAATACCAGGTCTTGCTTAGACAATGCATTCGATAATGCCAAAGCTCGAGTGCTTAAGAAAAGAGAACCTTAAGTTATGATTTCAATAAATGCGACATAGAAGTTAAAGGTGTTATAAACTGAGAATAGACATTGAGGTCCTGCAGTTAAGTTTATGGAGTGGTTGTTTTCCTTCATTTTACTTCCTCGTCCTCTTTCAGGATGCTGGGACAGAACTAAATCTTCCTGAATAACCTGTTTGTAAGCAGCAATAACATGTTGTTGCATGTATTAGTGAAATGTGATATTGGCCTTTTGGCTTCATGTTTGGTCTAAGGACATAAACTGACTGTCTACCTCCCATCATTAAGCTCTGTCCTCATCTGACCTGTCTTCATGTGCTGCAATCTCCCCTGTCACAGAGCACAGACAAGTCTGATCCTGAAAGAGTTCTGGAAGAGAAAGCAACACGCCTCCCCTACAACTCAAGCAGATTCATTAAAGCTCTCATGCCTCTTCGGAAGTAATGTAGGTTTATTATCTGACAATCTCCCTTATAACTGAATTACTGTCATATATCTGTACAACTCATCTTAATCCTGAAAGTAAGAGCCAGCTGGAGGATACAAAGTATGTGTATGATCTCAAATAGTTGCATGTTGCTGAATGGGCATGTTTCAGCCGGCCTGTGGTGCAATCGACGCACATAGGATGGAGAATTTCTCCTACACGATCAGTTTAAAAAACATAATTTATAAGTTATTTTGATGTCTTTTTACTAGTGTGGGTTTTTTTTTAAGCATGTTGTAACTTCGTTTTGAAAAACTGCAATATTATTATCGTTGTTTGCTTTGTGTAACCTCCATTGTAGCCATGGGGTGTCACTGTTAATATGTTGGTGCAATCATCGCTGTAGCGAAGCCAGAAAAGAGTGAAACAACAAATTATTCCACAATGATTTATGAGAGTGGAGAATTGCAGTCATTCTACAATAGATAGAAACAAATAAAAGACCATTTCATTGACTTCTTTGAATGTAATTTAAAGTACTCTTACTTTTATAAGGCAATGAATAATCAACAGACCTTGATCCAGGAAACCCTAACCCTGTGGTTATGTGGTCTTCACACAAATACCAGGTCTTGCTTAGACAATGCATTCGATAATGCCAAAGCTCGAGTGCTTAAGAAAAGAGAACCTTAAGTTATGATTTCAATAAATGCGACATAGAAGTTAAAGGTGTTATAAACTGAGAATAGACATTGAGGTCCTGCAGTTAAGTTTATGGAGAGTTTGTTTTCCTTCATTTTACTTCCTCGTCCTCTTTCAGGATGCTGGGACAGAACTAAATCTTCCTGAATAACCTGTTTGTAAGCAGCAATAACATGTTGTTGCATGTATTAGTGAAATGTGATATTGGCCTTTTGGCTTCATGTTTGGTCTAAGGACATAAACTGACTGTCTACCTCCCATCATTAAGCTCTGTCCTCATCTGACCTGTCTTCATGTGCTGCAATCTCTCCTGTCACAGAGCACAGACAAGTCTGATCCTGAAAGAGTTCTGGAAGAGAAAGCAACACGCCTCCCCTACAACTCAAGCAGATTCATTAAAGCTCTCATGCCTCTTCGGAAGTAATGTAGGTTTATTATCTGACAATCTCCCTTATAACTGAATTACTGTCATATATCTGTACAACTCATCTTAATCCTGAAAGTAAGAGCCAGCTGGAGGATACAAAGTATGTGTATGATCTCAAATAGTTGCATGTTGCTGAATGGGCATGTTTCAGCCGGCCTGTGGTGCAATCGACGCACATAGGATGGAATAAAAGCTCAGCTATTGATCTGTGAGATGCGTAGCTCTGTCTTCGGTATGGGATCTCCAAAGCACACCTATACTGCAGCTTTATGTGCACATGCTGCTGTTCATCTCCTTCATTCGAACAGTACACATGAAACTAGATTCGGACATCAAAAGTCACTTTGTCAGAATTAATCAAATTTCATGTTGTCAATCCGGAATGTGCCACACCTGCAGCTCCCCCACTCCCTTTCCTTCAACAGGCTACAACCCATTGTAAGTCTAGATCAAGGAGGCCCTCGGGGGTTGATTCATTAAACAATTAAAAAAATTAAAATCATATATTTGTAGCTCACGAGCAGCAACGGAAAACTGACAATGCTAAATGATTTTATTCAAGAGAACTTTCCCTTCTATTTGATTTATTTATATCGTATATTGAAGTGAAAGAGTGTAAGTTTTCCCTTGTGTGCTGAGCAGTGGACATGAGGAAAGTGATGATGAATTCTTTCCTAAAGTCCTGTGACTTCCAACATTAAAAATCTGTAAATCATCGGCGTTGGTTAGTGGTTTGCACTTCTGCACCACAGGTAGCAGGCTCGAGGTATTTCTGTGTGGAGTTTGCATGTTCTCCCCTGTCTGAGTGGGTTGTCTTCCGTTTTCCTTCCACAGTTCATGCCATGCAGACTTTAAATTGTTCTTCAATGTGAATTTGAGCATGAATAGTTGTTTTTCTCAGTGTGTTGGTCCTGTGATGCCGCCCAGTATGTACCCCACCCCTCTCGCTCAATAGACTCTTCATTACAAATCATTACATTAATTAATAACCCTGTTTCTCACAATTTATTTTCTTGGCTGCAGTTTTATGTTGCAAACTATATTATGTCTTTGCAAAACGCTGACAAAAATACACTTAAATAGCTGGAGTGCTGTAAAGATGATTGATAATGCTCAAATGTCAACCTCACACCATCTAACACCCGAATTAGGAAACATTTTGAAATAACTGAGTATGGACAAGTGTTAATTATAGATATTTTCATTTTAGTTTTTCACTTGTGTCCATTAGAAACAATCTTGTCTTAATAAATATGTTATATTTTATATGATGTTATATTTTATAATAAGTTCCTGAACTTAACATGATGCTGCGAAGGACAGTTTGATCAAAAATACACCAATGCAACTCAAGCAAAACATTAGATTTTTTTATTTGAAAAAAGAAACATTTTTTACGGCACGTTTTAGCAGTATACGTGTGATATTGTTAACACAGCAGGATCTTTGATGGATTTCCATTGATACAGTTGTTCATGTTGGTTGGATTTAAGCCACGCCCTGTCATATCTTTATTACTCTCTTTTACATCATTGCATGGAAAAAAGCCTGGAAAATACATCTATTGAATTAATTTTCTTCCCGTAGCATCAACACAAACACCATTTATAATCAAACAAGGCAACGTGGAAAGCAGAGGCGGAGACGATGGGCAGGCTTCCTGACTGGTGTTCTGGCAGGTAAGGTGGCAGGCGTGGAGAAGAGGAATCATGGCAGACATGTTTTGGTTACTTCTTCACATTTAGTTTTTCATTTTCTCTCTTCTCATCTTCAATATCTGTGTGATCACAAGGCAGAAACACAAATGAGTTAATCAGTATGAGTCTGGATGTTGTCAGGACAAGAAAAAAAACTGATATCGTTTCCAAAAAACTGGTTCATACATTTCTCAGACAGCAACTCAGTGGATGCTTGCCACACCCTACGGGTTCCACACTCTGTTTGGGCTTTCTCTTATTGTATGTTAAATTCAAAGTTAAAGATTTGAAAAGCTAGCATGCAACAGCAGTGTGTTTTAATGCTGCTGCTGCTTTCCAACTTCCATACAAGTCGGTGGGGATTGTTAGTCAGCTGGGAGCCAAGGTGTGTTGCTCCAGTTAATCAGCAATGCACTGTTTGCAGTTGACGTTCACGACAGACAGGGAGGCGCTGACTATGTAGAACAATGAGCTAAGGAGAAGGCCAAACCTGGATGGAGGCTGGATTACATGGCCTTCTTTACCCTTAAGTACCTACCTTTCTTGGTTGGAATAAAATTTTTTTTCGTTTGTTGTAGTCGGTTTTAGTTTACGCTTGTTAAAAAGCTCAACCTCAGCTTTGACCTTAGGGGATTTCCCTTCCATGTTGAAAGAGTTCTAATGGAAAAAATTAGAGAGAGAGAGAGAGAGAGAGAGAGAGAGAGAGAGAGAGAGAGAGAGAGAGAGCGAGAGAGAGAGAGAGAGAGAGAGAGAGAGAGAGAGAGAGAGAGAGAGCAAAAATTATAATTCGGATCAAAACATGGATTTTGACGGAGAGGGCATCAGATTATGTTGCAAAGAAGGCATGAGAAAGCATGAGGCCACTATCGTTTCATCAATGAAGATGTTATCTGCAGTGCGTGTCCATTCATGTACACCAATCAAGCCACACCTCAGTTAAAAAAGACAGGACTGGACCGAACTCTGGAATTTGGATACCAGTCACAAGAAACAACGCCTACCTGACCACATGAACAAACAGCTCTAATGTGGTGTCATATTTCATGGCACAAGAAATACCTAGTTGTTACTGACACATGTTGTATAATGATTTACATTAACATGTGATCATTGAAGAGATTTGCTTAATATCAAACAAACACCTGGAGAGATAAGATAACAGCATCGACATAACTTCATTCCCACAGGTATCAACTAAATCCAAAAGTCTGTGAGTGCACAGTTTATTCTGCTCATGGTTTTACATAAATCCAAAGAAATCCAGATATTGCATTTAGATGCCAGATAGGCTATAATATTATAACAATGTCCACACCTTCAAATTGTAAATCACAGTGAAAAGCAACGTGAAATAAGCAAGTCCTGCACACAGTGAGTGTTTACATGCAAAGGAATGCAGCGCCTTCAGGTACAGTAGCCTATACATGCCCCATGGAACAACAGAGAAATAAGCACTAGAGTATCAGCATGGTTTATACCAGGAATGTTGCATAACCACTATACCCTCTAATAGATGGAAGAAAGTCTAATGAGCAATAATGCTTTTTAAATGCATGACTGAAAAGAGATCCAGCTCGGTTTACCTGGTGAAGGCTGCACAGTGACAATGTCCTCTACAGGTAGGATGCGTCTGTGTAATCCGTGCAAAGCCAACGGTTTAAATAGAGACAACACGCCCTTCTGCAAGCCTATGTGGAAACCCCTGCTCCATCTCCCATTGGCTAGCCCACAGGGGGAGTTCTATTTGGACACCCTCCCTGTCTGGGATATTATGGGTTGCTCCTTTAGCACCTTTCGTCCGCCCCTGTCCCCGGCTCCAGCCCACTGAGCTCCCATTGTTGATAGAGTAGATGATTTCATGTTGTCTTTGGTTTTTAACACAGTACCATCTAGTGGACTGATTATAATATAACACAATCTGACAACAATAACAAAAAACCCTCCAGAATAGTGTGTGAATGGCGAAGACACAACAGAATCCACTGCAGGGAATGTTTAATAAGATTAGTTTATTAATGCACTTTCATTGGACAGTTATTCTCTGTCGATTTACATGTATACACTGAGATTACAGACAGACTGTAGACGATTCATCTTTCACTGAGACATATTTTGTGAATAATAAACATATTTATTTCATCCATGCATGGTCCTAGTCTGATTGCAGAGGGTAATGGAGCATTACCACACCAGGCAAGAGGCAGGTTACACCCTGTGTGGAATGACAGAGTGCAGCAGTGATATACTGCCCGATTTCGGATTCTTGCCCAGGACCGTCATGCTGTGAGGTACCAGTGCTGACCCCTGAGTCATAACGTACTTGTCATAGCACTTTAATTAAATAAATCCTATCTTAAGAACATAAAAACTTGACGATGTAACTGTAACATTCATTCAACCGCATGATGTCAGACTGGAAGTAAATAAAGCAGCAGAATATGAGATATCCTGACTTTGGTCCCGTTTAAGACTCTGGTCCTAAAAATGATAGCTCTCACTTTTCCCTATAATGCAACATTTCCTACACCCTCCATGCCTTGCAAATAACCTACCAACAAAATACACATTTCGTAATACAGACTTTCTGTTATAAAGTTGTCTTCAAGCTTAAAAACGACATAAATTCTCATCAAAAGCTGCAGAGGACATGTTCACATGCTGTGGTGCCATAAACTGACATTGAGCTTCAGCTGAATATCCCCTTTAAGAAAAATGAAAACACGAGGCAATTGTGATTCCCTAGCACCATATGCTATACTGCACAAACAACTTTGTCTAATGATAAATCCTCACCCACCGTCTCAGAGACAGGGGCTCAGGTCCTGGCAGTGGTGCGTTAACTTTGGCTTGTGGATTCAGCAGTGTTTGCTGGTTTGAAACAGATGATGGATCACACCCGTGTGCTTGCTGGACTCCTGTTGACTGGATGAGGCACTTGCACAAGGACAAAATGAGGTCTTGGGATATTTTCAAGGGAGAATGCTACAGTAATATTATATTTGAAAATCAATTCCAAGAAACTAGTTTAACCTATCTCTCAGAGAGTTCCTCCATGTCTTCTCAGCCCGAGACTTTCTTCTGTCGGTCGTAGAGAGCAGTGGTGATTCCCCATATGATGCACGATCTGAAAATAACAAGGGAGCCTCCTCGGTAAAGCAGAGCCACACTCTGCTCCCGAGACATCCACAGCATCCTCCATGAAACCATGACCCCTCTCATCTCTCCTCCCGGCTGTGCCTGCATGTTTGCCACCAGCACAGAGAGCGGGTAGATTGCCAAGCTGCCCACCAGGGAGGTCAGTGCCCCTGATATAAAAGAGGAAGCCATAGGATAGCGCCACTCTCCCGCCACAGCAGCAGATACGGGCCCCTTCAGACCAAAGTAGATGGAGCTGCCAAGAGCATTGCGGGCCGCGATGGGCAGGAAGGCTCTGTAGTACCCAAGGGTCAGCCTCTGGCCCCTCAGCCTGACAAGAACACTCTTCAGGGTGGGTAGGTCACGGTAGTTCCGGCCATCCTGCAACACATTTTGCACGCGCTCAAAGGGGGTAAACACCACAGCTTCCACCAGACCTGCACCAAACCCAGCCAGAGCAGGCAGGGCAGAGGTGGAGATGACACTTTGGGATGATAGCGAGAGTTGCTGGAGGATAGCTTCCTGAAGACCGAACAGCAGGGTGCCCTTCAGTGTCTGCATTAGCAATGGTGGCCCCACGCCCCTGTAGAGCTTCCTAGGTCCCTCTCTGAAGAGCTGTCCCACTGCCTCGGGAAAAGGCTGGTTGTTGATTTGCTGACGGAAAACCGTCTTGTAGACAGGGAAGGCAACGAGAGTAGGGAGGAAGGTGGACATCCCTCCATTCAGGAAGGAATGGATATTAAACTTTGAGCGACCGAGGCCCTCTACCTCTTCTTCGGGGTCAGCACTTGGTTTCATGCTTAAGCTATAGGTAGGAATGAGGAACAGAGATCATTTAAGGTATATGCACTCATTGATAATGAAAGTGAAAATGGATGATGATCACACGTCGAATTTCACACCAAAGTAAAAACTAGTAGAGACTCATAAATATCAAGAATTTAAAGATAAAGGGCACAATCTAGGGTAAAGTAAACTACAATTTGTATAATTTAGATGAAACCGACTAGTGAAATTATCACTATAGGATAATTTATATAGTTTCTGCCAAAAGATCCCTCTCACCTAAATCTGACACATCGAACCTGACTATACAGGTACAGGGAGGACAGTCATATTGAGACAGAAAATGAAGGATGATAAAAATAACAAATAAATAAATTGTACTTGGTATATAATCACTAACATGTAAGAAAGAGTGGATGATTTGTCTTCCACAGAGACGTATCTTGTGAATGATAAACATATTATTTCACCCATGCATGGTCCTGGTCTGATGGCAGGGGGTAATGGAGCATGACCTGAACTTTCACCAATTCCCATAATGTATGAATTGAAAGTAAATAAAGCAGCAGATGATGAAGTCTCTGGCTAAGCTATAGGCAGGGAGGAAAGTAACGATGAAACGGAAACGGAAAGAGGATCACACGTCGAATTTCAAATAAATGGCAGCTAAAACACATCTGGTATGTAATGTTATCACAAACAAACAAGAAAGAGACATTGACTCACCCCGTGTGCTATCGCAAGGTCAGGAATACAGTCAAGTATATGTGCAGCGTCGTGTCGACTTTGATTTCGTTCCTGTCTGTTGAGACGTGACAGCGTGGCGGGAGTGGTGCTTACTGATTTCCGTTCATCTTCACACACGTTCGATTCCGGTCTCTGTTTCCAGCCTTAAAGATAGCCGTACACTCGGATGGAGGATAATTCTCTCGGTGCACTGGCTGCGATTGGCCCGCTTTTTCGACAATGGCTATTGGACAAGACCGGCGACGTCTTGTGCTCTGGGATTGGTTGTTTCGCCCATCGCTTTAAAACCCCCCTGTTAAGAATAAGGGCGAGTCCGGTGAAAACACAGCTCCTCTAATGTGGTCCTGTATGAGACAGGAAATCATTTATTATCACATCTGACTACACTTATATTGTCACATTGTCACAGTCCTTTACACTATAGAAAAAGACAGTTCTAATACTCATCTCTGTATAAATATTATTAAATTATATATAACACATTAATGTATCATATATACTATTATATATTTTGCATTCAATTATTTTAAGTATTGCATTTAATTTCATTGATTATATAAATCATATATTGTTTTCTAATAATTTCTCTATTTTTAAGAGCTTTTATAAAATTTTGTAAAAAAAACAATGTTTATTTCACATCTGAATCGTGATTATCTTTTATTACGGCATTTCTAATTCCTTGATTTAAATTCCACCTACCTTAATTGAGCATGTTTTCCTTGAAGCTAGATTTGATCCTATATTTATCTTGTTGACCACACTGTTTTAATTTATTTTACTTGCACCGTTATACTTTGTTTATCAAATATGGGCTCAATGCTGTTGGTGGTTTATAGTGGTATGCTCTGAAATGTGTTCTTTTCAATAATCACCTTTTACTAATGCATTTATTAAAATAGGCTATATAGTTTTAGTCACATAAGTAACACAACAACCAGTGTTTAAGATTTGATGCATATTCAATTTTATTAAGAACACATCCTCAGATTTCTGGCGCATTCATCCTACTGAAAAAGTAAACACAAACACTTGGAATATGCACATTAATGACAACCTTACTCCTGACATAAAAAAAACACAGGGAGAGAAAGAGAGAGAGAAGAAAAAAGCAGGTGAAATTTCTGAAGGAAGCTCCAGCCCGCAGAGACCCCAAGCTAAAAACCTGACAGCTTCTCTATAGAAAGGATAAATCCTGGACACTGGGCAAACCCCACTCAATGAGGGCACCTCAAGAGCTGAAAGAAACATCCCCAAACGTCTCCAGCCTGTTTGGAAACGTGCACGCTCTTCATCCAGTGACAAAATAAAGATAAATCTGTGGTTGAGGGAGGGTGAAAGACAGGTGGACAACGTAATTTCATTTCAGGCTGTTGAGGCACTCTTGGTTGAGTGGAGCGTCAGTGGCACTGTAAACTAGTTCAGTACACATTCACTTCATTATATTGTAATCAGCAGAAGATATAAGAGCAACATGAACAACTACACTCTTTCATAGTAACAAAAAAGCACTGTAACAGCTTTATTTGCCGGATGCTTCTCCTGACCACTGGGACCTGTCAGGTATAATGATACATGCTCTTTGACAACAGACTGAAGGGACTCCCTGAGAGGAAGAAATGGTCAGGAGAAACTCTGACTTATGTTATGAAGCAGACAAAGGTTGTCTTGGATAAACATATTCATCCACGTAAAATAAATAAGCTGGTGCCCCGCACACAAAGGGACACTCCTCATAGGCCAAAGGAACTCAAGGGAGAGGGGTCAGTAACAGACACAACAGAACGAAATCATTCCTTTTCATTATTTTTTCTTTTTTTTATGGTTAGTTAGCTGAACATCTTTGATAATGGTTGTGTTGTGGTTGGGGCAACTCCCTCTTGTTTGGTGTAACAGCACAAACGTTTATATACCACTTGTTACAAGGGGACATGGCTGAACAGGTACGACACCGACTCGCCGTTGTGAGTTCTACGGATGGCCTCTGCAAGGATCATGGAGATGTCAATGACCTGGAGGCAGAGAAGAGGGGAAGTTGTGAGTAAAACTGGACAACTTACAGACCATTGATGCTGTATGTAGGTAGGTCTTCTACAAAATAAAACAAAAAACCAGAACAAAACGTGACATGTTCCTAAATTGCTTGGAATGTGGAAAATGCATTTATTAGCACCACCAAAGAGGTTAGGCAATTACAATATATAATAACGGTGTATCAAACTCCTTGACGTTGTTTACCATCTCCCAATAAACTGAATGAAAAAGAAGATCAGTCACACATTGTCCATTTGGTCCAGATGCTCAAACGTGTTAAAGGGCTTTTAGGTCCATCGTTGATTATATGTTTTTGAATCTTGCTGTTAGCTGCAGTTTTGTTTTTTCTTTTTTTTCCAGGGGCCAGCATGTAGGTCTGAGATAAACTCTACTTTGGTTTCACTCCCAATGACACACCCTGCTCAAACTGCATCTCTGACTAAAGTTAAGGTCACAAAGGAGACCAGTGAAAAACCCAACCTGGAGAAGGCCTACTGTAGCAGCAGATTGTCTGACCAGCCTGTTTGAAACAAAAGAGCTAACAACCCCGTTTATGATCACTCATAATTCCACTGGAAGAAGAAGAAGAGTGTAATGTGCTTCCTTTGGCTCCATAACTGACTCTACTGTTGCTTTTCAGCCATAGATATAAAAACTGAATTAAAAAAAATATCATAAATATATCCGGAACCCTCCCCCATTCAGATGGATCCTTCCTTAAAATATTATGGTAATTGGAACAGTAGTTTGTGCAATATTGCTAACCAAAAGACAAATAAACAAACGTAAATTAAAACATAATATCGTTAATAACTAGTTGTACAGTTGAATAAGACAGAAGTAAACATGGTATCCTGACCTGAATTTTAGGACAGTGTTTTATCTTCTCCTCCTGAGGGATCGTATTGGTGACAACCACTGCCTCAAAGCAGGCATTGTTGATACGTGAGATCGCTGGGCCAGAGAAGATGCCATGGGTAAGGATAGCATACACCTTGGTGGCACCGGCAGAAATAAGTCTAAGGAGATAAAAACAGAAAATAATTACATACCTCCCCATCCATTGATATATCGGCAAACAGAGGTCCCTATATGAAATTCGGTTATTGTTCATTTTGTATGTTAGTTAGACACCCAGTCCACAGTAACCACAGTCCTCCACCTGACTGTAGTAAAGTTCTCTCTTATGCTGTAAAGTTCCAAATTAATTTTTTAACAGTAAAAAATAGATAAGGCTTACTTGTCAGCAGCATGGCAGACTGTGCCACATGTGTCTGCCATGTCATCAACTAGAATGGCTACCCGATCCGTCACATCTCCGACGAGAACCATGCGGTCTACCTCGTTGGCTTTTTTCCTCTCCTTGTGAATAAGAGCAAAGTCCACGTTCAGCCGGTCAGCTATAGAGGTGACCCTGCAAGACGAAAGAGTTGTGTCCATGAGTTACAGCTGGTTTGGATAACAAAGGGTATAAAACAGTAAATGTCCTGTCAGAGATAAGTTCAGTCAACAGAAGTTTAACCTTCAGTGTATCAGATGTGTTGAAATTACGCTAAGCACAAGGGGGGGAACCTATACCGTAGTCGCTGGCCCAGCACACATACCTTTTGGCTCCTCCTGCATCAGGTGAGACAATGACACAATTTTTCCATTCAAGGATGTTCTCCTTGATCCATTTCAGCACCGCTGGCTCTGCATACAAGTTATCAACTGGGATATCAAAGAACCCCTGGAAGAAAGATGAATACAGATAAATAGACTGGGGTAGGAGGAGCTAAACATCCACTAGGTGCTGGCAGGAATAGAAGGCTCCTGTCTCCCTTTGCTGAAATATAATGTTAGGCAAGGAGAGTCTAGTTTCTAACATCATCTCCAAAATCAGGCAAAAGCAGGTTTAGAACGCATAAAAATATATATAACCCCTAAGGACTGATTAATGGCAAGATGGTGATGCATTTCTGTTAAGGTCCCATTCTGGGTCACTCACCTGTATCTGTGAGGCGTGCAAGTCCATGGTGATGATATGGTCGGCGCCTGAGACTGACAACATGTTGGCCACCAACTTGGCAGAGATAGGAGCACGGCTCTACGATGAAAATAGATCTCTTCAGTCACATGGAATAAGTAAACTGGCAAGCATGGCTAGCTTCTAAAAATAACACTTAACTGAGTGTCACAAATCAGTCAATTATATTGCAACACACATGTAACTATAGACCTCAATGTATTAATGTGACAATATTTTCTTTACATCCATTCATACCGTCACCCAATATTTAACACAGAAAAAAAACCTCCACTGTGTAAATGATAAACAGTTTCAGGCTTTCACTTTATATTTTCCCGCATCATGCTAAGTATATTCAAAGAGCAGAGCAGAACTATAGCAATTATTCTTAAAAACATTCCTCATAATATCAAAAGATCACTTCTACTTATAAAGATACAGATTTAGATTTGTTTTTTTTAAACATGCAGAGCATTCCAGTCATGCAGCATGATTAAAATGATGTGGGATCATCCAGGAGAAGCATGAGATCGGAAACCAAACGATACAAATAGATCCTGCTGCAGATCCGCTTGACATTTGTGTGAAGTCATTCTAATTGACATCCTGTTACTACCACCGGTTCTCTGCATGCAAAGTCATTTCCAAATTCTCTGAAAGAGTTTATATAATATACTTTAATCACTCTTAAAAGACGAGTTAACTTTGTACAGAGACATAAGACCACAGTGACGACAAGATCATTTACCGTAAATAAGAGCAGAGCAAAAATATAGCAATTATTGTTCATAACATCTAAAAATCACCTATACTTGTAAAATATACAGATCTTAAACGTGCAGGGCATTCCAGTCATGCAGGATGATTAAAATGATGTGAGAGCATCCAGGAGAAGCATGAGATGAGGAGTGCAGTTGATTCATCAGAGCACACAGAACCAAGGGAGCGGCAAACAAACAAACACAAATAATAAAGCAAATCAGCGTCGTTCAGACTTTGTTGATGGACATGAGTGCAAGCTTCTTGTCATGATGCTGGATGGCAAATGGCATGACAGAAGTAAGTAGACATATCCCTCACCCCCACCTTGTCCTTCTTGTCTTGCCGGGCGTAGGGGAAGCAGGGGATGACAGCGGTGACCCTGGAGGCCGAGGCGATCTTGCAGGCGTTGATCATGATCAGCAGCTCCATCAAGTTGTCGTTGATCTCGCCACAGCCACTCTGCACGATGTAGACATCCTCCCCACGCACGCTCTCCCCGATCTCCACGCTGCCAGGGCGACAAGCAACAAACAGAAATCAGCGGCATGGAGCGAACGCACCGTGGCGGGCGAGAGACGGATGAGGCGGGGTAAACAACGGCTGGTGCTGCGCGTGCGGTCTGCTCTGCAAGGTGGTGGGAACTAATGGACGCTGTCTCATCACTTCGTCCCATCAGCTCCGTGCTCGGTATTAGCAGGAGCGGTTGTCAGCTAGCATGACATCTCAGGCGTGCGTGGACTACAAGTGCCCATGGACACCGCGTCTGGCTAAATACGTGCCGCTGGTCTAACTGCGTGCACCGCCGAATAACACAACACCAGCGGAACAACTCACCACGTCTCCTGGTTGCTGAATTTCTTCGTGACAACCTTCCCCAGCTCGAGACCCAGGCGGTCTGCTATTTTCTGCGACAGGTCCGGATGTGAGCTCCCGCTGAATATTTTGATGTTCGGCATTTTGTCGCGGTACGGTGGCGTCGTTCAGTCCGAGGTGGCGGGTGCGTCCGGGCGGAGGTCGAAGAGCCGGCGATGGCGACTGCTAATCGCTCAACTGTTCTCAGAGCTGGAGCGTGTTTCTCTACCTATCCACCATTATGGCCCACATGTCACGCGTGCGCCAGGCTGTCCATCCTCCCCGAGCGGCGCGCACGCCTTCACTTGACGTCCATGCCGCGGTGACGTCACTCCGCCCCGAGTATAGATCAGCGGGAGCACGTGAGCCCGCCGAGCGACTTTAGGTAATGAGCACAAGTAAGCTAAAAATACAAGTAGACAGATAAAAACCGGTTTTATCAGCCTCTTATCCTCCATTTTTACATTTAAATGCCTCTGATAAATTGTATATTCTTAAAACATGTTTATTATTTGTCAACGTTTGTGTTTCCTGCATGTGGGGGGAACTTTCCCCTTGTTAGCTAAATCCAACTTTCTCTGTTTAGCAGAGCCATGAGCCTGGTTTAACATTCAGGACCCCAGAGTCTACATGGTGAGCTTATGGATTAGCTATAATAAAGCACAGCGTCTTCCAGGGGTAAGAATGAACTATTCAGGGACAGCCCTGCTAATTTATCTCCATCGCGTCTCTTCTGTGAAGACATTTCACATGTGGACATAGTAGGAAACAGGTGTTTGCCAGAGACATCAACAATCGCTGAGCTTTATTCACCGGTCGCCGTGAGCCCACATGCGTAAAACCAGGACTCTGAATCCAAAGCAGATAAATGATTCTCAATTCCCTTTTAATTCACATCTGATATAGTCCTACCAACACATATGGAAATCGCTACCGTGCATAAACTAATAACAGTTACTGTGGCATATTACCGCCTGTTGAGGTGGGTTTATTTGTGTGTGTTCTACTCTAGAGCTACAGCCACAGACAGTTATATTTTCACTGGATTATCTTCTGTTTGGTTTAGGCTAAGAGGTACCCTGGTTGTTATTGGGCTTATATACAATCCTGTTTTCAAATAGCACTCACACAAACAACTCAGAAAATCCCATTTTAAATAAACTTCTCTTTACTGTAAATACCCCCCCAAAACCTCAAGTGTTTAGTTTTGGACTCAACGTCAGATTTTGTCACAGGTAACAGTAAGATCCTGCTGCAGAACCGCATGACATTTGTTTGAAGTAATTCTAATTTACATCCTGTTACTACCACCGGTTCTCTGCATGCAATGTCATTTCCAAATTCTCTGAAAGAGTTTATATAATATACTTTATTGCTCTTAAAACATGAGTTAACTTTGTACACAGACATAAGACCACAGTGACGACAAGATCATTGACAGTAAATAAAAACAGGAATGAACAGGGGCACATAAAGAAACAATGGATTAAGCCATGGCGGACTCATCATGTGAATGAAACACAGACAAATCCACAAAGTTTTGCAAAGCAACTGAACAATGACAACCACAGATAATTATTACTGTAATGTTAAAATGTTCAAGTGTTGATGAAAGAACACTGTCTGACACTTTGGTTTATAAAAATAAACATGTCCCATGCTTTATACTCATAATATACTCTTTAAAATATATGATTTGCTATTAGTGTCTATGTTACATTACTACTATAAATAAATACCTTACAGACATGTTTAATCTTGTCCTTTTTACAAAATACAGAGGTTGGATAAATCTGAATGTTACAAGTAATTCTTTAAAAGTATGTCTTAGTCTCTCAAATATTTTGTATCTTATTATTTACATAACAGTATAGAATAATACATTTTCCATATTGAATATCATTTGCAAAACATTGACATGTTGCCACCACAGCCTTTCATTCTTGTCTGGTTTTCCACTTTAAAATAGGAACATTTTCTGATCAAACCTTCGATGGTCAAATTATATGGCCCAGAAAGAAGCAGGAAAGACATGCAGTACAGTGAAGGAGAAAACACTGCGTATGATTATGGAAAGTGCCACATCAATTGCAAAGGAAAAACTGTTAAAAGAGAGTGCTTTTCAACACCAAGGATGGGCACTGAAACCAAGGAGAGTGCAACAAAGCTGATATCCTAATTACCTTTTCATACTGAAGATTAAATTGTCAGTATAAAATTAAACTATTATAAGTGGGCTTTATTTGTTGTGACTGTTCAACGGTGAGTGGAAAAAAGAATTACAGACAGGATTTAAGATATATCATTAATTACAAAACGTGTAACTGGCTGAAAATAGCAACAGTACTAAACGATAACATGAAAAAAAAATCTGGTACAATTAAATTAATACCATTATTGTTTTATAATGATGATTCAATATGAAACATTTGTAAGTTTGATTTAAATTAAAATGTTCAAATTAGTTTTTAAACAGTGAAATCCCTTGATTCACGGATGACTCAGTTAAATGTCATATGTTTACAAAACAATATTACAAAAAAAGTTTGACATAAATCCCAAAGGACCAATAAATACATTTAATTTTCAAGGTAAATATATAGTGTATTTATTGTCTTTAGTATTTTGTAGCCCTGTTGCCACTATTAAGTTGGTTGCACAGCACTTTCTTTTAACAGTATGTCCATTATACGGGCCAGCACAACTGTAAAGCCTCTGTGATTAATATCCTGGAATAACAAGAGGATGAGACACAAAGGAGATTTCAGACAAGAAACAGATGTGTTAGTTTTATTAAAATACATAGAAAACTACTTTTGTGTGTTTCTTATATAGTTGCTAGATTGCACAATGTATTACAGCACATAGAAAGCAAATTTGTTTATATTGTATCTGAAAACCTGAATAAAAACAAGGGTCTTTTGAAACGTATAAGCTTTAACCTTGAGGAAATTAATTATGTAAAACTGGTGTTGCGGACTTAAGTGAGTTTTTCAGCAGCAGAGTGAATAAAACAATGCTGAATCGAACATTAAAATACATAAATTTCAACTTCAGAGCTAATTTCAGAGGTTGTGCAAAATCCTATAGCGATACGCTTACTCACTTGCAGGTGAATGGCTATGTTTAAAACTATGATTCACAACATGTGGGATGCATGTGAGCTAGTGGTCACTGAAGGTGTAAAATACGCTCTGTGCATTTTCAGTGTACAGTGTGGGTATTCCTTCTCTACAGCTGAGTGAGGTAACAAGACTCAGTACTGTACAGTGGATAAGACTGTGACTTGGGTCTCTGCTACATTGTCTGCCCTGAACAGGGGTGTTTCATACCTGCACTGTTAAAGTGAGAGAATGGGCTTCTGTCAGTCAGTATAGTTTAATACTGTATGACTGACTTGTCTTTCAGTGGTTATTTTCCAAGACTGTCACTTTCATTTGTACTCTTGTATCAGTATGCCAGACACTGTTAACATAGCCAACAGAGATCTCCATTTTGTATTACAACAGTTAGATATTTCAACAAACAAACACATCACCATCTAACCAACCAACGCTTCATACTACGCATTTTACAGAAGTCGCTACTTGACGAGATCTCTGATATATTTTTGTCCAGTGCATACATTTATTTCTGATGATTTGTAATAGTTCTCTTAAATCAGTACATTTCAAATATATTCTTAACCTTTTTTTCTTCACAAAACTTTATTATTTGCTAAGTAGACACAACTCAAATATACATTACATATAAAATATTATACTTTGATGACTTATGTGTATTGTGGATATTAGTATGAGGTGATTAGCCCTGTGTCACCCAGTCAGTCATAGGGTTCTTATTCCATTGTGCATTAGTTAGTTGATCCTTATATTTCAAAACAAGATCCACAAGGCTACCTCAGGGCCTGTAAACATGGGATGGAACAGCTGCATTGTAATTTTTACTGAGGATGATTCATTGCACGTCTTGTAAAAAATGTAAACAATGAATAAATAATGAATTTGGATAGAGTAGCCAGTCACCAAACCGGACCGTTGTGATTACATTCCAGCAAGATTTATTTTTACTGGGCAGGTAGAGTTTTAATGGGTCGAGTAAGGGAGCTCATGTTATTGGTGTTCGAGGAAACTTGAGGGCTCACTGTCTTTGTGGGCAAGCTGCTTGAATGTCCCATTGATTCTTCTGCTGCACGCAGAAGCAAAGTGTAGTTGATAGCTACTTCCTCAACTTTTCTCAATAGCTGCAGCCTTTGGGCTTCTGAACGAACCCCCCTGACCAATTTAATGAAGGTTTGAGTTAGCTCACACAATACTTGAAAGCTAGCTGAGACAACAGCAAGCATACGTGATGGACTTTTTTCAACACTTGCCACACGTCGACAAGATGCTCTGAATTCTTTGAATCGCACAGCCAGCTCTTGTTTGTACTCTGCAATTCGTGAGGGCTGAAGACGAGCCTCGCCCTCAGCTTGTGGGCCGTTAGCACACTGACGCAGGATAGCTAGTAGCTCATTAGCATCCAACTGTGCATTTAAAAAACCATCGGGTAAGCTGAATGTTTTCCCCTGTAGAGCCTCTACCCGTGCCAGGCTCCCCTCTAGTGTACCACAGGCTCTTAGGTCAATCTCCTGGGTTTGTGGCTCCTCCTCTTCCTCCTCCTCCTCCTCCTCTTCCCCACTGCAGTCCTCTGCATTCAGAACCTGCAGTGTTTTACTTACTACAGGGAAGGTACGTGAGTCTAGCTCCATGCCTGGAAGGACCTGAAGGGGTACGGAGTATGAGACCTCATCCTTCTCACTACTTTCATCTGCTGCCTCACACTTCCTGTAGCAAAAACAAAATGAGCAGCATTTATCCTTGTCATCGCTGTCTTCACTGGGCATGGTCAGCAGCACCTCACTGGTCCCTTCTTTACTTTCACAGAGTAGCTCTTCTCCCTGAATAAAATAAACACCTTTTTTCCCCTTCCCCTCCGCCTGGTGAGACTGAGTGTGGACTGGCTCTACTGGAGTGGGGAGCCTCAGCCCTGTGGCCCTCACTCTCTCCATCTCCTTCTCTAGACTCTTAGCTTTGGGCTTCACCTCAGCATACACAGGTGCAGTGGTGCTATTTTCCAGTTCTCCAATGCTGTAGCGCCTCTGGAGCTTCTTATATTGTGGAGCTCCAATGCATTCTGTCGGAGAAGTACAGGTGGGCAAGCAGGATCCCTGCTCTCCTCTTGGCTCTCTTGACTCAAGGCTGGTAGAGCGTATTCTTGTCGTCTTAATCTCTAAGGTCTGAGGTCTCCTAGTAGCACCTTGAGTGTGAGGAGCTTTGGAAACTGTCGGGGGGGTCTTCGAGATAATTCTCTCTCTGCCTCTGTTTTGTGTCTCTGTTGTTGAGCCCACTGGTGTGTCAGGTAGTCGCATGCCCCTACACATTCGCTTACAGTCACAGCTGCGTCTCTGCTCCCTGGAGATACCCGGTGCCTTTAGGACAGGGCTGGTGCGAAGCTGGCAGGCACAAGGAGTGCCTGAGGGCACAGGTGAGGATCCCTGTGGCAAAAACTCTCCTTGGGATGACTTGGGTTTCAGCAGCTCCTCTAAAAACTCTAACTCATACTGGCGGACTTTTTGCAATTGAGCCCTTCGCTCATCTGTTTCTTTTCGCATTCTTGCTGGGAATGTAGCTGAAAGAAGGTTTCTAAAACTTAAGAAAGGGGCACTGCGTTGAGACTTACCCTTACCATTGCCTTGCTTCTTTGAGTCTCTGGCTGGGAGAGTGGATGCCATTTCTACAGATGGGCTAGGTGTTGTTGGATCATCTAAAATAGGAAAGGATATGATAGGACATTTCTGTAACTCCTGGTGGGATTTGCCCTGGGAACACTCTTCTTCTTCTCTCACTGCTTTAACAGGCAGACGAGGGGAGTACTTGGTTTGTATTTGAGGGCTGGGTTTTGCCAAACCGGGATCAGCTCCTACTCTAACTGCATTTTCTTTAGTGCTAGCCAGCTGGAGGCCTTTTGCCCGAAGACGTTCATCATCTGTTTGGGAGGAAGATTGAAACACTACTACCTTCTGAACCTGTGGGTCTTTCAGTCTTAGTTGTGGCCCTGGATCCTGTTGCACTGGGCATGTGCAGAAAAGGTCATCAACTGGTAGAAGTTCTGTAGAGCTTGAAGGCTTAATGGTCTCACTAGAGGCAGTTTCGGCATCTTGGCACATATTTGTTGGGGAAATCTTGTCAGAGGCAGTTCTGTCTACAGGCAAGAGGATTGGTAAGGCTTTGTTGCTAGCTTCTGTATTAAGAGGTGTTGTTTTCTTCCCCTTTTTACCCTCAGAAAGATTTTGGCACAGAGTCTCCCCAGATAAATTTGAAAGCATCTGGTCCTTACTAACTTGAGCTGTAAGTGAAGCATCAGACACTTTCAGTTCATCGGGTGACTTAGAAGGGGGATCAGGGGTGTTTGCTTTGGTGGACTCAGAGTGTGCCTTCATTTCTGCTTTCTGTTCAGTCTGAGTTATATCTTGAATCCCCCCTTGCTCTGTCACAACACTGAGTATAGCTGAGTCTTGACTGGGACTGACCTTAAAGGGAACAGTCTTGCTGAGGATTACTTGCTTGGTTGAACAGCCAGCACGTATCTGACCCACAGAGAATGCCCCAGTACCAATAGTTTTTGCAGTGCATCCAGGGATAGCCAGAGGAAAATCACGACGGCAGAGAATACGTTCCTTGTTGATATGGTGAGCCAGCAGGTAGGCCTGGTTCTGGTTCTGCTTCATAGCTGATACCATCTCAGAAACATCTGTCAATTCTGAGGAGTTTGTCTCATGGCCTGAGTCCAATGATGATTCAGGTGTAATGGCAGCTAAAACAATCAACCCTAAGGAAAAACAACACACACATTGTTAGGATAATCAAGGAATAATGAATATAGATAACACAGAATTATAACATTGTATATAAGTGTGTTACTGTAGTTTTTAACCAGACATTTGCAGTGCGAGTGGAATCATCTTAAATTCAAATAACAATAATAATTTTTGGAACAGTCATCCAGGGTTGGATTTAAATCCTGTATTGAGATTGAGCTATATGTATCAATGGGTTTGCCTCACCCAATTGGAATGAACTGTATTTTTTCATGCAGATGGGTGTGCTTAACAGACCATCAGTCATCCTAATACTATGTTTATGGAATCAAAACATGCTGGCCTTGTTTTCAGTCTCAGAATATTTATTTTAAAAGGGTTTTAACTTTTTTGTTGTGTCTTATTTTTGTGTATCATGTTGTTTTTCATTTGATACAAGGAAAAATAATTTAAGAATGACTTTCATTTTCTAGTTTAGGCCATTCAGATTGTTTTCAGTAAGGCAATCTTAAAGCCTCTACCTCTTTATATTACTATGTATTGCTCTAAAATTAAAAGATTATATGATTATTTACCCATTTGACAAAGATAGTCACTGCAGTAAAGATTATTTACTGTAGATGTACTTTGCAATATTAATTGGTTAAAAAAGCAGATTAAAAAAAATATATTAGTGCTACATGAAGTTCTTTGACTGAGATGTGGGCAGTTGCATGACTGAGGTTGTTGACCTGCAGTCTGTGTTGGCTGCTGAGGGTGATGGGGGAAGTCCTCAGAAGCTGCCAAAGCCTCTAGCGCTTGTAAGGTGGACACCAGAGCGTCATCAAGCTCCTGGGCATGATCTCGGACTGTTCTTGTGGCCACATTATCGATAAGAGTCACAGGCACATCTTCCTTGGCTTGGGCTAGCTTCCCAGAGGTGACTGCTGGGCTGGCACTGATACGAGTTTTCCTCGCTCTCTTTGGGTCATCCTCATCTGAACTGTTGTCCCTGAATCCAGGTGGTGGGGCAGCAATAGCAGATGGTGGTGGTTGCAACTTCTCTCCTCCAGCATCTACCTCCTCCTCCTCGTCCTCTTCTTCATTACCTGGGGGCGGAAGGGCCATGAGATCAACAGCACCTCCATCTCGGGAGGCACAAGCACTGGAGCAGTGTTTTCCAGAGCTCCTACTACTGTTCACTGCTCCTGACAGACCCTCTGCCTTAAGCCTGGCTTTGCAGGAGTCACAGAAGTATCGTGATGTTTTGTGGGATTGACCCATTGTTTGGGATCGGATTCTAAATCCTGCATTCTCCACTGCTGGGCTCTCTAAAACCACAGTTATTTCCTCTGTACTCTGCTGGGTGGGGTCTGACTTGGTGCGAGGCCGACCTGGGGGCTCCTGAGAAATAAAGTTCTCATTGATGTCAAGTTCAGTGTGTGGTTGGATCTCCTGAAATTGTTGTTGCTCTCGAAGGTGGACATGACACAGCCCTAGGTGCTGAGGCTCTGCTGGAATAACGGCCCTTGAAGACCCTGACTCTCTGTGCGAGCTTTCCCTCTCGTCCCCTCGCCGACTTCCACTTGGCAAGCTGGTTGCCCCAGAACGTGGGTGGGCATGATGGGAGCTTCTGTAATCTGAGGATAGAATTGTCAGAGCAGTGAAGAGTTTGAGGTATCAAGAACTAGTGGGTATAGAGAAGATCCAGATAGGAAAGCAGAGGCGACAGCGGGTGGTCACATGGGGGTTACTTGTTATTTCAGAGATGGATGTTGAAAGTTGAAGTTTGTTTGAGATTTGAAAGTTAGATTCTGGTGGAATGTGATGGTATGATGATCCTTCTTTTAAGTAGACTACAGGTTGAGACAGCAGATGGTAGAGGATCTGTTCATGTTTGAAAAGTAAAATGTCCATGATTAAATCTAAAAATTCAATTCATTCTCAAAATCCATAATAAAATGTTGAGGAAAAGAGAGATGAGGTATCCCATTCCAATGAGTCAAGATGAAGATGAGAGACAGCAGAGGGCGCCATGGGATGGTAGATCAAGGAAAGCCTGGTTACTATACGCAATGGTTTCAGTCATGAGGAAGCAGATCAATATCCATGAAAATATAATGAGGATTTCCAAATATTGTCTAACATGCCATGTCTAATGGGATTCTGAAATAGAAATATGTCAACCATTTTCACAATGTTATTTTCTGTAAATTATTTGCATTTAATATATATTATATTAACCAATACAAGTCAAAAAGACTTCTAACATACCTGCCTTGGTCAGCTGAGACTGACCAGGTGTCCGGAAGTAGATGGTCCGTTTAGGGTCTACAAACAACTTGTAGTAGCCAGAGATGAGGCATGCGAAGTTGCTGGCATCAGGCCACTCCATGAGTAGGACCAGCGGCTGCAGGGAGTGATAGGGAGGGGAATTAGGAGACAGGAAATGAGCATCACCTGCTCGTTTTCCAATGACCTGATGAAATAGAATATATAAAACAGCTTTGTACTCAATTTTGTGATATATAAGGTTAAAATGGAAACTGTAGCTCTAAAGAGATGCCATACTAAATGGACATTTTACTTGCTATGAAATGGTTTTATTGTTATTTATAGATGTTATTTTAACATACATCTGCTCTGCTTTAATACCTTGGCTTCGTGGATTGTCACCTCCACTCGAGCCACTCCTTGGCTCTCTCGGTAGAGTTGGATCTTGGCAACCCTACTGAACTCAGTCAGAACCGTTGTGAGGTTGTTTTTCAGGTCAATTACATGACTAATGCCATGTCGTGGGCCCACAAGTAGGGTTGTGGCTGACTGTTTCTCATCCTGTTAAAAGACATAGGATGTTTACAATGATATATTGTTAATTTCTTAACTGGAACAACACACTGCAACTTTAAAAAATCCACTGTTTAGACAATTCCTTGTGAAATGAGTGCATTTAAAAAGCTGTATTTGCAACTACAAGCAAAGCTTCAAAGAAATCAAAGGAATTAGTTACTAGAGACACTCTGGACTGCAAAAATATGAAAAAATATTTTACCAGTCCGGCAGTGTGGAACAATATTCCTCCAAAAGGTGGGAGGTCATTTAGTACACGCATGTATTGCAGCTTTCCTTGGAGAGGAGGGACCTGTCAACAGAATGATAAACAAGAAACTATCATCTTTGAATGAGGAATCCTCTTTCAGCACTCACTATATCATCCTCCAGAGGGCACTGTTGAGCCAAATATGTTGGGAGTACAGTCTTATGCAACAGTTACATCTTCAGAGAGAGAGAGACAGCTTGTCTTAGGATAAATCATCCACAAGAATTGTCAGTTAGTGTTTAGTTTGATGAAAACCTTGTTGCCTGATGGTGGTGGATGCTGGTAGGTCTTCAGCAACTGAGACAGGGTCTTGCACACATTCTTCTCCTTGACTGTTGGAAGCAGAGTGAGGGGTAGAAAAGGCTCCAGTCCCCACTCTTTTCTGTGACAGAATGAAAGAGGAAAGTCAGAGGAGGTAAATGAAAAGAAAATAAGAAAAACATCAGAGGTGCTTGTAGGGAACACTTCGCAACTGAAGACACAGAGGAGTTTTTTTTTATCTCATTGGAAGCGATGGTGTCCCTAGCCGTCACCCTGTATGACTTCTGCCTTGACATGGCCACCCTAAGTCAATTACCAGCACAGCGGATCTGGTATGCTTCTGAAGTAGTGATGGCGGAAGCTAATGACTTGCTAGGTTGAGGTTACGAAGAATAATGAGCAAATTGCGGGAGAGATGTAATTTCAGAAAGCAATAGATTTCTTTGTCTCATAATGACATGAGGAAAATGATCCATGAACAACTTGTGTTTTCACAATTATTAGGATTAATTATCAATCAACTAGATATTACTGACTGAACAAACTTCACTGTGGGATGCAGTGATTTGCTCTTCAGAATTCTCAATGAGGGAAAACAATGCAGTACATCCATTGTGTCTTAATTCCTCATAAATTAATCAAAGGTAATTCAGTTTTTTGGACTTACTCAACATGCTTGAGAGAGATCTTCTGATTGGGCCTTGCAGAGGACACAGTGATGTAGATATGGAGTGCAGCCAAACGTAACGTGATGTCAGATTTCCAGTCCATGCCAAAACGCTCCTTGATAACGTCATTGCGATTCTGTGAGGACATGATGAAATGCTTTGTACACAGCTGATTATGAACAACAATGTTAAAGACCAGATGTGTAAGTCCTAATATTAGTTTTGTTGCTATAGTTACAACTTTGAGGCTTTTGGATAGTTGCACATGACATCTGGCATGTCATTTTTTTTAACTCTAAAATTACCCAACAAGCCCAATCCACCATATAATCTAGAATGAAACTAGCCACCCATAGGAACTTGAAATCATTGGGTCTCCTGCTGCTCGAGGGGACAGCTCTCAAACAGTGTCATGAGACTGGAGGACATCCTAATAAAACCCCTTTTAGTCCATTGATTACCTGTATGTAGAGGTACTCAAATGCAGCGGGGTCCCTTCTCAACAGGTCTGCTGGGTCCTTGGGGAAGAAGCAGATGCGAAACAGACACTTCATCCCTTGGAAATAGGTTCGATGCACCACCTGGGGGAATACACCGGTTTCAGCTAGTTAACAACTACATCTTTAAAAATAGTCACAAACACACTTTGGTCCAAATTTTTGAGACCACTTTCCCATTCATGGCCCTATCTACATACACTGTATGTACTCTTATCTTTTTCACAAGTAAACAGGGTTGACTTCTGGATGCACCCTATTTTCCAAACACTGCAGTTGGTCACCGCATGTCTTGTTTTAGTCAAGAAAAATATTGAACCAACAACCGACCAATAATGGCAACAACCTTAATTGATTATTCTATTCAGAATATGTCAGAAACAAAACATAAAGACATTTAGAAATCGTACAATCAAAGTTCAGAAACGCATTCTAACCAACCACCAACTAATTGGGTTTCTTGTATTGCTTTCATACTGCTAAACCCATAGATATCATTAACAGGTTTAGACACATTTTAAACCAATTTCCCAGTTTTTGGGGGTTTCTTACATGTGTCAGAGGCTGGTTCTCCTGTAGCAGTTGCAACCTCTGATTCTGCTCCAGACCACCTGCCTCAAGTACTAAGGCAAAGTGCTCTATGTAGCGTAGTGAGAGGCGGTCCTGCAGTGAGGACATCACATCCTTGAAGGAGAGAGATCCTCAGGTTAGATACTGAAATACATTTCAGAGAACATTGTCACAGGGGTAATTCACAGTTTTTCTGTTATTGAGGGCTATCCCGAGGTTAAAATGTCATAATTTATATGCACTGTTAGTATAGCAGAGGCGTTGACATCGAAAATGATTCCTATGTAGTGATTAGTTGCTGTAGTTTGGCTTGAAATCTCAGTATGGAGGCTCATTCAGACCTGGAAAATATGTAAACTAATACACGCTTAAATTTAATAAACAGGGATGTGCAGTTTTACCACTATTGACCTATGTGGTTTGCATTAAAAGACCCCTGGGGAAGCCACGATCATCTGGAAGATCCACAGAAAGCTGTATATTGTAGCGTAAAATAATGCAGGAAAGCTTCTTTAGTTGACAGCCTGTGTAATGGGCATACTACTGGGCATCCTATTATGCCAATTGTGTTATTGTTTTATTGATCTGAGCCTTCTTATTATGCTGAAAATCCATTTAATTAGGCTAATAGTGGAGAGGTTCCTCCATCTCTCCTTTAAAGAGCTGCTGTGTTTCTCTTTCCCCCCTCCCTCTCTCTCACCATTAGCAGAGAGAGATTTAGAATCTGTTTAATGCCTCTGCTCTGAGATGTCAGACTCATCTTAGAGGCTGATGTAGGAATAGAGATGACCTCACTGACTCATTTCAACTGTTTTTTTTTATTACCGGAATCACATAAGATCTTAAATAAAATAAAAAACCGAAGGGGTGATGTTTTCCTTAAAATTAGAGCTGTTTAATTTTCAAAAAGCACACAAGGGAGTTTTGATTATAAAAATGTATAATCACTCCATTAGGCATATTCTATTATTACTTATTAAACTTCAATGAATAATGAACACTATTCCATGGAAAAGCCAATGATAGTTATTTTGTAATATTATGCCATATTTATACTCTGCCTCTTTAAGCCAGTTAGAGATATTTCTATCATACATTGAAATATTCGATTTGAGTTCCAATAACTTTATTTTTTGCTGCTTGGGGCAGTGAATAAACTCTAAACACAAATAGACATAATATAAATGTTTAAGCTGATATTGTGAGACTATTTGCTCGTAATGCAGATTACGGCCCTGTTATTCCTATGTGGGGTATTATACTGTATTCTACTGGCCACCTGTAGTGAATACGTACCCTAACAGTGGTACGGCTGTCAAACGTAAAGGACTTAATTTGTCCATTCTCCAGGAACACCTTCAACACATTTGGTATGAGTAGCAAGGAGTCGTCCTTGAGCATTGTCTGAAAAAGATTTAGGGAGAAAACACCTTTAGTTAAAAGGAAAAAAATGTAATCAAGGATTAAAGTGCTAAATACAAACACAAACGGTCGAGGGTTTGTACTTTGCTATTGAGATAGTACCAGTAGAACGACGGGGAAAAGGAGGTGAGGGAAAATAACAATGGAAAGATACTTTAACTGAACCCGGGACTGTTAGAGAAGGAGCAAAACTCTGCCTCAGGATGAGGCATTGTAGAAGGATCAAAGAAGGGTTTATTCAAGTTCTCCATTCTGTTCATTCAATATGTATTTCATGCAAATAAAATTGGATGGTGGGAATGAAAGCCGGATCAAGGTTACTGCCTTTACTCAAAGCACTCAAAGTTCATTCTTGCTAGAATGTGTTGTGAGGGGTGACTCTCTCCTCCCTTTTGCTGTCTACTTCTTTTTTATATCCTGCTAAAATTTTACAAAAACAACTACCAAGTTCTCGTGATATAGATTTACAGGACCACAGTTGTGATCAGAGGATAAGAAGGTATCTTAATGTAATAAGACAGACCTGAGGTTTTTCAATGTGACATTTGGATGCATGCAGAGATTGAGCAGAAAACAGCCTTGCAGCCCTTCACCCTTTTTCCTGTATTATTCTATTTTTATCTGATGATCAGACTTGTCAGAACAGTGAGCAGAAATTACTTATAACAGTAACGGGATGTAAATTTATTACAACAGTGTGTCTCAAAAATTGGATTCAGCTGAAATAGAGAGTTTTGCAGAGAGCAGATGCCCAGCAGGCTGTTTTTGAAGAACTTAAGTATTGAAAAGGCTCAACAAGCTGCTCTTCTTTGGAGACTGAAGGTGGCTAAGGCCTGCAAGCGTAATAAGTCAACAGATCTTTCTCCATACTTCAACAGTCAGCATGCACCAATCGGCAAAAGTCAGTCATTAATGAGAATCACAATCGTGAGATAGAAACAGTGAGGAAGATTGAGGAAGAGAACCGATCCAGCCTCCTGTTGATTATATTTAATGAAACTGGTGGCCTTCGCTGGCTCGATTTAGGGCCACTAAAGGAGGCCTGTGGTGTTCTCTTGATCTCGCCTACTGGTACTGCAAGGCCTGAGTGGACGGTCGACTCAGAAGCGATGAAAAGCAAGCATGAGTCGGTTGCTTAAAACTGTGTTATAGGTTATCAGTGACCTGGTGGTCCCTGGGATGAGCAATCCTGTTAAGTGCATACTAAATGGAAAATAAAATGATGAAATACGCCTTGCCCACTGATTCTTTATTGATTGTCTTGTTGCTTGTCATCTTCATTCTCTCACTTTATTTACAGTCATAGATCCTTGATTGACCACAAGGTGCTAGGCACTGAATCAATATCTGGGATGGAGAGTGATGTGGTGAATGTTTTATTTCATTTTGTGAAATACAATGCTACTCCATATAGTCCCATTCCATTAGCTAATATACATAAAATGATATATTCAAAGTCATGGCCTTATGGCTTAAATGTAACGCACCTTCCTTTTCCTCCCTATTTCATGACTGGGATCTGAATAAGAAGTCTCTCTTCCCTCACAGCTCACCTGCAGTTGAGGAGCCTTTATGCAGGCACCGATCCCTACACACAAGTTGACATGATAGTTTTCTTAGTTTTGTGACATTGCAAACCCTGTCTGTCAGCTTACTTCGCTCAAAGTACGTCTCAAGGGGGAGATGTTAATATGCAGTGTTTCCCATAAATTAACTAGACTGTGGTGGGCTCCCATATTCCAGTTTTTCCTGACACAGTTTCATATTGAACCAACACATTTTGACATATCTCATAGTTTAATAAGAGATCTCTTACTTGGGGTGTGCACTGCTATTTGCAGAGTCACCCTACCACATGCTTGCACTTTAGCATCCATGACACCTCATAGTTTCAGCTGCAGTTTGACTTCACTTGAAACCTTTGTTCGTATGCATGTGTACGATTCTTACCACTATACATTGAATTAGTTCTGTGTGAAACGCTGAATATGTTCAACTGTAAATCTTGATTTTCACTAAAGGGGCTTTTATAGTTTTCCTTGGACAAATAATAGAATGAAAAGTTGCTAAATAAACCATCAAATCATCACATATACCAAGTTGATTGACTATCAGATCTTTTACTTTTTAATTAGGAAAATATTTAATAGAATATGAATATGGGGTATAATAACTCTCAACTATCTAAAAAAAAACTAATGTCCCTTTTAAAAAAAAATGTAAATACCTTACTTATCTCAATTTTTCTGCATTCCCTTACTTACCACTTATAATTAACTTGTCCCTTACCTCATACATATTTCACACAGCAGGCCTTAACTTGATCCAAGCAACATAAGTGATATTTTTTGCCTAGTTGATGATAAAAGAGCGAAAACACCCGAAAAACATTTAAAATCGATATTATGTCTTAAAATGTCCGAATGACTTTGAAAAGAGGTTCAGGTATTTCCTGCGAGAATTCAAATCAGTCAGGATAGCAAATTATTGTCTAACTGCTTGACCGAAAACATGCACAGACACACACAGACTCAAACAAGGGTGGAGAGAGGACTTGAAGCTTTTGCGATCAAACATAAGACATGCGCAGTAGAAGAGGGAGGGACAGGGTAACAGCACAAGCCACAGGGAGACGTGTCATGTAGAACTTACTGAGTCCGGGTCGCTGATGGACACTTGCTCTGAAAAGCGCACTTTAGGCGGGTTAGTTCGCAGCCGGGCCTTTTTGGCTGCGCTTATGAAGGCAGACTTAGGTGACTGAGGATGATGAGAAGAGAGAGAGAAGAACTCTTGAATCAGCTTGGAAGACGAGACGTCAAAATTAGAGAGAGCCCCAGGGACTGCCAGTGCTAAATTGTGTTGGAGAGCCGACTAATGCTGCTGCAATGCGACAACTCCAAATCTTCTTTAGACGTCATGCTCACCTAAATATTTCTTAAATGTTGTGTTTACTGGCCTGAGAGCAATTAAGATCTTAGCCGCTTGATCAAATAGACAAATCCCTCCAGAATAACTGCATATATCCAAATGATTAAATAAAAAAAGATTTAAACATCAGCATTTCATCTTGTGAAATATATATCTAGGTTTGGCATCCGGCTTAATTCAGAGTACATTTCTATTTCCTCTGTATTGAGTCACAGAAAATCTTTATTTAATAAAGTCTGATGTAGGTGTTGATATGCCCGCATGGAGCAGTTCTGAAGGAGTTACCTGGAAAAAGAAATTACTCTGATGTGTAGACGTGGCCATAAATGCTAATATAATCTATATATGTCTGTAATGTGTGAGTGTGCACTGCAGGAACAAAATACTCAGTTTTTATGCATGATTCACAGTTAAAGTACACGTGTTAAAACCCGATGAAGAGTAAGAGAAATCCTGTGGGAGAGGAACATGAAAGAAAGAGTGGCCCATTATACTACCTGATGGGGCTGCAGCACAGTGAGAACTATCAAGTCTTTGCAGCGTCTATGGAGAGAAAACAAGAGAGTGAAGTGGGTTAGATAATGCCATGGACGGCATGGCATTTAGAGAGCTTCTCCAGTTTATATCTGCCATTTCCTCACTGTCCTTCAGCCGCGAAAAAGGGACTGACTCATCCACAGATATGTGTTCATGTAACTCATCAGCGGCAGATAGAAACAGTTTGTTTCTCACAATCTACCCTCCTCACCCGCGTCCTTTCTCCTCCCTATTGCCCCTGACCTGTGCCCTCCCTCCCTCCTGGGACAGTAAAGGATGTTACCTTACAAGGTCTATGACTCTCTCTCTGGGCGCGTCGCTCACCGTCTCCTCGTTAATGGCCAAGATCTGGTCCCCGGGGAGAAGCTTGCCAAAGGAGGGGCCGTCTGCAAATGAGACGGGACAGACA
The DNA here is from genome assembly GCA_038501795.1 of Pseudopleuronectes americanus. Classification (NCBI taxonomy): domain Eukaryota; kingdom Metazoa; phylum Chordata; class Actinopteri; order Pleuronectiformes; family Pleuronectidae; genus Pseudopleuronectes; species Pseudopleuronectes americanus. The sequence continues at coordinate 11,063,131 of CM076723.1, forward strand.
CAGCCAGGAGGCCAAGTCATGTGCGCGCGATAAAGAGGTTTAATTTGAGACATCACAGGATTAACTTAATGGGCCATCACTCTTGTATTCCACGTGTTCTCCACTCACCTGCACAGGCACGCACATGCACAAACACACACACACACACACGCAAACACACACAGTTTCTCCATAACCTCAGAGAATATTACATTGAATTTCTTTAATTTCCTGGAGACTCACTCTCACCTTAAGCATAGCGTCTACTTGCCTTACCCCTACCTTGACATTGAACTAAGCTGACCTTAAAACATGTTTTCATGGAATTGAAAGATTTAGGTTATGGGGACTTACTTTTCTTCCCATGGGGGAGGGATAGGGTTACACATACACTCACACACAGACGCACACACACTAACCAGCAGAGACGGAGCGTACAATGACAGGACGCTGGCTGCCTGCAACGAAGCCGAAGCCTTGAGTTGGGTGGCGCTGGATGGTGACCTGTCGAGCTGAGGCCGGACTTAGGGTACCACTGTCCATACCATCTTGGCTCTCCTCTAACATCGCAGAGCTGCGGAGTGCACACAGACACAAATGTAAAACACCCACAAACGTTTTTTTTAATCAGACTTTGCTTGATGTGTCATGTCACCTTTCACATGCATTCGTATGTCCATCCTGGACCTTGGCCATCCCCTGAGAGGAGGGAGCAGCATGGGACAGGGTTGCACTGCAAGGGCCTCACTCTGTTTTGCACTCATTCACCTGCACACAGAGAGAAATAAGTCAAGCTGTTTGCTTAACAGTAAAAAGGATCTAAATCACTTTACACACAGCGTCTCTAAGCACACCTTGGAATGCAGCTACACAGAAAACTGAACGGATAAATGTGAAGCTGGAAAACCCAATGTTCAACATAGAAATCTCAGACATCCTCCTGTCAACAAGTCGATCTGTCTCATATGCTCTGCAAGGAAAACATGCTCAAGATGGAAGCAGACATGTAGGCATTTCATTAAAATATGTTGCAGCTATCAACCCTATACACACAGAGTATTTAACACAGTTAGATCTCTGAATCTGCCAGTCTCTGCCAGTGTGGACCAAGCTACTGCTGTGAACCACACATGCTCTTTTACAGATGCCTGTGTGGGAGGCAGTGACAGCAAGATTACTGAAAGACTCAGCATGAGTGTCTATGTGGCACGTGGGTTTTCTGTGTAGCAGAAAAATGACTCAAAGAAAAAAGAAATGGATGAAAACGATTGTTTGAGGGAAAGAGAGCCAGATAGTTGTACTCATGTCTGCGATCTCAGACTCGGATGATTGCTGGCTGAGGACGAGACACTGATTGTGATGTTAATGGCGTGGATGGGAGGAAACAGAAAGAGACTGAATTGGATTATAATGCGGGGATGCACTGAAGAGAGCCAAAACCTTTCAGAGTGCCACAAACCGTCAGTAGAAGGAGTGCGAGTCACATGAGTCAATAATTCAGATTCATATTCTTGTCACTTGTTATTTCTGATTAGAGTGGCTTATGGAGCACCACGGCTCATTTACAATTCCAGCGATGCATTACTGATCTCTACCTTGTGTCATGGTATCAGATGAGGGTTGATGTATCGTAGATTGGCTTCATATCGAGTGCAATCCATGACTACAAATCCATTACATCATGTGTGCTTTGAATCTCAATTACATGAATCATTTAAAAAGACAAGATTTGAAGAAAAATGTCAACATTCAATATTTAGCTGACGTACAAAAGATCATATGTCTGAATCAAAAAAAGGAACACGCCCTGACAAATTAAGCCCCAGTTGCTGTTTCTGCCTCTGAACAGGATTGAATGTTTTTTTTTATTATTTTTTTTTATTAAGAGTGATTATTGTCTCCTTTGATTCTCCCCCAGTGGACTTTGAAGGTGCACTTCTCTCCACAGTTATCTCTGCCAGTCCGTCTCTCTAATGTCTTTCTCTTTCCACCATCTGTCCTCCATTGCAGTTGCTGGAAGGACACCCATTCAGTTTGATCTTCAAGGAGTTGCCAGCCACCGCTCATTCATCCGGTGTGTGTGTGTTTGATTGCTGTGTGTCAGCAACTCTTATCCAGTGCACAGAAGCCAAGATTTGTGACCTCAGTGAAGATAGAATATTTTTGCTAGAAAGAGCCACTTTGACCTTTGTCTGTTATTCAGTTGGGTCAGATATCGTTTTATGCAATACGGTTGCTAAATCGATACTGAAGCGATCATTTTTTCTTAAAAAGAAAAACATATGTCAGTCATTAATAAGAACTTTTGCTAAGGCACATTGGAAGTTGAAAGCTACTTAAATATATGAATGTGAATACGTACCAAACATTACATAACAAAATCAAATCATAAATAAAGCCTAACCCAACTACAATTATTTAACACTAAATAATAGTTTTCGTGCTTAATACAGCAAAACACTCCAAGCCCCAAACTCCTCATCAATTGTCCAAAACACGGAGTATCCCTCTGCTCTCCTATGTGTATCCTTCCCCTCTTTTACCTGGGATTGTTTTCAGACATTTTCTGCACGTCCCGGTGTCGGAATCCTACCTCATGAAATACGACCAGCACTTCCGACCATTTAGCTTGAGGCATTTTGGTGTCGTGGAGACTCGAGTTTGAGGTTATTAACTGCAGGCTGATATTAGGTGCTGTCAGAGCCATATTGAGAGTGTGTTGCCACCAGAATTAGGTGTGATATTAACTAAATTCATGTGGTGATGTTTATTTTTCCACGAATCAGAGCACCACCGAAATGAAGCATCTGTGTTGTGTGCTGGTCCGATAGTGATGGGCCATGTAAGGACAGTACACAACTTCATCATTCACAGAGCCCTTGATGTAGTTTGAGAGTCCCTGACTCTGTTTTGTATATACAAGATCAAATAACAAGCAAAAATTGTGCACCATCGTTAAAAGAAGACACAAGGAACACATCCTCCTCTCTTTGTTTTTGTCCTATTGCTTTGGACACAGCTTTAGATTCCTTGCTCAATTTAGAGAGAGAGTTTTGGCATTCAATGTCAGTGTTGAGAACGAACTGAACAGAAGGGAGAGTGATGAAGGTAGCCGGGGGACACTGAAGCTTACATGTCTGCAAAGATAAACAGCCATTCAGCAGAGAGCCCGGCCTTTTACTGAGCGAGGACACCAAGGAATTCTGTCAAGAAATTATCCCCAAGGGCATCGGCAGACCTGCCCGTTGCTATAGCTACCGCTCTCAGTAGCTCATCGAAGCTTGGGTGGACGGAGAGATAGTGGGTGGATGAGAATAGTGATGTGGCCACTACGAGGGTAGCAGGAGCAGCCAGATGCTCTCCGAACACCCTGCAGCCACTGTGGCCATATGCCAACGTTTCCTGAGGCGCTGGGGGTCAGGGCAGCAGATACCTGCTCTGCTGAAGCTCATCAGGCCTCAGGGTCTGGGAAGAACAACCTTTTGCCTGCTATTCTCCCAGGCCTGCATTCTGACAGATTTATTATTAGCTTGAAGGGTCACTGCATATTTGTACTGCCTATTGTTCAGGTCCAGATCAGATATAAGTATAAGATACAGGTGGAATTACTCAACCGGTCAGTCACAGAATCAGTTTTTTTGGTAATGTTGAACTGAATTGCAATATGTATTACAGTAAGTCTTTTTGGAATGAAACACTTTTTGGCTTATTAATTGGATTTTACTGGATGTAACTGTAGATTGTTTACCCCAACATGTTGAATATTAGTGAATAACATAATAATTCATACAAAGTTTTAACGCGCAATAAGGAAAACTAAACCAGTTGGTACATATGAGCAGTATTTGATCTAAATGTCTATTGCCAGAAATGAGCCAGGAGGATAAACCTGGTTTAAGAGAGCTACTGTAAATGCAATCAGGTTAGGTAATATTTAATTTCTTTGGAAAAATTGGCTCACAATTAAGAGAGTAAGATTAGTTCCAGAAGTTACAGAGACGTACAGACAGTGTATCACACTGGGGGAGGATTAAGTTAGACCATATTTATGTCTAAATTATTTTGTGAAAAAAAGATTCAGTGTTCTTGCTCTGTAAGATTACTGCTTACTAGACAGATTAGAAAAAGATAAAATCTACATTCACGCATTTGAAGTTAAACCAATCGTGCACAAATTTCCATAAGTTTCCGATTGTGTGACAGAAAATGATTCTGTCTTAAAGAATTGTGGGACAGCATTTTCTCCTTTTCTTTTTTACAATAAAGGAGATAAGAAAGAATGCATTGAAGCTTTTTTCCATAGAGTTTAGATAATTTGACCAGCTCTTATCATGGTTTTCAGATAATTCTGGGTCATTTCACTAAGTTTCATCCAAAGGAAAAAGACTATTCAAAGACAAACTGATATGTCTCGATACCCTGTTCTTCTGGTCCAATAGTTTAAACCCTGAATTGGGTTTCCCATTGGCAAATGGCTGTTTCTTGCTTTGATCAGAGTGGAGGGCATTATAGTAGAGCAGGCAGATTGTCACATTCAATAGAGAGGAGTCTAAGATGAAACAAAGCAAAAAACGAATGGTCAAATGTTCTTTTATACTCAGTACTTTGATGATTACATACGCGAAACCCGTTTAGAAAATCCATAACTGTTTTTGAGGGATTGCATTGCATGTGAAGAGAAAACACAGCCCGTAGCTGCTGCAGTTTCTCTGGAAACTCGAAGGACTCAGAAGGAAATTTGCAGAAAAAGAGGACAAATTAGTTTAGCCTGAGAGCAAAGACGTAGGACCTCTTAGCCATCATTAATAGAAATAGTAAAATCTGAAAGCTGGCCAACATTGTCTGTGTTTAACAGCACACACTTGCAGTTGCTGCTGCCAGACAATGCATTTGCTCAGTTTACTCCTGCATCTTATTTAAATTGTTCTGTGGATGTTGTCTTTCCTTGTTGGAACAATTACTGTCATTCTTGGCAGTAAAAGATGATGCTGACGCCGACAAACTTAATTTATTGTGCAGGTCTGTCTGGGTCAAATTACATCAAGCCCAGAAAAAGATTATTCTCGTAACCAATAAATCCTATCATATGAAAAGCCTCTCAAATCTGGCTTAGGCTCAAAGATATGTGCTTAAAAACGCTAGACTTGGTTGACATGGTTAATCTGTAATTAATTAGTGTCATCTTAAGTCTGATATTGAGATATAATTGCCTAGCTTGCTGAACTAAGCATTTGTGAACATGATTGAATGCATAACTGCTAACTTTTCGACAGTATATTGAATTAGAAAAAAATACGATGTATGCATTCAGGCTAAATGAATTCAAGATTATTCATGCTCATTCTTCCTTATCCAGACTTAATGAATTCAGGGAATTCCCAATTGCAGGAGTTGTGGCTTAGCCTTTCGGATGCTGCGTCTCAAATGTAGATTCTTAATTGTTAGTTTAACAGGAATTAAAAAGTCTATTCCACTGGCAATTAGCAAAACCCTTCCACTTGGCACTAGGAATTATGTGGCTACTTACCCTGTTTATGCTTGAGTAATTTTCACAAATGTTACTGTTGCACTTATTGTTAAAAGTTAAAAGTTAAAAGCCTGAATTATATATAATAATTGTTCAATCAGAGATGGAATCAGCTGCAGGAACCTTGGGAGTTGTGCAGCACTTATTGGTAATTGTGGACATTCATTAGTGACTGTATGTTATTGGAGAGTTGCCCTGAGATGCCAAACAAGAGGTGAGGACTACTGCAGTTATTAATCATGGCCGACAGACAGACGGACAGGGTAGAACTTATATCCACCGGGCATCAGCTCTGAAACTTTGTGAATTAAATCTAATATTGTTTTCCCTTGTGAGGAGACTGCAATTCAGCGTTGTTGCACTGCTCCGTTTGTTGCTCTGTTTGTGATTGTATCATATTAAAAAAAACTACCCTTAGTGAACTATATTGGATTGAATTTTGTGGGATGGAGCTATATGGCAGGAGTGAAAGTAAACTTTATAGAACAGTTATGGTCAACTCTGATGTGATTCTGTACTGTTAGTCAGCCAGGCTTTGGATCCACCAGTTTGATCCAGACATGTTAAATATCATCATGCTATCTATTTAAGCTTGTCACATGTGTCTTTTGTTTTCGTCTTCGTCTGTTAGCAGGAATATTTATAAACTACTCAACACATTTCCATGAAATGCTGTGGAGGGGTGGCGCGTAACCAAAGAAAGAACATATAACATTTTGGTGCAGATATGGATCAGGACGCTGATCCAGAATTCTATTTCACTCTCTTTACAGATTTGTTTTCTTCCTGAAGAAGAAACTCTGTAGTTGTAGGAGAAAACTGGTACGGGAGAAATACGTCTTAATGTTGCTCTGCGTCGTCACAAGAAACATCTTTCTTATCCATCGCCCAAAACACTACAAACCAAAAATGAAAGCAGAGATGATGCAGCATAAAGACGCTAGATCTTATTTCAATTACTGCTGTATCTAATTTTACATTTTGCATATTTACTCAAAGTCGCGTTGCTTACTCATACGTCTCATTCAGTCGCTCACAGTTCTCTTTCAGCCCTCGAGCGCAGGCTGCCAACATTTCATATCAAATGTAGCAAATCCTTGAATCTGAAAAAATCCTGTTAGGATTATGAAACGGGCGACACAATAATCTCGGCAGTGTAGTGTGAAATGAGCCTTCATGGACTAGATACATGTCTGACTGCATGTCTGGCCGCTAGAAAACAGCAAATATTAAAGTAATTTTAGCTCAATGGTTTTCAATCTTTCTCTTCATTATGAATACTGTTTTTTGGGGGTTTGTTACTTGGGTTGATTGACAGGCTATTGCACTGAGAGAGCCAATCAAATGAGGCCATCGGCACAGGGCCTAATCCTTCCCATCACTGCAGGCTGTTGGGCCCCAGTCCCACAATTCCTGCAGGGCACCACCACCAATTTGTTCTGAGGGGAAAGCAAAGGCTGAAATATGAAAGTCATCCCGACTATTCTTCACTGATAAACTTTTAATTTTGTGTTTTATCTGCAGGACTGGATCCCTTAAATCCTCTGGCATTTCCTTTGACTTGAATGTGAAGCAGTTTGCGTTGATTTCCCATCTTTATTTAGCAAATCCCTCCTCTCCTGTTTTTCACCATTACCAGTTTCATTAAGTGTTGCTCTTAATTAAACCTGTGCAATACATTCTGTTACACCACACACACATGCTCGCTTTTTTCTTTACATTAACAATAATGTAGGTCTTTGTTCACTCTGTCTCACACCATCTTGTTTTCTCCCTCCTGCAGGTAGATCCTCCAGCCTCCCGCCTCCCCCTCTCAACCCTGCTGCCAGGTAAACAATATATAGCCCATCTCAGTCTACCTCACTTGACATGCTGGCTGCTCGCATCGAGTCCACACAATTGCCATTCCTCTCGTGTGAAATACACATACAGACAAAAAGATTTGTGCAGCTGCAGGACCCATCCCTCTGTCTGTCTGTCCCTGGCTGTGTTCATTGCTGACCTGCCTGCCAGAACGCCTGCATCCTTTCCTCTCTTTACACAAATGGCCTCCACATTAGGGCCAGATGGCATCCATTTAGCAAGTGCTGCTGACTTGTTTCTTACTTTCTTTTTCTGAAGTTGTTGCCCACCTGAACTGTTTCTCAGGTTTTTTTTCTGTTAATTTGTGTCGCCCCCTCTCCCTGTTACTGTCTGTCTGTCCGTCTGTCACCACCCAGCCCCTCTCCTCTAACAGCCAATGCTGGCTGCCTATTTGGAAACAGATTGTGGCTGTGGGTGAAAGCGACAGCTTGAAGGGTGATTGATGCAGCAAGGAGAGAGTGCACCGGCTCTTCAGGCGGTAATTTGGGTGGAAAACTTCCACTGAATGTTTACAGACAGTTGACTGAGTTGTCGGCTCTTTACCGTCCTCATCCTGCCAAAGCATTAGTCCCTTGCTTTATTTGCACTATCTTGTGTTGGGTTGATGACTCAGGGGAGAAATGTTGAAGTGTCTGATGTGCATCTGTTGTGGTTTTGGCCTTCTTACAATACGTGCTTTGTGTGCATACTTGAATAGTTGTGTATTGTTGAGCGTCTCTTGGAACAGATGTTTTATAGCAATGACTCCCAACCTGGGATTGTTGTACCTCAGGGGCTACTTCTGTGAGTTCTGTTGGAAGTATTGTGGAGCAGCACAGCTAATTTTAAACTATGGAAATCATGGTTTGCTCAAATATATCTAAATAGGATATATATATATATAATATATATTTATATCTAGGATGTAATGAACAAATAAATAAAATTAGAAAGCAGTTAAGACATTATCTCATGAGTTTGCGAGTAAATTAGATGAACAATATTGGATTAAACATAAAATTCCAGCATACTATGTTTCAGTCTTTTAGTGGGCTGTGTAAGTCAGCAATAAGGAACTGCTGCCTCAGTGTTGTCTGCCATGTTTTCCGTTTTTCACAGGTCCCACTCAACCATTCAACACACTAAACAACACATAAACCCATCTGGTCTGAAACCCCATTCAGCCCTTTGACAACAAAGAAGCAAAACATAGCGAACATCTTGAGAAAACTTTTGGATAGAAAAAGTGAAGAGAAAACTCAGGGAAAAGACTGCAGTCAGAAGAAAAGAGATCTCTGCTTGGTTCAAATATGGGTTTGTCTATTTGTGTGTCTCCACGGTGTTATTGTCTTGGAGATGGAGAGAGTAAAAGGTTAGGAAGTGTCTGAAGAAGTGAATTGAGTTTGGAGGGAATGACTTTTTTGCAATAGAGTTCACAACGTTGAGGAGGATACAGCACATCATTTCACTTTCCTTTCTAAATTCCATCAGGCAACAAATGCAAACATGGAGAGCAACAACTCCACCCCATCCCACCATGATGCAATCGGACCCTGTTTTTCCAGCCTAATTTAGATCTGCTCCGCCAACAATCAGCCACCAAACGTGACCTGACAATTCAGCAGGGCTTTCCGAGGGGTCTTAAAAAGTCTGGAATTTAACTTGTGGATAATCGGCAGAAACACAGATTCTGGCTATGAATACAACGTTGACACGCTGTTATTCTCACTGCACATCTCATGAGGGAGAAGAAATCTATATTTGACACAGACTGATGTTGGACTATGATGACAAGGCAAACATCTGCCTGGCCACTTGTTTGAAGAGTAGTTGCTTCCCCTGACCAGACTTGGCTGACCTGATGGTCTCTGGCTTAGCTGCTTCTCCGACTCACTCTTACATTATTAATGTGATCATTGCACCACGTGACCCACACCACAACAACAAAATTAATATCCCATCTTCCAGAGTGCACAGTCTGCAGGCAAACCTAACCCCACAACCTTTGTGTTACAGAGTAGCGATGCACTGGCGCCAGTCAAGAGGTTCACTCCGATTGGCAGAGTTACCCTCAGCCTGCTCCGTCAGGCTTTTCTTTCACCCTCTTGTATCACTTTTACCTGCTGTGCACATCACCTAGCTTTATAGTTTATCTCACTCAACTGCCACACTGTTGAATGCTGTCGAATTATTTTCTTACAACTTTATTGCAGTCGCAGAATGATGTCTTCTCCGCCTCTGCCCCGCTCTCGCCCTGCCACAGCCCCACTCCTGTTCCTCTTGTTTCGTGTTATTTTATGTCATCAACATCAGACATCTGATTTGTCACATATGGTTGTATTGTTCTTATGTGCTCACTTGATTGACTTATTTAAGGGTTTCATTTAAACCTGCATCAATGGAAAGTTTCATGGTAAAGCAAAAAGCTTCTTTATCAAGACAAAGCTTTTTCCTTCCTCAACATTAATGTGTTTTTTAGTGCTATATTATTTATTATTTTATTGATAACAAATATATTATTTAAATGTAAAAAATGGTCAATTACTTCAGTTAGTGTATCAGTACCTTTTGAAGGTATTCAGCATATTTTAACAGTACCACAATAATACTATTAATCGTGATGATTTTGGTCGCTATAATCCTGTTTCATTTTCCGACCAAAAGAATAATAAATAATGAAAATGCTAATCAGAAGTTATCTGTGCACACAGAGACACTGTAACTTGTTATAGTAATACAACGTTTTCACTTTAGTTTTTCTTAAATCTGTGTTTCAACACAAAATAAATGACCAGCCGGCACCATCAAGTCCAGTGACTTGCATCTTATTGGTGCCTTGGGTTTACATTCTGAGCATAATTCAGTACAGCTGCACCATTAACACTGACACCTCGGCACAGACCTAGTCTCCCTGTGACAAAGCTGTGTCGAGCAGTGGCTTTCTCCTTCAGCCATAGTTGGTTAGATCATAGCTTTGCTGCAAAGACCTTGAGCCTGCTTCATTTAGCTGAGATCAATAACCCGGCCTCCTCTCTGGCTCACGGATAGACAGACAGACCGAGAGATGGACGGAAGGACAGATGTGATAAGGAGGCACAGCGAGGGGTGATGGATGAGCACTGTGATTATACGAGTCGCTCTGTCATTGAGGAGAGACGGGTGGAGGAGGTTAGCCAAACAGATGTTCAGCTCCGACGGTCCCTGCTGGTCACTGAGCAGGATCTTGGTTGAGAAAAGGCGGATGAGGTTAAGAAATGCATCTCATCCATGTAAAAGCTTGTTACGACTTTCTCTCACTAGACTCCGGCCATAAAGAAAATATTTATAGAGGGCAGGGGGCAGACTTTAATGCTATCCAGAGACGGCCGTACCCCTCTGCAGGTCATAAATATTAAGGCAAACATGGCGGTGTTGTCGGATGAAAGCCCAAATGGTCCAGGCTTTGTTCTTATTTTTATTCCTCTGCACTACACTCATGAATATACACAACTCAGAGTCACCTTGCAGCTCCTGAATGAAGCATTTAAACCTGACCAGTGATAAAAGTATATTATACTGTGAGACAGAAACTCTGAGGTCATTCATTTGACCAATTTGACATAAAATCAAGAATGTTTTCCGTACCACTGATACATTTCTGCTATGAGCTCCAGCAATATTCCAGCAGATAGGATATAGGCTTGTTAACTGAGGGAGGTGAAATCAGCCATGTGTGAGACAGCTTCTCCATCGCATTGGGGTTAGGCCAATACCAGTCTTCCTAACCTTCCATTTAGGACCAGTTCACCGATCCATGAAACGGCACACCCATCGGTTTGATGAAGGTAAATTACATACAGTAAACGGCAGCCACAAAGAGCCATTACACAATTACCTGGTGGGATGTGCTGGGTCTAGTGTTCACTTGTTAGTTTAGTGAATAAGAATCAAAATGAAATGAAATGAAAAGGGAAAAAAATAATCAAAGTTATTGACAATACCTAATTAAATAATGTGTGTATGTATATTAAACCCGCTGGAGCCAATATATCCTCTCAGTAACAGTTGTGTATATATACATGTATGTAAAACTGAGGTGTAGCAGAGTATTATGTCGCAAACAAAATGAAGGTCAGGGCAGCAAAACTGAAATGTGTAAAAAATGTAACATTTAGTTACAATTAAGAATGTTTGCCAATTGAAATAGCAGAGCAAGAAAAAAAGAATCAGCTGGCCTTGTAGAATAAGCTTCCTCGGCTATGGCGAGGGGAGGCAGTTTCTTTGGTTATCTTGAATCCCTGCTCTCAGATTGGGGAGGTTCCACTTGACTGCGTTTGATTCATCAGTCAGGAGCTGCATAGCCTTCCTCTCTCCCTAAAGTCTGCACTGTACAGGCTGCTTCAATCTATTTCCTGTTATTCACCTGACGTACCCTTCAAGGCTTATAAATACTGTACATCACACAGAAGTGATGGTAGTGTGGTCAAGCTACCACCAAAGGTTAATGCACACGGTCTTTACAAAATCAATACAGGTCCTCCCTGTTTTCCCTGCAAAAGGGTGTAAACGAGACCATTAAATAACAGTTGGCTTCGACTGTAGCTTTCACATACACAGTGAAAATGGCCTAATTGGCCCCTGAGGTCCAGCGGCCTGCAGCCAGTTCCACCAGCCAGTCGCCCGCAGCTCAACACTGAGAGCGGCCATGACAGCCGCGGAGTGTCTCCCTCTCTCTCTTTGCTGTCATCCTTCAGTGGAGCGATCGGCTCTCAGCAGCTCGCCTGACAGCAGAACGACGCAGAGTGACACCCATTCTCTGCGATACACAGCCTGGCCGCCTCCCCCCCCTTCTTCCTATCTCTGCCACCCACAAGAGATAACCCACTCGCCACCTCCCGACTCCTCCCTTTTGTGACCACCAATAAAGTGGACGTGTCCCTGCAGCCTGCAGCATTCAGCTCCAGTTTAAATGTGAACTTAGATCGTTTTGCATAGCGTGTTGATTTTGACTCTCAGAAGGCTCCACACTTTAGGTTTAACACCATGCCGCAAAGCTGATGTTTAACACAGCCTCCCTGCTGGTTCTGGCAGGTCTGAGAGCACCCCTCCTTCCCTCTTTCTCTCTTTCTCCCTCTGTGTCCACCGACTTACTGTATGTAGTGTTGCTATGTTTTAGTGGCTGTGCTGAGAATACCAATTGGCTTCTCCACCAGGGTGAGTAATCATCTGGCCTGCTGATACCACTGCTGCCTGCCCACTTGGGTCAAGCAGGCCCTACTTTTCTCAAATCTTCGCTGAGACCAAAGTTGTCCGCTGTGCAGCAATTTTTGATTGATGCTTTTAACTGTGTTGCCATTTGGTAAATTCTTCTTTATGATGGGGGCGGTGAACCTGCCTTATTGATACTCGAGTTCAACCAATTTCTATGTTAGTCTGAGTTGTCAAAAAATATGTCAAATATCAAAAAAGTAATGAAAACCTATCATGAACACTTGAGCATAGATCATGCAGTGTGACAAGACACCTGAAATGACAGAAACCATCTTTGAAAAAATAAATAATTTATAGTGCACTTTTTAATTTGGTCCATTTCCCATCCACTAACATGGAAGTGGCAGGGTTTAAGACCCATACTGCAGCGGATGGCGATCAAGGAAATTAGGCTTCACAATCATGTTGTCCATCTTTATTTTCTGTCTGTGGTTATTTGAGTAATAGGCATCCTGGATTTCCGATCGATATTGTGCAGACTCTAGCTCCAAATACAAAAGATGCTGGCATTTGTATCCGGAGTATTTTTTCTTAATTTCTGGAGAGTAGGAGGAAGTGGAGATGTGCCGTTCATCTTTATATACAGTTTATGTTAAAAAACTGCACTATGTTGTATCATTTAAACACAACACTAAATAAGAAACAATCACTTAAAGCGGCTTCCTAATACGGCTGACATGGAGACAATATCTCTTTAGTAACAGCTTTGTTTGGACATACAAAGAGAAGTACATTTATCATATGTCTGAAGGTAGCAAAGTAGTATATGTCTGTGGTTATGAAATTGTACTGAATATGAAACTAGGAAAACCTCAGTCTTGTGGATTTTAGGTGAACAGTAGTGCAGGAAAAATATTTAACACAATGTGTATAAAACATAGATCTACTCTTTATTTTTAACTATAATTCATGGAACCAAACTCACAGACTGTTAAGAGAAACCTTTTTAGCTTTCAACACATTTGTTCTCACATTCCAGAGTCTGTGGTAACACCTACTTAGGCGTACTAACACTGTGGCACCAAAGCTGCTTAATGAGGACGATTGTATCGACTCGAAAAGATTTGAATCGTATGTCTTTGATTTGGGAAGATGGTCCAGGGACTTTGTGACACTCCATAATGTGCTGCCTGCCGTCTGCTGCGCTCAACCTCAGTGTGGAGGAAATGAATATGTGCTTGGCTGCTCTTGGTGCTTTAATCCATTTAATGCTCCCTGGGCAGAGGAGAGGAGGGAGCGATGTGCAGCCTGCTGGTGCACGGATCGAAGAGACTGTTACATTGAAGCAGAACGCCTGACTTCATGCAATTGTTGTGTTGCTCGTTGTCATGTGTAATTTCCTTGGTAGCATAAGTTCAATACTCGAAATAACAGTTCCTTTATAACTTACAAAGAGTAAATAAAAATGCTCAATGAATTTCTCTCTCAGAGCTAAGCCACTGCTTTCAGACAACATGACACTGTTCCTCTGCGGACATGATGTATTCATCATTTCACCAACTAATGTTTGCCTGTTGCTCCAGCTGGCGACACAAAATGGCACAAAACTAAACTCTGTACGCTTTTTATTTTTATCAGAGAGCCATTCAATCAGCACAATTAATGGAGAGCGCAGAGGATGGCATCTCCTCACAATTCTTTTTTTTTACTTCTTTTCTTCTGTGTCACTTCTGCTTTGTTTTGAGAATGATTTCTAAATCTTATTTCTGCTAATAATCTCCCAGAAATTATTAAATAGGAGCTGCTCAGTGTGAATTGCACCTGTGGAAGGACGCTTATTCCAGATTCAAGTGTGGGTGGCCCACTGAGTGTGGGAGTCAGGCCGCAACCATGCACTTTTGTCCCTGTTAATGGGCTGCAATCAATAATACAGCTTGGTATCAGCAGCCAGTTATAACAGAGCATGAGAGGAGGGGGAGCCACGTGATAATCGATGTGAATGTGGAGATAATCAACAAGATTGCAGGAATTGCCCTGGGTGGTCTGTCATATCGAACCATCTGCAGGAGCATTTTGAAGGGATCAATCAGTAACTTGGGCTCTATTGCGCACTAACCACAGAGCACCACAGGGAGCAGTTGTGTCCCGATACTGAAGCAGGAGAAATATGAGAAATATGGGCGCACTAGAGTCACAGACAAGGAGGATAGGTCTCTTTTGTGTAAGCGTTTCATGTAGTAGTAACTTTAGATTTTCTTCGATCCAGGAATATTTTTTCGCCCTTTGTACTGAGACCAGAAACAAAAATGTAATTACCTTTTCTTATGATAAGATGCAAAAGGTGTCAGAAAGAGGTAGAAGGTGCTGCTAATGTCTCACCTATGTTAAGATATAATCTGTTTCATTTAAACATCTGAAAACAACTAGTTATATATTTCGTTACCTTCTGTACTTACATTGTCCAAAATATTTACCACAAGGTTTAAACCCAGAGAAATAATTTTAACATAAGTTTGATTTAAATCACACTGTCGACCGCTTTTTAATTATATCCGCTTTACTCGAGGCTGTATGTGCATTCAGCTTTATGTGGCTCTATGTGCAGTGCTGACTTGACCTTAACCTGAAATCCAGCCCGACTTCTTCACGTGCTGCAGATCATCGTCATGCATGTCACGTAACCTTAAACATCGCTGGAGCAACACGGCTGCAGTCACTGAAAACCTCCTCTCACACGACTCAAATTTTCCCTTATTTTGCTTGTGTCTTAAATTTTTTGCACTGATCAAAAGACCAACTTACATATGGCTTTTGTCTGCAATTGAGATTAATACAATCAGCCTTAACTTACGGGTCAAACGACTCTGCAGCAGACGTAGGGACGTAACACCCAGTTTAGGGTTGCTCTTCTTTTCCTTTATTTTGGCAGTCTAGATGCTGACACTGCACTTACAGAAAGGAATTGAACGCAGAGCCAACGTGTAACAGGCTTTCTTTACAGTTTGGGGCAAAGTGCAACACTGGCAAGCAGCCCAAGGTGAGAGAGCCTCTCAGTTTCCAACACAGTTGTGAAGTTGAACATGAGTCACTTGCCTTTTTTAGTGGGTTTACTCACATTTGAAAAAAGTGCGTATACATATATGGTGTAACAGAGCTTCTATGATCTCCTACTGCCAGTCATTCATTCCATTTACACAATCTACTTTATAGTAAAAATCTCCTCTCCTCTCCTCCCCAGTGTGATAGCGGGTGCTCGGCCATGCGTGTGAAGTTTCAGAAGGCAGAGTTGATTGCAGAGTGGTGGTGTTTTGACATGAGCACTGAGACCTTGTATTGACATTGCAATGATTGTTTACATGGTTTGGACGTGGGGAGGAGAGAGGAAGGAGCTGCAGGAGAGACAAGACAGGTCGAGCATAAAACCCAATAAAAAGTCGAAAAAAAATATGTTGTCAGTGTAAGTCGTAACGTTGGAGCTTCAAGCAGCATGAGCCTCTGAAACAAACAAATGTCTGATTGCATTATGGAAATTAGCAGCCCTGCTTTGTGCCATGGTAATAAGGTCGGGGTGCTGCAGAAAATACAGAATGTATTTACTGTGTCTATGTGAACGGAGCTGGATGCATTGGGAAGACATGATTGGAGTTGGCACAGCTATTATAAAACAGGCGTATAAATTCTGCTTCAACCTCAATCTTTGATTTGGTCCTTTTTTGCAGCCAACATGTGCATTTTTGGGGGGAGCCGTAACGTCTGCACACCATACTTTATTTCTTCATGATAGTTTTGGGACTTTTTGCTCTGACAAAGAGGGACTCATGCAAACGGCTTGCGTAGTCAGTCAGTCAGGAGGCAGGCCGGCAGGTGCTGAGTACCGATATGCTTCTTATCATGGAGCTGCCTCCTCACAGCTCATCTCAGTCCACAGCACATCAAGGACATGAGCAAGCACACAAATACACACATCACACACCCTTGGGCGTGATAGAGAGGCAGACAAAGTAGAGGTAGAAGAGACGGAGGAGGATTCAGAAGCTTTTTAACTTGTTCTGGAAAAGAAACTCTTGGAACAATGTTCTGTGCTTTGACAGTTAATCTTTCCTCTTCCTACTTAGTCTCTGTCCTCCCCTGAGTCATTAAAGCTTCCGTCAAACATCCTTCACACCACATCCACTCCTTTACATCTAGGTGTTTCAGACTGAATGTACATCATGAATGAATAAATATGGTAGAATGCACAAATAAATGCAAAATGTGAACCATTGTATTGAAAATATTTCATAATAACAAGTAAGTGTCTAAACCATGGTATCATAATCATTGATGTTAATACTCACTCTGACATTAAGAAGATTTCATTCTCATCTGTGAGATAACAATGGTGGCTACAGAGCCCCCCCCCAATTCACAGCATTTTATTAAATCAATGAACAAGTGTTGCATTACTCAAACTGCATGTTGACATTTTGCAGATAGGTGCCATAACCAATCAGAAGGACTGGAACGGCAACTAGAAGCTCTGATGTGACGTTTACGATTTAGAGATTAGACAGCCACGTGTACTTAATTAAGAAAAACCGGGGACACATGTAGCCACTCTCTTCTTCACTGTTCCTATTTCATGCTCCAGAAAGTCTTCACATCTCACATGTGAACAAACATGCTGTGTATATGAGTATGTGTGTGTGTGTGTGTGTGTGTGTCTTTGTGTCTCAAAGTGTTTAGTGAACAGACAAACAGAGTAATGTGTTTAATTACTTTCATTTGATGATGCTTTAAGTCTTGTTATGTGACTGGGGTTTCTCAGGATATTGCAACAAAGTCATATATTGACTCATTATTCAATCACTTTTATTGATCATTATTCCTTACTTGTATTACTATTCCAAGGTTTTTGTTTGCCCAGTGTTTGCGTGTGGTTTCTCTGGGTACTACCACTTTCTCCCATGGTCCAAACACATGGAGATTTGGGGGAGGTTGATTGGAGACTCTATATTGTCTGTAGGTGTGAATATGAGAGTGAATGGTTGTCAGTCCTGAGATACACTGTCCAGGGTGAAGCCTATACTCTCGCCTGATGTCAGGTGGGATTGGCTCCAGCTCACAAAAAAAAATCTTTCCAACTCTACAAGTAACACAAAACCTTTTACATAGTATTTTTGATGGAACAATGCACCAGATACATGCAGGTAACACACAGTTGCTATATTACTATCAATGGGACTAATATTGTATCCACTTTTCTATACAATAATTGCTACTCACATTTTCTCGAAAAATACCAGTGGGCTTTGATTTACATAGTTGTTAGGTCAGTTATCACCATAGCAACCTGTGGAGCAAGAAGCAAGGTATCGTCTCCACGGTGCAGCAGCTGTAAGCCTGAGGGCTGAGCAGCGAAGAGAGGTTATGAGTAATCTACATTATCCTTGTATGTATTGAAATAATGCTCTCTATCTCTCTCTCTCTCTCTCTCTCTCTCTCTCTCTCTCTCTCTCTCTCTCTCTCTCTCTCTCTCTCTCTCTCTCTCTCTCTCTCTCTCTCTCTGTCTCAATAGCATGATTGATTTAGGGGAGTGGGGAATATTTTTCCAATAAAGGTAAGCTGCTTTTAGCCAGAACAACTTGCAGAAGCAAACAGCACCTTAGTGTCATGCGTGGCTTGCAAAGACAGTAATTTCTCTCTTTTATCAAACTCAGCAGATCCCAAACACACAAACTGGCTAGCTGGTTGGTATTTGTGTGTTTCAGTATCTTGTGTTGTATCAGAATTCGGATCTGCCACTGCTCTTTTCCTGTCCAGTTCTAGCAGATCCACAGCGGCAACAAGGCTCCTACACAGATTCTCTGAATGTCTGAGATTTCAGCTTCTTATTGTCAGAATAGAACTCTAGCTCTTTTACAGTGTAACAATGAAGCTGCTTGTTTTAGCACAAACTCCACTGAGGGGTGGTCACTTTCTCCTAAAGCATTTGTCTTTACAACCTGTTACCAACTGCAGTGATATTCAATATTAGCCTTTCTTTTATCACTTTGTCAGTTTCCCTGCAAGTCACACTGACTTCTCTTGTACTTCAGCAAAAAATAACATTTTGTCCCTTTTCTCTTGGAAAGTGCTTCAATCCACATGTTGTTCTTTTTTCTTAACATTCACCATGATGCTTGTGTGTTCCCTTCTCCCTGACTGTGACCTGACAGGCAAGTAGCTGGAAGCAATCATCCTGAAGGACACGTTAGTCTGTTACCACCCCAGTATACATGTCGCTCTATCCCTAATCTTTAGCCTCTTTTTATTCTGCTACAAACGTCTTGTCCTCGATTCACATTTTGTGTATCTTCATTCTTCTTTGTTCATGCTCCTCTCTCTCTGGCTGTATATGTATCTGTGTGAACATGCATATGAATTTGTTTATCTTTATGTGTTTGTATGTGGGTCTGCCTTCTTGCAGTTAAGCATATTTCAGAGGAGTTAAATCACATATAGCCTAGATCATATTTGGCCGATCAGAGCATATATCGTTTTAAATGGTTGACGCATATTGCTTCACGATATAGATATTAGAAAACAACATATAAAGTCTTACTTTACTGGCATTTACATCCTTTTATTTTAAGGGCATGCTTTACATGATTATAGTATTGTCAAGTATTTTTAAGATTTAACATTGTTTCAACACGTTGAAGTCATGTATGGCAGCTAAATGATTAGCAGCACCAACAATTCTTTAATAAACTTTAGTCCCAGGCAACCAAACATGCTACATGACATATAAATAAAATATTAGATCAAACTTCTCAGAGAATATTTCACCCCTGTTCTCTGGAAGTTTGAAAACAAGATCCAGATGGAAAAAACTCAAGCAGTGCCTGCAAAATGTTTTTCTCCATCTCATGAATAACAGTCTAATAAACAGACAGCTTCCTACTGTACCATGGAGATCATTTAGAGACTAAATATAATAGCATTTTAATTACTGCTCTTCTGCTGGGAATAGTGCTTATTACTCCTGGTTGTTAGACAAACATATTTAACAAGTTGTATTTTAAACCAGATTTCTAGATTTGTAAACCCCTGAGAAATATGATGATAGATTTGATGTATACACATACTCCAGAACATGTATTAATTTAATTGTCAACGTTAACTATGTTTACGCTGTCTTATATTGTCTATTATGAAATGTAATGCCTGCTTTTAGGATTAGGAAAGATCAGTCCAATCTCTTAATAAATCAGTGATTCATATTTGCTGTGATAATGTGTTATAATAAAAAATGCCAATCACCTTCCTTCAAAGTATGAAAACATTTGAATAGTTTAAGCCTAATCAGTCATTACAATAAATAACATCTGAAAGCTTCTTTAGAAGGTTTCGTGTCACTGCTTTTTTATGTTGTATTTTCTCTTTTTGTCATTTTTGCCATATTGGACAGAGATAGTGAGGGATTGACAGGCAACGAGTAGGAGTACGTTTTATTAAACATTATTTTTTAAGTTTTTGTTGATTTCTTAGAGAATTATTTATGGATTTGATCATCCATGAGATCAGACATGTTTGCTGATATTTATGACATCTAGTGAATTTTAATGTGGTTTCATAAGGGGACTGTTTGGCCTTGGTGTAGATATGTGCTCTACTGACTGCCCTTCCAGTTTTGTCCTACAGTCTAGTATTGTTTATGAGGATGCACATGTACTACTTAATAAAAGAATAACTCTCAAATCATTATCTGCCACACGGAGCAGCCTGAATACTTTGGTGCAGACAACCCTTTCTTACTGAATTCTCTCTGGATACCGACACTGACTCTATGTGTTAGACTCTCCAGCCCTTTGTTTTTAGACCCAATAAAATAAAAGGAAATTTAAAAAATCTGAATTAAAAGGATTAGAAATTACATAAACAGTTGGAGAGATGGACTAATACCTTTCACTTACCGCCTCCAGTTGACAGATGTATTTCACTTGTTAAACTCCATCCTTTGCCAATCCATCACCACTCTTCCTCTAAGCCTTTTCCTCGTATTTCTGTATCAATCTTTGTTTGAGTGGGAAACTTGGATGTCTAGATGAAACTCTCAGAATACCTAATGACTTCATTAGTGTTCCTTCGCTGTGATTAATTAGAGTGCTGTGTCACCCAGTGTGACAGAGGCGCTCATTGCCAGAGAGTGTTGTGACAGCAGACGATTGCCGTGTTGATGAGACTGAGAATGGTCACACACTCTTGTAAGACACACGAAAAAGCAGTGACTTCACACACATTCTGTCTTATTTAAGATAAACAAATAACTTCAGAATAAGCTACAGTCGACCTGCATGTGACTGATTCCAATTTCATAGTTTTGCCTGTGGGGATTTGAAACAGAAATCTCTGCTTCGGTATTTGCTACAGTTCTAGGTATCAACATGCTGACACAGGCTTAGCTCAGTTAGTGGCCTGTGGAAGCCGGCATCTGCAGACGAACAGGAGGAGAAACACATCCAGAGCTGTGACTCCCAGCAGTGTGGATTTTGTTGATGAAAACAGACGGAAAATATTTGCACTTTAAACAAGACTAAAATAAAAAGTCATCTTGGAAAACAACTGAATACAACATTTTAGTGAAAAGTGTGACACACTTTTGATCAATTAATAAAAGCTTAACATTCATTTGAAAGAAGAAAACAATCTTCATGCATTCACAGGATCAGACACTATATCTCCTGATCAGTGAAATCAGGCCCCAAAATAGTTGTTGTTCACCAGACGATTTAGCTACTTAACTTATTGCGCTGCCAGTAATAAAAAACACCTTGTAAAGTTTTGTGTCAGTGAGTAATTATATCTGACGTTAACTGTTCTTGGAAGAATCTGATTTATGGACTAGATTCATCCAATCCTGAGGGTTGTATTAGCATCACTGTCAGTTTGACATCTTTAATGTTTCTATCAGTGGTTGTGTGTAAGTTCCAGGAGTCGATTTAATTTGTCCATTAAACAAACACAGCATTGATGTTATCCAATGATAGTGTCTCCTCTCACGCTAAACCCAGACAATGAACACTTAAACACTTTTTAGTGAACCAGTGAGTGAATGCAGCTTCTGAATGGTTCACTACTCTTCAGTGAACAGCACAGGCAGCTGCAGTGACACCAGGTTAGCAGGAACAACTGTACTAGATGTTATTATACACAGGGGTCCTGTTTGGAAATTCTGAGTTGCTTTTACTGAGGTGAGTCAGTCTGTATGACAATGGTGACACTAAAACCTCTAAATCAAACCATAAACCAATAAAAAAAATGCTGATGAAACTGTTAACACCAAAATGTGTTTCAATTTCTGCTGACTCAAAACCTAATAAGTAAATTGCATATTTTTTGCCAAAGATCTGAGACTGAAACTAAATCAGAACCAGCACCTGAAATTAAGACTGTAGCCAAGGCCAGAGAAAAGAAAGCCACAGTGTTTGGATGGCAGCTGTGAGCTCATCAACAGAACGTTCATCGACAAGGAGCAGGATATGAACTAGAATTAATGTGTGCGATTGTCAAACAGTCAATCTTCAAGAAATAAGATCACAAGCTCCACTTCTGTTCTTGAGTTATGGTTTTATTGTTGAATAATGGCTTAGAAAAGTGTTTTTGGAGAGTCTTATTATGTCACAGTGAAATTGACCTTTTATTGTTTGGATATAACATGTTGTGACTTTCCTGTTTAATTCTATTACACATTTGTGTTACAATTTCTCATATTTACAGTTTGAACTCTTTGGTTCCCAGTGACCTTCACCTTTGGCCAACTAGTCTAATAGGTTACATGTTGTATCCACTGTAAACAAGAAACTGAGGGAGGGACAAGAGCCATGGAGACAGAGGAGCTAAAGCAATGTATTCATATAACACTTTTCTAGTCTTGATGACAACTCAAAGCACTTTACAGTAAAGTTTTCTCCATTCACCCAGTGTGAAGAACCTTCTCTATAAGTAGGGGCAAATACTGGGTTCAGTGTCTTTCCCAAGGACACTTTGACATGCAGAATAGAGAGCACTGGCATCCAACCGCTGACTTTCCTGACAACCGCTCTACTCCCTGAGCCACAGACACCCTAAATGTCAAGATGCACGGAGAAGGACAGAGATGGAAGGAGGAGTCCACCAGAGGCTGAGGATCAGCATGCTGAACTGGTAAATGCTCCACACTTGGAAATGCAGGCTGGTCTTTGATGGGTTCGTCTGTCTGATGTCGATGGCTGACTTTGAACAGGGGTGTCTGGAGCCCGTGCACAGAGGAAATACACTGAGGTCCTGCAGCAGAGCTCAGCTCGGCAGACGGGGGGATCTCCACAGTATAAAGTCAAGCGGCAGACTGTTACTCAGTCAATTTGATCAATACAGCCATTGAATCAGGTCAGCTCCCATATTGGAAACGTTGCAAAAGAGTAGAAGAGACCTTTTAACAGGAGGGAATTGCCATTTGAGGCTGAGACTTAGTGTTAAATGGCTTCACTGTATTGAAGTACATCCACCTTTGATGAAACCCTTTGGAAAAGATGTGCTATAGCTTCGGATCAACGTAGGCTCTAAACTGCCTCTGGGTGGTTCGAGCTGTTCAATGTCTCTATGTCCTGCTGGTTAGCTCCTGTTAGTTTCTCATGCTGCTAAATCTCAGTGGTTAATCCCACAGTTATCCCGGAATCAGCATCAGCCTGTGAATTATTTGGGAAGAAATGAGACGCAGAAAGTGTAAGATTCCAATAAATTCCAGCTTAGCTCTATTAGCATATTATTAGGTGTCTGCGAAGTGCTTCTGATGATGTAGTGGCAGCTTATCTCTACTTCAGGATTAATCACGGCCTAAACTGTCAGCCTGAGCTGTTCTTCTTCTCCACCAGTGTGCACTCAGACATCGTTAAGGGCTGGGTAACAGATCACACAGGGATCTACCAAAGCATCATATGTATACCACGCACATAGAGAAGCAGATTAGACACCAACTCCCCTCTCCTTTCCTGTGATAGCAATAGCTTTCATATGCTTGAGCAGCTGTTTATGTCCCCCTGGCAGATCAGTTTTTTTCTCTGCACCTTTCTTGTCTATCCCCGAGACACCAGGTCCTCTGCGGCCTTCTCCATGCAGTACTGTTTGCTCACATCTCTGAGGAGGTGAAGGTTGCTCGCTTGTCTCCTCAGTGGTTATGTTGAGATGTTCAGGAGTGACATTTTATATGTTCACTACAACATTATGCAGCAGTGAAAAACTGTTGTCATTTTTGCCTTTGCTTTAAATTAGACATTTTAGGGCATGCTAGCATGTGTGGGTTGTTCTACCGATGAGTCTGCACATCGTTGTTGTGGGTCCCTTACAAGTGGTTTGCCAATCATGAATCAGTCTCAGCTGTTGATGATGATGTCATTATCTTTAACCATTTTTATAGCATAAAAAAATGAATTTACTTTAACTAAATTTAATTTGCTTGAAAAATGACCACGCAAACAAATGACAGTGTGACAAGAACCATCTAAAATGACAATGAAACAATCTTTGGGAAAAATGTATCTGACTTGTACTCGCTGTACTGCTTTTTCAGTTTGGTCCATGCAGCCAGCCACCAGGGGGCAATCAAGACACTTTAGGTCTATTTTTGGGGAGCTGTCTTCCATCCTGATTTAAAGTCTATTTTTTGCATCGTCATTGTGAGCATCCTGATATTAGTGTTTAGCTCAAACTACTTCTGTGTGCAAGTAGGCTGTTGCTACAGAGAGCTGCTAGCAACGCTGCAGACGTATAACCTGGTTATAAGATCATAATAAAGATTAGCATAAATGTTTGAAACACCACAGATTATGTGATGATAAAAATGAACTCTGCGGCAGAGATAACATGACATTTTTGCAAATAAATGTAGCCATGTTGCAATGGGAATGCATACTTTCTGATTTCTCACATGTCCTGAGAGAAAGATGGTGTTAATATCAGCCCTGCATGCTACACATCAAGCAGCCGAAAACACAGAGCTCAGTCCTCTGACATATTATTCTCTTGAAAAGCGGGGTGATAAAACATGCTGCAGTGATTCAGCACAGAGGAGAAGAGAAGTGGCTACCTCTCAGACAGAAAGTGGGTTCACGGGTTTATTTTTACCCAGAAACGCTTTTGGGGTAAACAACCTGGTTTGGATGTTGCAAACATTGTGTTCCATATGCTAATTAAGACAATTGTCAGGATTTTTGTTTCTTTGTTATACTGTGTGTTAATATTACAATGAAGAATCAATGCTTTGGTTTATCCTGAAATGTATAATCATGTTCTATTCTAAACAGAAGACAGGAATAATCACAATTGTATATTTATTGAACACAATACTTTTCCACACAATTGCTTATGGCTGCAGCAAATGTGATTACTGTACTGACTGCAGTCATTTACTCTGCAGCATTATTAAACTGCCTCACACACGTCCTGTTATGGCATCTGCCACGGGCTGATTTACCTGACTCTAATAGACAACCCACCACTCCACACAAGCTCTCTGCTCACTGGCATGGAATCAATGCAGAGTTGCAGATGTGAGCGAAAAGCTGCAGTGGACATGCACACACACAACCCGCTGCTGCGTTTGTGATCGCACCTTTACTGCAACATCATGACATAGGAGGCTTCCAATTGAAACCAAATTCACAACCTCTGACAGGATATAAGTCATGTTTCTCGGTGGCGAAGAAAAAGACACCGAGACTTAGAAGGTTAGAGCGCCAGGAAAATTATGCACGGCTCATTTCAAACAGCTTATTAAAGCAAAATGATCAGTCAGCAAGAGGGAGGTTATGTAGCAATATTTAACTCTGTAACGTTTGCCTATGGCTCACATTGATAGAGGATTTAGCATTTAATCCTTTTAAGATTAGTTTTAATATGCTTTTGTGAGATCAAAACTGAAAGGGAAAGCTTAAACATATGAATCGTGTTCAGTGTAATCGTTAAGTTCAGCTTTGAACCGGGTTGAGCTTTTCTATTACGTAAACGCTCTCACGGTGTGATATTAATACAATGATCCTTGTACAGCTGTGGTTCATAAAAAGACAGAGAGAAGATGGAAGTGTACTCACGATCTCTGAATCCTGACGTGGGTGACAGGTGGTTCTCTTTCCAAGCAGGGATCTCCCACTAACACCCGCTCACACACACACTCAGGCGTCTGGTCGGTGGCGCGTGTACCTGTTGAGAGGCACAACGGAAAGTTAGAGCTTGTCACACTCGTTCTGCTGACTCACTGACGCTCAGCCTCAGCGATGGTATGTCTCATGGCCATCTGTGAGAGCCCTAAGAAGCAAAAAATGAAGTGGAAGTCTTTTAATAACATCGGCCAGTCGTCGTACAGGGCGGCTGAAAGGTGTGATAAGTGGTTTATGTTGCGAGGCGCTGAGAACGACAGGTGCTTACTGTGCTCTGATTCTGTAGATTTGAAATGAAACACAGAGATTGGCAGTTTAAAGACCCAGTGCGACAACATCAACTCAGAAAGTCAATGTTTTCATCCATGTACTGCAGAGCTGAACATGGTTTGATTTGTTACTGTAATACAGGAGCTCCCCAGAGGACTGTGGGCATGATCGAAGTAGAGATGTAGTACAACATCACGATCAGTTTTTCTTAAATTCCAATTGTGCTGCTTATGTTCACATTGGCACCTTTTAATACCGACCAGCTTTACACAATTTAAATTTGACTTAAACAATAAGTAAATACTTGAAATGCCTTGTGTTGTAGTTTACAGATGATAAAACTAGAGTGTAAATGGTGTTTGAGTAAACATTACATTTTCTGTTTTGCTAAATAAACTAATCATATCTGTGCATGCTCAGCTGTCTAGTTGTTACTGTGGTAGAGGCCTCTCTCTTCTCTGCCACTGCCTTTATGTTTGCTCTCATTACAGCTGAGATCACAGACACGCTGTCTAACAAGAGTGCTCACTTGGATGACTCTCACTTGCTGTGTTGCTCAGGCTGTGTGAAGACTTTCACGCTTTCAAAGTAATCTTTTTTTCAAACACTGCTCTACATTAATGCAGGACATGAAAAACCATTACCTGTGTGCTCGACCCTTTCAATGTTCAAAAAGCTTTTCCACTCTCGCACTGATTGGTGTCAGGACATCTGTGTATAATGTCCGTGTTTACCACTTGCTAATGCACCGGTTACTTTGCTACCTCAAGATTTTTTGGTACAACCTTTAAATATTGGTCATAGGTCTAAGATAGGATAACCCTAAAAAATAACCATCCGTTATATGTACCACAACGAGCCAATTTTACAAGAAGCTAAAAAGAAACAAAAATCTAAGTGAACGGCGAAACAAAGAGGTTAATCAACTCAACCGAAAGAGATCAATCAATCAATATATATCTATATACATTAGGTAATCAAGGCACAAATATCCTGACTAGTGCCCAGTTACAGCTTTGTACAGGTAAATCCACCTGGAGCCATCTTGCTTAGATGTCTGAGTAAGTGGTCTATCAGAAGCTAGGATTTCTTATGTCCATAATTCTGCTTTTAAGC
Organism: Pseudopleuronectes americanus; assembly: GCA_038501795.1. Lineage (NCBI taxonomy): Eukaryota > Metazoa > Chordata > Actinopteri > Pleuronectiformes > Pleuronectidae > Pseudopleuronectes > Pseudopleuronectes americanus. The sequence goes on from CM076723.1 coordinate 11,090,209, forward strand.
TGCAGCCTTGATGGAAACTTGCCCACATCATTAAAATTCAGCATTTTGATAAAATACTAATCTCTTTAGATTTGCACAACCAGCACTTATTGGATAAACTCTGATGTGTATACTGTTAGTCTCAGCTGTCAACAGCATTTCACACATAATGATGATCCACCAGGAGCTAATGGGTTTATGACACGAGGAGTCCATGTGGTGCCTGGGAAATATTCTGTTTCGTGTGTTTCTTTAAATTTCTTTCTGAGAAACAGAGCTGGCACCCGGAATATATTTTGTGGATATTTCGTATTGATATAAAGTAAGCATCGAATGGAGAGGGAGATTGAGAGGGGGGAAGACATTCAGCAATAAACAATCAGAAGTCTCCTCCCTCCAAGTTCAACAAGCATTTCAATATTATGTCCTTTATGCAAGCTGTTACAGAAATATGAGATAAAACCTTAATTTAAGTTTATTAATTAAATTGATTCAGTAATCGTTTTAACTATAAACTCCTCAATTGGACCCAGCAGTACGAGTTTCAAACTGGCCCAAAGGCATTAGCATGATAGCAGGTCTCCTGTTGCTCTCACTCCTTCCACATACTGGTGACATTTTTCTTTAAACTGTTCTCATTAACATCAACTTCTGTACCTGAACAGATCAAAGCTGCAACCAATTTTCATGCATCCATGTGATTTTGACTCAGCTGTATACACCCAGTCAACTCATTAAACTACCTCAATCGCCATGAACTCAATTTCCTGATTCTCTATAACTAAGAAATCTGGGATGTTCTGGACCAGCTTCACACATGTGTTTAAGTCCAGGTGTCGTACTGCTTCCACTAATTCAATGCCAATGCAAACACTTGATCGCCATATTGTCTTCTGATTTAACCAAGGCCATAGCACTAAAGAAACTTCATATGATGAAGGCTGCAGTGAAAATCTTTGCTCTACAGTCGCTCTGATAAATAGTCACCATTAATAATGCCAGGAAACATATATCAACATCAACATTTTGTCCATGGAATGCAGGGGCTCTTTTTTCTGTTGTTTTCTCACGTCTGAAGTATAAATCGCTTCAATTGCATTGGATTCGGCTGCAAAACTGTTTGGCCCTGAAACTTCTAAGAGTTTTATTGACCCAAACACTTCACCCACCCCTCCACTGGTATAGAGGTGAGCAGACAATGTGTGAATTTAAATTTTTCAGTGAACCATCCCTTTAATGCAGAAGGTGACACAGTGACTGACACTTTATGTCCGTGCACTGGTTATAAATTCCTGAGAGCAATTATGAACACGATGAAGGGTGACTGACATCTAATGCTGTGTCAATGTCCATATACTTGAAGTGTTAGTATGTGTGTATACGTTTGGATTATACTGTCTATGCTGTCTCAGCCCACATTACCTGCTTGAGAAATCCCTCTCTACGATAGCTTCACTGATATATTTTGTTTTGGTCAACAAGCACACTCATACTGATTTAAAGTGCAGGTCTCATGCTACTGAAGTAACCAATGACCTTCCAACCAGTGAAATGTGACGCAATTAATAGTTCATCACTCTTTTCTAAAGACAGGCAGTGTGAAATACCCTGAGCACAGTGTTCCATCATTAATGGGCTCAATTACAGCCACATTCATTTCCTATCTGTACAGATGATACGTTTCATAGAGAGGCTGCTTTGATTCGCAGGAGGCAGAAAGAGCTTCACTGGAACCTGGAGAACTCATAACGCCCTCCCACTGCTTCTTACAACTGACCCAGGAGGATCTTTTTAAACGACGGATATAGACTCCAAGACAAGAATCTGATGTGACATTAAAAGTGGGAAGAAATTAATTAGCACCAACGAGGCCCAGTGGTGGTTTCTGTTATAGTATTAAGGGTAACTGTTTCATAAGCCTGCACATATCAGAACCTGGGAGCTTCTGCCCTGGCAACATTTAAGTCTCTCTAACCACTGCAGATCTGTTTGTCCTCAGACAACCTCTTTTTTCTGGCTGTAGAAGTCAAAAGAGCACTCACACACACAGACCTGGAAAAAAGTGAGTCTCACATTCACATCTCTGGGCATTTCAATACATTGCACCATTCACGCCTTTAATCTCATTCATCCAGAGTTCTGACTCGAGCAGGCAATGGTAGTTAGAGTGAGGTGGAGAAAAAGGATCACTCGTTAAAATTGCATTTAAAAAGTCACGAGAGTGATGTGGCTGAAAACTGTGCTACAAGATAAGTGAGAGTGAAAAATAACAGAAGTGAACAGAGCCTTGAAACTCAAAGCTGTAGAGCTCTGTGATGCTGAAGTGAAGCTACAGATTCAGGAGATCATTTTTTGTGGACTCATCTCTACAAGCGAATCCTTTTACATTCTCTGTTGATACATCGCATTAAAAGTTTTGACTGCTAATTCTAACCGGCTTTAAAATATGGAAAAAGTAAGAAAGGTTGAATTTGTATTTATTTTTAGTTTTGTGTGTGGCATCATATGCCAAGTCATTAAATCCAGACTGCATGAAGTGAAAGTCAGAATCTTTGACGCGTATAACACTTTGGAAATAAGGAACTCAGTGTGCACTTCTCAGCTCTTTATTTCTGATTGACGTGGGTGAAGCATCATTGCATCACACAGAAATCGTTATGATTTTTCCGTTGTGAGACAGACAGTCATTCCAGTTGCATCAGGGTTATCACTGATGTCATCTCTAGTTGCCGAAAATAAATTTAAGTTTAATGTTAAGTTTAAAATTGTATTTTCTCGAGGTGATAATCATACATATGTTCAGTCTCGAATAACAATTGTAACCATAGACTTCCCCTCAAAAACAAGGAATCAGTCACCATTGTTGCATTTGCATAGATGTGGAAACTTTGACTCTCAAGCATATAAACATACAGATTGTTGATGGATCGTAATTGTTTAATTACTAAATAAAAAATGTTGTTAGGTTGTGGCATCTATGAAACATGTAAACAAGATGAACCAGTGGTTTGGGTTATATTTAAATATTCATTTTCAGGATTAAGATCTGGGATGGATTTTTATCTTCATTAGTCTCATACAATGTGAAGATACTGTTTATTTGCTGGGTCTCAGGGAGAATTAAGATTAGGCTATTGATGTCCTCTGATTCTTTTTTGGAACAAACCTGATAATTATATCATAGCCTTTCTATGTGGAGTTTGCATGTGATATCCGTGTCTGTGTTGGTTTTTATCTGGGCACTCTGGCTTCCTCTCACAGTCCAATGACATGCAGTTTTGGTTAATTGGAGACTTTAAATTGACAGTAGGTGTGAAAGTGAGAGTGAATGGTTGAAAGCGCTCTGTATTTTGGTCCCATACGATACTGGCTACTGGCCCAGGGTATGCTCCACCTCTCGTCCAATGTCAGCTGGGATTTGCTCCAGCACCACTGCTACCCCTTAAATGGGAAAGCTGTATAGATGATGGATGGATGGGTTATCATGTAGTCATGATGATATTTCCCCTTTATTGTTTGGTCCTGTTCTTCAATAGGGCCGTCAGATCTTTGTCTGATGTTTTTCTCTCTTGAGAAGACGTTTGTCTTCAGGTCCTTTCTTACATTGTGCCACAAATTAATCTAAATCATAACGTTTAAAGGCCTCTTTACCTTTCAGTCCCCGCATCTTCTTTATCTTTACTCCCATATTCTTCAACTCAACTACATGATGCTCTTTCATCTTTTCAGTTTTTTTTCCTCACATCCATCCCTAGCTCCCATATTTTCCCTTTTCGTCTTTTTTCCATGCATCTTCTGACTTGTATATTCAGTAAACATAGCCTGACCCTTTGTCCACCTTTGCTCATGACATTCAGACTATTTTCTTACAGAGAACTCTCTGCATCACCCCCCTCACAGCTCCTGCCCTCTCCCTGGACACATACTGCAGAGCTTCTTGTTTGTCCTGTGCAAACAATGTCTGTCTGCACCTTTTCTTCTCTGCCGTTTTGTCCTTCACATCTTTCCTCTAAGGTCATTTATAATTTTACAATATTATTTACTGCTTTGTTTTTATAGTGCCCATTATTTTCTGTTGGTTTCTACTAGAGAAGGTTTACAAGCTATAATGTTCAAAATACACAATAACTGTCTTCTCCTCTCAGTCTCTGACATTCTTGAGCTCTTGACTCACCTTCCCAAAATCAAGGTCTGCTCTGATTGGTCAGATGGCCCACACCTTTGTTATTGGTCTTTCAGAGTATGTGCCAGGAATTTCACAGCCCTTACCGAGAGCTTCCTGATCAACTGTAAGCTGCTGTTGCCACAGTAACGATGGCGTTGCTTCTGCCATACCAATTTGAGGCAAACTAGTTGGTAAGTAGGCATGATACACATTAATGGATGTCACACAGACTATAAGGCACACTAATGAATTGGAAAAACCCTAAAAGCATGATATGAGCACTTAAATATGTCACATATTCTTCATGGGATCCATATATTGACGCTAAGCACTCACAGGGCTGGCACCTGCTGTGTTCCTATGGTAACATCATGAGATGCCTCATAAATGCAGGTACATTCAGCTATCATCTGTAATTGGGGCTCGTTAGCCCATGAGCATGAACCATGATTCTAAACCAATAAGAGGAACATAAAGAAATCACTTTGCTGAAGGAGGTGGACTGATCATAATGTTTTAGTCCCAGGGCGTCATTAGTCAAACACAGACACAGAAACTGCACATTATCACATCCACACCAATGATAGAGAGAAGTTCCATGTTTCAGCACCATGGACAGCGAGCGTCTGTACCTATAGAGCTCAACAGTGTGGTTCCAGAGGAAGATAATTCCCATTATTTTGTGAATAGAAATTTATAGTGACAGCATTTAAATTGTAGCCATCCAATGAAGACTCACCACAAGCTACGAGATCGGGAAATTATCTTTTATGCATAGAAGCACAAAGTCCATATGATATTAGCTAGGGCCATCTTGTAAGTTCGTAATGGTTTATGGGATGTCAATGTTTTTTTTTGCTCTAAATCAAAATGTTTTATGGTGATGATTCATCTTGTAGCTGGTGAGCCTGTTTCCAGGTTTATTGATAAGGATTTTCTGAAGGAAATTAATGGGAAATAAACTTCCAGGACCACAGCCATTCTAAAAGTGGGCGGTCACTGTAACTATATTAGAGAGACAGTGCTGAGTCTGTCAAACATGGACGACACTTCAGCAATATGAAGCAATTTGAGGAGAAAAATAAGCTCCCCATTAAGGCTCTATACCTCTAACCATCTACAGTATAGCCAAACATGAAATATACCATTGGACCATTCATTTACCAAGACACAAAGTTAATTTGTCGACAGCCTCTGCTCAAGCTAGCCCCCCTGGACTGTGCCATGATGCACACCAAATGCCAACTAAATATATCAATAAATAAGCAAATCTGTCATTGATTTTCTTTTCTTGCGCAATTAGGATGGATACTTTATTTCTTCTATTTGTCATATATTGAAAGTTTTTCAAACCACCAGGCCTCTAGCTTCCATTTAGAACTAAGCACATTACCTATCCCTCCTCCCCTGCATCCCCTGATGTCCTTTCTTCAACTGCCACTCACTGCATCTGCTCACTAATGGAAGCCTTAAAAGGACTATTAAAGAAGAAAAAATGGTTAGACAATACACATATATTTAACAAACCTCTTAGCTGTTTCATTTTCAGCATTAGCGGTGGTGACTCAATGGGGAAGGCTAAGGCAAGGTGTCACTAAAAGCCCATAATGAAGCACAGGGAGGAAGATAAGGCCTGTAATGGCCCCGGTTCCTGTATTGTCAATATGCATCCTAGTGCCTCCTTGTCTGCGGATATATGAGCAGGTGCTTTCGCTCTCTGTGAGATAAGACATGGCAGTGGCCGATGGAACCATTGGATTGCGTGTGAACTGAGAAAAAAGTGAGCGCTATTTGAATTTGGATTTCCATAATGAAGCTGCTGAAGTGTCCAGGCTTAGTGACATCTCAGTGGTCCAGCTGTTTGTCGAGCGCAAATGCTTCCAATTTAACGGCAGCCTGTAAGTTTGTGCTATCTGTGCACAAATTGATTTGTGTGTTCTGCCTTTGATCACCTCCCTGTCAGATGTTCACGCTAGCTCCTAACCGGGTTTAGCTTTAAATAGAAATCAGCGGGCTGGCCTTTTCCCTCTGTGGCCTCTGCTGAGCCATGCTACCCCTTTTGTATAAAGACATATTTGCTAATTAAGATGGTTAGTCCTCGGGGGCAGTTGTTATCTGCAGCCAGCTTCTTTACTCACTGTAGGAATGGGAGGTTGACAGGTCGCACCACAAGGGTCCGTGCAAATCACTTGATGACCGAGCGGGTGAGTGTTGTACCTGCATTTGCATGTCGTAGAGCAGCAGTTGATGCAAAGTCATGGAGTAGTAATGAAGAGGACATAAAGCCGGTCATATCACTGACATTTAATTAGTTATTTCAACATGAAAGCAAAGTAACTGCATCTTACAAAATATAGCACAGTTACTGCATTCTGCCCATGCCGAGACCTTCTGAATATGTCATTCTGGCTTTTACTGCAAGTCATTAAAATATTTGTAGAGTTCTTTTGTTGTAAATTCTTTTCATATCAGTGACAGCAAATTAAAGTAGAAGTACCAAAGAGCGGAGAGTTTCTAGCCTTTGTTCATCTGCACAATAGGGTTGGGCGATTGGATGAATATATCGTCTACCGGTGATGTCTGAGTCGTCAGTTGATTTTTTGGGCCTATTTTTACAGCGATTTATGTCTACATAAATAATTAACCAAGGAAGTGGCAGTTAAATGTTTTATTTTATATTTATTCATACATTCATTCAGAGCCTCTCGATTCTACTCACTCACTGTCTCTCTCTCTCTCTCTCTCAAGCACACACAAACACACGCACCTGCATGGATATATCGTCAATAGTTGACAGTTGTTGAGCTGATGGTGCCCAATTGAAAAATTATAGCATGTCGCCTTTTAAATGAACAATGGATCAAATGAAAATGTGTGCTGTGAAAGTTGGTGGTCACAGTGATGGAACCCTCTGCATTATCCTCTCAGCTGCACATCTAAGAACCCAAAGCTTGTTTTGATTTGATGCCCCCTGAAGGGTTTTGTTTTGGTTCACTCCCACAGCTCTCATCAGCTCTATTTCAAAGAGCAAGAAGAAAAAGTGAACTAGGTGGTAAACAAAGTGAAGGATCAGTTGATGTTTATATGCTGGAAGTGTAACTAGGGATTTGTTTGCTAAAAAGGTCAGGATACTTCATCTGGTGATAATAAGCCGATGTTTAAAGCTTGTTGCCCCGACTGGCAAAACAAATTAAAACTTTTCATTCTCCTTTATTAAGTCATACCCAAGAGGCAAGGGCATTACAACTTCTTCATTCTGTATTAAATGCCACCAAAAGGCAGACTCTCAATAAACTGAACAGGATTGAATATATGCAATTTACTTCCTCATTTCCAAGATTTATGGCAGATAATGTCAAATAGGCTACACCAACACCGACACACACCGACACCGACACCGACCGACACACACACACACAAACACATTTTTGGACTAAGGTCGTGAGTACAAACCACTGAGACTTAGTTGTAAAAACAATGACTTGGTTCTTCCTCTGCCTCTGTCTTCCAGAAACTACTGTCAGAGGGCCAGTTGCACAGACCTTGCTAAGCTCATTATGATGATTTACTTTGCAGCTTGATGTTTACACCCCAGGACAATCATACATGATTACCTAATGAATACAGAGGCAAAATGGGCCTAAAGGAGAACAGTGAATAGGAAGGTGGGAAACTAATTAATGTACTCTTTTTCTCAGAATAATGATGCAGTTCTGTGTGTTCGCATGTGTGTGTGTATGTGGAAGAGCGTCTGTGCTGGTGCTGATGGGGTTTGTTGGATGATCACCAGTTTCTAATTCCCTGCACATCTTGGAAATAAGGTAGAATTGGCTGCAGTCGTGGGACACCTGATACTTGCCTGTCTTTGAAAATTACCCAGATTACCGAGATAATTTTCAGCTCGAGCCGACCCAACAGAGGACCTAACTGTATTATAATGTTTTGTAATTTGTTTTTTCGTACAAAGATTTCCATTTTTGCTCAGACATGGTTGGTTTAACAGGTGAACCGAGAATCAAATTGACTATGGTCAATCATTGTAATATGGTCTTAAAATAAAGAGATTTACATATTGTTTTGAAGTAATCAAAGGCTCAGTCAGCTGAAATGAACTCAGCTTTAGATATTCAAATTGGAGATCTATAATAAAAATATGAGATCCTACATCCAATTCGTTTTATGAGTAAAATGGTCCAATGAGAAAAAGGGCTGCAGTCTTAATCCATTTCCAACTCCTTGCATTTAAATTAGAAACAAATTACCAGTGTGCAAACAGTATCTTCATGATAATGTAGTAGAGACAAAAATATAAACAACAGATAATCACTTTCCCTCAACAGTGTACGAAAAATGGAAATTCACTGACTATTCTGATGGAGGGGTGGGTGAAGGTTTGATTCAACTTCCCTGTTAGCATTGTGGTGAGTAGATAATGAGTGAACTATCTATTTTATGACACATTGTACAGTAAGTAAAGGATCTGAATACTTCAAACACGGCATAGAGTACACACATTGGTACTCTATCAGTCAAAAAAATCGTACACCATAAATGTTGGAACAATTGATGATATATTAGCGACAAGTATTTTTATAACATACAAAGGTTACAAGTATAATCCGGGCATTTATCTTCCTACCACTGTGAACTAATTAAAAAGGTGCTCCGGGCATTAGCCTTGGCGGACGTAAGTGCTCTGTCTCGCCATGTCAAAGCAGTGTTTCTCATCAATTATTTAAACTGTGGCCGGCTGCCATATTGTGATTTCTCCTGTCATAGTTTTGTTATTAGCTAAAATAGTTTTTTAGACGTTTAATAATAATGTAAGAGATCTCTTACTTGGTCTTTTGCTCTGATGCTGCATTGTATAGCTGTGGCATGCAATGCAGTTCTCTCTCTTGATAATTTGTCTTTCACTCTATAGTCTGGGTATCGGTCTATCGCAATCTCTTGCGCGTGAAAGCGGCGTGTGTGTGAGAATGCATGTGCAGGCCTGCTGCTGCAAAAGATTGAATTAATTCTGTTCATAACACTGCAGAGAAAGTTGAACGAAATTCCTGGTATTTTCTTTTGATGTGCACCAATAATGGTCCTTTTCTGAGCCATACCACATCCTTCCACCAGGTTTCATGGTAATTCTCCAGAAATCCATATTCCTTCTACTAGTGGACAGACACATGCATAAAAACAATACCTCCTTGGCAGAGGTACATACTTCTATTACCCTGATGATTTATCATCTTGGGCTTCAGACAGAAAGTCTGCATTAGGAACTGGAGATGTGGTGTTTAGAAAAAGCACTAAGGGTCAGGTCTTTGCTAAATGTGTCCACTTTTGTTAAGATCGCAAACTAAATTCCCTTTAAATCTTATGAAAGACTCTGCACACCAAGATCCAAATATTTATCTGATAAGAAGCCAAACTTTTGTTCTTTAACCTTCATCAGGGCAAGTACTTGGCAAAGGGAACCTCTAAGCTTATAATGGCTTCAAATGGAGCACACCTACAGTGGAAATTGTTAAAATGACACTTCAAAGAGAATACAGCCACTTTCTTAGTGTGCTGTTCCAAAAACATTACACCCAGGTCCGTTCATATACACTCATGCTGTGCTCTGAGTTGTGTCTCATTACTTGTTTATACGTCACAATGTTAGCAGATATTTTTGTGTACTTAGGAAAGCTGTTACATCATCAAACAGTTTTTCTTCTTTGGAAAAGTGCATTATCAATCATGGTCCCATTAAGAACAACTGTGGGGTTATTTCTTTTATTGATTTTATAAAACTATAGAGTTTTGCTTTGGGCTTAAAAGCGGCTTTTGTCCAGCTGCCAGAGTTGTGTTACATTCATCTGTGATGCTGTTTCATACAGACCGAACACTCCAACAGTTAAATATAGAAGGACGAGGATATTGTCCAGAGGCGCACTCTATCCTTCTATTTGAATCCACTGTTAACTAAGCGCATGGCGTCTTCAACCGCCCACTCATCTCAGCTCTGGAACCTGTCCATGGAACCAACCGTCAGCTGATGGTTTTCAACTATAATCTGAAATGATCATTTGATTCTTTTGATTACAAATAATTAAATTAACCATCAATGTCTTTTTTATACAATTTTCAACATTTCAGTTTGTTTGGGCTGCAGACTATTTACTTAAACTCCTGTATCAAAGCTTAAGCTCCTTCAGTGACTCTTCTACTTCAATTCTACAAAGTCCTGTCTTTGATGGTGATACGTTGATTTAACCAGGGATCAATTACGAATATTAGTTTTTACCTCATTACACCTAGTTTTATTCAGAGCATATAGTCTCAATATATCCTTTGGATTTATGTCTCGTTTGTTTACCCTTTGAGTTTGTTACTTTCGGTTTGTTTTTTTGAATACTAATCTACATTTGGGTTCCTGTCGGCCATCAGCCCTGACAATGTCTATGCTAAACAGAGTGTGGGGCACACTGCATATTCAGTGTTTGTTGAGTTTTGCATCCACAATATGCTGGCTGTTAGAAAGAGCTCCTCAGTCGTATCCTGTCCAGTTTCCCTCTGAACTGATGCATAACAGAAATGTCCATTTGATGGTTATTCAACCCAGATGAAACTACACTTTACATGCACTCTCATATATTTATAAATCATGTACTTGAAATCTAAAATAAAACCTTGGGGCGACCCGCAGCTCACTGAGAACAAGTGTCCACTGACATACTGTACAGGACTACAGTGTCGTCTTGAGGAGCCAATTACGACTCTGTAACATAACCTACAACTTTGTACTTCAGAGACCCTGCACTGAACTCTTTAAAAGTCCAATCTCAAGGGAGAGTGGTAAAAGCATTGCATCATAACAGGTTGAAGAGCTGGAGGCCATCTCGTCTGCTCGTCACCAGTGAAAGCTATTACACAGAGAGGGTCACCGAGACGCTGTGTGAAGACTCTTAGGACCTCAAATGCCGAGCTCTCTGAAAACCCCACCGAGAGAAAGAAACTCAGCTTCACTTGATTTAATGTTGTCAAACAGGGAGCGATGTTATTTCACCGTTTGGCTCCGGAGCTTACGCTGCTGCAAGGAGTCATGTTCATCTGTATGTTTACACACATTAAACAGAGTATGGAGAGTTATGTAAATGAGGTATGATACAAGAACTCTTACAACACTCCAAAGAAAATGAGAGGCCTCTCTTTTTCCATTTCAGGAAATTGTTCCAAATTCAGTGACTAACTGAATAACTCTGAAGAGATCTTCATATGCTGACGCACTGAGAGGATTGATGACTCAAACGGTGCTGCGCTCTATTTAAAATGAACCATTAGGGGCTGAGAGGGCCTACACCATTTATTTGGAGATAACTGACAGGACACAGGATGAGGTCTGATCCTTGTGGGTACTGTCTTTGTGTGTGGCTGAATAAAGGTGAAGAGTCAAGCGAATGTAACGGTTGATTCATCAGCAGCTGTGATTGAGTCTAATGACACGCACACGTTTCCCCTCATCTGATGATAAACACAGAGTCTTTATGACAAAAGGAATTTTTACAAGTTTAATTAGGGGGGGAATGAAACAGTCGGGCTGATACTAAGGAGGAACACTTGTATTAACAACATGAACAAAATAACATGCTGCTCAGGCTGTGTAATACGTAACCCACTTTTTAATCCTTGATCATCTGTGCTGATTTTGAAAGCTGTTTACACTCCCTTGCTATGTTCGCACTGGTTTAATAAAGTCCCTGTAGAATTGAAAACAATCTCATTTCCATATTCACTCAGTTAGAGAAACTTTAAATTAGAGCCTGGATCTGCTCCGGCTTCACTTGTTTTCACCTGTGTAGCTCATCCAGTTACAAGCCATTGAGCAAATCTGTGATCTATAGCGCTGTCTCCAGGGGCTGATGGGTAATATGCAAATCAGCTCAGCCCACATTCTGCAGGAGCCATAAATTTGCTGTGTGAAGAGCTCACAAGGGCTGTGATTAGGTAAGGAGGTTTTGTCGGGGTGGCGCTGTGCACCATATCCTTTTGCCTCCTCAGCATTCCTGTCACGCATCTTAAACATCACGCTCTTCGTAGGCCCATAAAAAACCAGGATCATTAAAAGCACCTGCATTGGACCAGTAAAGCTCACCTCTCGTTTGAACAGAAGACACGGCAGTCACAAATTTTCAGCGCACAACACACACAGAGCGGACAGATAATGTGGGCACACAGGGGATTGTTCACCCGCTCTGGAAATGTTGAAGGTTGAGACGGACATTGATTAGTGGCTGCAGAACAGGTTATGGCCCCACTCTGCATCAATACGTCAGAGTTGCCCTTTTCCTCTGCACGGTCCCAGTTGTGACTGCAAATCTCCGGCTGTCAGATCTGTTTACGTTTTCAAGTCAGAAATACTTGAGTCTACGGCACCGGTGGCTAAGATGTAGACGTCAATGCATTTCTTTCATTTAGGGAAAACTAGACTCTTTTGTTATGCAACCATAAAGCACTGGACAATACAATACAAACATGGACTGATGATTGCAAGAAACTATGGGCACGATTATGTCAGTGTTTTGTATGAGAAAAATAATGATAGATGTCGCCAGATGTGTCATTTACCCGTAACATCTAAACCCCTTGACCCCCGTTTAATTTGTTGTCATGTCTCCTCCATTCCTCTTGTGTTAGTCAGAGCTGTACACTTTCCACATAACTATGATCCTTATAAATTTATATGAAATAGTGTGTAGTCATGTGTAGTTATGTGAATGATTTTCATGTAATTTTCATTGATTTAAATACATGCACTTTTAACTAAATAGGAATCTTACAGAAGGTATCTCTGTATCTGTTCTGGAACGTTAATGTGTTTTATTTTGTAGATTTTTCTCTTTCATTTATTCTTGGAATGAAATATTGATGATTGAAAAACTGCAACGCGAATGTCTCTTTTAGTGGAGCTATCATTAACTCATTTAACGGATCATAAAACAATAGGGGTGAATACTAATGACTTATTCTAAGTAAAGTGCTTCATAAACTCATTATATGTGTTTTCGATATAAAAATATTATTTTGAGAAATAGCTTTTGTTTTGTCAAATAAATATAGTGGAATAATGGACAATAATTTGCTCTAAAATATCGATAAGTATTTTTATAAATTAGCAAAGAAGGGAAATACTCAAATAAAGTACAAGTACGTCAACCTCTTTCAGTAATAGTACTTGTAGTTTCCTTCACCACTGGACAAAACATCTTCTACAAGTTTGTGAATAAGAATGTTTTGAAAATAAGGCTGTGAAAATAAGGCTGTGGCTGAGGGGTAGAGTGGTCGTCCTCCAACCTGAAGGTCGGCGGTTCGATTCCCAGTCTGAACCATCTGCATGCCGAAGTGTCCTTGGGCAAGATGCTGAACCCCGAATGGCCCCCCCTTAGATTAACAAAGTGCTGGGATAGATGCACTGTATGAATGTGTGTGTGAATGGGTGAATGTGAAACTGTAATGTAAAGCGCTTTGAGTGGTCATCAAGACTAGAAAAGCGCTATATAAATGCAAATCCATTTACCATTTACCATTTATCCATGTATGACATTTTTTTGGTGAAAAATTACAGTTAATTGGTCTTCTTAAAATAAATATGCGGGGAAAAAACAAATCTCCTGCTGCTCTGCCCCTTAAAAAGTTTAACAGCTGCTCAGATTTTTTGATTTTATGTTGAAGTATTGCTTTCCTTTGGCAAAACATGTTTCCTAGCTCAAAATCCAACGGTTCCTTCAGAGGTGATAAATGCAGCACGGGAACCTTTGCTGAATTATAAACACTTCATATTTCATTCTCCCTTTCTTGATGCAGTGTGCTGTAATGGACACGGACGTGGCTGCTTGTCCAACTCTGCCCTCCTGCAACCTCGTAATCATTTCATATAACTAGAGCATGTCTGGCTCTAGAATACAAACGATTCTTTAAATGAAATCCCAAGAACTAAAGTCATTCCCAGTGAAGTCGAAGTCGATCTCATACCATTTATATCATGCGCTGACATACAGGATCAATAAATCTGAGTGTTGGCTTGACAACGCATCTCAATCCCCGTTGTATTTTTTCCTCATGATGACCTTTATACCATTTTTGTCTGAAACCTAATGTCATACATGGCTTCACACAAACACAAACACACACACACAGGCATACAAAATAAAAAAATTAGATTCACATGCCATTACTGTGAAGCCTTGCGGCCTCCTCTGAGGAACCAGGACCTCGGGCGGTTCGTCAGATTAGCGCTGCCTCCCCCATACATCACTGTGCGGCAGCCAGCTCATCAACAGCAGCCTGGGAGGATGTCGAGGCCCTCACCTCCTTTTCCTCTAGTTATCAGGGAAGCAGCCCTCACCCACTGAACCCCTGGAGCTGCCAGCGAGTGCATGGGGAATAATGAACACTGTGCGCACTCTTTGCAAACTGGAGTGTCACTCAAGTGTCATTTTAAGACAACTGGGCCTTGTGTCTTCTGTGTGATTCAGTCCCATCCTTGCCCCTGCCTTTGGTAATCACCTGATTTAGGGAAGGCAGAGCTTAAATGTTGCTCTGAAGTTTTATCTTCTTTGCAAAGATAGCCTCCTCTGTGCCGGCTGTCTCCCCCCACTCTCTTATCTCAGCAGGCTTTGAAAATAGCAGGAAAAAACAAGGCAAATAAGCTGGTCGGTCTGCTCAGATTTCTTTTTTCTCTCCCTAAACTTCAAACAGCCTCAGCGGCAGGTATAAAAATAGAATCCGTCATAAATGCATTAATCATTTAACTCTGTGTGACTCCAATCAGCTGGGTCTTGACTGTACCCTGCATTAAGTAGTCCCCAGGTACAGAGGGAGCGTAATCACAGGAGACAGCTTTGTTCTCACAGCCATGTTCTATGCTGAGATCGCTATCTGAAGAGGAACATCTGTCTGTGTGTGGCTGTAAGCTTTTGTCATAGCAGGCTCCAGCATCCGGCTCAGAAAGCCATCCACTTAACTCATGCACAAACACACACACACACACACACACACACACACACACACACACACACACACACACACACACACACACACACACACACACACACACACACACACACACATTGATAACAAATACACTTCAGAATCCAGCACAGGAGAAACTCAAGGAATGTGTGTCAGTTTCTCCCTGATGCTCTGACAAAGATTGCCAGAGGAGCAGCATTCAAAGTAATTACTCGGCTTTTTCACAAAAGCTGAAAGCGTTCCCCCTCGACGGAGAGTGTGCTCATTATCTGTCCCAGCATCCTAAATGATCAGAATGGTGTTCTGAACTTTTTGCACAGAACCATAGTTAAAAAAAAGGGGGAAATACTTTAGAGAACATACCCAATCGTCTACAGCCACATACTTGTGTTCACAAAGTGAATCTGTGGGCTAATCCTGCAGGAAGGTTTTAGGTATATAGTTCTGCGTGTGATGTGCAGCTCAGCTCCAAGGCTCCTGCAGGGGCCCAAGCTGATTTACTGTCTGCCAGGCTGATGAGCCTGATAGCGAGACAGTTATTGGCCTCTGCCACAGTGGCCAGGTGTGAGAGAGATTACAGCCTTTAGCCGAGAGCTGCACCTTTGCCCAGTGAGACATTTGGCAAAAATAGACACTGGCCACATGTTCTGTTTCCAGAAAAGATACATGAAGTCATCAGCTGAATGGCATTCTGTGGATTTAATACAAAACCTGCCAACACTGTGCAGTTAAAAAGATATCCAGCCCCACATTTCGGACCATGAATTGATATATTCCTTCACGCTTGTTTCACATGTTCACTGGTTTTACGACCATATTCTTAACAGAGACATAAAATGTGTCCGTAAAATTCCAAATATCATGACACCAGATGGACAGTCTGTGCTGTGTTTTCATGTGCCCTGGACATTCATGGAGCTGCACTCCCAGCGTTACACACATTTCCGAAACGACCGTCAAGGTGGTTTCCGCTAAATTGGAAAATCTCCTTCCAGTTCCCACTTTCTCTCAACACCAGGGGCCAACCTCTGTATCATCTCCAACTTTCTTTATTGTCTCGAAAGGGAAATTTCTCTTTCAGCTGAGTGAAACACAAAACATAGATCTGAAGACAGAATATAATGATAGCGTTGCATCCCAATGAACACATAAAACATCAGCCTCAACCTGTGTTAGGTAAGCTATCAGAAACAAAGTAATCAATTATATTCCTAAAGATGAATTAGTTTCCTTATTAATGCACACTCAGTTATTGCTTTAGTGCTGCTGAGCCTGAGACATGAGATAAGACAACTGTCCAATTTGATCAATGCTCTCATTATGACAATAATGAAGTAAGTAGGGAACAACTGATGTGTTTTTATAGGCCTTCATTCTGTATCAAAGTCAGGGTATTGCCATGGCTCCTCTGAAGGTGTCCTGATAATTCATCCAGTACACATGTTGAGATATTCATGCTGACTGATGGCACAAGGAGGAAACATAAACCCACATCTGCAGGGCACTTTGTTGTAGGAAGTGAGCAGAGGAGATTAAACATGATTCTCTTTCCAAACCACAAGACGGCAGTTTCAATGATTTATCTATCGCCTTTCAAGACAACCTCAGTATATATTGTCAGCAGTTTTATGTGAGTTTTTCTGAATTGGATTTGTAAAAATAATGCAGAATTCACAAATATCATATTTCTACCACTGACATTAACTCCCAAATTTAAAATTTACTTTTGTAAATAAGAAACAGTTTTCAGTTCCCGACCAAGATGACTCACGGACATATTTTGTTTCACTATAGAGAACAAAAATAATCTGTAAAATGACCATTAAAATCTGATCAGTAAAAATTCAATCAGTGAAGTTTTAAGATATGCTGCCAACAGGGACAGAGTAAGTGCCAGACAAACTGGGCTGAAATTAGCATCTTGTCCCAGTTCGCTAGCAGACACAAAAACACATAAAAGTGTTTATCAATCAGATTTGAATGAAGTGCAGAGTGAGACAAAGATGACAAACTAAAGCTGACACAACACTGTGTGTATCAGGGAGCCTCGGTGCATTTATCAGCATGTTGACTGTGGAGCAGCATACAAACACACGGCCAAACGCGTTGCCTACTTTCAGATGATGATTGAAGACATGTTTTTACAATCGATTTTTATTTGTAATCCTTTACCAAAAGCCTTTGTAGCAGAGTGGTACAGTATATTTACTGACACTCACACTGATTCATATTGGCTTCATATCCTTGAAAAGAAACATAAACCTGCAACTCAGTAGTTGTACAACACTGCTGAATGAAACGTGTTCAGACCAAATTAGATGCAGCATCCTCCTCTGTGTCGCTGCAGCAAACTCTAAAAACTGATTACACTTGTATTCATTTAAAATGAGCCTGGATATGCACGTATCCCAACAGGCTTTGCATGACTATCGTCTTATTTTGTCTCCTTTTTCTTTCTTCATTAGCAAGTGCATTATTCATGTTCTGTATTTGCTCTGCGGCATTTGTTGTCAGCGTTTCTGTTAAGAACACATGCAACTTGAAATGTAATTTACAGAAATAGCGTTGGCTGTGCTCCCAAAGGGAGTGACAGGCCATTAACGAAGGATTTGTCTGAATCCAGACTTTGCACCTCGGAGACTATGGCTGAATGAAATACGCCGGGCAAAGCAAATTCATCAAGATTGCACTCCTCAAGGAAATACACTTCATCATCAACACAGAGCGAGTAAGCCACCTTGTCTTATACTGCGTTTGATTACAGACACAAAAGGAAGGTCGCATTACAACCTGTGGGTTTACAGCAGCACAACAATTCAGCAGCCCATCTGTGATGAGTCTGTTTCAGCCAGACAAATCTTTAATCACGACCATGGTCTCCCGGCAGGTGGTCTAAGTGCCCTTCATTACGGGCTGATCCTCCTCCAGAGAGTGTACTCCACTGCTGCTGAAGACAGGGCCGCCCATATTACCTGCACACCATTAATTAACCAGATGAGAGCTTCATCTCAGCCGTCGCGCTTGGCTGTGCAAGCCACTTTCAGTTAGAGGCTGTAGAAAATTCTGGACAAGAGCAATGGGGATTCTGTTGATGTATAAACATGAGGAAATAAGTCAACCTGAAAGGCATCCAGCAGGGCAGGAAGCATCAGCTAATGTCAGGAGGGAGAAGAGATCAGAGAAGGATGACGCTAAGTCTTACATGACTCACTCTGGGTGTGTGCGTGTGTGTGTGTGTGTGTTTGTGTTTGTATGTGTGTGTGTGTTTGTGGGTTGAACACTTAAGACATCAGCATAATGGCATTAATCTATTATCAACATTAGGTATTGGATTTAATGTATTTGACCATTGGTGGGGTCCGTGGGATATGAAAGTGCTTCCTAAAGTTGATAGGTTTTTTTTGTATTCGCAATGATAATTGAAAAAAAAATCAATAAATCGGCTTAATTAACATGTTTATAATGCATATCTGAATATCAAAAGAGAATATGCATTCTGTAATGTTATAGGTTAAAGCAACTAATGAAAGAAAATGAGTCAACTTAGAAGAGTTTTCAACTTTACTCTGGTGCAACTGTAAACAACATCAACAACATTGTAAATAAATATTTTTGAAATAATACAACAACAGGTGTATCACTAAATGTATCTATAGTGCAGCCATGGATACTGCTTGAACCAACTCTCTTGAAAATGGAGGAGCTTGTGTGGCAGCTGTTGAACTGGAATGTAATTTGGGTGAGGTTGGTTTGGTTTGTCCAGAATATCTTCTTGAATGCTGACAATCTCCCTGACCCTATCCTTGGCACTCTCCCTGCTGCTCTCTCCATTTGGATCAGTTTCCTAAGAAATCACAGTATACATTTGACCACGCTGTAGCAACTACTGCAAACACACTATTAATATAGGCCTATTGTTATTCAGGTCATAATCAGACTAATATTTGACACAATGCTGAATCTCATGACTAACATATTAATCATTATTGAACCTCACCTGTGAATTTCCAGCCTCTCTTCCATCTCCTCCAGTCTCTCCTTCTCTAGCCTCTCCTTCATCTTCTACAGCATCTCCTCCTCTGTCTCCTTCTCTATCCTCTCCTCCAGTCTCTCCTTCTCTATCCTCTCCTCCAGTCTCTCCTTCTCTATCCTCTCCTCCAGTCTCTCCTTCTCTATCCTCTCCTCCAGTCTCTCCTTCTCTATCCTCTCCTCCTCTATCTCCTCCAGTCTCTCCACTGTCTGTCACCTGACAGAAGTATGTTGATGCATGACATATGAACAGATATATTAGGGTACATACATGGGTAGACAAAATGTTCACACAATTATTATGTTTTATTCCCCCAAAATATATATGTATAAAATCACATGAGCATCTGCAATGTGCTTGTTGTTACTGTAAATGAAAGGGAAACCTTGAAGGAAAATAAAGGTTATTAAATTTAATTAATGTTTATTTATCCCCAAAATTTTTTTTTAAACCATTGCTCCCTTTCCACACAAATAAAACATGAAAATAATGGTAGGCCTATACCTTAAAATGCGGATCTCTTTGGCATTATAGCCTATGCTGACTAATAATCAATATCAGTATTGTTATGGCTCTAAAATATATAACCTTTTAATTAACTTACACGTTGACTTCTAAAGAAGTCTCTTATGTCTTATGTGTTTTCGTTTCTTCGACATCCTACATGACCACTAGTGGTGCTATGGAGCAACACACCAGGAAGGTCAGACTTGAAGAAGACTTAAGTGGATTTAGAGGGAAGGACCAGTCCTCTTTTCTGTTAATAATACACTCCCAGTTTTAATCGGAAGTTAAGATTGTCAGACTGTCTGATTGAATCAAATCAAGTGGATGTCTTCTTGTGGAAATCTTAAGTCAGTCTTTTTAGTACAAACATCCTTTTTGTGTTTTTATTCCTCCACTGCAGCTCAGCAAGGAAACACTGGGGGAATTCAAAGAGGGAATTTCACACTAATTAGACTTTAACTCTGGAAGACAGCCTTTTAATCTGACTAATACCGACTGACGGAGCCTCGCATTAAAGCTGCAACATGAAACTTTTTATTGGTATTCTTTAGTTGGAAAATGTTTCAAAACATAATTTAGTGGGGAGAGATGCTGTCGAAGGCTTTTATGAACGAGACTCATTGGACATCCTGGCCTCGGTGCAGCACACACGACAATGCTAGCTTTGACGTCAGATAAACTTTACAATACATTTGTACTCTGAAGATTATTTTCAAATCTATTGCATTGAAAGTGTTTCGGAGATGGACGACGTAACACCTCTTAAGTGAAGCCAGAAAATATTGATTGTCCCGTAGTGGCTGGCTGCAGTACAGATCATAAACCAAGCCTCCTTTTTGAGGATGGTTTCTGTCATTTTAGGAAGTTCTTTCCAAACTGATGGATGTTTAAGTACACATTTTCTATCAAGTTTGATTATTTGATGATATAAAGCTATTGGTAAAACATCATGATTTACGGCTGAGACTGTCTCGCGATTGGCAAGATGGCCTCGCTCATATCCATTCTAAAGTCCAGGAGGAAGTGTAAGGCCTCAAATATCTTCTCTTGTGGTCGTGCCTATGGATATGCTTGGAAACCCAAGGACACGTAATCGTTCTTTTTATATATTTTTCACTTGTTCACTTGTAACTTGACACAGTATGTGTGCAGTTGTAGCCTCCATAGCGTAGTTGCCATGCAGAGAATATGTCTGTGTAAACACAACAAATTGCAGTGGTACACCAATGTCATGTTCACCTTCTGGTAATGAAATTAAAATCACATGGACCATGGCAAACCTTGCAAATGTGGAAACTGTGATATTAATTGTATACAGCAAAATGTCTCCATGTGTGAAAGATCATAAAAGGTTGTGGTAAAGCTGTCATTTCCTGTATACAGTGTGTTCCTTGTATATTAATTTCATTCAATTTACAGCACATGCAACCAATTCAGTCGAGACCATAATCATGTCTAAGCTTCTCCTGCCGGGTGAAAGCTCTGCATTGATGTATCACACACAAAGAGTACTTACTATACTCGCTTGTTGGTTATGATTCACATTGATTTCTCTGCAGCTTCCCACTCTGCCTTGCCACATAATAATCACCTGATCAGATCTTCATCTGTTTATAGAAACCTACTGTAAATGTATCAGATCAGTTCTAGTACCCGAGCGAACCTAAGGTCAGCAATAATATATACACTGCAATAATTTTCAGTTTTACGATAAACATTAGGTATTTAAAGGTCTTCAAAAAAATGTTTTCCCTGTGAAGGAGTATTGTGTGTATAGTTCGATAACTGAGCCCACCTGGCATGAATCTGTGATCCGATCCATGTGCTCAAAGTTTTGGGAGGAGAAACAAAGAGAACCCTGAGCTTCCTCATTAAATCAGTCATTCGTGCATGGCAGAGTGCTACTTATGTGAGGACATGTTCTGCATAATACCACATTTAGTGTGTCCAATTACATTAAATGTTCATATTGAGCTGCGCCCTTCCCTCTGGGTTTTTAGAAATTTAGAGGTGGGAGGGGTGAGGGGTTAGAAGCATTCAGCGGAGCCACTTCTCCATTTTCCTCAAAGAGTCTGAATCCATTAAAATTTTAAATTAGTCTTCTGTGAAGAGAATGAATGTACCCCCACACAATCATGGTGTCGGTGCTGGAGCTTTGTGTGGAGGTCTGAGTGTGTGTCGTGTGTGTGTGTGTGTGTGTGTGTGTGTGTGTGTGTGTGTGTGTGTGTGTGTGTGTGTGTGTTGTTTGTTGTGTGTGTGCATATGCATGTGCGTGATGGGGGCTGGGAAGAGTCTCTCTTTAGTAATAACTCCTCGTGGGCTGCTCTATCTGAGCACTTACAAAGGCACACACACAGCATACGTCCATGCTTACAGACCTGTGGGCTGAAAGCTATGATGCCTGAAACAGTCTGTGGATGAATACAAATGTGTGTAGTTTTCAGAACCGTTCACTCAAAGCAGCTATCAGTGTGATTTGTCTCATGAACTCCACGCCATGGAAAATCTGAGGTTTCCGCCGAGGTTGTAGTTAATGTTTGTGCACGTTGACTCTGTCTGAAGTCACTCACTACCTCAATGTATAATACGTTATGTTCTGAGTCCAGAGCTACAGGAGTTACTTTACCCATGTAGACTCATAGTATCACACAACGCCTTGTTACAAAGTAGGGTGCAACTGATGGTCTTTAGCGAAGTAATATATATAGGACAGAATGATGAATTGCAGAAGCTAGAGCCAGAGCAGCTCAAATATTGTAAAGTGTCATACAAATATAAGTATATTTCTGTTTTATACTTATTTTTTTCCTATAACTTAAAAATCAGTAAGACAAAGTGTATTTGAAACACACATATAAACAACATTCAGGTATAACAAAAACTAAATTAAAGTAAACGGAAAAATACATAACAAAATTAAAGTAAGGTAAAATTAAAACAAGAAAAAGTAAATATGAGGTTCAAAGTTACAGTGCTGTGGCAAGAAAATAATCTAAAAGCCCCTAAAATTTGGATTAAAAGTGGGAGTGGAAAAGGGAAAAAGCCTTGATTTACATGAACGGAAAGTTGCAGCAGAAAATGTTTTGGGATTTATTCCTTTTGGAAAAAGTATTAGCATGTATGTATTACACAAATGCATGCGTCTATGTATTGAAATCTATGTTGCACGTTTTAATCGTGTGACAGTAGAGATGTTTACGGCGCAGAGAGAATGACATGATTATACCTTTTTTTTATGCCACTAAGCTCACTACGTATAGTCTTCTACATAGAACTCTGGAAAGTGTAGGGAGGAGTGAATGAATAAGTGATCTCAGGCCCAGTCGTGTTGACAGCAGAATCTTGCAATCTTACCTCCTGCTCCATCTATTGGCAACATTCAATCAGTTGCTGAGTTAATGACTCATCCCCCCATATGTCTCTCTGTGTCGCACGTATTGCCACAACCCTGTCTATTAGAAATGAGGTTCATGAATGACTAATTACCTCCGCCAAGGAGATTATCTGCTAGTGTTTGTTTGTTTGTTAGTTAGCAGGATTACATATAGACGACTGGACGGATTAGCAAAAGACTGGTGGAAGGATGTGGTGTGGGTCAAGAAAGAACCTAGTAATAAATCGAGTATTTTTTTTATATTTCCCAGACAATTATGTGTGAATCTTGATGATAACATTTGGACATGTTTATGGGGTGTGTGCAGTCTCGTGCAGATCTAAATGTAAAGTCTGGATCTAGTGGATTTAATTATAGTTTTAAAGGGATCTAGGATTTGCTCAGCTGCTACACAAGGTTAGATACCTGTAACGTCTCCTAATGTGTAGAATGAGAAAACATAGTGTGGCCTTGAGAACAATTCTAGTTTACAATGAACAAAAGATGTTACAGGAAATACAATTACATAATTGTTAATAACTGTAGTAAATATGAGGCAGTCACAGCACTTGAAGGTTTGGTAAAGACCATAACTTCAGACATACATACATAAAACATACATTGACACAGACACACACACACACACACACACACACACACACACACACACACACACACACACACAGACACACACACACACACACACACACACACACACATGCAACCACTGGCATTATGTCATAGTGTCTCATTCTTACACCTTTGAAGTGAATTTTCTCTATTATGAGTGAAGGTTTTATGTTTGGTTTGAACGGCTTAAGGCCGCGAGCAGCTTGCTCATCAAAGAACATCACATCCTTTCTGATCTCCACAGAATTACAAATTATATGATTGAGATGAATCTCAGAACCAGGACAGATTTCCTCAGTTTCCTCTCCCATTAGCTCATCTTGTGAAGCAACAATGTTCTCTGTCTGTTCTTTATTTTAGTTTTTTATCCATCGGAGTTAAATCTAATATTTAGTCATTGAAGTTATTCTTTTTGGTTATTGCGAGGTGCTGATCATGAGTATAATTGATCATTCTGTTAGTAAAAGAGACATAACGCAACAGTTTTGACAATTTCTTTTTTAAATAAAAATGTAACAATTTGATTTTCAGGATCGTATCTATACAACTTCAACCAAAATGGATGATTTTCCTCTGCTGTTGTTAAATTCAGTCCCAGTGTAACATCTGCAGTGTAAATGCTCTGCATGAGGAGCATTTATATGATTTTAGTTCTGTACAGAGGACAGACGGATAAAGCCAGTCTGGGTCCTGAGTATAATTAGAGAACATTGGTGTTGTTCTCTTTGGCACTGTGGTCAAACATAGATTTTATACAAAGCAGTGTGAAATAATTAATGTGCAAAAACATACACACTTGAGAACAGCTAGTGTGGCTGCATATTCTCTGTAATCATATTCTTGGAGCAGTAACTCATCAGCCTCAGCTCCATAAATCAAATGCAGTTTTGCGATATAATGCAAAATCACGTGTTCACTTCCTTTGAGCTAATTAGAAAACCATTTCCATTTCCTCCTCTGTGCAGCCCAGTTGAATCCACATGATTTACGTGTTCTGCTTCATTTTGTTTCTTTTTCTCTTCTCTCTGCTTCTTGACTGTGTGAGTTGTTGGTGCATGGGAGGGGAAGCTGAAATCAGTGCAATGCATCCTCCATTTTGTGACAACACAGTTATATGGGGTGCGTTCAAATTGTCCATTTTGCTTAGGAACCTTCCTTATCAGGTGAAATGACCTGGAAGAATTTCAGTGGCCGCCATAATAGACCTATTCGAATTCTCTAAAGGATAAGGAAAGGAGTGTCGATGCTTCCTAACTTATCTCCTTTAGTATAGGAAACATCAGACCACCCTTTATGAAAGGTAAAGAGTAGCAACAGCTGTTTTATTCTCATAACACGATCCAGACCTGGTGTGAATCCTCCACATATATATATCCCTCAAATTATTATATTATTTTGACATTTCAGATCTGTTTCTTTTAATTTAATTTTCAATTAAATCTGTTTTGTTGTTTCTTAATGATTGAACAGTCAGGGCACTGTCTCCAGAGTACCGTGCATTTTAAAGCTTAAAAACTCCATAACTTAGGAATAGTGATTAGGAAAGGACTTTATTCTGACTTTCCAAACACACCCATAGTTTTTTGAAGTGTGTGTTTGGTGCACTCAGGGGTTTATTTGTTTTTGAGACCAGCAAAGCGAAACACCTTCATTTAAAATTAATGAAATGCTCTAAAATCAATGAAATGCAATAACTTTAATGAAATGCTCTCCAAGAATAAAGATTATGTGGGACAACAGGACTGAGCTTTTGCACCGTTTGGGCACCAGCGGGCTTTTAAACATGTTCATAAATGGTCCGACTTTGTGAATAAGAAATGCTTTGTGTTGTTAAAAATAGAACAACTATCTGCTGTGATCCGCCTCCGCTCGCCTCCATGCTTGTTGCTGTTTATATAAGAGTTTGTGTATCGGTTTCATCTTCTGATCAAAGATCTCGATCTCATGAACAACTCAAAGCCTCAGAGCGTTGAACAACTTATCCAGACAGAGAATCTTGTGTTACATTCCTGTTCTTCTAAAATGCATAACAGGTGATGCCTTGTGAGTCAAGCAGCAGAGCGCGAGGCAGAGGAATCTGAAAGGGCCGCACTCGCTGATGTGCTGCTTCCACTTCACAGAGCTGTAGCTGGTTTAAGAGTGACGCAATTCAGGCTCTGACAGCTTGTTAGCAAATGGCCCTCGTTCACTGATGAGCATTATACGTGATTGTGTCCTCATATCGACCACCTGGGAGGCACTTCGAGTAAATCAGAGGAGGCTCCTTTAATCGGGAGTCATATCTTAAATTAGATTTATGAGTATGACAGTAACAATCTGTCCAATGGGATCCCACAATGCACTGTTAAAATCCAGATGAATTAAAGTCATTTCAAATAGATTTCACTCAGACTGAAATAATAGGAGAAGGTCAGGTAAAATGTGCGTGAAGCAAAAATCTGGAATTTTCAACTGATAATTACAGATTTACATTTAGTGTGCAGGTTATTAGGTACACCCAGATTGAACGAATGCAGTGTAATACAACAGTCCTGATATGTAATGAGGGATATAAAGCTTATATTCAAGTGTTTAGGATGTGACTGTATGAGGATATTTAAGGCTGTCATGTGTAGTGATGTTCACATGCATTGCCTCACGCAGAGCCGTTTCTGTGAGTTTGCTCAAAGCTTCATTGTTACAGGGGGGGGACAAGGTAATTAAATTAAAGGACACCTCTGCAGGCTAAATTAGCCTCTATAAATTACAATTGATAATGTGTTAATAAATAAAACAGCACGGCCCATTGTAGTGGGTATAATACATCTTAAAAATATAGCCATGTTATTTAACATCCTAACGTGAGGTCACCTCTGTGTCTCTTCAGGTTTGTGTTTCTCTTCACAGAGATGTTGGCGCCTCAGGGCTTCTCTCCTGACAATACGACTCAGTCTCTCTCTCTGCAGCGGGTGGGTCTAAATGTCAACCTGTGTTGTTGGCGTCATGTTCTTTTCCCTTCACTGCATGTATCCTGATCTCTTAGTGTTCCAGTACATAGAGCTGGCTGGATTCTTGCACAGTCGTCAGTCTGTTCATAACTACACGGCTGTTGTGCAGAATCGCTAGGAAAAAAATGAGAAGAGTGCAGGAAGAGAATTGTAAGTATTTGGTTCGAAATAAACTCTGTAACTTAAATGTAACGTGTGCACTGCAAAGCCGCAATCTGGATTTCTCTGCCTCCTAATTCTAATGTAAAATGAAAAAATGTTTGTGACTGAGCTGAAGGAGCTCTGCAGTCACAACATCATCCAAAACAACAGACAGGTGGTGCACAGCTCATTGAAGGTAGAAGTGAACGCACTTGTCACAGCTGAGCGATTTGCCATCAGTATATTAGTGTTTCGCCAGTCCCAGCATGCACCTGTTGGTCACGCAACATGGCAGGTGGGTTTGGTTTGGGACACTTGACGTGGTCGCTATGAATCAGCGGCATTTATCGCCTCTGCTCTAAATGACAATTTTGCTCTTTCCATGTATTAGGCTCTCAGGGTTAATCACGACTTCATCATGTGGCATTTGTTTTGTTCCCTCTAACAAATATGATTTTAAATTAAGAGGAGTAAAATGTTTGAGTTTAAAAACACAGCCTATTTAGTAAGAATGGTTTTTTTTTACAGACTGAGATAATAGAGATCATTAATCATCTTCAACCCCACATCTTAATGCTCATCTCTTTTTTCTGCTCTCCGTCTGTTTCTCTGACTTGCATACGAATTACAAAATATATTGCTTCTTTTTTTAATCTTGATTAGACTCTTTTCATTTTCTGCATATTATCTTGAGGCAGATGCTCAGTCCGAAGTATGTAAAGTAATATATAATGATTTATGGGGCACATTTATTTAATATTTTCGATGCGATAAGGTAAGTGTTTGTGGACTCAGATATATAATACTCCTATGTAGTTGATAAAAACAACTGTGTTCAAATCCCCTTACTTTTTATATTAGTCTGTACCATGAGAGCAAACTAAGACTAGGACTGCTGTGCTTAGTTACTGGACCAGGCTGTAGCACCAAATTTAATCTTTCTCTCTAATACTGCACAGTATATAATAACATGAACTTCCACTCAACTCCTTATAGCCTAAGTCTACATAAATAATACATCTGCTGTTGCAGAAACCTTCCAAATGGACCCTCCAGGTGAGTCTATTATCTGCTGACCTGATCAATGGGTATACTGTGGATTACCAGCAGACTGAGGTCACCCACTGCCTTCAGGTCAAACAGCATCTCCTCAGTCTTCCTCACATGTATCACACGATGCTTAGTGTCACACTGTCGCACCAATCTGTCTGTTACAGAGAGGTCGGCTGGTGGACTGTATGTGTGTACTAGGTTTCAAGTTTTAAGATCTCTTCACTATCACTGTACAAGTAGGATGCAATTTGGAGCAAGCCCAAAGATGCCTAATTGATAACAAACAGGATTCAAATTAAGTCACAGAATTATATATGGAATTAACTGTAAAAGTGTATTCTAAGAAAATAGTGAAAAAATGAAATGTATATATATATGTATATATATATACAAATAAGATACACAATGAATTCAAAATAGAGCGAAAATACACATCGCTACAATAAATAATGTATGAAGATATTTATATGAGGCCAAGGACGGCTCTGTCACCTGAGAACTTAATATTACAGTTGTCAGGGTTGGTCATTAAAACCTCATGTTTCCCAAATGTAAACTGAAAAAAATCCTAAAGAAGTCCAAAACTCAATTTAATCAAAGAAGGGAAAGCAGTGTAACCATTTGAGCTGCTGAAATTAACATTGCCTGTCCATGTCCCATTTTGATGTTGAATGCTTTCATCACATGAGCCAGAACTCAACAAGACGACGAAGAGGAAACAACAACGCAGCAGGGTCAGTGGAGGAAGTAGGGAGGGGGGTTGGGTGGGTGAAGAGGGAAAGACTCTGAGTGAGAAAGAGAGAAATCCATTAAATTCTTTTGAAATATTAAGTAAATATATCTGTTTTCAAATACTTTTCCTGTTTCTGTGGTGAAAGGCCGACTATGCTGAAACATTTAGTTACTTCTGGATTTCCAGGAGAAAGAGTCCTGATGGCTCTTCAGTCCTTTGGTTTATTCCAACTCAGTCATCTCCTGCAGCATCACCGTCTCTGCCCATCACTTCTCCCTCAGTGTGCAGTTAACCCCTCGGGCAATTTTTCTAAAACTGTCCTCACAATTTGTTGTTGTTGTTTACGGCACACAATTCTATAGCACGTCTAAAATCCTTATTTTTCTGCTGTTGACTTTGAAAAGCTCTTCAAGGCAAACTAATAGAATAACAACCCGAGAAGGAAGAGTCGCGATGTGGAATGAGCCTGGAGAAAACGCTGCAGTCATCTGTTTTCCGGCAGAAAACACTTGTGCAGAGGCACTTGTGCTCGGGAAGACAGGGGGGGGGGCCTTTTGGAAAGTCACTGTGACAGAAAAAGGCAACACAAACCACAGTTAATAATGTAATGAGCTTCACAGCCCTCGGCTATGTTTGTACCCTGTGAAACCAAAAAATATAGAAAAGTCATCAACATGATCCTTGCAGTAATGATTGTACTTTTACTTTGTGTATGTCTGTGTTTGTGTGTAAAACTTGAAAATGTATGATTGTGTGTGTGTGTCTGTCAGGGGGAATGCAAATACTCTCCCCAGAGACCGCACACATCTCCCAAATGATTCATGACCCCAAGCATTATCAGCTACGACTGTGACTGTGCTGTGGATGTAAAGCCTCCATTTTTGGCCTGAGTGCTTTTGAAGCTGGAGTGGGATTTTGTTCCATGAGTTTTTATGTTAATCCATTCAAGCCGTTCCCTCCCTGTGTGTTAACAGTTCATGTGGAGTGCTACAGTATGTATGGCTCCAAATAATAAAGGGTAGGGTCTGATAAGGAACAAGACAGCGGCTGTCTTCAGAGAGACAAACAACCGCATCAGTCGATTCAATAGCTGCCTCAAAAACATCTGAAGTTTACGTCCAAGTGACAAAGCACTCACAGTGAACAGAAGAGGTCAGGTAAACGACTATGTCCTTTTTCACACCAATAGCAAATGTTGTTTTTTAAAAGCATGATCCCGATTGGTTATCAGAATCGGCTTTGTTGGCCAAGTATGTGTACAGTATACACACAAGGAATTTGACATTGGTTTCACATTGCTCAGTGCTGTCATAGAATCAGTTGAAGACTAGTAGAGAAAAACCTTTAACAGTAGTGGTGTAGGGTCTGCACTTCTTGGAGGCATGATGGAGGACTTCCCCTTACACCTAACAAAATAGTCATTTTCATCCAAAACCACTTACTTTCCTCAAACTTAAGTTGATTTATGTCGACGTTCAAAGGCATGTGCAAATAGGACAGAAGATTCTTCCAGGTTTCCTCGGCACAGATATATTAGGTCATTCAATTTGGATGACCTATTGGTTCAGGCCGACTTTGTCCCACGTAAACAAAAACCCAGCCCCCGGGTCTGTCCATTATGACAGCAGGAGTGCCAATGCAAAAATTGCTGGCACAAAAGTTGAACCTGGCACTACTTCATCCAGCAAGGTGCTGCGGCTGCCAGATCTATTATATGTGAGCACAAAGAGTGACTACTTTTTATGTGAATCATGTATTCTACCATTTTATCCTGGAGCCTAAATACTGCGACAAAAGATAAAGTGAGTGTCACTATAATAACTTCCCAGAGGCGTGAAAAGCCAGTGTTTGGTGTCCCGTGCCGTTATACTCACTGATGTGCTACTCAAATTGGACTTGACGTGAAGCAAGTACCTGAGGCCTCTTCCCCAACATTACAGTCCATTGTTTTATTTAATATCAAGATGTTTTTCGTCCAAACTCAGGCAAACCATCCACAACCATGACAACCTGATCCCAGGGTCAATAGAGACGAGCAGGCTATTGTACAGTTATAATGATCACCACGTAAAAGGGCTGGGGCAATACAACAACATCAATAATTACCGAAAGATCATTTTCATCAATGGTGATATAATAGAAGTCCAGAAAATATAGATAAATTGATTATGAATTGTACAGTGAGAGGGTAAAACACATACCGGTACCTCTGGTTTTCAAATGTTTTGCTTTTTTCCAAAAAACCACAATCTTTACTCAGGAGCAAACATTTGTCTCTAAACCTAAAAGAAATAGTAATGTGACATTTATTGATATCAGCTGATATTCTTATTGTTTTTATCTTGGTATATCTTTAGGCCATATCGCCTAGCCCTTGCATGTTCACCATCTTAAATTAGTATAAATACAGATACATATAGGTTTGCTGGTATTGGCACGGCTAGATGTGTGGCTACAGAGAACACTATTGTCTGTAAAAAAGAACACGCACACACACTAAAGTTACATTTTTTGCTGCAAGTGTTGTTTTTCCTTTTCCCCTTGTTGGCAGTTTGGGATCCTGGCCAAGTTTAGTAACGACTTCACACTGCGACGCTCGTCCTCGGAGCGTGAGCGTGACTCTCAGAAATGGGCGCTGGCACAAAAGAACAATTAATATGCATGTTGCTACTCAGATATTTATCGCCCCAGTAACACTGTCAGTTTATTACTTTGGATGTTTTATTTTATTTATTTATTTTTCTTGCCTCTGCTTCTGAGGTGTGGGCTCCAGCTTGGCCAGATGGGCCCTTGGATACAGCAGCGAAAACAGCTGGTTGTCAGGGGAGACCAGCGAAGGAAGCGAGTGAGCAAATGAAAGAGAGAGAGATTAATTTCACAGTTTTCTGAGTGACTACTCTTTTTGTTCTTGGTGTGTGATGTCCTTCAGTCAAAATAAGGAGATGGAAATCTATCTATCCATCTATCCATCTATCCATCTATCCATCTATCCATCTATCCATCTATCCATCTATCCATCTATCCATCTATCCATCTATCCATCTATCCATCTATCCATTTATCATTTTATCCATTTTTCCATCTATCTATCTATCTATCTATCTATCCATCTATCTATGACAATATTGACGATTACTTTGGAGTGGCAGAGCGGCTGCACTGAATTGCATTGAGCTCTATAGTTTCTTTGGAAAATATTATAAATAAGTATATAACTCTTTATTATAGCTGCTGTTATATTATCTTTTCATTATCATCAACAAGTGTTACAAAGAGACTACAACTAACAATGAATTCACTTAAAAGTAAATTCTTCTAACGAGTGTTATGCAGCTGCACATCACTGAACTCCATTAAAAACACATGAACAGTACCGTTGCTCTGACTTACACATCCCCTCATTAAGATTAACATAGCCGATGTAGGTTATCCTGAAATAACTCCATAGCTGCATTTTAGATTTCAGCAGCAGAGCTCCGTGCTGGACACATATCATTTAGTATGCACGGGGATGTTGTTTCATTTTAAACTGCTGAGAGGGATAAACTTCACATGTCTTCAGACTCCAGTCCAGGATCAATTCAGTTTTGGTTTTCTTGAGATAAAAAAGGGAAAAATAAACAGCCCTCCCTCCACCCTCGTCCACATGCTGTGTTTGAAATCCCGCAGAGCTTTAAGAAGTGGACAGGACTCATTTAGCCCAACAAAGCAAAGAAGGAGATGTGGTTTAGATTTAGAAATCAACTCAAGCAGGGGTCTCACAGTTAGTGTGAGTGTGTGCATCCATGTGTATCTCAGAGATCACTCATGTGTATCGCACACGGAGCGATCCGCTCCTGCTTAACCACCAGCCCTGTGGTTGTGAGGCTGAAATAATCCGTGTTGCTTCCCCTCATTTAAATGCCGTCCGCTGTGACTGGTGTGATCTGTGGTTTCTGTCGAGTAACTGGTCTGCTTTTTAAAATGTGCTTTGATGTTGCCTCTGCAGAGATGTCAGGCTCTGCCAACTGCCTCTCCTCACATGTGCATTAGACCTTGTGGCGCTCGGGTGCTGATCGGATTTTGAAAGCATGTCCGGACTCGGTATTTGTCGGCAGTAGTCCTGTTATGCAGGATGTCTCAATGAGCCACATTATGAAGGACATGTGTCTGTCTGTGTGCTTGTGCAAAGGCTGCACCATAAGTGTTATTATTTTTCTCTGCCACACAACCTTGAGTCTGTTCTGCTCTCTGTCATGACTAAGCAGAAGTGAAAAAGAAGATAAAACCGCTGCTGTTCATGAAAGCACCATGTACAGTGTGATCACAAATTATTTCAGTGCTTTAAATCATATTTTATACACTAATTAAATATAATTTCTAAAGTCACCTTATAACTTTTCTTCCTACCCGGTGATGCCTACATGTATATTTAATTGGATTAAAACCTTCCAATCAACGTACGCACACATCACCCAATCGGCCTTTGGACGTCCACTCCTTCACACCCCTCCCTCACTGATGTGAGGCTGACTGGTAATCTCGATAGATGTAGATCTATGGCTTTTAAAAATCTACCTGTAAATCAGCCTCCACCCACTCCTGAAACCTGTGTATAATGCAAAATAGTGATATTTGTTGGCATATGCTGAATGTTCAGAATTAATGATGGCATAGAGGAGAGTGCTCCTCTCCTCGTCTGACTCTGGGGTTGCCACGGTTGCCCCACCTGTCTCTTGCTCTCCGTTTGCTCCTGTCCAGTTTTTCCATAACTTGCACAGCCACATGATGAGATCAGAGAAGCCTAGTCACCTAAGTAATGGCTTTATCTCTGTTGATTCCTCCCGGGTCCGCGGGCCTTGCATTCAGTGATGTATGCTCCATGCAACGGCACCGGACAGTTCATCTCTCTCAGCCACAGGCACCTCTGAATAAGCACACCCACCCTGGACCAATCTCTGAAATGCACTTTGGGGCCGCTGCCGTCCCTCCCATTGGCATCCAAAGATCATTAGAGAAGTATTAGAGAAGGTTTTGGGGGGAGAGATCTTCCATTTGCAGAAGTGGTAAATTAACCTTATTCCTTTTCTGCACGGACAGCCACACAAAAGTCTTAAAAGCTGCTACATTGTTACACAGCCAGTGTTCATTTCCCCTCACATCCTCTGCATGAACTTTTCAATGCCACAACATGTTTTCTGTGTCCAACTGTTCAGTCTCATTATGCAGTTTCCTTCTCTCTGTCCCCAGGCTTCTACATTCTGCTTGGTTTGGCATAAGACCCCACCAGCATCCTTGGGCTCTTCCCGCTCTCCAGCCTCAGTAAGGAGCCTTTCAGCAAACTCTTCTGTGGCATTTTTTCAACACAAGCCCCCTGTGCCACCCTGTCTCACCAAGAAATACAGCCTTTAATTGAAAAACTGGCCAGATGTGAAGTGTGAGAGGAAAAGCAAAGCCAAATAGTCCCCCCCCCCAAAAAAAAACCCACCAGAACATGACACTGACATAAATGATTTGAAATGCCCTCAGTTTCTCTCCATGTCTCTGTTTCTTTCCTCCTCTCCTGCCACCGTTCTGCTGTACCCTCTTCCTTTCCACTGACATTCCCCAGACATCTGATATTGGACCATGCCCTCCAGGAGACATATTCCATTATCATGCTGCCACAGTGCACATCCACAGACCCGTCTCTCTTCTAATCAATAGCCATGCAGCACAGCAGCACAGTTGACAAGCACAAACAAGACGCACACTGCAAAACCTTCATTTAATAATCAAACCACCAGATGAGCGCGGATGAGAGTGAAAGGTGCAAAGTAATTTTGAAGACGACTAATGAGCTGATCAATTCATGTCTGTGCAGATTGATATAGATTGAAATCCAGCAGAGCAGCCCCAGTTGTGCTGCCTCTTACCTGTGTGTCTCTGTGGTGGTCCTTCTCACTGTGGCTCATGGAGACCCTCGGTCTACACAGCCATGCCCTCCTATATGGGCATGCCTCTGTGGGGCAGATCAGTGGTCTGCCTCTTGTCTTTCAGCCCCGAGAAAAAGAGGGGATCAAGGATCAGAGAGTCCTCCCGACTTGGCAGCCCCGTCTAGCGCATCTCCTTGTGTCTCCCGCTCTCCCAGGTCATAACAGCCAGCCCCTCAGCAACTGCAGAGCCAGGGAGCGAGTGTTCGGGGGGGATGGGAAGGGCTTAGAAAACTGAAGCGGACATGGAACGGCAAGCAGAGCACCTCCTCCTCCTCCTACATGTCTGACTGCAGCCAGTGGACATGCTGCAGCTGGAGCCTCTGTACGCCTCCCGTTTTCACCTTGTTCAATCGTGTGCGTGTGTGTGTGTTTTGTGCGTGCTTGCTTGTCAGTGCTGACTCCACTCTGCGCTGTGCGTGGATGCTCAGTCTCTTCTCTCACTGTTAATGCTGCTAAGGGCTCTGAGAGAGAGAGAAAGAGAGAGAGAGAGAGAGAGAGAGCGAGAGAGAGAGAGAGAGAGAGAGGAGAGAGAGAGAGAGAGAGAGAGAGAGAGAGAGAGAGAGAGAGAGAGAGAGAGAGAGAGAGTGACAGAGAGAGGTGTGTGAAACGGGGAAGAGAGAATGGCAAGGAAGGCTAAAGGAACGATTCCCTTTTGCTCCATCTATCGGTATCAGTCAATCAGTTAAGGAGTCACCCATACATATGTCTGTTTGTGTGTGTGTGCGTGTGTGTGTGTGTGTGTGTGTGTGTGTGGGTGTGTGTGTGTGTGTTTTGCCCTGAGAGTTATACAAGCTGGCATGTTTCTTATTTGTACTCTACATATTGTGCATGTTTAAAGCATGCTGATACATTCCAGTAAGTCCTTTGTATGCTAACCAGAATGTTTGACATAACTGCTTGAGAACTTTATAGCCTGATATCGACACACATGCAGGATGCAAATGCACAAGCATGCAGTCATGCACAGAGGAGAGGAACATCTTAATGGCACCAGAAGATCTTCTCCGGGTATCAGTCTATCAGCAGCCCCAAGAACCTACAGCCTTTACAGCCTACCTGCCTCCATCAACGCTCAGGGGAATAATATATCATATCTCGACACTGCAGAGGATCCCCAGGAGAGGAGAGGAGAGGAGGGAGGAGAGGAGAGGAGGAGAGGAGAGGAGAGGAGAGGAGAGGAGAGGAGAGGAGAGGAGAGGAGAGGAGAGGAGAGGAGAGGAGAGGAGGAGAGGAGAGGAGAGAGAGGGAGGAAGGGAGGAGAGGGAAGGGAAGGAAGGAAGGAAGGAAGGAAAGAATATTAGAAAGACAAGAAGTGAAATGTTGAGTCTCAGTTTCACCGACAGTGTGCTCTATTTTGTTGTCTGAACATGCTGTCTGTTCCACTGGGGCTGCCTCAAGAATTAAAGAGAGAGGCAGAAAATTGATTAAAATGGAAAGGAATGAAGATGTTGAGATAGAAGGAAAGGCAAAATGTAGAGAGGGGAGAAGAGAGAGAGTGAAATGTAAGGCACAGACCTTTTCCCATCAGATAAAAAAAGGCAGAGACATTAACAAAGCACAGGAGGAGCATACTAACAACCCGCTTCATCTTATCTCTCTCTCTTTTTTCATTGTTAGATAACTCAATCCTTATCTTTGCATCCTCTTTATACCTTGGTCTTGGATGCACTCTTTGCTCTTCATGTCTGGTTTTGAATTAAGCCAGCCCTTCTGTCCAGCCTTAAAACCAGAATGCATGTTACAACAGCAGAACAAAAACATGTCAACCTCACAAAGAAGGCCATCGGATATTTCCCAGCATCTTGGCAAGCTGAAAATGTCTAGACAGACAGACAGATTGATGTAAGCAGAGGCAGAGGGCGGGCTGTTGGGGCCTCAGACGGCCATGCTTGCAGCGTGATGTGACTGGAATGAGAGGACTGTGTTACTCTGCTCCAGAGCACCACAACAAACTGCGCCAACTCTCTCTATGCCCCTTTCCTCAGACTGATTCTCTCAGATATAAGTGCATCACTGATTACAGCCCAAAAGAAGGAATTTTGAACTTGCCATGACAAATCATAATTACGGAAAGGACTGAAAACATGAACAGGAATTCAAAGACATAAAGAAACTCATTAGTTCCCAATGTGCCCTTTGTGATTTATCCCACGGAAAGGGCTTAGTCGAGACGTGATCCCAACGGAAACCGTACCGACTGACCTGGGGGTCTGCTTCTGAAGGATATGCTTCCTGCTCGGTCATGTTAATCTGTCTCTGTAATCCGCCACTAAATCAGGAGTCAGCCGAGCCAGTGACTGAGGCAATCTCATGAAGAAGAGTCAGCCTTGTGAAGTGTGTGTGGAGGTAATTATGCATGAGGAAGACTGTTAGTGCTACGTTGGATGTTGGCAGAGAACTAACAGATGGTAATTCCTCCCTCCTTCTGCACCCCTGGCAGACCTCTAGATTACAAATGCATTGCTACCCACATTTGACTTTCTCTCTCACATACAGATGTGCTGCTGCAGCCACAGAAGTTTGTAGGGAGTTGTCCAGCTTTGACCTTGAAGGGGTCTAAGAAATTATACCCCAGAGGGCCTGTGCGTGGAGAAAGATGAAATGTAAACTTTGTCATAGGACAAAAGCAAAGACATCATCGTTAAGGTCTTGACCTCGGGAATAACATTATGTCAGTGGGGAAATTGTGGATGGTTCCTTCTTCTCAGGGATGACCTTTGAACCTTGCACCTGAGTCAGTTTTGATGGCTTACAGGATGTAAACTAAATATGCAACAGACATGGTGTGAACTGTTTTGGAAATGTCTTGAACTACGATACCATAGTCCAATGCAAACCTACAAGGGGCGCCACTTAGTAGGGCCAAAACCTTGAGAAAACTAGATTTTACCGTTTTATTAGTAAGAAAAACTAAATCTGATTAAACAGGTTTTTTCTCAAAACAAAAAAACATGAAGAAGCCAGAAAGGTTTCCGGTCGCAATCTCACATAATAGTGAAAACACATTTGAACTACAAAAGATGGGAACAACACACACAAACGTACGGGAACATCATTCAATTCTTAGTTCTCTGTATGGTTCTTCCGGGATTGAGGTTAGGGTTATGAAAATTGGTTTTAGAAAACACATTAAAGGTTTGTTTTTTTAACCATGAATGAGAAATATTGAAACTGAAACACACATATCGCACCATAAATATCATCAAAATGGATTTTTATTAAGAAACATGGCTTATATACAGTGTTTTCCACCAAGGATACAGCAATCTCCGCCATCTTGCTTGATCAGAGCGCGGCGAATGTCATCAACAAGCTCACGCGCTATCTTTTCCAGCTGTATTTTCACAAGGACTTACTTGGGGTCTGGGCGGAAAAGTTCCAGAAAATGTCTGGAGCAACAGACAAGTTCATTTGCTTTCTCAAACACAGCTCCTTGGAAAGATTTCAGGAAAATGTCTGGATTCTAGTGCATGTCTGAAAGCAGCTAAACACTCATACACCTCACGTACAAAACAGCCCTTCTTATTCCTTAAATTACTCTTTATTCTCTATTGTTATATGCACAAAATCTGTTGCTGCTGCTTCTTTGTTCGGTTTATTGGCAAGTGCCATCCAATGTCAAGGTGCATTACTACTACTCTATCCCTTATTGCCCTATGTAATGAAAGCAAAATAATTAGTTGAGCCAACAAGGTTGTCAAGGTGTATATAACCACATGGCTTTAGAACAAAAGACCAGACATGTTACCTAGGAAAGTTTGCTATGTCATTCATGGGGACGGGGCCATTTTGTTTTTTGTCACTTGATAGTGGCTATGATCTTTCCTATTTTCCTTAATGTTTAAAGTTTCCTTTGACCTTAAACATGTTGTTGATGAGGTGTGGTTATATACTAAGAACCAAGACCAAGAATCATTAAGAAGAGCTTGCAAGACTTACAATCAATAGATACGTTTTCAGCTTCACAATGGTTCCATCTCATGAATTACAGCTACCCAAGACAACAGTCAAAGCTATTCGCCCGCACTTGGACTTTGTCTTCACCAAGCTGACTGCGGAGGAGTGGAGGCTGTTAGAAGTAGGAGCACCAAACCAAAAGACTAAGTTTCTGTTGGCAGAACTGGTTATTACCATGACAGCGACTGTGTCCTCCAAACTATTAGCAACTATTGGAAATGAAGGCATGTTTGTGACTATAGAAAAGGTCAAGTCAAGCCTGGAAGAAGCACTCTTTCAAAGTTTTACTTTAGTGCCGGGCAGCTCAAGCAACGCTGAGACTTTTGATGAATTCACAGAGTTAGTTGCAGAGGAGGTGACAGAGAGGATCAACGCCAGCCTGCAATCTCACTCCACCAGCACACAGTCCAGTCCACCACGGTGTCACCAGATCACAGCCGACAATCTTCAGGAAATTGTCAGTTGTCTTTGCAGAGTGTTAAACGAATCTGCTTGGGACATCGAGGGCATGTTCAAGCCAAGTGTGCGTAGTCAGAAGACATTTCATCGTTACTCTGACAGAGCATCATCCTCAAGATCAACAGTCCGCAGCAGTGACAGTGGGAAAATTGAGGCTGTCCACAAAATGATTATGACGGAGGTGAGCGACATCATCGAACCCCTTGTTGATGAAATGTCCGAATCGGACCTGAGTGGGCTCATATCTGAATCGTCTCTGGAGTTTAAAGCTGCTGCAGATGAAATCTATCAGATAATTAGTAAAGACGAGAGCGTCAAACCATCTGATTCTAGTAGAGGCTCCAAATTCTCAAAGAGCCCCAAAAGGTTTTGGAAAGGAGTGGGGCAGAAGATCAATAAGCTTTTGGCAAAGCTTTTTGCCACAGCATCGATGCTCAAGATGGGAACACAAGTCCTTAAGAAGTTCTGTAAGAAGACCCAAGTCCAGAGCAGTGACTCAGTCAAGTCTCTGATGGACAGTGTGGAGTCTCTGCTTCTGACAGAGACCAAGAACATAGTTTCACCAGCAAACGCCTCCGTCCTTTCCGATGTCCTCTATAGGCACATAACATATGACACAATGGCGAGTCCACTTGAGGTGAAAAAAGTGTCTGTTTGTAAGTCCCACAGGAAGATGTACGCGGACATAAAGGAGAGAATGATAAATTTCCTGCCACTGATGAACTGGTGGTCCTCAAAACAGGCCGCTGACTACACCAAGAAGGTGACCTCCGCTTTAATGGAGGTTGAATCAATCGTAGTGTCTCGGGTCTCAGAGATTGTCACTGCGAAGGAACGAGAAGAGTCCGGCAAAAAGAAGTATGTCAGACTTCTCATCGACCAGCTCGTCACTCAACTGAATGTAAAGTCCAAAGTGAGCTTGATCTGTGGCGAACTAAAAGACATAACTCAAAACCTGTTTGAGAAAACCTGGGCCGAAGTCCAACATATTGAATTTGACATGTCCCCAAAAATTTTAGATAAACTCCACAAGGCCGTGTTCAAGGACCTGTGTAAGTTTTGGGGCTGTCCAGAGATGCTGCTTGTTTCCATTCGTCTGAAGGAACCAGAGGTCGAGAAAAGAATCGCCGCCTGTGTAGAAAGCCTCATGTCGAAAAAACCTGCCTCCAAGTTCTGCTCCTGTTTCAGCAGATTCTTTAAACGGTAGAAATGATATTGATTAGGGCTGCCACGTATAAAATATTTCATTAATATTGTTTAAAATCATGTTTTCGCACAAAGGTTTAACAGGGGTAGATAGGAGGTGCATGGCTTTCCTTGGCACTGTGCGGTGCGAAGTTTCAGAAAATAAATGAAATGGTCAATTTGATTTTTTTGGAGGACTATTGATTTACTCTTCACTTTGGGAGCTGGTGGTTTTAACTCTATGGCGTCTCCTCCTCCCGACTGAGTCGGATCCTCCAGAAACCGGTCTGAGAGGCAGGAGGCAGAGTTAAATACGGGCGGAGGGGGTCGCACTCCGACATACTCATGGCCAGTCAGCGTGGGCACGGCTCGCTGGAGGTGGTTGCAGGTTCTCGAGAGGATTTAGTTTTTCTGTTCCTCAGCCACCTCCAGCTCCGCTCTGCCCGTCGAGTCTTTACAGCAGCAGGCGGGGGAGTCGGATTAGAAACCCATGCCTCCTCCCATGCCTCCCATACCACCAGGCATCTCCTTCACCTCTTTGAGACGCTCCGTGACGACCGCCTCAGCAGTGGCGAGCAGAGACGCCTGCAGCGTCCAGCAGCGCCGTCCTCACCACCTGTAGAGACGGACAATGCCAGTGTGACTCACAGGATTTTACATTTTGATTCATTCTTTATGTTCAAAACACAGTCCCATCTGTTAACATATGAAACTAAAGCTGACTGGCTGCTCTCTCCCTTGGTGGGGTCGATGATGCCCTTCTCCACAATGTTGACGTACTCTCCCAACATGGCGTCGGAGCCGATCTCATCTGATGAATGGAGGATCTTCTCCACCACCAGTGAACCCTCCACACCGGCGTTCTTAGCGATGGTCATGGCGGGGATACGCAGCGCCCGCCTGATGATGTCCACACCTGATTGGAAGGAAAGGAAGCAGATTAAAGTTTTTTCACAAAAGTAAAATCATTGTTGTCTTTTCAGGCTCGTTTAAATCTAGTTAAATCTCTCGAAACTATTTGGAATGACATTTTTAACTTTATAAACGTAATAAACTAAGGATTTGAAAACGTACAACATCTACATATGGATTTTAGTTTAGTCTCCTTTTGTTTGACACCAGTTGAGCTGCTCCTCATGATTGCATCTATAAATAGCGGAGTTAGTTAAGAAAACAAATGCATGAGAACACCCTGAATCTACATTAGTATTTGCTTTTTAACTGTTTACCTTAGAGATCTAAATTCTACATCTCTTGGTGTCACACACCCCAGCCCTTAAAATTCCCACTGATCCCTCACAGGACCTCTGTGGAGCCGAACTACTGAAAATCTGTCACAGAAAGTTAGTTTTTCTTCATCTGAGCGTGTGCATGTGTTTCACTGACCGATCTTCTGGTCAGAGTTGGCGGTTTTGATGCCATCGAGACAAGCCTCCACCGGGTACGAAAACCCCTCCTCCTCAGCTGCCTGGGTGGCGTACAGAAGATGGGAACAACACACACAAACGTACGGGAACATCATTCAATTCTTAGTTCTCTGTATGGTTCTTTCCGGGATTGAGATTAGGGTTATGAAAATTGGTTTTAGAAAACACATTAAAGGTTTGTTTTTTTAACCATGAATGAAAATATTGAAACTGAAACACACATATCGCACCATAAATATTCATCAAAATGGATTTTTATTAAGAAACATGGCTTATATACAGCGTTTTCCACCAAGGATACAGCAATCTCCGCCATCTTGCTTGATCAGAGCGCGGCGAATGTCATCAGCAAGCTCACGCGCTATCTTTTCCAGCTGTATTTTCACAAGGACTTACTTGGGGTCTGGGCGGAAAAGTTCCAGAAAATGTCTGGAGCAACAGACAAGTTCATTTGCTTTCTCAAACACAGCTCCTTGGAAAGATTTCAGGAAAATGTCTGGATTCTAGTGCATGTCTGAAAGCAGCTAAACACTCATACACCTCACGTACAAAACAGCCCTTCTTCTTCCTTAAATTACTCTTTATTCTCTATTGTTATATGCACAAAATCTGTTGCTGCTGCTTCTTTGTTCGGTTTATTGGCAAGTGCCATCCAATGTCAAGGTGCATTACTACTACTCTATCCCTTATTGCCCTATGTAATGAAAGCAAAATAATTAGTTGAGCCAACAAGGTTGTCAAGGTGTATATAACCACATGGCTTTAGAACAAAAGACCAGACATGTTACCTAGGAAAGTTTGCTATGTCATTCATGGGGACGGGGCCATTTTGTTTTTTGTCACTTGATAGTGGCTATGATCTTTCCTATTTTCCTTAATGTTTAAAGTTTCCTTTGACCTTAAACATGTTGTTGATGAGGTGTGGTTATATACTAAGAACCAAGACCAAGAATCATTAAGAAGAGCTTGCAAGACTTACAATCAATAGATACGTTTTCAGCTTCACAATGGTTCCATCTCATGAATTACAGCTACCCAAGACAACAGTCAAAGCTATTCGCCCGCACTTGGACTTTGTCTTCACCAAGCTGACTGCGGAGGAGTGGAGGCTGTTAGAAGTAGGAGCACCAAACCAAAAGACTAAGTTTCTGTTGGCAGAACTGGTTATTACCATGACAGCGACTGTGTCCTCCAAACTATTAGCAACTATTGGAAATGAAGGCATGTTTGTGACTATAGAAAAGGTCAAGTCAAGCCTGGAAGAAGCACTCTTTCAAAGTTTTACTTTAGTACCGGGCAGCTCAAGCAACGCTGAGACTTTTGATGAATTCACAGAGTTAGTTGCAGAGGAGGTGACAGAGAGGATCAACGCCAGCCTGCAATCTCACTCCACCAGCACACAGTCCAGTC
Source organism: Pseudopleuronectes americanus (assembly GCA_038501795.1). Lineage (NCBI taxonomy): Eukaryota > Metazoa > Chordata > Actinopteri > Pleuronectiformes > Pleuronectidae > Pseudopleuronectes > Pseudopleuronectes americanus. Next base: position 11,133,203 of record CM076723.1, read on the forward strand.
CACCACGGTGTCACCAGATCACAGCCGACAATCTTCAGGAAATTGTCAGTTGTCTTTGCAGAGTGTTAAACGAATCTGCTTGGGACATCGAGGGCATGTTCAAGCCAAGTGTGCGTAGTCAGAAGACATTTCATCGTTACTCTGACAGAGCATCATCCTCAAGATCAACAGTCCGCAGCAGTGACAGTGGGAAAATTGAGGCTGTCCACAAAATGATTATGACGGAGGTGAGCGACATCATCGAACCCCTTGTTGATGAAATGTCCGAATCGGACCTGAGTGGGCTCATATCTGAATCGTCTCTGGAGTTTAAAGCTGCTGCAGATGAAATCTATCAGATAATTAGTAAAGACGAGAGCGTCAAACCATCTGATTCTAGTAGAGGCTCCAAATTCTCAAAGAGCCCCAAAAGGTTTTGGAAAGGAGTGGGGCAGAAGATCAATAAGCTTTTGGCAAAGCTTTTTGCCACAGCATCGATGCTCAAGATGGGAACACAAGTCCGTAAGAAGTTCTGTAAGAAGACCCAAGTCCAGAGCAGTGACTCAGTCAAGTCTCTGATGGACAGTGTGGAGTCTCTGCTTCTGACAGAGACCAAGAACATAGTTTCACCAGCAAACGCCTCCGTCCTTTCCGATGTCCTCTATAGGCACATAACATATGACACAATGGCGAGTCCACTTGAGGTGAAAAAAGTGTCTGTTTGTAAGTCCCACAGGAAGATGTACGCGGACATAAAGGAGAGAATGATAAATTTCCTGCCACTGATGAACTGGTGGTCCTCAAAACAGGCCGCTGACTACACCAAGAAGGTGACCTCCGCTTTAATGGAGGTTGAATCAATCGTAGTGTCTCGGGTCTCAGAGATTGTCACTGCGAAGGAACGAGAAGAGTCCGGCAAAAAGAAGTATGTCAGACTTCTCATCGACCAGCTCGTCACTCAACTGAATGTAAAGTCCAAAGTGAGCTTGATCTGTGGCGAACTAAAAGACATAACTCAAAACCTGTTTGAGAAAACCTGGGCCGAAGTCCAACATATTGAATTTGACATGTCCCCAAAAATTTTAGATAAACTCCACAAGGCCGTGTTCAAGGACCTGTGTAAGTTTTGGGGCTGTCCAGAGATGCTGCTTGTTTCCATTCGTCTGAAGGAACCAGAGGTCGAGAAAAGAATCGCCGCCTGTGTAGAAAGCCTCATGTCGAAAAAACCTGCCTCCAAGTTCTGCTCCTGTTTCAGCAGATTCTTTAAACGGTAGAAATGATATTGATTAGGGCTGCCACGTATAAAATATTTCATTAATATTGTTTAAAATCATGTTTTCGCACAAAGGTTTAACAGGGGTAGATAGGAGGTGCATGGCTTTCCTTGGCACTGTGCGGTGCGAAGTTTCAGAAAATAAATGAAATGGTCAATTTGATTTTTTTGGAGGACTATTGATTTACTCTTCACTTTGGGAGCTGGTGGTTTTAACTCTATGGCGTCTCCTCCTCCCGACTGAGTCGGATCCTCCAGAAACCGGTCTGAGAGGCAGGAGGCAGAGTTAAATACGGGCGGAGGGGGTCGCACTCCGACATACTCATGGCCAGTCAGCGTGGGCACGGCTCGCTGGAGGTGGTTGCAGGTTCTCGAGAGGATTTAGTTTTTCTGTTCCTCAGCCACCTCCAGCTCCGCTCTGCCCGTCGAGTCTTTACAGCAGCAGGCGGGGGAGTCGGATTAGAAACCCATGCCTCCTCCCATGCCTCCCATACCACCAGGCATCTCCTTCACCTCTTTGAGACGCTCCGTGACGACCGCCTCAGCAGTGGCGAGCAGAGACGCCTGCAGCGTCCAGCAGCGCCGTCCTCACCACCTGTAGAGACGGACAATGCCAGTGTGACTCACAGGATTTTACATTTTGATTCATTCTTTATGTTCAAAACACAGTCCCATCTGTTAACATATGAAACTAAAGCTGACTGGCTGCTCTCTCCCTTGGTGGGGTCGATGATGCCCTTCTCCACAATGTTGACGTACTCTCCCAACATGGCGTCGGAGCCGATCTCATCTGATGAATGGAGGATCTTCTCCACCACCAGTGAACCCTCCACACCGGCGTTCTTAGCGATGGTCATGGCGGGGATACGCAGCGCCCGCCTGATGATGTCCACACCTGATTGGAAGGAAAGGAAGCAGATTAAAGTTTTTTCACAAAAGTAAAATCATTGTTGTCTTTTCAGGCTCGTTTAAATCTAGTTAAATCTCTCGAAACTATTTGGAATGACATTTTAACTTTATAAACGTAATAAACTAAGGATTTGAAAACGTACAACATCTACATATGGATTTTAGTTTAGTCTCCTTTTGTTTGACACCAGTTGAGCTGCTCCTCATGATTGCATCTATAAATAGCGGAGTTAGTTAAGAAAACAAATGCATGAGAACACCCTGAATCTACATTAGTATTTGCTTTTTAACTGTTTACCTTAGAGATCTAAATTCTACATCTCTTGGTGTCACACACCCCAGCCCTTAAAATTCCCACTGATCCCTCACAGGACCTCTGTGGAGCCGAACTACTGAAAATCTGTCACAGAAAGTTAGTTTTTCTTCATCTGAGCGTGTGCATGTGTTTCACTGACCGATCTTCTGGTCAGAGTTGGCGGTTTTGATGCCATCGAGACAAGCCTCCACCGGGTACGAAAAGCCCCTCCTCCTCAGCTGCCTGGGTGGCGTACAGAAGATGGGAACAACACACACAAACGTACGGGAACATCATTCAATTCTTAGTTCTCTGTATGGTTCTTTCCGGGATTGAGATTAGGGTTATGAAAATTGGTTTTAGAAAACACATTAAAGGTTTGTTTTTTTAACCATGAATGAAAATATTGAAACTGAAACACACATATCGCACCATAAATATTCATCAAAATGGATTTTTATTAAGAAACATGGCTTATATACAGCGTTTTCCACCAAGGATACAGCAATCTCCGCCATCTTGCTTGATCAGAGCGCGGCGAATGTCATCAGCAAGCTCACGCGCTATCTTTTCCAGCTGTATTTTCACAAGGACTTACTTGGGGTCTGGGCGGAAAAGTTCCAGAAAATGTCTGGAGCAACAGACAAGTTCATTTGCTTTCTCAAACACAGCTCCTTGGAAAGATTTCAGGAAAATGTCTGGATTCTAGTGCATGTCTGAAAGCAGCTAAACACTCATACACCTCACGTACAAAACAGCCCTTCTTCTTCCTTAAATTACTCTTTATTCTCTATTGTTATATGCACAAAATCTGTTGCTGCTGCTTCTTTGTTCGGTTTATTGGCAAGTGCCATCCAATGTCAAGGTGCATTACTACTACTCTATCCCTTATTGCCCTATGTAATGAAAGCAAAATAATTAGTTGAGCCAACAAGGTTGTCAAGGTGTATATAACCACATGGCTTTAGAACAAAAGACCAGACATGTTACCTAGGAAAGTTTGCTATGTCATTCATGGGGACGGGGCCATTTTGTTTTTTGTCACTTGATAGTGGCTATGATCTTTCCTATTTTCCTTAATGTTTAAAGTTTCCTTTGACCTTAAACATGTTGTTGATGAGGTGTGGTTATATACTAAGAACCAGGACCAAGAATCATTAAGAAGAGCTTGCAAGACTTACAATCAATAGATACGTTTTCAGCTTCACAATGGTTCCATCTCATGAATTACAGCTACCCAAGACAACAGTCAAAGCTATTCGCCCGCACTTGGACTTTGTCTTCACCAAGCTGACTGCGGAGGAGTGGAGGCTGTTAGAAGTAGGAGCACCAAACCAAAAGACTAAGTTTCTGTTGGCAGAACTGGTTATTACCATGACAGCGACTGTGTCCTCCAAACTATTAGCAACTATTGGAAATGAAGGCATGTTTGTGACTATAGAAAAGGTCAAGTCAAGCCTGGAAGAAGCACTCTTTCAAAGTTTTACTTTAGTACCGGGCAGCTCAAGCAACGCTGAGACTTTTGATGAATTCACAGAGTTAGTTGCAGAGGAGGTGACAGAGAGGATCAACGCCAGCCTGCAATCTCACTCCACCAGCACACAGTCCAGTCCACCACGGTGTCACCAGATCACAGCCGACAATCTTCAGGAAATTGTCAGTTGTCTTTGCAGAGTGTTAAACGAATCTGCTTGGGACATCGAGGGCATGTTCAAGCCAAGTGTGCGTAGTCAGAAGACATTTCATCGTTACTCTGACAGAGCATCATCCTCAAGATCAACAGTCCGCAGCAGTGACAGTGGGAAAATTGAGGCTGTCCACAAAATGATTATGACGGAGGTGAGCGACATCATCGAACCCCTTGTTGATGAAATGTCCGAATCGGACCTGAGTGGGCTCATATCTGAATCGTCTCTGGAGTTTAAAGCTGCTGCAGATGAAATCTATCAGATAATTAGTAAAGACGAGAGCGTCAAACCATCTGATTCTAGTAGAGGCTCCAAATTCTCAAAGAGCCCCAAAAGGTTTTGGAAAGGAGTGGGGCAGAAGATCAATAAGCTTTTGGCAAAGCTTTTTGCCACAGCATCGATGCTCAAGATGGGAACACAAGTCCGTAAGAAGTTCTGTAAGAAGACCCAAGTCCAGAGCAGTGACTCAGTCAAGTCTCTGATGGACAGTGTGGAGTCTCTGCTTCTGACAGAGACCAAGAACATAGTTTCACCAGCAAACGCCTCCGTCCTTTCCGATGTCCTCTATAGGCACATAACATATGACACAATGGCGAGTCCACTTGAGGTGAAAAAAGTGTCTGTTTGTAAGTCCCACAGGAAGATGTACGCGGACATAAAGGAGAGAATGATAAATTTCCTGCCACTGATGAACTGGTGGTCCTCAAAACAGGCCGCTGACTACACCAAGAAGGTGACCTCCGCTTTAATGGAGGTTGAATCAATCGTAGTGTCTCGGGTCTCAGAGATTGTCACTGCGAAGGAACGAGAAGAGTCCGGCAAAAAGAAGTATGTCAGACTTCTCATCGACCAGCTCGTCACTCAACTGAATGTAAAGTCCAAAGTGAGCTTGATCTGTGGCGAACTAAAAGACATAACTCAAAACCTGTTTGAGAAAACCTGGGCCGAAGTCCAACATATTGAATTTGACATGTCCCCAAAAATTTTAGATAAACTCCACAAGGCCGTGTTCAAGGACCTGTGTAAGTTTTGGGGCTGTCCAGAGATGCTGCTTGTTTCCATTCGTCTGAAGGAACCAGAGGTCGAGAAAAGAATCGCCGCCTGTGTAGAAAGCCTCATGTCGAAAAAACCTGCCTCCAAGTTCTGCTCCTGTTTCAGCAGATTCTTTAAACGGTAGAAATGATATTGATTAGGGCTGCCACGTATAAAATATTTCATTAATATTGTTTAAAATCATGTTTTCGCACAAAGGTTTAACAGGGGTAGATAGGAGGTGCATGGCTTTCCTTGGCACTGTGCGGTGCGAAGTTTCAGAAAATAAATGAAATGGTCAATTTGATTTTTTTGGAGGACTATTGATTTACTCTTCACTTTGGGAGCTGGTGGTTTTAACTCTATGGCGTCTCCTCCTCCCGACTGAGTCGGATCCTCCAGAAACCGGTCTGAGAGGCAGGAGGCAGAGTTAAATACGGGCGGAGGGGGTCGCACTCCGACATACTCATGGCCAGTCAGCGTGGGCACGGCTCGCTGGAGGTGGTTGCAGGTTCTCGAGAGGATTTAGTTTTTCTGTTCCTCAGCCACCTCCAGCTCCGCTCTGCCCGTCGAGTCTTTACAGCAGCAGGCGGGGGAGTCGGATTAGAAACCCATGCCTCCTCCCATGCCTCCCATACCACCAGGCATCTCCTTCACCTCTTTGAGACGCTCCGTGACGACCGCCTCAGCAGTGGCGAGCAGAGACGCCTGCAGCGTCCAGCAGCGCCGTCCTCACCACCTGTAGAGACGGACAATGCCAGTGTGACTCACAGGATTTTACATTTTGATTCATTCTTTATGTTCAAAACACAGTCCCATCTGTTAACATATGAAACTAAAGCTGACTGGCTGCTCTCTCCCTTGGTGGGGTCGATGATGCCCTTCTCCACAATGTTGACGTACTCTCCCAACATGGCGTCGGAGCCGATCTCATCTGATGAATGGAGGATCTTCTCCACCACCAGTGAACCCTCCACACCGGCGTTCTTAGCGATGGTCATGGCGGGGATACGCAGCGCCCGCCTGATGATGTCCACACCTGATTGGAAGGAAAGGAAGCAGATTAAAGTTTTTTCACAAAAGTAAAATCATTGTTGTCTTTTCAGGCTCGTTTAAATCTAGTTAAATCTCTCGAAACTATTTGGAATGACATTTTAACTTTATAAACGTAATAAACTAAGGATTTGAAAACGTACAACATCTACATATGGATTTTAGTTTAGTCTCCTTTTGTTTGACACCAGTTGAGCTGCTCCTCATGATTGCATCTATAAATAGCGGAGTTAGTTAAGAAAACAAATGCATGAGAACACCCTGAATCTACATTAGTATTTGCTTTTTAACTGTTTACCTTAGAGATCTAAATTCTACATCTCTTGGTGTCACACACCCCAGCCCTTAAAATTCCCACTGATCCCTCACAGGACCTCTGTGGAGCCGAACTACTGAAAATCTGTCACAGAAAGTTAGTTTTTCTTCATCTGAGCGTGTGCATGTGTTTCACTGACCGATCTTCTGGTCAGAGTTGGCGGTTTTGATGCCATCGAGACAAGCCTCCACCGGGTACGAAAGCCCCTCCTCCTCAGCTGCCTGGGTGGCGTACAGAAGATGGGAACAACACACACAAACGTACGGGAACATCATTCAATTCTTAGTTCTCTGTATGGTTCTTTCCGGGATTGAGATTAGGGTTATGAAAATTGGTTTTAGAAAACACATTAAAGGTTTGTTTTTTTAACCATGAATGAAAATATTGAAACTGAAACACACATATCGCACCATAAATATTCATCAAAATGGATTTTTATTAAGAAACATGGCTTATATACAGCGTTTTCCACCAAGGATACAGCAATCTCCACCATCTTGCTTGATCAGAGCGCGGCGAATGTCATCAGCAAGCTCACGCGCTATCTTTTCCAGCTGTATTTTCACAAGGACTTACTTGGGGTCTGGGCGGAAAAGTTCCAGAAAATGTCTGGAGCAACAGACAAGTTCATTTGCTTTCTCAAACACAGCTCCTTGGAAAGATTTCAGGAAAATGTCTGGATTCTAGTGCATGTCTGAAAGCAGCTAAACACTCATACACCTCACGTACAAAACAGCCCTTCTTCTTCCTTAAATTACTCTTTATTCTCTATTGTTATATGCACAAAATCTGTTGCTGCTGCTTCTTTGTTCGGTTTATTGGCAAGTGCCATCCAATGTCAAGGTGCATTACTACTACTCTATCCCTTATTGCCCTATGTAATGAAAGCAAAATAATTAGTTGAGCCAACAAGGTTGTCAAGGTGTATATAACCACATGGCTTTAGAACAAAAGACCAGACATGTTACCTAGGAAAGTTTGCTATGTCATTCATGGGGACGGGGCCATTTTGTTTTTTGTCACTTGATAGTGGCTATGATCTTTCCTATTTTCCTTAATGTTTAAAGTTTCCTTTGACCTTAAACATGTTGTTGATGAGGTGTGGTTATATACTAAGAACCAGGACCAAGAATCATTAAGAAGAGCTTGCAAGACTTACAATCAATAGATACGTTTTCAGCTTCACAATGGTTCCATCTCATGAATTACAGCTACCCAAGACAACAGTCAAAGCTATTCGCCCGCACTTGGACTTTGTCTTCACCAAGCTGACTGCGGAGGAGTGGAGGCTGTTAGAAGTAGGAGCACCAAACCAAAAGACTAAGTTTCTGTTGGCAGAACTGGTTATTACCATGACAGCGACTGTGTCCTCCAAACTATTAGCAACTATTGGAAATGAAGGCATGTTTGTGACTATAGAAAAGGTCAAGTCAAGCCTGGAAGAAGCACTCTTTCAAAGTTTTACTTTAGTACCGGGCAGCTCAAGCAACGCTGAGACTTTTGATGAATTCACAGAGTTAGTTGCAGAGGAGGTGACAGAGAGGATCAACGCCAGCCTGCAATCTCACTCCACCAGCACACAGTCCAGTCCACCACGGTGTCACCAGATCACAGCCGACAATCTTCAGGAAATTGTCAGTTGTCTTTGCAGAGTGTTAAACGAATCTGCTTGGGACATCGAGGGCATGTTCAAGCCAAGTGTGCGTAGTCAGAAGACATTTCATCGTTACTCTGACAGAGCATCATCCTCAAGATCAACAGTCCGCAGCAGTGACAGTGGGAAAATTGAGGCTGTCCACAAAATGATTATGACGGAGGTGAGCGACATCATCGAACCCCTTGTTGATGAAATGTCCGAATCGGACCTGAGTGGGCTCATATCTGAATCGTCTCTGGAGTTTAAAGCTGCTGCAGATGAAATCTATCAGATAATTAGTAAAGACGAGAGCGTCAAACCATCTGATTCTAGTAGAGGCTCCAAATTCTCAAAGAGCCCCAAAAGGTTTTGGAAAGGAGTGGGGCAGAAGATCAATAAGCTTTTGGCAAAGCTTTTTGCCACAGCATCGATGCTCAAGATGGGAACACAAGTCCGTAAGAAGTTCTGTAAGAAGACCCAAGTCCAGAGCAGTGACTCAGTCAAGTCTCTGATGGACAGTGTGGAGTCTCTGCTTCTGACAGAGACCAAGAACATAGTTTCACCAGCAAACGCCTCCGTCCTTTCCGATGTCCTCTATAGGCACATAACATATGACACAATGGCGAGTCCACTTGAGGTGAAAAAAGTGTCTGTTTGTAAGTCCCACAGGAAGATGTACGCGGACATAAAGGAGAGAATGATAAATTTCCTGCCACTGATGAACTGGTGGTCCTCAAAACAGGCCGCTGACTACACCAAGAAGGTGACCTCCGCTTTAATGGAGGTTGAATCAATCGTAGTGTCTCGGGTCTCAGAGATTGTCACTGCGAAGGAACGAGAAGAGTCCGGCAAAAAGAAGTATGTCAGACTTCTCATCGACCAGCTCGTCACTCAACTGAATGTAAAGTCCAAAGTGAGCTTGATCTGTGGCGAACTAAAAGACATAACTCAAAACCTGTTTGAGAAAACCTGGGCCGAAGTCCAACATATTGAATTTGACATGTCCCCAAAAATTTTAGATAAACTCCACAAGGCCGTGTTCAAGGACCTGTGTAAGTTTTGGGGCTGTCCAGAGATGCTGCTTGTTTCCATTCGTCTGAAGGAACCAGAGGTCGAGAAAAGAATCGCCGCCTGTGTAGAAAGCCTCATGTCGAAAAAACCTGCCTCCAAGTTCTGCTCCTGTTTCAGCAGATTCTTTAAACGGTAGAAATGATATTGATTAGGGCTGCCACGTATAAAATATTTCATTAATATTGTTTAAAATCATGTTTTCGCACAAAGGTTTAACAGGGGTAGATAGGAGGTGCATGGCTTTCCTTGGCACTGTGCGGTGCGAAGTTTCAGAAAATAAATGAAATGGTCAATTTGATTTTTTTGGAGGACTATTGATTTACTCTTCACTTTGGGAGCTGGTGGTTTTAACTCTATGGCGTCTCCTCCTCCCGACTGAGTCGGATCCTCCAGAAACCGGTCTGAGAGGCAGGAGGCAGAGTTAAATACGGGCGGAGGGGGTCGCACTCCGACATACTCATGGCCAGTCAGCGTGGGCACGGCTCGCTGGAGGTGGTTGCAGGTTCTCGAGAGGATTTAGTTTTTCTGTTCCTCAGCCACCTCCAGCTCCGCTCTGCCCGTCGAGTCTTTACAGCAGCAGGCGGGGGAGTCGGATTAGAAACCCATGCCTCCTCCCATGCCTCCCATACCACCAGGCATCTCCTTCACCTCTTTGAGACGCTCCGTGACGACCGCCTCAGCAGTGGCGAGCAGAGACGCCTGCAGCGTCCAGCAGCGCCGTCCTCACCACCTGTAGAGACGGACAATGCCAGTGTGACTCACAGGATTTTACATTTTGATTCATTCTTTATGTTCAAAACACAGTCCCATCTGTTAACATATGAAACTAAAGCTGACTGGCTGCTCTCTCCCTTGGTGGGGTCGATGATGCCCTTCTCCACAATGTTGACGTACTCTCCCAACATGGCGTCGGAGCCGATCTCATCTGATGAATGGAGGATCTTCTCCACCACCAGTGAACCCTCCACACCGGCGTTCTTAGCGATGGTCATGGCGGGGATACGCAGCGCCCGCCTGATGATGTCCACACCTGATTGGAAGGAAAGGAAGCAGATTAAAGTTTTTTCACAAAAGTAAAATCATTGTTGTCTTTTCAGGCTCGTTTAAATCTAGTTAAATCTCTCGAAACTATTTGGAATGACATTTTAACTTTATAAACGTAATAAACTAAGGATTTGAAAACGTACAACATCTACATATGGATTTTAGTTTAGTCTCCTTTTGTTTGACACCAGTTGAGCTGCTCCTCATGATTGCATCTATAAATAGCGGAGTTAGTTAAGAAAACAAATGCATGAGAACACCCTGAATCTACATTAGTATTTGCTTTTTAACTGTTTACCTTAGAGATCTAAATTCTACATCTCTTGGTGTCACACACCCCAGCCCTTAAAATTCCCACTGATCCCTCACAGGACCTCTGTGGAGCCGAACTACTGAAAATCTGTCACAGAAAGTTAGTTTTTCTTCATCTGAGCGTGTGCATGTGTTTCACTGACCGATCTTCTGGTCAGAGTTGGCGGTTTTGATGCCATCGAGACAAGCCTCCACCGGGTACGAAAACCCCTCCTCCTCAGCTGCCTGGGTGGCGTACAGAAGATGGGAACAACACACACAAACGTACGGGAACATCATTCAATTCTTAGTTCTCTGTATGGTTCTTTCCGGGATTGAGATTAGGGTTATGAAAATTGGTTTTAGAAAACACATTAAAGGTTTGTTTTTTTAACCATGAATGAAAATATTGAAACTGAAACACACATATCGCACCATAAATATTCATCAAAATGGATTTTTATTAAGAAACATGGCTTATATACAGCGTTTTCCACCAAGGATACAGCAATCTCCGCCATCTTGCTTGATCAGAGCGCGGCGAATGTCATCAGCAAGCTCACGCGCTATCTTTTCCAGCTGTATTTTCACAAGGACTTACTTGGGGTCTGGGCGGAAAAGTTCCAGAAAATGTCTGGAGCAACAGACAAGTTCATTTGCTTTCTCAAACACAGCTCCTTGGAAAGATTTCAGGAAAATGTCTGGATTCTAGTGCATGTCTGAAAGCAGCTAAACACTCATACACCTCACGTACAAAACAGCCCTTCTTCTTCCTTAAATTACTCTTTATTCTCTATTGTTATATGCACAAAATCTGTTGCTGCTGCTTCTTTGTTCGGTTTATTGGCAAGTGCCATCCAATGTCAAGGTGCATTACTACTACTCTATCCCTTATTGCCCTATGTAATGAAAGCAAAATAATTAGTTGAGCCAACAAGGTTGTCAAGGTGTATATAACCACATGGCTTTAGAACAAAAGACCAGACATGTTACCTAGGAAAGTTTGCTATGTCATTCATGGGGACGGGGCCATTTTGTTTTTTGTCACTTGATAGTGGCTATGATCTTTCCTATTTTCCTTAATGTTTAAAGTTTCCTTTGACCTTAAACATGTTGTTGATGAGGTGTGGTTATATACTAAGAACCAAGACCAAGAATCATTAAGAAGAGCTTGCAAGACTTACAATCAATAGATACGTTTTCAGCTTCACAATGGTTCCATCTCATGAATTACAGCTACCCAAGACAACAGTCAAAGCTATTCGCCCGCACTTGGACTTTGTCTTCACCAAGCTGACTGCGGAGGAGTGGAGGCTGTTAGAAGTAGGAGCACCAAACCAAAAGACTAAGTTTCTGTTGGCAGAACTGGTTATTACCATGACAGCGACTGTGTCCTCCAAACTATTAGCAACTATTGGAAATGAAGGCATGTTTGTGACTATAGAAAAGGTCAAGTCAAGCCTGGAAGAAGCACTCTTTCAAAGTTTTACTTTAGTACCGGGCAGCTCAAGCAACGCTGAGACTTTTGATGAATTCACAGAGTTAGTTGCAGAGGAGGTGACAGAGAGGATCAACGCCAGCCTGCAATCTCACTCCACCAGCACACAGTCCAGTCCACCACGGTGTCACCAGATCACAGCCGACAATCTTCAGGAAATTGTCAGTTGTCTTTGCAGAGTGTTAAACGAATCTGCTTGGGACATCGAGGGCATGTTCAAGCCAAGTGTGCGTAGTCAGAAGACATTTCATCGTTACTCTGACAGAGCATCATCCTCAAGATCAACAGTCCGCAGCAGTGACAGTGGGAAAATTGAGGCTGTCCACAAAATGATTATGACGGAGGTGAGCGACATCATCGAACCCCTTGTTGATGAAATGTCCGAATCGGACCTGAGTGGGCTCATATCTGAATCGTCTCTGGAGTTTAAAGCTGCTGCAGATGAAATCTATCAGATAATTAGTAAAGACGAGAGCGTCAAACCATCTGATTCTAGTAGAGGCTCCAAATTCTCAAAGAGCCCCAAAAGGTTTTGGAAAGGAGTGGGGCAGAAGATCAATAAGCTTTTGGCAAAGCTTTTTGCCACAGCATCGATGCTCAAGATGGGAACACAAGTCCGTAAGAAGTTCTGTAAGAAGACCCAAGTCCAGAGCAGTGACTCAGTCAAGTCTCTGATGGACAGTGTGGAGTCTCTGCTTCTGACAGAGACCAAGAACATAGTTTCACCAGCAAACGCCTCCGTCCTTTCCGATGTCCTCTATAGGCACATAACATATGACACAATGGCGAGTCCACTTGAGGTGAAAAAAGTGTCTGTTTGTAAGTCCCACAGGAAGATGTACGCGGACATAAAGGAGAGAATGATAAATTTCCTGCCACTGATGAACTGGTGGTCCTCAAAACAGGCCGCTGACTACACCAAGAAGGTGACCTCCGCTTTAATGGAGGTTGAATCAATCGTAGTGTCTCGGGTCTCAGAGATTGTCACTGCGAAGGAACGAGAAGAGTCCGGCAAAAAGAAGTATGTCAGACTTCTCATCGACCAGCTCGTCACTCAACTGAATGTAAAGTCCAAAGTGAGCTTGATCTGTGGCGAACTAAAAGACATAACTCAAAACCTGTTTGAGAAAACCTGGGCCGAAGTCCAACATATTGAATTTGACATGTCCCCAAAAATTTTAGATAAACTCCACAAGGCCGTGTTCAAGGACCTGTGTAAGTTTTGGGGCTGTCCAGAGATGCTGCTTGTTTCCATTCGTCTGAAGGAACCAGAGGTCGAGAAAAGAATCGCCGCCTGTGTAGAAAGCCTCATGTCGAAAAAACCTGCCTCCAAGTTCTGCTCCTGTTTCAGCAGATTCTTTAAACGGTAGAAATGATATTGATTAGGGCTGCCACGTATAAAATATTTCATTAATATTGTTTAAAATCATGTTTTCGCACAAAGGTTTAACAGGGGTAGATAGGAGGTGCATGGCTTTCCTTGGCACTGTGCGGTGCGAAGTTTCAGAAAATAAATGAAATGGTCAATTTGATTTTTTTGGAGGACTATTGATTTACTCTTCACTTTGGGAGCTGGTGGTTTTAACTCTATGGCGTCTCCTCCTCCCGACTGAGTCGGATCCTCCAGAAACCGGTCTGAGAGGCAGGAGGCAGAGTTAAATACGGGCGGAGGGGGTCGCACTCCGACATACTCATGGCCAGTCAGCGTGGGCACGGCTCGCTGGAGGTGGTTGCAGGTTCTCGAGAGGATTTAGTTTTTCTGTTCCTCAGCCACCTCCAGCTCCGCTCTGCCCGTCGAGTCTTTACAGCAGCAGGCGGGGGAGTCGGATTAGAAACCCATGCCTCCTCCCATGCCTCCCATACCACCAGGCATCTCCTTCACCTCTTTGAGACGCTCCGTGACGACCGCCTCAGCAGTGGCGAGCAGAGACGCCTGCAGCGTCCAGCAGCGCCGTCCTCACCACCTGTAGAGACGGACAATGCCAGTGTGACTCACAGGATTTTACATTTTGATTCATTCTTTATGTTCAAAACACAGTCCCATCTGTTAACATATGAAACTAAAGCTGACTGGCTGCTCTCTCCCTTGGTGGGGTCGATGATGCCCTTCTCCACAATGTTGACGTACTCTCCCAACATGGCGTCGGAGCCGATCTCATCTGATGAATGGAGGATCTTCTCCACCACCAGTGAACCCTCCACACCGGCGTTCTTAGCGATGGTCATGGCGGGGATACGCAGCGCCCGCCTGATGATGTCCACACCTGATTGGAAGGAAAGGAAGCAGATTAAAGTTTTTTCACAAAAGTAAAATCATTGTTGTCTTTTCAGGCTCGTTTAAATCTAGTTAAATCTCTCGAAACTATTTGGAATGACATTTTAACTTTATAAACGTAATAAACTAAGGATTTGAAAACGTACAACATCTACATATGGATTTTAGTTTAGTCTCCTTTTGTTTGACACCAGTTGAGCTGCTCCTCATGATTGCATCTATAAATAGCGGAGTTAGTTAAGAAAACAAATGCATGAGAACACCCTGAATCTACATTAGTATTTGCTTTTTAACTGTTTACCTTAGAGATCTAAATTCTACATCTCTTGGTGTCACACACCCCAGCCCTTAAAATTCCCACTGATCCCTCACAGGACCTCTGTGGAGCCGAACTACTGAAAATCTGTCACAGAAAGTTAGTTTTTCTTCATCTGAGCGTGTGCATGTGTTTCACTGACCGATCTTCTGGTCAGAGTTGGCGGTTTTGATGCCATCGAGACAAGCCTCCACCGGGTACGAAAACCCCTCCTCCTCAGCTGCCTGGGTGGCGTACAGAAGATGGGAACAACACACACAAACGTACGGGAACATCATTCAATTCTTAGTTCTCTGTATGGTTCTTTCCGGGATTGAGATTAGGGTTATGAAAATTGGTTTTAGAAAACACATTAAAGGTTTGTTTTTTTAACCATGAATGAAAATATTGAAACTGAAACACACATATCGCACCATAAATATTCATCAAAATGGATTTTTATTAAGAAACATGGCTTATATACAGCGTTTTCCACCAAGGATACAGCAATCTCCACCATCTTGCTTGATCAGAGCGCGGCGAATGTCATCAGCAAGCTCACGCGCTATCTTTTCCAGCTGTATTTTCACAAGGACTTACTTGGGGTCTGGGCGGAAAAGTTCCAGAAAATGTCTGGAGCAACAGACAAGTTCATTTGCTTTCTCAAACACAGCTCCTTGGAAAGATTTCAGGAAAATGTCTGGATTCTAGTGCATGTCTGAAAGCAGCTAAACACTCATACACCTCACGTACAAAACAGCCCTTCTTCTTCCTTAAATTACTCTTTATTCTCTATTGTTATATGCACAAAATCTGTTGCTGCTGCTTCTTTGTTCGGTTTATTGGCAAGTGCCATCCAATGTCAAGGTGCATTACTACTACTCTATCCCTTATTGCCCTATGTAATGAAAGCAAAATAATTAGTTGAGCCAACAAGGTTGTCAAGGTGTATATAACCACATGGCTTTAATCAAAAGACCAGACATGTTACCTAGGAAAGTTTGCTATGTCATTCATGGGGACGGGGCCATTTTGTTTTTTGTCACTTGATAGTGGCTATGATCTTTCCTATTTTCCTTAATGTTTAAAGTTTCCTTTGACCTTAAACATGTTGTTGATGAGGTGTGGTTATATACTAAGAACCAAGACCAAGAATCATTAAGAAGAGCTTGCAAGACTTACAATCAATAGATACGTTTTCAGCTTCACAATGGTTCCATCTCATGAATTACAGCTACCCAAGACAACAGTCAAAGCTATTCGCCCGCACTTGGACTTTGTCTTCACCAAGCTGACTGCGGAGGAGTGGAGGCTGTTAGAAGTAGGAGCACCAAACCAAAAGACTAAGTTTCTGTTGGCAGAACTGGTTATTACCATGACAGCGACTGTGTCCTCCAAACTATTAGCAACTATTGGAAATGAAGGCATGTTTGTGACTATAGAAAAGGTCAAGTCAAGCCTGGAAGAAGCACTCTTTCAAAGTTTTACTTTAGTACCGGGCAGCTCAAGCAACGCTGAGACTTTTGATGAATTCACAGAGTTAGTTGCAGAGGAGGTGACAGAGAGGATCAACGCCAGCCTGCAATCTCACTCCACCAGCACACAGTCCAGTCCACCACGGTGTCACCAGATCACAGCCGACAATCTTCAGGAAATTGTCAGTTGTCTTTGCAGAGTGTTAAACGAATCTGCTTGGGACATCGAGGGCATGTTCAAGCCAAGTGTGCGTAGTCAGAAGACATTTCATCGTTACTCTGACAGAGCATCATCCTCAAGATCAACAGTCCGCAGCAGTGACAGTGGGAAAATTGAGGCTGTCCACAAAATGATTATGACGGAGGTGAGCGACATCATCGAACCCCTTGTTGATGAAATGTCCGAATCGGACCTGAGTGGGCTCATATCTGAATCGTCTCTGGAGTTTAAAGCTGCTGCAGATGAAATCTATCAGATAATTAGTAAAGACGAGAGCGTCAAACCATCTGATTCTAGTAGAGGCTCCAAATTCTCAAAGAGCCCCAAAAGGTTTTGGAAAGGAGTGGGGCAGAAGATCAATAAGCTTTTGGCAAAGCTTTTTGCCACAGCATCGATGCTCAAGATGGGAACACAAGTCCGTAAGAAGTTCTGTAAGAAGACCCAAGTCCAGAGCAGTGACTCAGTCAAGTCTCTGATGGACAGTGTGGAGTCTCTGCTTCTGACAGAGACCAAGAACATAGTTTCACCAGCAAACGCCTCCGTCCTTTCCGATGTCCTCTATAGGCACATAACATATGACACAATGGCGAGTCCACTTGAGGTGAAAAAAGTGTCTGTTTGTAAGTCCCACAGGAAGATGTACGCGGACATAAAGGAGAGAATGATAAATTTCCTGCCACTGATGAACTGGTGGTCCTCAAAACAGGCCGCTGACTACACCAAGAAGGTGACCTCCGCTTTAATGGAGGTTGAATCAATCGTAGTGTCTCGGGTCTCAGAGATTGTCACTGCGAAGGAACGAGAAGAGTCCGGCAAAAAGAAGTATGTCAGACTTCTCATCGACCAGCTCGTCACTCAACTGAATGTAAAGTCCAAAGTGAGCTTGATCTGTGGCGAACTAAAAGACATAACTCAAAACCTGTTTGAGAAAACCTGGGCCGAAGTCCAACATATTGAATTTGACATGTCCCCAAAAATTTTAGATAAACTCCACAAGGCCGTGTTCAAGGACCTGTGTAAGTTTTGGGGCTGTCCAGAGATGCTGCTTGTTTCCATTCGTCTGAAGGAACCAGAGGTCGAGAAAAGAATCGCCGCCTGTGTAGAAAGCCTCATGTCGAAAAAACCTGCCTCCAAGTTCTGCTCCTGTTTCAGCAGATTCTTTAAACGGTAGAAATGATATTGATTAGGGCTGCCACGTATAAAATATTTCATTAATATTGTTTAAAATCATGTTTTCGCACAAAGGTTTAACAGGGGTAGATAGGAGGTGCAGCTTTCCTTGGCACTGTGCGGTGCGAAGTTTCAGAAAATAAATGAAATGGTCAATTTGATTTTTTTGGAGGACTATTGATTTACTCTTCACTTTGGGAGCTGGTGGTTTTAACTCTATGGCGTCTCCTCCTCCCGACTGAGTCGGATCCTCCAGAAACCGGTCTGAGAGGCAGGAGGCAGAGTTAAATACGGGCGGAGGGGGTCGCACTCCGACATACTCATGGCCAGTCAGCGTGGGCACGGCTCGCTGGAGGTGGTTGCAGGTTCTCGAGAGGATTTAGTTTTTCTGTTCCTCAGCCACCTCCAGCTCCGCTCTGCCCGTCGAGTCTTTACAGCAGCAGGCGGGGGAGTCGGATTAGAAACCCATGCCTCCTCCCATGCCTCCCATACCACCAGGCATCTCCTTCACCTCTTTGAGACGCTCCGTGACGACCGCCTCAGCAGTGGCGAGCAGAGACGCCTGCAGCGTCCAGCAGCGCCGTCCTCACCACCTGTAGAGACGGACAATGCCAGTGTGACTCACAGGATTTTACATTTTGATTCATTCTTTATGTTCAAAACACAGTCCCATCTGTTAACATATGAAACTAAAGCTGACTGGCTGCTCTCTCCCTTGGTGGGGTCGATGATGCCCTTCTCCACAATGTTGACGTACTCTCCCAACATGGCGTCGGAGCCGATCTCATCTGATGAATGGAGGATCTTCTCCACCACCAGTGAACCCTCCACACCGGCGTTCTTAGCGATGGTCATGGCGGGGATACGCAGCGCCCGCCTGATGATGTCCACACCTGATTGGAAGGAAAGGAAGCAGATTAAAGTTTTTTCACAAAAGTAAAATCATTGTTGTCTTTTCAGGCTCGTTTAAATCTAGTTAAATCTCTCGAAACTATTTGGAATGACATTTTAACTTTATAAACGTAATAAACTAAGGATTTGAAAACGTACAACATCTACATATGGATTTTAGTTTAGTCTCCTTTTGTTTGACACCAGTTGAGCTGCTCCTCATGATTGCATCTATAAATAGCGGAGTTAGTTAAGAAAACAAATGCATGAGAACACCCTGAATCTACATTAGTATTTGCTTTTTAACTGTTTACCTTAGAGATCTAAATTCTACATCTCTTGGTGTCACACACCCCAGCCCTTAAAATTCCCACTGATCCCTCACAGGACCTCTGTGGAGCCGAACTACTGAAAATCTGTCACAGAAAGTTAGTTTTTCTTCATCTGAGCGTGTGCATGTGTTTCACTGACCGATCTTCTGGTCAGAGTTGGCGGTTTTGATGCCATCGAGACAAGCCTCCACCGGGTACGAAAACCCCTCCTCCTCAGCTGCCTGGGTGGCGTTCAGAGCGTCGGTCTAGCGATCCTTCTTCTGGTTGACCTTCACATCACTCGTTCCTCCGATCTGAAACAGGTATCGTCACTTTTTTTTCTGGAAAAACATCATGGCAGTCGTCCTCTCGTCCTGTGTGAACGTCTGATTGAGACGCACCTTGAGCACAGCGACTCTGTCTGACAGCTTTGCGTCCTGAAAAGGAGAGTTTCTCCTTCTCGTATTCGCTTTCGGTGCTTTCCAGCTTCTCGATGATCTCCGCTGCACATTATTCAACCTCCGCAGGGCGGCCGCCTCCCTGGACAAAGGGCATCTAACAGCTCTGGTGCTACTCTACTCATACTGTGGCAACTGGAAAAGAAAAATCAGGATCATGAAAGCTAGAAGGACTTTTGGGATACTGATATTGAAAATTTGTTTTCATATTCCTTCTTGCACCTTCCAATGCATCAGGAGAACAATGATGCAATTATTTGCAGAATTCCTTGAGTCCTCTGATGTAGAAACAACACTATCATCTGAAGTGCTCTCTCTTTATTTGGTTGTGTCTCAGACTGTTCTTATAGGACAGGTATCCGTGTTTTGCCATTTTGGTGATAACTTCAAAATGAGCAAATGTGCAGCAATAACAGAGTCAAATTTAAACCAGCACCAAGCGGAGCGCATAGCTATGCCATGGGTCTAAATTCAATGGATGGGGGACGACCTGTTCAGCCTCTCACCCAATGTCAACTTCGACCCTTACAGGAGAATGGCCTGTATTTCTACAGAGCTTTTCCAGTCTTATTGACTACTCGATGCACTTTACAGTCCAAGTTGCTTTCACCTTTTCCCACACACATTCATACAGCGCTTCTATATGCAGTCACACAGCATTATCTCACACCATTCCCAGCACAGCGGCCATGGGCAGTTGGGGTTCAGTATCTTGCCAGAGGACACTTGGGGATGCAGACTGGAGGAGTTGGAGATCAAAGCACCAAACTTCTGGTTCACGGCCAACCCTCTGTGCCCCCTGAGCCACAGCAGTGATAAGCAATACAGACAATGGATAGTTTTATTCACACACTGCGATTGCTAGATGCAGCATGAATGAGTCTACATTGATCTATAAATTGAAAATGGTAATTCTTACTGTTACTTTAGTCCACAGCTGCCATATGCAAAGCTTCTCATTCCGCTCATTAAATTTAATACATATAAAGAAACAATTACCATTCAGTTAATTCCCTACAGCGATGAGAAGCCAACAGCCCTTGATAAGTCTATAGCCTCTGATTTGAGAGTGCGGTGCCATCACACACATAATCACCTGCAAAGGAACCAGGCTACTAAAAGATTACCACACAGCTCCACGCACATCAGAGTGATTGGTTATTACTCTGTATTTGCTTGTAATCCTCTTATGTGCTACGGCCTGATTCTTTTTAGACCAAGTTATATATATATGTATATAAATATACATATATATATTTTCCTTAAATCCTGTTGCTGTTATCATATACATAAGGTAACTTTAAACTGAGAGGTTGGTGTTTGGGCCTCAGCACTCGCTGATGGTTGCTGGCAGTGTAATGCTGCTGAGACAGGAACTGCACAATGCACCTCCTGACCTAATCCTCTGATTGGACACAGCACCCCAGACTCAATCTCTTGACCCTAGGTGGCTTGGAAATGGGAAATTTTCCCAGCTCTCGCCGGTAGTCACAGCCGTACCAGCTATAGCATCCTCCCCAGGATGCGTGCAACCTATGTCCGCTCTTTTCAGGATTTCAGGCTCTAGATATCTGTTTGTCATAATATGTTTCCTTCATCTCCATCATCATGAAGTGCATCTTCTCTGGTAACTTGTCAACAGCCCTTTGATGACCAATGGCAACTGACACAGACTGCACAGCCAGATGGCTGTCTGCATATTCTGTACCCTCAGCCCCACTCCTCAGAGCCTCCCTGGCGTTTTTACAATGCACCAAGACGGTCTCCATTAAATCATTTAAACTCTGTTTAAGGCATGTTGCCTTAAGACCAGATCAAGGTCGTTCAGGACACGTTTTCCTGTAGTCTATGGCGTTGATCTTAACCAGATCTGTATCAGGTCATGTCCGAACGTGCACATACAGAGAAAAGCCGACCCTGAACTGTTCATATCCAAACAGCTCTTTGAATCTTCCTCAGAAGTCATCTGCATAGATATTAAATGAGCTATACAGAGGAAGCTAAGCTTCAGATGATCATACTGTTAAGGTACAATGAAAACACACTGTCATCGGTTCGGGGTTAGGTACTAAAATCCAGTGTTTATTATGCACTGGTTCCTACACAGCCAGTACCTCCAGGATTGAATCACAATGCAGATTTTGTTGCCTTAATTTGATGCCTGATCTATGCACTGAAAGCCTGCCCTCCTTATAGGTAACTTCCCGAACTTTATTCGATGTGACTGCTTAAAGTTGAACAGTCGAAAGTGTGCTGCTTTATTTCACATTAAAGGATTCCATTCTGCAATTTTTTTGAACAACTCTGAGAAATAAAAATAGCTGCTCTTATCAGCTATTGTTGTGTGTGCTTTTAAAAAAATTAAGTGGTTCTGTCACCTTTTAGGCAAAAGGACACAGCTGGTGCAAAGAACTAAGCTTTTGGGTTTATTTAGGGACACTGCCAGATATGAATAAATGTAACTCAGTTAACTCAAGGAACTCATGTGCGTTTCATTTACAAAAATATATATAATGATAAGTGTCAAAATAGACAATGCGTTTCAATTTCACATCAGAACGTACACTTTCCTCATAGGAAGGACAGCTGCAGGAGAATGGAAAACTAAAACACTGCTACTTGAACCCGAACCTGAACGTCCTCAAAGTATAGTATTTCACTGAAATTGCAAGAGGAGGAAGCCATGAATGACCGTTTGTGTCATCTCTTCTTTTGTGTTCAGATTAACTCAGAGAAAATGGCTTCGCTGTCAGAGAAGTCTCTGTAATGACCTGTCTGCTGGGAAATCTGTGAGAATACCATCACGTGACAACAGTAAAGACTGTATGAAGCTGGTTAAGGGTGAAATAAACACACAGTGTCCACTTTATGAAAGGTTCACTAAGGCAGTACACCCTTTCCATTAATGAATCTGCATACTGGCTTTCACTATCTCTGCAGCCTGCAGAGACTCCTCCACATGGACAATTGGCAGCCAGCATATCTTTTCTGCAGATTCATTAAGAGATGAAGCTGCATGGGATCACAGAGAGGAGCTCCAGATTCCTGAAGCCCTTACAGAATAAAGTGGAGCTTGTTAAGATTGTTGAAGTGAAGTTTGATCACACACCAAACAACCAAAGAGATAAAGGAGCGGTTTTAGAGGTTTCTAGTCGTGGAAGAGGAGGACAGGACGATTCCCTTGAGGGAGGGAGAGGAACAGAAGAGTCCGATGACAAAGTAACTAAGAGAGAGCTGTGGACATGTCATATTTGCATGGCTACAAAGTTGCAAGGGACAGAGTGCAGCATGATGACCGATAGCTGCTCTCTGGAGCGCTGGTAGATGGCCAAATACATCTGGAACAAGATGAACCGAGATGGCCTCTGACATATCTGGGATTCTGGATCCAAATCCTGCTGGTCTGCGTCGGACCAGTGTGAGATATGGAGAGAGACGGCAGCTTCGGTGTGTCAAGCTCCGATGACTTTCTCTCAGGGACTCTCAGCTGGGATGTCCAGGTGCTAACACTGACACCTTCAAAGTGCACATTCACCCACTTTCACAGACAGAGTGTTTTATTCTTTAATAATGAGGATATATTCAGATTATGGACTGCCAGTGATCTACTCTGACAACAGTGGAACATGGCAGATACCTTTAGTTTGTGCAGAGTTGTCAAAGATTCAGTGGGCAGCGACTTCAGGCTGGGTTGGTGTCACAACTGCATGTCAAGACAAACCATGCTCCTTTTTCAGAAAATGTCATCTGCCTTCATTCTGAATGGAGTCAAGTAAAAGGACTCTACTGCATCGACTGACACTTGGTTGCAGCCTCTGAGAGAATCACTGAATCCGATAAAGTAAAGATTTTATACTCCAATGGATCCCTTTAGCTGCCAGGAGTGTGTCAAGGGACTTTGGGGGTTTGGTTGCTTTTTTAATCAATATCAGACCGTTCCTTCCTGAGAGATAAAAACCCTCATTCATAATACGTTCTTTAAAATATAACTAAGTGTAAATGTTTGTTTGTGGTATTAACAAAACTAAACAAAGACAAGAGCTTGGAGCGTAAAGTGATAACAGCTTGGCGTTTGAGAAGGATATTAAATTAACTCCACTTTAACCTTTTTAATAATTTAGTAATAATTGACATGGTAATGAGTCAACAACAAATGGGGTATAGGGAGAACACTCTTAAATTAAATTACGTCTGGTGTTTCACACCATCAATAATTTATGGTAAATTAAAGTGTGTATCACATTCAATAATGAGGTAATGTTAAATGTTGATATTGTGTACATTATTAGTATCTATTTCCATTATAGCTATAACATATGTGCATGTTTTTGAAAAGATAACAGAGTATTCAGATGTTGCTGCAACGTGGACTCAGTCACCCACCCCAAGGGCTGCAGTCTTGATCCATTTCCAACTCCTTACATTTAAATTAGAAACAAATAAACCAGTGTGCTAACAGTATCTCCATGAAAATGCAGAGATACAAATGAAAACAAAAGATAATCAATTTCCCTCAACTGTTGTGCTTAAATACATAGTGCACCAAAAAATGGAAATTCACTCACTATCTACTCACTACTATTCTGATGGAGGAGTGGGTGAAGGTTTTGAATCAACGTCTCCATTAGCATAGACTCGAGTAGACGATGAGTGCATTTTGATTTTGGGGTGAACTATCCCTTTAAGCAAACATGAAAAAGATGAAGACATGCAGTGTGGTCGTTTCAATGTCTTCACTGTAAATCAAAAGAGCATTTACACAGCTTCACTGTCTCTAGAGTAGATCAAACAATCAGAAAGGCATTGTCTCTGTCACTGTGCCATCTACAGAGATCACACAATCTGATCACTTTCACACACACTTAGGCTGATCTGTTCTGACACACAGGTTCAAACACATACGAACAATAAATCCTAACAAATCCAAAGTTCTGTCCGCTTTGACCCTGCCAGAGACGATCTAGCAGCTTCTGGTTTGAAGAAGGTGCTGATGGTAATCGTGGACTTGAAAGTGTTTGATCTCGACAGCGCGGAGGCTTAGCAGACAATTAACCCTCTGATCTCATCTGATCCCTGCGGTTTACAAACGCTGTATAGCCCATATATACAGTAGCCTACTTACTGCAAACACAGACGCCTAGCTCCCACATTATATGGCTGCACCATCTCCTCCATCAGTCAAATGTGCGCCGCAGATTTATGTTCACACATTTGTCGATAATACTGATTGTTTGCAGGGGTCAGGTGTTGCGCGGCCTGATGTTTGCAGCGCAGTGCAGCTATCGAATTTCACGAGTGGCTGAGCAATGAAAACATAAAGAGGAATAAGACAGTTAATATCCGCATTGACCTTAGGCTGAACTGACATGACACCCAGCTGTACCACCTAATGGCATATTGACTGACCGCTTTGATTATATGGAGGCAGTGAAAAACATACAATCTCTAAAAAAAGACAGGATTCACAACACACGTTTTTCCACTCTCGATGTGAGGGAGAACATTTGTGACCAACAAATGAAACGCCAGGTCTCTGAAATGTTTACCACTTTTCATATAATGTCCATCTGCGCTTCAGAAAGGCCCATTTATTTCCCTCTCATTTCAGAGGGACATTTTGCACTTGTGTTATTAAATGGCAAGCTGGAGCGCTCATACACCCGGTGTTTTATGTGTCTAAATGTGTGATGGTAGCTGACACCACGAGTCGTTATTCCTTGTGGTAACAGAACAGTTTATTATCAATTATTTCAAAGCTGACATTTTCACTGGTAAAACATCGATAACATAAACGCTGCATTTTAAATTAGATTTGGAGAAATCCATTGATTTATTTCACTCTTTAATCAAAGATACAGATGTGCATTTAATTCACTTAGTGTCCTGAATGCAAAAAAGAGAAGCAGGTCATCATAATATTGTATATGTAGAAAATGTTGTTCAGTTGTGAATTAAAGTTATTTAATGCAAATTGATGTGGGACTTGCACATTATATTCTGCTGAATATTCTTTTTTATTTTCTCCCTCTTTTTTTGTAATTTTTTTTCCACTGCAGCTGTTGTCAGTTTTTATTTAATTTCAAGTTTGGGGGGGAATAAGTTGTGTAGAGTTAAATTCAAATCAGCTCATTGGGCCTCATGCAAGAACATGGTGTTATCCCAAATGTCTCCTACATCTGCTTGTACGGTAATTTGATTGTATGTGATATGTCAGATTCAATGCCTCTAACTTCATATATGTATGTAAATCATACATTAAATTAGCATAAGAAATGCCCCAATAGCATATATGGCTACGCTCCCTGCCCGTTGCCAGAGCTGTTCATTAGTTTACACTGCTCTGCAGTTCCCTTGGCATTGAAGCATTTAGCAGGTACATTAATACATTCTGAAATTAAAATGGCAGAGTTAAACAGATTAATAACATAATCCTTACAAGGTGTAATTCATGTATTAAACCAAGGAAATAAAGTACGAAAAAGTGAAATATGAAAGAATTTGTGAATGTGGAAAGTTCTCCTAAATCTGACACACACACACACACACACACACACACACACACACACACACACAACCTTGCATTAGGCCTATTGTTCTTAAATTTGGTGACTGGAATCTGGTTTGTAAACAGATGCAACACTGAGCATTAGAGCGACATTAACACACTGCCCTTTGAACATGTCACTTCATTCACATTAATTCGACAACAGAGGGGACTTGGAAAGCTCATAATGCTGCTGCTGTTCTTATAGCTTACATCTATGGGATTTTAGTTGTGCCTGGGCCAACCTGGAATCTCTCAATTAAGTAGATGCATGCATTTTATATCCCACCATCAGACATTATCCCTGCTCCCCAATCAGCCTTTTTATGGCGAGGCCATAAAGCAGCCTGCAAAGAAAACAAATAATTAGTGCTGTGTTTTTATATGCAGTCTGTGGGCTGTGCTGAGGCAGGGTGGTTCCCACTGGTCTTGTCCAAGCCTTCATAGTTATCCACCGAATCCCAACATGTCAGAAAGAGCTCTGGTGTAGGTGTGTGTGTGTGTTTTAGGTTAAATCAGTTGTGCTGCACTAAAACGATAAAAGCATATAGCCTAGGGCACTGTCCTTTAAAAAGAAAGACTCGCTCCACACTGTCCACTTAAACCGAAAATACAAGATATCGCTTCCTATAGGTCTCTCTCTGGCCAGGCATATCAGGGACTTGGTTGTTTTTGTGTCGTGTGAATGAATCTAAAAATAGCTTTGTGGACTTCAACCAGTCAGAGGGCTGCACATCAGACAGTCAGCCACAAAGCAGGCATGTTAGCACAGAACCGTTGGCTCATGGGTCCCGGATGAATTTGAGGCTCCTTTTCAACCTACACAAAACAACCTTGCAACCCAAACCAAAGATTATGGATGGATGGATGAATACAGCCCTACAATCAAGATATATTGTGAAATGTTGTAATGCTAATATCACAAATTAGGGACACAACGTTGTGAGGAATGATTAGTTTTCACAGAAATTTCGGTAAAAAAGGTTTCAGTTTTTCTAGATGTTTGTCGGCCATGTGAAAAGTCGATTATTAAACCCTCTGTTGATAGTCAAGTCCTATTTCAGCCGGATATGTTTGACCTCAGCGCTCCTGTGCACAGCCATTGTTCCACAGTCTTTTTTACTGCTCTTATCTTGAGATCATGACTTAATTATCCTGCTATCTCTTGATACAAAATTAATGGCTTGTCAAGGTCAAAGCTTGGGCCTAATTGGCAGTTTCATGAAAGGCAAGTGTAGTAAAATCTGATAGTGGAGCCTCACTGAAGACAGATTAAGGTGGAAATAACAGTTCACTACTGATCATCACATTAGATTTTAGGTTAATCAGCTTTTGATGCTCAGATTTGAACGACAGTTGGTTACAAATAAGGTCATGATCTCAAAAAGCATTGTCTCAACTCCCAAGATAATTAAATGTATATCAGAGGAACACAAAGCACAGCAGTGATTTGATGCAATTTTAAGCTGACTACAGGAGGAATGTAACATCCATATTTGAAAATATAAACTTTTGTCTTTAGTTTGAGATAAGAAATATTAATTTCCTTTGTTTGCAATATCAAGATTGAAATAAATATCACCCTTGTTATAGCATTTTGCTTCCTTAGTTCTTCTTTTTCTAACAGAATATTATAAAGGATGCATAAAAGACAGCGGTTTTCTAAAGCCTCCAACAGTTTGCAATGTTCTGTCTTAACTGATCATCTGGTCAGTGTTTATTTTGACGTTGTGACCAATGATCTGAGCAATCTTATCTCTTCTGTAAATAGAGATTATTTTGAGAGCTAAAGGCAAACGCTGAAACAATCAAAACACAGACCTAAGAGAGGGAATCTGATTTGAGAAAAACAAACATTTGTTTCTCTCTCAGTTTGTTATGTTGACCTTTTCCTTCGTCATAAGTGGACTTGTGGTCTGTTAGTTTCTGTGATATTTTCCAGTTTCACTATTCATGTAGATTCCTTATGAAAGACAAACAACCAATGGACTGATTGTAACATTCGCCAACTAATAGTGTAACTTCATCACTCCGTCAATCAGTCAGGGACAGATGTTTGCATTTATGGGTTTGGCCCTGCTGCAGCTGTTCTGTCAAACAGAAATAAGAATAATGACTCTGAGGGAACTGAGCCATAAGATTTGGCTCCTTTCAAAGAGCCATAATTCCCAACATGACTATCAGCACACTGACAGAGTTCTTCAGTTTGACTATAATAACTGAAGTGCCTTTCACATGAAGGGCACAGAAAGTGTCTGAAGTACAGATCTCTTGCCATCTGACCATTTCACACCTTAAAGACGCATCCATCTTAGGACCTCCATCATTTAACTTTTCACAGTTCAGACAAAAGCAGTGTTGCGTTTCAATGTTAATGGCTTGCATGCTGGGAAGAATATGCAAATCAACGTACAATGTTTCTAAGAAACTTTAATTATGTAGTTGAAGCTAAATTATATGACTTAACATGTGATTGAATTCAAGTTCACACATGGCTGATTAAACTTGTCAGCACCAGGTAATTCTCTCTGTATTTTACAGTTTCAAATCTAGTTTCCATGGCAGCAACCCCAGGCTGCACATCAGCAGCTAAGTGCTTTATGACAACCAGCAAGTTTGTCAGAGTTTAAGAGAGTAGTCTACAACCACCGGGAGTACAGTGGAGCATGTGGCAGAAAACCACACAAAGCATCCAAGAAAGGTTTGTGATGCTCCGATGACAAATAAACTCGGTGTTCTGAGGGAGAATAGTTTTTAAAAGAAATTGAACGACAGTGAAGAATAATGTGGTTAACGTTGTGAAGTGGCTTGTTCTTGTTGGACAGGAGAGACATGGATAATGTGTAACTCCTCTTACAGAGATTTGCATTTGTAAAATATGTGGAGATATCTATATAGATATAACATTTACTCCACCTAAATAATGAATTATTGTCTTGGGGATATTTCTCTGTATTCAACACTGTGGGAGGTTTCATATCTCTTGGATAAACTGTAGCGAAGCCAAGGTGCCTTGATTGCCACCTGGTGGCTGGCTGCAGTAGAGGTCATAAACCCTGACTCCTCCATGGTAGTTCATGGGACATGGATGAAACTA